>PVHT020000093.1:10238619-10280489 GCA_004024745.2 Catagonus wagneri | reverse complement strand
AGTGTCCCCAACCTTCTGTCTCTCCTCTCCTCCTTGTTCCTGCCTGGTCCCCCACCGCCCCTGCCTGAGCCACTGCCCAGTACCGCCTCCCCCGCCTCCTGCACCTCCCCCAGCTCTGACCAGGCCAGGGTCAAAGGCAGGGCTGGCCCTTCCAAGCAGGATTAAACTGACTGGAAAGAAGCAAGCACATTCCTCATCCTCGCTTCTCCGAGTCGGCCACACGCAACCACGAAACGTGTCCCCTGCTCTGGACGGAGGAGCAGGTGACAAATGGGAACCTTTTTCTTCCTGTGGAATTTTTTTTTTTTTTTTTTTTAGTGCTTAGAGAAGAGAGCAGGAATATTTATGAGGAAGGAAATAGGACTTGTCGGAGCCTAGGAACACCGCCCCCCCACGCGTCTGCTCTCAAGGAAGAAGGAAGATGAGTTAAAGAAGCCAGGACCCTTGTGAGCTATGGCATAGTCGCTCCCCGGGCACCCAAGCGGGAGCTGCAATCAAACGCTCTCCCCGGCTGGAAAAGGGAGATGCCCAGAAGGAGATGCAGCCCAGCCCCCGTCCTTGCCTGCCTGGCCTACTTCTGCCATCCCTGACCCCTCCCTGCCGCCCTGGGCCAAGGGGAGTCACAGCAGCTTGCAGATGAGCCAAGTCTGCTCCTGGAAAAGCTTCCCCAGGAGGTGCCACCTCTGCGGGGGCTTGGCGATCTTCAGCCCTGCCCTCGGAACATCCGCGGCGACAGAACGGGTCGCGCCTGGGCAGCCCCCCCACTGCCCCACCCCACCCTGTCCTATAGGGGGCCGGTGCTGACCGGGACGGCACTCACTGCCCAGCCCTTCCTTGCGGACTGGTTTCCATCAAACCCACAGAGGCAGAGGGTTGGCTAAGACCCCACTCTTGTCCTCACAGAAACGTTGTACCTGAAACAGATGATCAATGACATAAGAAAATCCCATCGCTGCATCACTTCACTGTTCAGATGAGCACCTGCACAGCAATCTCATTTCAGATTCCTGACGGAGCTGGGTGAGAGCTGGTTTGCAAATCTCTGCTTCTCAGCAGCAAAAACTGAGTCTTAGTTGAGAAGAGGTCCCATCCCAGCCTGACCCTAAGACTTCAGCCTAAAGCTCTCCCACTTGACTGTCACGGGTGGACAGCAAGACAGGGTCCTCGGCTGGTCCCAGGGGTGGGGAAGGGTCCGACTGAGGTCCTGAGGTCTCAGGTGGAGCTGGGGATGTGGGCTCTGCCCACACGAGCTTCTCTCACAAACCAGAAGTCCTTCTGCAGGAGCAAGCCAGGCCCGAGGGAGTGGCTAGACCACCCCTGTTTCTGAACCATGAGCTGGAAACGGTGTGGACGGGTGAGGAAGCCTGAGCCAGAAGCTCAGAGCCGGGTCCTGGCTGGTGCTGCCCCGAAGTCACCTTCTAAACCAATCCTCTGCATGGGCCACCCTGTGTCACGACTTCTGCCGGGCTTTGTACAAGCCAGGGCTGGGAAATGTCTGCTCAGAGAGTCTTTCTTGGAAAGACGGCTCAGGCCTAGCTCTCCCACCCGACCCTTTCTCCTGACCGCCTCCCTGATGTCCCAGCCCCCCAGCCAAGGCCAAGGACCTTCCAGAAGCTCTGCAGGGCCTGCTGTCCAGGCCTCATGCGTGGGCCTCTCCTGCCCTCTGGTGGACAGGCTGCAGCAGTGTGATCACATCCCTCCCAAAGGCAGAAATTGCCTCTCCTCCCATCCTTCTCCAATCTCTGCTCTTTTCCCACAGGATGCTGCCTCAGGCCCATACACCAGGGTCAGACTGATGCGGGGGCTTTCTCTCTGTTCCCTCACTCCTATTCCTTCCACTCCTCCTACAGATGAGGACTCCTCCTTTCTGGCCCCAGCACTTCAGGGGTAGCCTGGCTTAGCCTCCGGCTCCTTCTGCGGGGGCTGGAGCCCTGCCCCTGACGCACGTGGGCTTGCCCTGCACCATGACCCCTTTGCCCCAGGTCTCCCTGCCTGAATCTCATCCCTGTCATCTGCCTGCCAGCCTGGTCTCCTCGCCCACCAAAGGCTCTGACCTCAGCAAGGGCTGACCTGGCCCCCGGACACTCAGCTGTGAGCACCGGCTCCGAGGCTCTGGGATGCCTGCTCCTCTGGGTCTGCGTGACTGGCTTGTTGGCCTGGCTCAACCCATTTCAGTTTAACTGACAATGACCTCTGCCTTAGCAGGCAGTGCTGGGAGCAGTGGGGGCTACAGAGGTCAGTCTGCTGGGGAAGGTGGGTGTGGGCAAAAATCGACAGAGTAGAGGGCATGGGGTGCTGAACCGAGCCCTTACAAGGAGAGCTAACTGGGGGCTCCAAGAGGAAGACTGTGGGAAAAGGGTCAGAGTCACAAGCTGATGGATGAGCAGTGTCACCCAATGGTAGCATTAGGAGGAGTCTGGCGCGTACCATTGGAGCTTTGAAGACGGTGGGTCAAGACAAAGGGTGGCTGCCCAGATGTCCCTCAGTAACAGACATCTCTTTCTCTAAGATAACAGAACCCTCGGATTTTCGCTTAGACTTTGGGGACCCTAAATAAAACTACATTTCCCAGCTCTCCTTGCTGATACATGGGACCACACAGCTAGGGAGATGTGAGCAGAACCTCTGTAAACAAACTCCAGGTGATGCTTTTAAAGGAAGGAGCACATCTTCCTTTCCTCTCTTGCTTCTTCCGCTGACTGGGCCGCAGAAACATGGGACCACGCAAACAAGGGCAACCGCACAGGAACAGCAGAGCAAGGACCCAGAAGACACCTGTGTCCCCACCTCAGAGCTGCTGTGCTGCCCCAGCAGGTACTTGTAGAAGAGAAATAAACTTCGCTGGTGTTCAAGCTGTCGTTCCTGGTGCTCCCTCTACTGGCCAGAGATGAAGTCTGAGGCCGTGGCAGCGAAGATGAAGAGGAGGGGTGAGGGTGGGCTCTAGAGGCAGCGTGGCGCCAACTCCAACGGGACCTGCTATCTGATTGAACGTGGGCTGTGAGGTCAGAGGACCAGCCTGGCAGTAAGGTAACAGCAGAATGGAGGTCTGGGAGACAAGGCTATTCTACTCTACTTCTGTCACTTCTCTTCTGCCACTTCCTCCTCAGCCATCTCTTCTTCAGGACCTCTCCTTTCCCTGGATCCAAAATCATTTTGCCTCCTTCCCTCACACGTTTCTCCCTTTGCTGGAACACCCGATTCAGCCCACAGCACCTTTGCCCGACTAGCTCATAGCATCTTTTATAGACTTGATGCAAACACGCCTCCCCTGGGAAGCGTTCCTGACTCCCCTGAACTGGATGAGGTCCCTGCCCTCTGTACTTTCACACTGTCCAGCACTCCCTTCAGTGTCACCTTTGACCTCTCAGCACCGTAAGCATTTTCTCCCTGGTCCATTTCCCTCACTTACCCAGGAGCTCCTGGGGGACAGAGACTATACTCATCTTTGGATTTCCACTGCCTGGCATGTGATAGGTATCCAGGAAATGTCACTGTGCAGAATTCTCCTTTATCCGTGCTTCCCAAAACCACCCTCTGGCTCCCTGCTACCATCGTCCTCAGCCAGTTCCACCATCTGAGTTGCAGCCGTTAGATGGATCAAAAGCACAACAAGCCAGCTTCCTGCAGCTGCCCTCCCCACACTCCGACTCACAAGTGCTATTATCAAACGGTAGCAGGTTTCTATATTCTTACTCCCCATTTGGGTAGGGAAAAAAAAAACACGAAGCAAGCTTTCTCAAGGATGTTTAACTTGAAATGGTCCATACCTTAAAATTTGGGTCTCCATTTCAGAAATGATTCAGCCTTAGATGAAAGAAGACAAATGTCGCTATTTGATGGAGAGAAAGTTATGAAACACCACGCGTGTCAAATCTCCATATACCTTTCCTCCTAATGCAGCAAAATGATACCTTTATCGCCATTCAATCAAAGGCTCACCCAGGGAGACGGGGCTGTAGCAGCAATCATCGGATGTTTCTGGCAACCCCTCGCACCAATCTATTGCACAGCATCGCCATTATAAACCCATGAAAGGCTTCCTCACTTTCACTCCCCGTCATCATCAGCCACAACAGGTATTTATTGACTGCCTGTTATACGCAGGACACTTTGCTAGGGACAGGAGCGGAAACGCTGGAGAGAAATTTCCCCAGCATTTTGAAAACGGGCACATCTGTACAAAGTAAGTTATCTGCCTCTGAAATGAGTTGCATGGTTAAAGGAGACAAACGCAGTGGTTTTGAGAAAGAAAAACAGTCTAGACCAATGTGCGCTGTCAGACTGCTCTGTGTGCAATTTTGGCTGAATGCAGGAAAATGATGCCATCGTAATTATTCAACGGCCCCAGCACCAGGTCCATGCGCTGCCTCTGTATCCCTCCCAAGTCCTCACTCCAGCTTCTCCCACAGCACTGCCTGTACGAGCCAATGGGCAACATGTTTCCACGATCCCCTTCCCCTTTTAGTTTCTAACTTAAGTCAAGAAGGTCCACACTTTTGAAAAGAGATGCTCAGCTCTAGAAATCAGTCTCGTGGAGAAGTAAAACAAATGCAATGGCTTTAGGGAGAAAAGACAGAACTCCACGAATACAACATCTCCACATGCCTTTTTTAACGAGTGCAGGAAAAGGAGGGCAACACTGTTACTCTCCAAATGCTCACGGAGTCACTCGGTGACCTGAAGCCTGGATCAGTCTTTGCTTACTAGCGTTTCTTAAAATCCCTTTCCACACTCCAGTCACTAAGTGTCGTGATTAGCAAAATATTAAAACGTGCCTGATGTTACTCCTTGGGGGTAAGAAAACCTTGGAGGAAAATTTTGCAATATTTTGAATCGTGGTTTATATCTCTGACACGTACCATTTCTACATCAAGTGTCTGTGTGTCTGTTTTTATTTAACGTGGAGAAAGTCAGCCTCTGTCTCCATTCAGAATGCAGAGCCTTAGAGAGACCAAAAACCAATCTCTTCACTCCAAACAGTGAGAAGATGGAGGCCCCGGAAAGGGCAACAGCCATTATAGTCACAGAATGTGATGCGAGGGGCAAGATTTTTGGGAAGTGACCCAAGACCTCACTCTGGGTTTCCTGGGCACCGAACCAGCCGGAAGAGCTCCTCCCTCGACTTCTCCCAGTGTGAAGTGCTGCACCGAAGCCCACCTCTCATGGGGACAGGGGGACAGTAGGTGACCTCCCACCTCCAACCCTCTGCAAAGGAGCTGCCACTCCCCACGGGCCCCAGGTCTTCAGGCGTGGAGCAGGAAACTCCCAGTAACAGCTGGAACTGGAGCCCAGACGCCCTGCGCCAGGCAGCGAGGACTCCCTTTCCCGCTATCAAGTCCCTCTCAAAACGAGGCAGAGCAGTAAGGTCCCTTCATCAGAAGGCCAAACCCCGGCGCCTCCAGCAAAGGCCCATCCTGGTGTGGTTCTCTGGACGGGTGATGGGAGGACAAGGCCGACCCTGCCTTCCAAGCTCCCTTTTTCCACCCTCACCCCCAGAGAAGCCTAGCTCTTAACCGACACCACGTGACACTGTGGGATGGATGGGTACCAGTCCTATCGCAGGACAGATGGGCTCCCAGATGGGGCCTCTCCGTGTGACCATGGTGATGCTCACAGGACCTCTCTGTGCCATGCAGAGCCAGATGGCAGCAAGGGTTGGGAAGAGACTCCAGGCACCCATCTCTCAATCTGCAACACCTCGTCTACCTTACCCCACAATATCCTGCACAGTGGTAGCACCTATACGCCTGTACTGGGCTCTCCAGAGAACCAGAACCAGTAGGAGATGGATGCACACAAAGACAGAGATCAAAAGAGATTTATCACAAGGAATCGGCCACATGGTTACGGAGGCAGAGAAGGCCCAAGACCTGTAGGCAAACTGGAGCCCAGCGCATCCCATGGCGTGTAAGTTCCTGTCAAAAAAACAGCAGCTTCAGAGTTCCCGTTGTGGCACAGTGGAAATGAATCCAACCAGGAACCATGAGGTTGCGGGTTCGATCCCTGGCCTCGTTCAGTGGGTTAAGGATCCGGCATTGCTGTGAGCTGTGGTGTAGGTCGCAGACACGGCTCGGATCCCACGTTGCTGTGGCTGTGGCGTCATAGGCCGGCAGCTGTTGCTCTGAATCGACCCCTAGCCTGGGAACCTCCGTATGCTGCAGGTGCAGCCCTAAAAAGAGAAAAAAAAAGCAGCTTCAAGACCCAAGAGGAGCCCATTTTTCAGTTCCAGTCTGAAGGCGGGGGGGAAAAAAACAGTGTGTCAGTTCACACAGGCAGCAGTTCCCTCTTAAGCAGCCTTTTTGTTCCACTCAGATCTTCAGCAGGTTAAAGGAGGCCCATCAAGGGGGGCAATCTGCTCTATTCAGTCCACTGATTCCAATGTGTATCTCATCCAAGGGCGTGGGGAGGGATAAATTAGGAGTCTGGGCTTGGCAGATACAAACTACTATATAGAAAATAAAAATAAGGACCTACTGTATCACAAAGGAAACTATATTCAATATCCTATAATAAACCATAATGGAAGAGAATATGAAAAAGAACATACAGAATACAGATGTGTAACTGAAGCACTTGGCTATACACCAGAAACTAACAAAACCCTGTGAAGCAATAATACCTCAATTTTTTAAATGCAAAAAAAAAAAAAGTTAATCCCATCCAGAAACACCCTCATGGACACACACAGACATAACTGTTTAACTAAATATCTCGGCACTCTCTGGCCCCATTCAGTTGACACATAAAACTGACTCCCCCAGTAGCATGTGGCACAGCTATCCATGCACAGCCCAGGGGAGGCTATTTAACATCTGAAGTTCCTTAATGGGGGTCCACAGTCCAGGGTCAGGCTGTTAGCTGAATCCTCTGCTCAAGTGATGCTTCATCCACTCGGAGTATGCTAGGTGCAGAGAAGAACTCCAAGGCACAGGGAGCTGAGATATCATGAAGCTTACAAGAGTGGATCTAGTAGGGAGGGTTTAGGAACCTTCACTAATCTCTAAATAATAGAAGTGACAGAGTTCTCTTGTGGTGCAGTAAGTTAAGGATCCAGCATTGTCACTGCAGCGGCTCAGGTCACTGTTGTGGCTCAGGTTTGATCCCTGGCCCAGAAACTTCCATATGCTTTGGGTATGGCCAAAAATAAAAAAAGAAAAATAAATGACAGAAGTGATATGATGTCAACCAAAAACAACCTAAAATAGCAACGACCTAATTGGCTTGGATGTCTGCAACACCATTCACTCACTGCCCTTTCTCCTATACCATCCTGTTCACCTCACACTCTCAGATGTTCTGCTCTCCTCCTTAATAAACAGAATTAGGATTCAAAATCACTTTGACAGAGTTTCCGTCGTGGCACAGCAGAAACAAATCCGACTACTATCCATGAGGATGCAGGTTTGATCCCTGGCCTCGCTCAGTGGGTCGGGGATCCGGCGTTGCCTTGAGCTGTGTGGTGTAGGTCGCAGACGCGGCTCAGATCCCACGTTGCTGTGGCTGTGGTGTAGGCCGGCAGCTGTACCTCCAATTCGACCCCTAGCCTGGGAACCTCCACATGTTGCAGGTGCAACCCTAAAAAAGAAAAAAAAATCACTTTGACACGCTAGAATATGGACTGTGGTCCAGGGGATGGAATTTCACAGAGGCAAATGTGAGGTTCAAGGTTACAAACTGCCTGCTGCGAAATGGCAGGATGGGACGGGAGATGGGGTTTGCAGCAGACTTGCATCATAATCTGTGGATGGTGACTTAACAGAAGTTTACTGAGTCAACAGTGAGGATGCTCAGGAAAAACCATTAAATGTTAGATGACATCTAAAGATCGAGGGAAAGAGCAATTTCATAGCATTCTGCCCTGGTCAAACCATATCTGGAATATGGTGATAAAATCTGGGCACCATATTTTAAAAGTCATTTTGACAAATGAGAATCTATCCAGAGGAGAGTGACCAGGAAAATAAGGAGTCTTAAAAATTATAAATTCCATTTCAACAGAGAACTCAAGACATTTATCCTAGAGAAGAGATAACCAAGGGAAGAGGTATTTGAAGATCAAATAGCTGAAGGTTTGTTATGAGGAAAGTGTTTTGTAGATGAAGGGATGGAAGACAGATTTTTGCCTAAAGAAAGAGTTAGAATGAGCTAAGTATCCAGCAACAGCAGCTATTGGCTATGAGATAACTGCTCCCTTATGCAGTAGATATTGTCACTACCATCAACCCATCATCACTATCACATCATTATCATCACCAGCATCATCATCATCATCATCATAGCATCATCACAGCATCGTCACGTCATCACATCATCATCATCACATCTTCAATTTACACATGAGGTACTAGGACTGAGAAAAACCAACTAACTCAGCCCACAGCAGGTTGCTCATTTTTAAAAAAGCCATTTCCAAAACTACTATTCTATTATTTTTTAATTATCCAAGAAGCAATTTCTTCTCTCCTCTCCCTAACTAGAGAGAAAGGAAGGGGAAGCAGGGGGCCACCCTGAGGCCTCATGTTGCTGCTTTGATATTAGACAACCTCTTTGGGGCCCAGGCCCTCAGTTCTGCTACTTACTGTTCAGGCACCTACAGCAAGTTCTTTGCCCCTCTAGTGGGTGATAGATTTAAATGAGAACAAACTCCTCAAGGAGTTATTTGTGGATTGACTGTTATTTCTGTTGAGCCAGACCACACCACTAAGGTGTCAATGCAACAGCGACCATGCAATAAATGTTAGTTGGTTATTGTCCACCTTGAAGTTCCTGAGCACTGCCAGGACACAGATGTGGTCCCTATCCACAGCTTACCATCCAGCTGCATGACCTTCTTCTTCCAGAAAGCCCCCCTTCAAACAAATGACTGCAGGTCCAGAAAACTTTCCAGGGAGTGCTCAGGTCTGGCGACCTCAAGGGAAACCGATTTCCATTCCAGATCCTCAACTTCCCAATGCCCTCCCCAGAAAGCTGATCTACCTGAAAACATCTGTGGTAGAGACCTCCCCACTTCACAAAAGGAAGGGACGCCTCCCACCCACCCAGAAATATACTGTGCTGCTTGATACCAGGTGTGAAAACCTCTGAGCCACCAACAGTGGTTTACATGGTGAGAAAATAAGTGATGGAGTCACTTTTTGCAAGTCATGATCTCTCAGTTCTTTGCTAGAAAATCAGAGGAGAACCTATTCAAATTGTTAACTCATAGGTTTTTTGTTTTTTGTTTTTGTCTTTTTGCCTTATCTAGGGCCGCACCCGCGGCATGTGGAGGTTCCCAGGCTAGGGGTCTAACAGGAGCTGCACCTGCCGGCCTTCGCCACAGCCACAGCAACACGGGATCCGAGCCGCATCTGCAACCTGCACCACAGCTCACAGCAATGCCGGATCCTTAACCCACTGAGCAAGGCCAGGGATCGAACTTGCAACCTCATGGTTCCTAAGTCAGATTCGTTTCCACTGAGCCAGGACAGGAACTCCTGATAGGTTTTGAAATGATTTTTTTTTTTTTTTTTTTTTTGGTTAGCTGCACCTGCGGCATACGTAAGTTCCGGGGCCCAGTACTGAACCAGAGCCATTGTAGTAACAATACCATGTAGTCATGCTATAGGCCACCGAGGAAGTCCCTGAAACACTACTTTTGATGCTTAGGCCCCCATGTGATTTTTGGCTTAAAAAAATGGAAAGAAAGTTAAAAGACTGTAATAATGGGTAGAACAAAATGCCTTCCTTTTCCCATCCTCTTATTGTTGTGAACAAAATTGTTCGGTACTTACATGGACAAAAATAAAAAATAAGAGCCAAATATACTGACCCTGTCTCATTCAAGCAACAGTAATGTGCGCCCAGGGACACTTAACCTAATGGGTCAGTCCCATATACGTCATGAAGTATTTCCATTTTTCAGTATTTATCAAATTTTATAATGCATTTATGTTTTTTGATCCATAGAATATTCTTAACAATTGCAAAAATAACTCACTCCAGAAGAAATCTGTTCAACACATAAGGACTTATGATCATAAGAAATAAAATTTAACTTTATAAACATATTTGTGTTGCTGAGAAGTATAAGAGGATGATTCACAAAACACTTTTAAATTTTATGATGTAAAAACATTACATCATAAAATCATTTAAATGTGGTACAGGAAAAATGAATTCAAAGATAAAATGATGTAGTTTCAAACATTTAAAAGTCCTGTGGGAGTTCCCACTGTGGCTCAGTTAAGAACTCGACATAATCTCCATAAGGATGCGGGTTTGATCCCTGGACTTGTTCAGGGAGGTTTAGGATCCAGCGTTGCCAGAAGCTGCAGTTTAGGTCACAGATGCAGCTTGAATCTGGCATTGCTGTGGCTGTGACACAGGCCATTACTGCAGTTCCTTTTCGACACCTAGCCCAGGAACTTCTATATGCTTCAGGTGTGGCAGTAAAAAGAAAAAATAAATTTAAAAGTTGTGCAGAGTTCCTGCTACGTCACATCAGATACAGGGGTGTCTTTGCAGCACTAGGACACAGGTTCAACTCCAGACCCAGTACGGTGGGTTAAGGAGCCAGCGTAGCCATAGCTGCAACAAAGATTACAACCGAAGCTTGGATCTAATCCCTGGCCTGGGAACTCCATATGCTGCAGGGCAGACAATAAATAATTAAATAAAAATTTTAAAGTTGCGGGAGTTCCCTGGTGGCTTAGTGGTTAAGGACTCAGCACTGTCACTGCTGTAACACAGGTTTGATCATTGGCCCAGGAACTTCTGCATGCCACAGACATGGCCAATAAGATAACTAAAGAAAAATTAAAAAGAGGTTGTGTGTGCATTTTTAATTAAATGAGCTATTTTGGAAAAGATTCCAAAGAAAACTCAGGCTGAAGTGATGTGAAGTGCCTTTATGCTGCCTGGTAACTGGGTCTAAAGTCAGACAAAGGGTCTCTGGTGAGATAAAACCTGCAAGGGTTTAAAGAATGTCTAGCCAGGCAAGGTGAAAGTCAAATTGTTACAAACCTGTTTGGGCCTTGTAGACACGTGGGTGCACCAAAGCCACCCCTACCCCCACCCCCAGAGTGCATCCATCACCCTGCACTTCAGAACACAGCCCAGCTCCATCCAATGACCTGGAAGCAATCCCTTCCTAGATCACCTCTGTTGTTTGCAGAGTTAAGAAAAGCATGGCTTGTCGTCTTGCCTTGTTTTAAGATCAATTGTGGGGCACATTACTAGCTTTCAGCATAAAGAGCCACGATGCTGACAGCAAAACATGGAGACCAAGAAAACTGTCTGCAGTGCAGAATCTGCAGAGAAAACTGTGTGATCAGACAGGAAGGGATCTTAGAAATCATCTTCTTCAACCTTTGCTTTCAATGAAAGGAAACAGAAAGTCCAGAAAGAAGTAACTGTCTCCAGGCTCTGCACCAAGTCTCTGCAAGAGCTGAAGCTCAGAACTGGGCTTTTCAGCTCCAAGGCCACAGCAGAGCTGGCCATGGGCAGGCCTGTCCCAATGGCCAATTTGCCCTTTCTGCTGGCTCCCTCTGATGAAGCCCCTCCGTGACTTCTCTCAATTCTGATGCTCCCTTCCTCCATCAGTGTAGCCATCTAATGGGGGAAAGGAGGGAAGATGGGCAGGAGGCAAGAAATACCCTACATAATAGCAGAATTTTGTGTGGTGTTTCAAATATGCTATCCTCAGGGGAAAATCTGATCAATTTTGCTGATAAGACTTCACGCTGCATTCTAGTTAAAGAATTAATTTCTAATGGTAAAACTTCCTAGGGACAAGAAGAGACAAGAAAGAAGTCTGAGCACCCCCCCTCCACCATCTTTCAGCCCACATTTAGGCCACTCCATCTGGCCTCTCACAAGCCAGCTCTAGTGAAAGAACCTAAGAGGGAGGACTGGAAAGGGGGGAAAGAGACAAAACAACACCTAGGAGATGAGGCAGCCAGGCAGCCTGCAGCAAGCGCACAGAGGATCTGGAAAAGAACAAGGCTAATTTAGGCTCCGAACGTGACTGGGAGCCACCAGGAGCAGCTGTTATCCTGCTCTGCCCCCTCCTCCTCTCCTGCCTTGCCTATTAGTCACTCCCCCAGGGCCCGCAAAAGCTTCTGCATGCACCATGGGGCCTGCTGGCTCCGAAGCAAGGCAGTAGCTCCTCTCGCCTTGGAGACACTTGTGTGTGAGCTCCCTAATCATACATTGAAACCTGCCGTGCAGTGTGGGGGAAAAAAGGTTAAGCTTGTTCCTGAGGGTCTGTGGTCCCAGTGAGGGTGGGCCTTCTCACCTGAGGGAGCAGGTGAACCAGACACTGAACCAGAGGCAGATCCCGCCCTATGCAAATGCCCTACCACTGCAGAGGGGACTCAAAGGGCAATGACATGGCCCTGAAGGACAGCCGTTCCACTAGCAAGAACAGATGCAGGGCCATCATTAGAAGCACAGGCTCTGCAGACACACAGACTTTCTGCTCGTGTGGCCTCAGGTGAATGGCTCGTCTCTCCAAGCCCCAGGCTCCACATCCATAAAACGGGAAGAATAACAGCTACCCCAAAGGAGTCCTGTGGGCACGAAATGCGTAATGCATATAAAGTACCAGTTCAGGGCCTGCATGCAGTAGGCACTTCATAAACGTTACTTCCCTTCTCTTTCCTTCTCCCCCGGGGGCCAGGTACCAGCGCAGAATTAAAGAATAAAATAAATAAATAAAAACGGTGACTGCAAAGAAAAGTTCCACGCAGAGGAGAAACACTGCAGCCCCAAATGAGAACTGGATCAAACAGGTCAAAGAAGGAACGGCAGCTAGACTGAATCAAGCTCGGCCACTTTCACTAAAGCCCAGGGAAACCTCAAGAGCCTAACTGGAGTGAAAAGGGCAATTTGCAGAATACACAATGATATTTGCGCAAATTTTTAAACATATATAGCATTATCATATACGGTTTATGGGAGTTATGTGTAACTGCTGAATTGAACAAGCAGGGCTCGTGGGTATAGTCAGAAAGCAACTTTACTGCTGTCCATTAATGTTCATTTAAGTTTTATTAGGTCAGGAATATTCTTCCCCCAGCCCAGAATGAAATCTAGGCAGTTCTAGGGAAGAAAAAATATCCTCCAGTCACTAAGTTATGTCTAGCTTAGTATAATCATCACGATTCTCAACTCTACTTGGTGACTCCTTTATCAATTACTGTCCTAATAATGCCACATAATAAACTGCCCCAAAGCTCAGTGACACATGGAAATAAGCACCTGTTTCTAGCTCCTAAGTCTGGGGAGGCTCTGCTGATCCCAGTCAGGCTTGCTCCAGGCTACAAGCTGAGTTCGAGACTGTTCCACACCTTTCATTCTTCAGGAAGTACACTCTACCTGGGGCATGTTCTCGTGATGAGGGTGGACATGCAAGAGGAAAGTCCCAGTGCGAGCACATTGCAAGCCTTTATTCATTTGACTTCCACAACATCCCACCAGCAAATCACAAGGTCAAGCCCAATACCAGTGGGGTACGGAAATACACTCTACCATGTGGGCGGGTGACAGGTGGCAGGGAGATGTTTACAGAAATCAAGCCACTCCCCTCAGTGCCACTCAGGCCAGCAGCAGTCAAGCTATCCAATGCAGAACAAGGTTGGCCTCTTCCCCCACTTCCCTCTCTGCTCTTGCCCCTCCTCTCCCATTTTGCCAACCCTGGTCCCTGACCCCTTCTGGTCCAAGCAAAAAGGAGCAAGAGAAGGTGGCTGGAGAGTTCTCACTGGTACAGGCATCACAGTCTTTGCGCCAAGAGACATGTCAAGGTGACTTTCATGAGCACCCCCAAGGGTCTCCCAGAGTTTAGGCATCTAGAGTACTAGGGCTCTTGATGACAGCCAACACGTGCCTTATCTGGCTGTCTCCTGCTCCCTCCTCACCCCCTGGGCATTTGAAGATGTCCCCAGGTACTATCTGCAGAAGACTCTTTACACCTATCTCCCCCAGGCCCTCCTCTTGGCAGAACTCAGAGGAGCCCAGGCATCTCCCCTGCACTTGAGGCTCCAACTGGTCTCATATTCTTCACACCAACACACTAAAGGAGTGCACGTAGCCCCCAATGATGCCACCTCTCCTTTGCTCTGCCTTCAAAGGAGCTTGTCATCACTACCTACCTCACATCTTTTGGATTTCTCAACTGGGAGTCCCCTGTCCCCTGAACAACCCAAAGTGTAGAGGACACCACCCATCAAAGCCTGAGACGAGAGGCAGACACTTCCCGCCCCTCCCTTTGGGGGTGGGAATGGGTAGATGAGATTAACATGTAAATCAACAGACTTTGAGGAAAACAGACTGCCCTCCATAGTGTCGGTGGGCCTCGTCCAATCAGGTGAAGACCCTAATAGAGAAAGACTGACCTCCTTCCCAAGGCAATAGAAATAAAAACAAATATTTAAAAAGGGGACCTAATCGGGTCACCACATGGTGCAGTTGGAAAACCTGACAGAAATCTGTAAACCAGCTATAATGCAAAAATAAAAATAAAATAAAAATAAAAATAAAAAAAAAGGGGACCTAATCAAACGTAAAAGCTTTTTCACAGCAAAGGAAACCATAAAAGAAAAGAAAAGACAACCTATGGAATGGGAGAAAATAGTTGCAAACGATACAACCATCAAGGGCTTAATCTCCAAAATATACAAAAAATTCATACAACTTAACAACAACAGAAATAGTCCAATGAAAAATTAGAAGACCTAGAAAGACATTTCTCCAAAGACATATGAATGGCCAGTAGGCACATTAAAAAATGCTTAATATCACTAATTATTAGAGAAATGCAAATCAAAATTACAATGAGATATCATCTCACATGGGGCAGAATGGCCATCATTAATAAGTCTACAGATAACAAATGCTGGAGAGGGTGTGGAGAAATGGGAGCCCTCCTACACTGCTGGTAGGAATGTAAATTGGTACAACCACTATGGAAAGCAGAACGGAGGTTCCTCAGAAAACTAATACAGGAGTTCCTGCCGTGGATCAGCAGTTAATGAACCTGACTAGTATCCATGAGGATGTAGGTTCGATCCCTGGCCTCACTCAGTGGGTTAAGGATCTGGCATTGCCATGACATGTGGCGCAGGTCACAGACAGGGCTTGGTTCCCACATTGCTGTGGCTGTGGTGTAGGCCAGCAGCTATAGCTCCGATTCGACTCCTAGCCTGGGAACCTCCATATGCCATGGGTGTAACTCTAAAAAGAAAATAAAAAAATAGAAAACTAGTACAGAACTGCTATATGACTTCAGCAATTCCGCTCCTGGGCACATATCTGGACAAGCTGTAATTCAAAAAGATACATGCAATGCAGTTCAAAGACACAGCTCGAATCTGGCATTGCCATGGCTGTGGTGTAGGCCAGCAGCTGCAGCTCTGATTTGACCCCGGGCCTGGGAACTTCCATATGCCTCAGGTGCAGCCTTAAAAAGAAATAAAATAAAACTACAAGCATCATCTTAATGTGTTGATACTGATTATGGAATAGGCATATTACAAAAGAATCCCAAGACAGTATTCAGTGATCAGTATTCACTTTAGATTATAAGTACAATACACTCCACTGAAAACCAAATAATAAAAACAGAGCTGAGTTCCTCCTTGGAGATGTCTAAAATGCAGTGTCTTCAGTTGCTCAGCTCCTATGCTAAGTACTCCTTATTAGCAGTTTAACATTTTCCTTAAAAAATCGACTTCCTGGACTTCCCATGTGTCTCACAACAAAAAAATCGACTTTCAAAAATACTTTTTTCATTATATTTTACTAACAGCAATCAATTAAAAATTTTAACACTCTAAACAAACAAAAAAAAAGATACATGCACCCCTATGTTCACTGCAGCACTATTCATAATAGCCAAGACATAGAAACAACCTAAATATTCACCTACAGATGAATGGATTAAGAAGATGTCGTGCATAGTGGGATACTACTCAGCCATAAAAAAGAACAAAATAACATCATTGCAGCAACATGGATGAAACTAGAGATTCTCATACTAAGTGAGTAAGTCAGAAAGAGAAAGACGTTTACATGTGGAATCTAAAATACGGCACAAATGAACCCACCTACAAAACAGAAACAGACTCACAGATACAGAGAACAGGCTTGTGGTTGCCAAGGAGGAAGGGGAGGGAGTGGGATGGACTGGGAGTTTGGGGTTAGCAGACGTAAACTATTACATTTAGAATGGATAGGAGTTCCCGCTATGACATCTCCACAGCACTGGGACACAGGTTCAATCCCTGACCCAGTATAATGGGCTTTAGTCCTTTAGGATCCGATGTTGCCGCAGTTGCCGCTAAGTCACAGTTGCGGCTCAGATCTGATCCCTGGCCCAGGAAATGCCACAGGACAGCCAAAAAAGAAAGGAAGGAAGGAAGGAAGGAAGGAAGGATGTGCCGTGAGGTGTTACTATACAGCACAGGGAACTATTTCCAGTCTCTTGGGATGACCAATGGAAGATAATATAAGAAAAGCAATGTATACCTATGTATGACCGGGCCACGGTATGACTGGGCCATGATGCTGTACAGCAGAAACTGGCACAACATTGTAAATCAACTACACTTTAATAAAAACCTCTTAAAAAGATAAAAAGAAGACTGACCTCCCCCAGGGAAGAGGAAATTCTGCCAGCCGACAGCCTTTGGACTCCATCTACCATGTGGGCTCTGCCATGGGTCTCCAGCCTGCCAGCCCACCCCGCACATTTTGGCCTTGCCAGGCTTCCACAACTGCAGGAGCCAATTCCTTGATATAAATAAATAAACAAGCACCCACACACGTTTCCTGTCCTTTCTGTTTCTCTAAAGAACACCAACACCAGGACTTCTCTGCAGATGGGCGAGATGAGCATCATAGCTGGGGCTGGCAGGGGGGGTCTTTTTTCTTTGAAAACCTGCCGGGGCAGTTCCTGCCTTTTGCCACAGTGCATTTTATCTTGGGGGTCAAGTTGTGTTGCTTTTGGCCAAAGACTGCTTGGACGCAAATGCATTCCTGGAAACTACGCTGTAAATCCAATTGTCAAAAAGCAAGCTTGGCTTTCCCAGGAAAACAACGTTGCACTGAACCGCAATGGTAAGGATAAGCCTCTGCACACAGGTAGAACTTTGCAGCTGGAAAGGCTTTTCCGTATCACACACCTGCTGCACTCAGTCCTGGAAGACAGGCTCCATGTTCTCTTCATTGTACAGACGGAGAAATGAGGCTCGGGGAAGCCTTTTGCTCTATTAGGGATGTAGCTGGGACTCTGTTCCAGCTCAGCAGCTCCTTAAGCAAGTAAGGTCTCGGCCTCAAATGCATCATGTGCACAACAAAAATCTTCCAAATGCAAAGATTTCAGAACTCTAGCCTCCACGAGTGTTTAAAATGATAAAACTTTCCTCTTAAGTTATATACAACAGGCAAATGAGCATATGGATTACTCAACAGACCCCTGAACTAAAAAGCAGACGTATAACACATAAATAATCATCACCGCTACCACTGCCAAGCTGCTAACCTGAGACTTCTACGCCTCACCAGCCACAGAAACACATCACGAGCGATCCTTCACACACCAAACACAACACACCCAAACACAAGATTGCACGGGGGCCACCTGAATCGATTTTTTTCAGTCCTTCACTTTTTTTTTTTTTTTGGCTGCGCCTGTGCATGCATTAGTTCCCAGGCCAGGGATCGAACCCAAGTCACAGCAGTGACAAGGCCAAGTCCTTAACCACTAGGCCACCAGGGAACTCCTCCCAGTCCCTTTTTAATACCCTTTGTGCGACTTTGATCTTCCTGAAAACAGATTAAAATTCATAAATGGCGTGGCTTGTGTCTGTTCAGGTTGGGGGTGGGGCCAGCAGGAGCCAACTTGGTGAGATAAAGACGGGTCTAAAGGGACCATGAAATAGAGACAGAAAAGATGTGGGTGGTGGAGCTGGGAAGTGGCGAAGGCCAGGCAGACCCCTCCCCACTGGGACTGGGGGGCTTCCCCCTTCTGCCTCTAGCACTACTTTCAGCACCATCAGGAAACATCCCTGAGGGCCTGGTCTGCTCTGCAAGGTCTCAGGAGGCCTGCTTTGCTGACTATAGCATCTGCCTGGCTTCCTCCTCTGTCACCTCTCCCTTGGCCCCTTGCCATGTGTGCAGACTCAGCCAGGCAGGCCCCGAAGCTCCAGAGTGCCCCTGACCCCTGGGGGGTGGGAAATGGAGACCCTCGGCCTCAATCAGCCTTGCCAGCTGTCTTGCTCCATCTTCTTCCACTACCACTTCCCACGGCAGGCTCCACTCCCAGCACTGGCTCTTGCTCCACCTCCGTGTGGAAGAAACGGCTGTGGATATCAGCTGGGCCCTCTGGTTCCCCCAGACCTGGGGCCAGAGGCTCTCACTGCCTGCAGTGGCCCTTAGCACGCCACCTCCTGTACAGACCATCCGCCCGCAGGGCCAGGAACACAACTCCCCCAGGTTCCCAGTCCCCAGCGCTGCCCAGACTCTCTACACCTCCAGCTCCAGATGGCCCCTGAAGCTAACTGCCGATGGGCAATAAGCCTTGGGTGCCCCCCAGGGCACTGGGCTCACGCCCATGGGCTCCCTCCATCTCCGTTTCCCTGTGACACTCGGGGGCTGCCAGCACAGGCCGAGGGGTCGGGCGTGGAGCTTCTGCCCCATTCATCGGACTCTGTGGGCACCTCGGACCCAAAATGCCTGACTGATGACTCAGGAAAGGGGCAAAAAGCTAAGGTGAGGCTCCAGTGGCTGGAGCTACAGAAGACCTAAGGAGTAACACATAAAAAAATCAGATTTAAACCACCAGCCCCCAACCCAGGCCAACAGCAAAGGGAAGGGAACTGCCTGAGCGCTCAAACGGCCTCACGTCTTTGTCCTTGAGTCCATGTGAGTTTCATACAAACCGAACTATGGAAGGGGGATCGTGGCACCTGATGAAAAGGGTCACCTGTGTGGTCTCCTCCAGCCCCTGGGCTGTGAGGGCTTAATTCCAGCAGCTCTGGGATTTGCTTGATCTGTGCCTGTGAAATCAGCAACGTGCTCGGGACCGACCCTGCTCAAGGCAGTGAAGCACACTGATCTGCAGTGTCACAGGCTTAACAACGCCCTGGAGGCGCCGGGGTGGTCTGCACCAGCTTGCCCGCTTCGTGCTTTGGTAGCAATGACATGGATGGCTTGCACCTGGTCTGGGGGAGACCCGGAGGCTCTGCCGTCGCGGTGGTTGTGTATGTATGAGGATCCGCCGGCCCTACAGCAAGTATAAGAAACCCAGGCGGAGGCTCCACGGGGCAGGAGGGGAGGGGCCCGGGCCGGGGGAGGGGGGGGCTCAGAAGTACACCGAGCACATCCACGGTCCCCGATTTGAGACAGAGCACTTCCTGCTAATGTTAACAGGGGAGGCAATGGGAGCTGAGATTCGGTTTCCCCAGACCCCTTGCCGTGAGCAGCCTTGGGCTGTGATGATGTTGCTCCCTCGATGTTGTCGCTGTAATAAACTGTAGCTTTGTAAGCACCGTCAATCTGTACCCCTTCGTCTTCTTTAGTCATTGAACCTGCTTGGCTGCTGCTGTTAGAGCACTCCCACCGCATTATGGGTTGAACTGAGTGCCCCTCCCTCAAATTCACCTGTTGACGTCCTAAACCCCAGTGCCTTGAAATGTGGCCTTACTTGGAAATAAGGCCCTTGATTAGTTCAGATAAACCATTACGAGAGGTGGCTGGGCCTCTAACCCAACATGACTGCTATCTTTCTAAAAAGGGACATTTGAACACGGGCAGAGTTCCACGTGAAGACTGCAGCGAGGCGGACAACTCAGGCGCCCCCAGGCCTTCCCCTTCTATAGGGGACCCAACAACTTCCACTCTCTCCTTCCCATGCACATGCTTTCTTTTTAAACAAAAGTGTCACTACCTCTTCACAGGACGGAAGGAATTTGTCTACAGCCCGGGAGTACTTGCACACAGCCTACCTACTCTGCTCTCCAACGAGACACACTGGCCAGGGTCGGAAGAGAGTTTAGGACGAGGCGGGACCTTTGAAGTCAGGTGGTAAAGCCTCACAATTTACGATGAGGATGAGGAAAGAGCGCTCGCTCTGAGCCTCACACATAGCTCATTAGTGTAAGGGCTGTGCTAACAGTTCAGGAATTCTGACGCTCCATCCAGGGCACTTCTCATCAGTTCAACCCTAGATTTCCTCCCCAGGAATGACTTTTGTCACCAGCTGCCCTATAGTGCGGCTGTCCTGCTCCTTAGAAGTTAATTGCATTTAGAAGAGGGACTTTGATTGCATCAGCTTTGTAACCCCTTCTGTCCTCCAGTGTGGAAGTGTTGAATAAATGTTTTGATTGATCAGAACATCTTTTTCTGTTCAGAGCTAGCAGATCCGTGAGGGAATAAGATGCCAGGCCAGTGTTTCTCAGAGTGGGCCCAGGGGAACCCTTGCATGAGCCTCACTGATGACTTAGTTTTGTTTTCTGTTTTTTTTTGTTTTGTTTTGTTTTGTTTTTTGTCTTTTTCAGCTGCACCCAAAGCACGTGGAAGTTCCTGGGCCAGGGATCAAATCTGAGCTGCATTTGTGACCTCTGTCACAGTTGTGACAATACCAGATCCTTAACCCACTGTGCCAGGCCACAGATCAAAACAGCAAGGCCACAGGGACAAGCCAGATCATTAACCCACTGTGCCGCAGCGGGAACTCCTGGCTTAGTGTTAAGTGATGCATCTCCAGCCTCCACCGCAGACTGTGCACTGAGATTTTCTAGGGGGGAGGCCGGAAAACAGAGCCCAGGCAATGCTTCGTCCATGGTAAAGCCGAGGTTTTCAGCTTGGGCTACACACAGGAATCACCAGCCTGAAGAGCTTTACAATCCAAGATGCCTAGGCCCCAGCCTGAGAGCCTAACTTAACTGGTCTGTGTGCAATCTAGGCCTGGGGATTTTTAATGGCTCCCCCAGGTGACACTCTGGGCAGGTGGGTTTGTACCCATAGCACTAAAGCTTTGGAATACTTAAGAATCCTGTGTTAAGAAGACGGTGACGAGTTCCCTTCGTGGCTCAGTGGTTAACGAATCCGACTAAGAACCATGAGGTTGCGGGTTCGATCCCTGGCCTTGCTCAGTGGGTTAAGGATCCGGCGTTGCCGTGAGCTGTGGTGAAGGTTGCAGACGCGGCTCAGATCCCGCGTTGCTGTGGCTGTGGCTGAAGGCCGGCAGCTACAGCTCCTGTTAGACCCCTAGCCTGGGAACCTCCATATGCCGCGGGTGCGGCTCTACATAAAGCAAAAAGGCAAAAAAAAAAAAAAAGAATATAGTGACCAACTTGTGAGACTCCATAGGACTTTCTAGTTTTATTTATTTTTTTTGGCCACACCCAGGGATCAAACCCACGCCACAGCAATGACAATGCTGGGCCCTTAGCCCCTAGGCCACCAGGGAACTCAAGGACTTCCTGATTTTCAAATTCCAAGGTCATGTGGTCATGTCAGCTTCACTTCTAGGAACATCAGGACTGCTGGTCATCCTAATACAGACTCGCATCTAGTTCTCCTGTGGTGCAGCAGGTTAAAGATCCAGAGCTGTCACTATAGCAGCTCAGGTTGCTGCTGTGGTGCGTGTTTGACCCCTGGCCCAGGAACTTCCACATGCCAAGGGCTTGGCCAAAAAGAAAAAAAGAAGAAGAAAGCCTTGCATCTACATGCAGCTAAAGATCAGTGGGGGCACAGATATGCTGTGTTAGGCATGAAGTAAAGCTCTGAGCCTAATGCTTTCCCAGTTAGGAACCCCCTCCTCCAGCCAACGCACCCCCCAAACTCAAGCTTCCTCCAGTTCCCCCCACGGAGAGGCCTCCTGGGAACTGCAGTGCTTCTACAGGGTGTGGCTGCCTCCACAGTTCTAGTCCTGATTTCCCGATAATTCAGAAAGCATTTCCCTGTTGGCCTTTAGTTTCTGTTTCCTGTTCTCTCCCTGAACTATTTTTAGGTGCAGCCGGCAGTTCCTGCCTGGGCCTGCCCCATGCACCTCGGGGCCATCCCTGACTCTGGTATCTAGAAGGGCGGGCCTGTAAAATGAAGCATCTGATCCCAGGGGGTCCGGGGCCTGCTGTTGGGGGGGGGGGCAGTGGAGGGCCCAGGTGGCTGTAGCCACCCCCACCCTGTGGACAGCTCCTACTTGGTGGGGTGCCCCCAGGCTAAACTGCTTTTTTGCTTATCTTACAAGCTTTAAAAGAGTATTTTCCCATTTCCCTTTCCTTAGGCCTGGCTGTTCCTAGCTCGGTGTATCTGTATGCCTCCGTCTGAAGCCTAAAGGCAGAGAAATCCAACTGGAGGGCCTACAGGCTAACCCTGCCGTTATCACCCCGGCAAGACGGCAAAGTTTCAGGCCTGAAGCACTGTCTTTAGCCTTGGTTTTTCAAACACGTCCTGTGTGTTAGGCACTGTAGTTGTCTCCTTAGAGTTCACCCCAATCTCATGAGATGGTAAGAATCTATTTCTGGGTCAGGAACGTGAAGCTCAGAGAGGTGAGCTTACCCCCTGGTCACACAACGGCGGAGTGGTCATGATTACTGGCTGTACGTCTGCAGGTCAACACTTCTCAACCTTTTCTCCATTATGGCCCTTCAAAGAAGACTTTTTTTTCCCCTTTTTAGGGCTGCACCCACGGCATATGGAGGTTCACAGGCTAGGGGTCGAATCGGAGCCATAGCTGCCGGCCTCACCACAGCCACAGCAACACGGGATCCAAGCCGTGTCTGCAACCTACACCACAACTCATGGCAACGCCGGATCCTTAACCCACTGAGCAAGGCCAGGGATCGAAACTGTGACTTCATGGATACTAGTTAGGTTCATTAACCACTGAGCCATGACAAGAACTCCTCCTTTTTTCTTAAAATCCTTTTTAGGAAAAATAAAGCGGGGGTAGTGCATGGAAATATCTGCACCCAGTGACCCCCTTCACCAGACTCTGCCCAAAGTGATGAAAATTCTGCTGGGTTCCCGGAGGGACTGTTCCACGAACGGCCACCTAGAGGGACAGGCTGCACGCTGGTGTCACACTGACTCATAAGGCCATTCGCAGAGTCCTCGCACGGCGCCTGCCCCCAGCATCCTCACTCAGCCCTGGGAAGCAGGGCGCTATGGTAACGCCTCCATTTACGCTTGAGAAGTTTGGGGGAACCCAGGGAGAAACCCAGGAGCCTGGGGTACAGAGGCAGGAGAGGAGAGAGGAGAAGAGGCACAGAAGAGAGGCTGAGGAGCGCAGAGACAAGAAAGGGGGAGGGGGGCAGCAGCAGAGCCGTTGAGAGGATGTGCCCAAGCCACAGCCTTGAAGAGACGCCCGGCCGCCCTGCCACGCTCGGCCACCAGGTGGCAGGCTCGGGCCGACTGACTGGACCACCGTGCCGGGCAGAGGTGGAGGGAAAGGATGGAGAAGAAGCCGAAGGACACACACACACACACACCCCACACACACACCACGCACCAGACACCACGCACCACACGCCACATATACCAGCTCCACGTATACACACCACTCATTGTTCACCACACACAGTATAATAACTATCAACACACACACCACACATACATCAATACCACATGAACACACTGCTCATTTTGTACCACACACGTGCACGCGCACGCGCACACACACCACCCCTCACACCGCTCTGGCAGATGCTGCCTTTCCTACCCTCCTCCCGTCTTCTTTTCTCCTCTGCAGCTACAGATTCCAAACTTGTCACCATCCTCTCTTCCCAAATACTCCTGCCCAGCGCCGTTCTCGCCTCCATCCTCTTCCCACCAAGCGACATCTTCCGTCCCTCCACCATCCACTCCTCAGGGGTAAAAAATAAGGCCGCCCACCACCAGCAGAACACCTGCTTCATCAAGCGCCTTCTCCCTTGCTTTCTCGCCTGCTGGTGGCGACAGCCCTACGACGCAAATATTACCGTTGCCGTTTTAGACACCGAGAGCGGGGTGTTGCATCCCTTCGCCTGTCCACGGCGGGCCGGAGGCCAAGGCCTGCGGCTCCCGGGTGGCCCTCGGCCTCTGCAGAAAGCCCCCCCCGAGATCCCGCGCGCCCGCTCACTTCTCGCTCTCCTGACACCTCAGAAGCCTGTGCTCCATCGGATGTGGTGCCAGGAAGGGTGAGGGATGGCGTGTCTCTGCCCCCCCGGAGCCCACTCGTTCGTGGGAGAGGAGGCTCCACTGACGGAGGCCAAGAGAGGTCAGACCTACTGCTCCAGAAATTGCCACCTTCTAAGAGAGGTGCCCGTGGCCAGAGTTCAATTCCCTGGGCTGGCATGGACAGAAGTAGAGAAGACCAAGAAAGTCGCCTGAAACGTTAAAAATGGGTGATCCTGTTGGCGTGTGTCCTGTGTGTTTACGCCTCAGCACGGAGGCCTAGGCCCTCCTCCCACAATTCCTGGCTTCAGGCTATTTTAAATGCAACAGAGGGGCCCCGAGTCTCTCTTCGGAGGCACAAGGCACCTGCCCGAGCCCTGCCTGGACATGGGTTTCTTCCTCTGCATCTGCAGACCTTCTGGTAGCACTTCATAGGGACGCTGAGAGGCAGCAATTAACACTGAACACCTGGAGTTCCCATCGTGGCTCAGTGGTTAACAAATTCAACTAGGAACCATGAGGTTGAGGGTTCGATCCCTGGCCTTACTCAGTGGGTTAAGGATCCAGTGTTGCCGTGAGCTGTGGTGTAGGTCGCAGACGCGACTTGGATCGCACATTGCTGTGGCTGTGGCTGTGGTAAAGGCCGGTGGCTACAGCTCCTGTTAGACCCCTAGCCTGGGAACCTCCATATGCCACAGATGCGGCCCTGGATAAGGCAAGAAGACAAAAAAAAAACAAACAAAAAAAACATTGAACACCTGAGACAAGGGACAGGCCTAGATTGGGGGCAATGGGTAACTCAGACCCAGTGCAGGTCCCAGGACTGGGCCTCCCTCAGGAAACCCCGCTTTCCAGAAGCCCAGCATCCAAGGGCCTCCCCACCCCCTTCCTAAGTCCCTCGCAGGGTGAGCCCACTCGAGGGTGGCTCTCAGACCTTAGGGTGTGGGCGGCTGCTCCCGCCCTGGGGGAGGCCTCTCTCCAGCTCGGCCTCCACCCAGAGCAAGGACCAGGGTGGGGGCACGTAAGGCCATACCCAGGGCACAAAGTGAAGGGGGCGCGCCCTGTGGGAGGGCACTCACCCCAGCCACCTCTCTTATCTCACCCCAGCCCCACTGCCACCCTCTCGCCCTCCCAATCTTCATTCTCCTGCTCCCAGGATCTCACTTCTTCTATTTCCTTGTCTGAAAAACAGGCGGCACAAATCTCATGAAGCCGGTGCAATGACCAAATGAGATAAAGCTGAAGTTTCCAAACCTTTTGTAGCTACAAAATCCCTTGTCGGCTCTTTCTTATTATTTTTATCTTTTGAAATGCTTATCAAAGCCCTACAGGTTCAAGGCTGAATCCTTCAAGAGGCTTGCCACCACAGGGTCCTTAGATGGGAGAGAACGAAAGCCCCCTACTTGTGTCCACCCGCAGTGGACATTCCCGAAAGTGGGTGAAAACCTCTTAATAACAGGTACTCCGATGCTAAAACAGCCCCTGGCATACGGTGGGTACTCAATAACAGCCAGTTAGGGCAGAGTCAGAATCTGAGCTGAATGTTCCATCGACAGCTGAATGGATAAGCAAAAGGTGGTACATCCATTCAATGGAATAGTATTCAGCCTCTTCAAAGGGACAAGCAGTGCGGCACAGCAGTGGGTGAAACCTGAGGAGATCAGGCTAAGCGAATAATACCGTAAGAGTCCAGTCTTAGGAAGTCACTAGAGAAGCCAACTTCAGAGACAGAAAAATAGACGGCTGCCGGGGGCTGGGAGGAGGGGGCTATGGGCTTTGATGTTTAATGGGTATAAAGTTTCAGTTCTGCAAGATGAAAACATTCTGTTCCACCAGAATGTGGAGATATTTCACACTACTGAAATGTCCACTTAAAAGTGGTGAAACGAATAAATTTTATGTTTTTTTAAACCACAATCAAAAACAAAAAGAAAAGAATCCAAGTCATACAGGAGCCTGGAGAATGCTGGGTTGGAAATCTGAGACAGTGTAGCCAGGAGCTTCCCTCCCCAGCCCACCCCTCCAGTTTCATCTGGCAGAGACCAAATTTCTACAAACCGCCATACACCTGCAAAGGGTAATGGAAGTCACTGTGGAGGAGGTAGAAGGGGGTTTGCTCATGGGATGCTTGGAAGAATTTAATGGGTTGTTATGTGGGTTGAAGGTCAGTTTAAGTATCAGCTGAGCAAAGCCCTCCTTCCCAGGCACCAAACCACAGTCATCAGCTCAGTGCTGGGTAGAGCCTCGTCTAATGACTGTCTGGATCCCCAGTCCCCTGCCTCATATCTCATGTAAGGCTGAGATGCACAGCCAGGGTTCCCCAACACACTTCCAGGGCCAGAGTTCCCTCAGCAGCAGCTCCCCAGACAGTTGGCAGTCAAATGGCGCCCCCTGGTGACTGCACAGTTTCTACCTGCAAGAAGCGTCTCCTTCAAATGACAGCAACGTGACCCGGCTTTGGGAGAGCAAGTGACCTGGTAAGGAGGGAGCAGAGTGGACCTATCGCTAAAACAAGTGCTGAATATATTTCTGACCCCTTGGGCAAAGAGCCCGTGCACAAGCTTGGAGAGGCAAGCCGGTCCTGGTAGCCATCACCCACAGCCCTAGTTCCACCACTTCAGAAGGAAAAGCTTCCTGAGCTCGTGAAATACGGCACCTTTACTAGTTAGCTCATCTTAACTAGACCTCACGGCACCCTGCGAGGCAGGTGTCAATGTTCCAGCTCATAGAAATGGAGGCAAAGGTTCCAAAATGTTGATGGTCTTACAGTCAAGGCGGGGCCGGAACTCAAGTCTGCCGCTGAGGCCCCAGCACCACCGCCTCCCGCTCCCCACCATCAACTCGCACCACCAGCCGCCACGGCGATCCAGGGCCTCGACGTGGAGAACTCGCCAACTTGGCTTCTCAGACCTGGAAAGGCTCCACTCAGGAACCACTGAGCTGGAGAACGTGTGAAGGTGAGAGGGTGGCGACCAGGCTCCCTGACACCTGCTCCCTAGCTCCCTACCTTTCCCAAAGGCCTGCAGGTTTCCAAACATTTTCTTCCTGCCTCTCCAGCCTCAAACTCCCGCCCCTGTCTCTCCCAGGCCACATCTTGGGGGAAAACTGACCCCACACGTTGTGTCCTGGTCTCTTGTGCGTCAGCTCCGAGTGTCCTCAATCCTCCTTCTCTAGCCTCTCTTAATCAACTACGTCGTAATCCTGCTTAATTTTCCTACTAGGAACATAGCTATCCTCCTCCATCTCTCATGTTCCCAGAAGAAAAACACAAAACAGCACAACCGCCACAAGCAGAAAGGGCCAATTCCTGAGCTAGAATCCTCCCGAGGGTGGGCTCGGGTGGGGGCAGGAGGCATTCCCGGGTTGGGGGCAGGGAGTCGAGGGTTATCTCTGAATTGATTGCACTTAAAAGTGCTTGCCTCACTTCAAAGGGGCTTTTAGTGCTGGTTGTGGGCTCTGGCAATCGGAGCCTGTCCTCCAAGCAGGCAGAAAACCTGTGAGAAGGAACAGAGCCCGAGGCCCTGCCACGCCAGCCACAGCGGGTCCCACGCACAGAACTGAGGCTTTCGCAACAGACTTCAGAGCTCTTTGCAGTCATGACCGGGAATCTGGCCTCTGCCCGGGGCAGCCTCTTTGGGGACAAAGGGAGAAACTGAGGCAGAGGGTCGGTGATGCCCAGGGCTCATGGAGCAAGGAGGAGACCCCTGGGGCACTTGGCCTATCTCTCTGCTTCCCCCACCCCCCAAGTTCTTTGCCTCCTTTACAGGCTCTGGCCTCTCCCGCTGCAGGGGACCGGGCTGACAGAAGGGGTTTCCTGGGAGACGCGGCATCCAACAAGGAAGTCGGCAGCGCACACGGTCCTGCACACATGCTTCCTCAGCACCTGGGCTTTGGGCCCAACCTCTAGGATAAATCAGAACAAATAATAATTGATGGCCTTTACTGAGCACTTAGACCAAGGATCTTCCATACGTTTTTCTCCTTTAAGCCTCCCAAGCCACCCCAGAAGATAGGTGTTACACTCACTTAAAAAACGAGCAAAAGAGCTCCTGCTGCGGCACAACAGAATCAGTGGCATGTCTCTGCAGTGCCAGGACACAGGTTCAAGCCTCAGCCCGGCACAGCTGCAGCTTGGATTTGATCCCTGGCCCAGTAACTCCATATGCCACGCGGTGGCCAAATATGAAAAGAAAAAGGAAAGTTGTTGTACAGTAGAAATTATAACATTGTAAATCAACTGTACTGCATATAAAACTTAAAAAAATCTCTTTTAATCTATAAAAAATAAAAATAAATCAAAAAATTAAAATGAGGGAGTTCCATCATGGCTCAGCCATTAATGAGCCCGACTAGTATCCATGAGGATGCGGGTTCGATGCCTGGCCTCGCTCAGCAGGTTAAGGATCCTGTGTTGCATGAGCTGTGGTGTAGGTCACAGACACAGCTGTGATCTGGCATTGCTGTGGCTGTGGTATACGGCAGTGGCCACGGCTCCGACTGGACCCCTAGCCTGGGAACTTCCATACGTCATGGGTTCGGCCCTAAAAGACAAAAAGACTAAAAAAAAAAAAAATTAAAATGAGGAAAGTGTCTCAACATCACTAATCATTACGGAAATGCTACATCAAAACCATAACAACATACTGCCTCACAGACTTAGGGTGTCTACTACTATCAAAAACAAACAAAACAAAAGAAACAAAATAAGTATTGGCTGGAGTTTCCTTTATGGCTCAGTAGTTAATGAACCCAACTAGGATCCATAAGGATGCAGGTTTGATTCCTGGCCTCACTCAGGGAGTTAAGGAGCCGACATTGCTGCTAGCTGTAGGTCACAGACAGGGCTCAGATCCCTCTCTTTTTTTTTTTTTTTTTTTTTTTGTCTTTTTAGGGCCGCACCCACGGCATATGGAGGGAGGTTCCCAGGCTAGGGGTCTAATCGGAGCCGTAGCTACCGGCCTACACCACAGCCACAGCCACGCCAGATCTGAGCCGCGTCTGCGACCTACACCACAGCTCATGGCAACGCCGGATCCTTAACCCACTGAGGGAGGCCAGGGATCAAACCCGCAACCTCATGGTTCCTTAGTCGGATTCGTTTCCACTGCACCACGACGGGAACTCCTCAGATCCCGTGTTGCTGTGGCTGTGGCGTAGGCCAGCAGCCGTAGCTCCGATTCGTCCCCTAGCCTGGGAATTTCCATATGTTGCAGGTACGGCCCTAAAAAGCAAAAAAAAAAGAAAGAAAACAAGTATTGGCAAGGACGCAGAGAAACTGGAACCCTTAGGCATTACTGGTGGGAATCTGAAAAGATATAGCTGCCTTAGAAAATAGTATGGTGGTTCCTTAAACAACTAAACACAGAATTAGCATATGATCCAGCTATCCTACTTCTGGGCACAGACCCAAAAGAACTGAAACCGGGGTCTTAAAGAGATTTGCACAGCCATGTTCACAGCAGCATTAACAGTAGCCTAAAAGTTAGAAGCAACTCAAGTGTCTGTGAACAGACAAGTGGATTAATAATGGTCTATACCTACAAAAGAATATTATTCAGCCATAAAAAGGGATGAAATTCTGACACCTGCTACGAAAGCCACAAAAGATAAATATTGTTGGTCAATTAATCTATGGCAAAGGAACCAAGAGTATACAAGGGGAAAAGACAAGCCTCTTCAACACGTGGTGCTGGGAAAATAGGACAGCTGCGGATAATCAGTGGGATTAGAACATTCCCTCACCCTATGTACAAAAATAAACTCAAAATGATTTAAAGACCTACATGTAAGACCTGAAGCCATAAAACTCGTAGAAGAGAACATAGGCAGAACACTCTGACATAAATCGCAGCAATATTTTTTTGAGTCTGTCTCCTAAGGCAAAAGAAATAAAACCAAAAATAAACAAGTGAGACCTAATTAAAAGCTTTTGCAAAGCAAAGGAAACCATTGACAAAACAAAAAAACAACCCACAGAATGAGAGAAAATATTTGCAAATTATGCAACCGACAAGGGGTTTAATATCCAAAACTATACGAACAGCTTACACAACTCAATATCAAAAAAAAAAAAAAATCCTAATCAAAAAATGGGCAGAAGACCTGAATAGACATTTTTTCCAAAGACATACGGATGGTTAACAGGCACATGAAAAGATGCTTAACACTGCTAATTATTAGAGAAATGCAAATCAAAACAACGAGCTATCACTTCATACTTGTCAGAATGGCCATCATCTAAATGTCTACAGATAACATGTGTTGCAAAGGATGTGGGAAAAAAAAGAACACTTGTACACTGTTGGTAGGAATGTAAACCGATGCAGCTGCTATGGAAAACCATACTGAAGTTCCTCAAACAACCAAAAAAAAAAAAAAAGAAGGAGCTCCCTGGTGGCCTAGAGGCTAAGGATCCAACATTGTAACTGCTGTGGAACAGGTTCAATCCCTGGCCAGGGAATTTTCCTATGCCAAGGGTGTGGCCAAATTAAAAAAAAAAAAAAAATAGAACAACCATATGATCCAGTATTTCCATTCTTGGATATAAATCCAGAAAAAAATAAGAACCCTAATTCAAAAAGATACATGCACTCCAATGTTCAAAGTAGCACTATTTACAATAACTAAAATATGGAAGCAACACAACTGTCCATCAATAGGTGAGTAAATAAAAAAGAAGGTGTGGGGTGTGTGTGTGTGTGTATAAATATATATACATATATATATGTATGTGTACATATATATATACACACACACACAATACACATCTTTCTGCAATCATTTCATATATATATATATATATATATACACACACACACACACACACACACACACACACATCTTACATATACACAACGGAATATTACTCGGCCATAGAAAAGAATAAAATATTGCCATTTGCAGCAACATGGATAGACCCAGGGAATATTATGCTTAGTGAAATAAGTTTCTATTCCTATGCTTAGTGAAATAGAAAGACAATACTGTATGATATTTATATACATAATCTAAAAAAAACACAAATGAATGTATATGCAAAATAGAACCAGACTCACAGAAACGAACTGGTGGGAACCAAAGAGAGGGAAGGGGGGAGGCGCAAATTAGGGGTATGGGATTAAGAAACACAAACTATTATGTACAAAATAGATGGGCAACAAGGATATACTGTGTAGCACAAGGAATTACAGCCTTTATCTTGTAATAACTTTAAATGGAGTATAAGCTATAAAAATAGTGAATCACTATGCTGTATACCTGAAACTAATATAACATTGTAACTCAACTATATTTCAATTTTAAAAAGATAAATACTGGATGATTCTATTTATACAAACTATCTAAAGTAATCAGATTGAAGGAAACAGAAAGTGGAAGGGTGGTTGCCAGGGCCTCGGGGGAGGAGGGGACAGGGAGTGGATGTTTAATGGGTCCAGAGTTTCAGTTTTGCAAAATGAAAAAGTTCTTGAGATGGGCTGCTCAACAATGCAAATGGGCTTAACCCTACTGAACTGCACGTTTTAAGTGGTTAAAATAGTAAAGTTGAGGTTATGTGAAGTTTAACATGATTAAAATTTTTAAATGAGGAAAATGAAGTATCCAGAATAGGAGACTCTGCCAAGGGACAGAACTGAGATTTGAACTCACTTCTCCCCCTGGGGCCAAAACTTAGGCTTTTAACCACCCAACCGCCCAAAGCCAAAGGTTTCTGTAGAGTCACCCACACCTCTTGCTTGTGCCCTTGGTGACCACAAGCCTTCACACCCTAAGTGACACCCCCCCACTCATGACACGGTCAGTGTCAGGCATATGCATCAGCTAAAAAGTGGGTCACTGCTGAGCACCTGGGCTCCAGCTCAGAGCTGGGCACTAAGGCATAAAGGTGAGTAAGACAGACCTTGTCCCCCCAGCTCTTAAATGTGAGGGCGGGGAGCCAGGTGATAGGAATATATACAGATAAATGCCCGAGAAAATTATAGACAATGGTAAGAACCGTTACGGAAATAACCAGGAAGATGAAGGAAATAATTGGGGCCAACAGGGGGCTTCCACCAGACTTGTCAGGGAAGGACTCCCAGAGGAGGGGACAGCCTAGGAGGGCTTGTTGCCCAGCTTTTCTAAGGGCCAGAGGAAGCTACTGGAGGGTTGCAAGCAGGTAGTGAGGTGGTACGATTTTTTGCTTTAGAAATAACTCATGGGGAGTTTCCTGGTGGCTCAGGGGATTAAGGATCCAGCATTGTCGCTGCAGGGGCCTGGATTGCTGCTGTGGTGCAGACTGATCCCTGGCCCGGGGAACTTCCACATGCCATGGGCACAGCCCAAAAAAACGGGGGAAAAAAGAGAAATAACCTGGGATGCGTCAAATCTCTGCTCCGTTCGCCCCCCACAGGGGGCAGACTCACATCTCCACAGGACCATCCTTAGAAGGAAGAGGGGCTTGGACACAGCACCACTGCCCCAGAGCAGCTGAGAAATGCTCTGAGCCGGCACTGTGCCGTCCTCATTCTATCTGCTCCGAGCCTCGGCCTCCTCTCTCCTTCGTAGGAAGTCAGTGTGGATACATTTTCCAGTGTGCTTGCCTCTGACCAATTATGATTTAGGGAGGGACATGGACACTGATTTCCCTAAGTTACAAAGTGCTCTTTCACTGATAGGTTGAGGGTCTGGGGCATCGCCAGCTCGAGTTTCCCAGGTTGCTCGGGAGAGTCGGGAGCTACTGACATAAGAGCCGGCAGACCCGCAGAGATGAAGGTTCCAAAGGCCCTCATCACAGAGAGGACCCCTAGTGACACAGCCCCGGGTCCACTGCACCCGCCTCGTCCTGGCCAGGAGCCTGGACCCCCAGGGTTTGAAGATTCACGATCATATGGTGATGATGATAATCTGAGGCCCCGTTGGGACCTTTACCAGTTCCCAGCCCTGAAGTAACACCTCTCTCCATCTGCCCAAAAGGTCAGAAGTCCGTGGGGAGAAGGATGCCTCCAGCCCAGGGGCGCTGATCAAGCTGCCTGTGTGCTCAGACTGGGCTGATCCTTTGCTCTTCCTTGAGCCTCAATGACCTCCGTCTAGGCTCTCCTCCCACTGACCCCTGACTCTCCTTTCAACCCCATCCTCTGGTTCCTACAGCGGCCGCCCTTAAAAGTTGGGGTATAAAATTCATGGACACGGAGAATAGACTTGTGGTTGCCAAGGGGGAGGGAGAGAGATGGACTGGGAGTTGGGGGTTGGTAGATGCAAATTTTTTTTTTCCTCTTTTTTTTGCTTTTTGTAGGGCCGCACCCACAGCATATGGAGGTTCCCAGACTAGGGGCAGAATCAGAGCTACAGTTGCCAACCTACACCACAGCCACAGCAATGCCAGATCCGAGCCGCATCTGCGACCTGCACCACAGCTCATGGCAACGCTGGATCCTTCCCCCCACTGAGTGAGGCCAGGAATCGAACTCGCAACCTAATGGTTCCTAGTTGGGTTCATTTCCACTGCACCACAACAGGAACTCCTAGATGCAAATTATTGCATTTGGAGTGGATAAGCAATGAAGTCCTGCTGTACACAGTACAGGGAACTCTATCCAGTCACTTGTGATGGAACAGGATGGAGGATAATGTGAGAAAAAGAATGCATATATATGTGTGTGTGTGTGTGTGTATCTATATGTCTGACTGGGTCCCTTTTCTGTACAGCAGAAATTGACAGAACATCATAAATCAGGTCTAATAAAAATATTTTTAAAAAATAAACATGAAAACCTTGAATGAAGTAAAAAAAAAAAAATACCTTGGAGTATAGAAGGCCCCCTCTTCAACCCACTGGTCCTCTCACCCTACGCCCCTGGTGGGGACCAGGACCCACCCCTGGCCTCATCTAGCCCCTCCTGGTCAGGGAATGTCCTGCAAACACCTTAAGCGTGACTGACATGAAAGTAATGATTTCCTTCCCAAAATTGGCTCCTTCCCTGGGCTCCCTGAGAGGTCACATCAGCTGGCACCAGACATCCACCGCCTTGGACTTCACCCCTGCTCACGTTTCATGAGAGGTCATGAGATGTTACCAGCTCCACTTTCAGTATATCTCTCACCTCTGTCCTCTCACTGTCCCCCCAACCATGACCCTCTCTCAGGTTTTCTTCATCTGTCGCCTGGATTACAACAGTACATCTCAAAGGGCCCCTCAACTCCCAAGTCCCCCCCACACTCACACCTACCACCAGAGATGTTTTTCTAAAACACAGGTCTGATGGTGATACTTGCTTACTCCGAAATCGTTCCTGGTTTCCCCATGACCTTCAAATCCTTCCTAATTCAACGCCAACTGCCTTTTGGTGGCCGCTCTCAGCCCTCTCCAAAAGCCCCCTACACTTCAGCAAGTCCACACTAGTCTTTCCCTAACCATGCCACGCACTTGTTAGCCATGTTTTTCAAGCAGTACCTTGGCCTGGAATCCTCCTCCATCCTTCTCCCTCCAGGCAAAACGCGACTCAATTCAAATGCCTTCTCCTCGGAGGTGCCCTCTCGGCCCCTCCCAGCTCCATTCTGAGGTCGTCACTCTTTCCTCTGGACCCTCATTGCCTTTCAGCAGACTTGGGCCTGGTCCTTCTGTGGTGGCCCGCTCCATCTGGGGCTCCTTGCTATTTGGATCAGTGGGTGTCCCAGCAGGAAACAAAGAGCCCGCTGCACACTAGGCTAACGTAGGAGAGTTTTTACGCAAAGGATCTAGGAGTTCTCTTGTGGCACAGTGAATTAAGGGCCCAGTGTTGCCACTGCAGTGACTTGGGTACCTGCTGTGGCACAGGTTCAATCCCTGGCCGGGGAACTTCTACATGCCACAGGCCTGGCATAGAACAGAACAGAACAGAGCAGAACAGAACAGAATTAAGGATCTATTTACAAAGGTGTGGGCAGATTAGAGAGGAATCAGAAGAGATGAGGCTGTACCCTGCGGCCGCTAACGGGACACCTGCCACACTCGTAAATGAAGGGGGGACCATCACTGGATCCCGGAAGGAGAAGGTCAAACAGGATCCCACACAGGCAGAGCTCCACTGCCACCAGCTTCCCCTCATCTTCCACCCTCAGCATCCATCTGTCCAATTTCCTGCACCTTCAAGGCTCGAGAGGTGACCTGGAGCTGGAGCTGCTTCCTGCAAATGCCAGTGCTGACACAGACCCTGATGCTCACCCAGAGGGGCCCACCCGCCCCCAGTGCAAGCCACGCGGATGTAGCTGGAGTTATGGTCTTCACCCCTAATTCATGTGGACAGTCTGGGCTCTCCCCGCAAGACTGCCCAGCGCTTGGCTGTGGAATACAGGGGTCATGGTTCCCCCTTCTAGGGGTGCCTGTGTTTCTCCTTCCACGAGAAAGCACATCGCCTGGCTTGAGCAAGTCCAGAGAGGAAGGCTGCGGGAAAGGGGCCGCTGAAATCCAGGGCTCCTTAGCAACACCATCTGACATCACTCCCCAGGTTGTACCAGGAACGGGGAAGCCCGTAAGTCCATTTGCAGCTTCTCTAAACGGCAGAGTTCTGGATACAAGGCAGCTCTGGCCGCAGCCCCCACATGCGAGCTCGCAAGGGATCTGGGGCTTTGCCCTTCATCATCATGTCGGTCCGCTGAGAGCCCCGCCTCATCAGAGCCATAAACGGGGCCCTATGAAGGGGCAGGGGCGGAGGTGGATGGGTGATGGACGGCTTTTTCGGCAGCACAGTCAATTAATAAGAAAGTTAAAAGGGCCGTTGTGTTATTCCACTTATGAAAAGAATGTGACCTGGGGCTGCCGTTCCAGGTACCTGCTCTCAGCGGCTCTGGTGTTGCTCCGGGTGATAAGGGCGGCTCTGGGGGAGTGAGCATCTGTCTGGTCTCCTCTGAGTGGTTATGCTGAGCAGCCCGCAGGACCCATGGCAAAGAAATCGCAGTCAGCAGGTTCATCTGAGGCTCAGGACTTCCAGGCCTCTGGCACGTCACCTCCTGTCTACTCTGTGTCCCATTCTCTGCCATCTAAGATACAACCAAGCGTGATCTGGTTCCCAGCCTGTGCAGATGTGGTTTGAATGGATGGGCTACCCTACACCAGCATCAGCGCCTATACCAGCATTAGTACAGAAGGCCAGGACTGGGCAGTTTCCTGAAGGCACTGGAGAAAGAACACTCTCACATACTGGCCAAAGCCTGAAATTTCACCCTTAGACATTCATTCCTTTAACTCAAAACACAACTTCCAGGAGTTCTCTGTTCTGGGAGAGAGGAGTGACCTGCCACCCCTCCCCGCCAGGAGGCCACATATTCATTCGAATGGCAGGTTTCCAGAGACAAAGGCCTTGCCCTTGCCTGCAGTACCTTACTCCTGGCACAGAGCGGGTCATGGCCTGCTAATGAGGAAACGCTGCAGCAGGCTGGTCCCATTTGATCTTGCAGTAGGCTGAGACCAAATGATTTGGTGGAAAGAGCAGTAGCCCAGGGATCAGCAACCATGGATGCTCAACTATGTGAGCCTGAGATGGTCATTTCTGAGTTTCAGTTTTCCCAACTCTCAAATGAAGAGGGGGACGAGCAGTCCCCAGGCTTCCTCCCAGTTCAGGAATACATAGTTGTCATGGGCCTAATGCCCCAGGACTAGCAGAAGGCCCAGCTCTGGCAGGCCCCACGGTGGGCTAAAGGCAGCTCCAGGCTAAAGCACCCATCCCTTGCTCCAGGCTTCTCCCCAACTCTTCCTGCCGGTCCTTAGGCCCCTCCCACAGGCCCCCAGCCCTGGGTTCCATCCCTCCTCTGGACCATACTGATTTGGCACCCATCCCAAATGGCTCTCCAGCCCTCTGAATTCAAACAGGAGCAAGGTGTTTTGCCACCAGGGTCTGTCCCTTTGCTTTGAGGATGAACATGACCTTCCCAAGAACCCCCTCTAATGCCTGGGTGGAGTGGACCCCTGAGCAAGTGCTACTGCAGAGCTGGGCTTCCAGAGCCCCAGCAGCTCGGCCACCCAGCTCCACACTCTCATCTTCCTCCAGCAGCTGCTCCTGAACCTGAGACCACACCACAGCCCCTCCTTACACTCCCCGTTGGCTTAACCTCCAAACCCCATGCCCTGGGGTGGTTACACCATCGCCCACTGTGGGTGGGGGAGCCCCACTTCCCACGGGCTCCTGGGCCATCACCATCCCCTCTTCTGGTTAATTCGAAATCTTATTAGTCAGGACCTTGAAACAGGAAGTTTATTTCCACATTCTGGTCAACAGCTATGATCGCACTGAACCCCACTCTCATAAGCTCCTGAATCATAGGAGAGAAAGATGCCGACCCAAAGTCACCCTTAGCTTTCTACATGGAAAAGGGTCAACGACAATCCTTGGGCAGAAGAATATCAAGGTCCTCAAATCTACCCCTTCCAGGAGTTCCCTTTGTACCGTGCAGTGGTAACAAATCCGACTAGGAACCATGAGGTTGCAGGTTCGATCCCTAGTCTCGCTTAGTGGGTTAAGGATCCGGCGTTGCCGTGAGCTATGGTGCAGGTCGCAGATGCGGCTTGGATCTGATGTTCCTGTGGCTTGTGGCATAGGCCAGCAGCTGTAGCGCCAACTGGATCCCTAGCCTGGGAATCTGCGGGTACAGCTCTAAAAAGCAAAAAAAACAAACAAACAAAAAAAAACTCCCCCCTTCTAGAAGTAGCTGCCATCAGCCTCAAGTCCCAGAACATCCCAAGAAAACACTAAGAGCCAGCCTTTGCTGTTCCTCCAGCACATCGGCTCCACTCCTGGGGCACTCTTTCATCTAGAATCGCTTTAGCGAGAGACGCACAGGTTCGGGGCAGGGGTGCGGTCAGCGGGTCTGTCCCTTTGCCACATGTCAGGGTGGTGGGAGGAGGCGATGGCCATTCAGGGGAGGGAGGCCTGAGCAAGGCCGATGCCTGGGAGCTGTGTTTGCAGGTGTGCCTCCCCACGCGCAGGTGTGCCAGCCACGGAAAACGCTTCTGGTATTGTGTTTGCCAGTGATTCAACTCGGGATAATTTAGCTCTTCTAAAAAACTGAATGCCGAAATAAATTCTCCAGTGCTGCTTAAGCTAAAACCCTCTCCCCAAGAAGAAGGGAAGCGGTTTGATCCAAGTGTAAAATAGCCACGTTTAGGCCTGGCAGTTAAGGACTCTGTGTTGTCAATGCTATGGCTCAGGTTCAATCTCTGGCCCAGCAACTCCATACACCACAGGTGTGACCAAATATATATATATATAGGGAGGAAGGAAGGAAATTAACTCAATAAATAAATTTATGTATGTGATGAAGAGGCTTCATATCTGTGTTTTAAATGTGGAGATACATATAAAAATTACATATAACTTACTGATTGATTTAATTTCCTTCCTTCCTTCCTTCCTCCCTTCCCTTCTTTCATTCTTTTGTCCTTCCTTTCTTTCTTATTTCATGTGTTCAAACAAGAATAACTATGATCAACAACACAGCTAGCTTGTTCTCCAAATTCCAGAGCACTGAGAAGCCTAGAGAGGTAAGAACAGGAAAGAAAATACCACTGGAGTCATCAGTACTCTGAAGAGACGGTTCCAGGCAGTTACACATGTTGGTACCAAAAGTTTAGCACAAAATCACAGATCATCTATATGGGAAAAGAAACTGAAAAAGAATGGATATATGCATACGTACAACTGAATCACTTTGCTGTACACCTAACACAACATTGTGAAACTACACAACATTGTAAATCAACTATATAGGAGTTCCCGCTATGGCACAGCAGGTTAAGAACCTAGCGTTGTCGCCGCAGTAGTGCAGGTTCAACCCCTGGCCAGGCGCAGCAGGTTAAGGATCCTGCATTGCCGCAGCTATGGCACAGCCTGCAGCTGCAGCTCGAATTTGATTCCCGACCTGGGAACTTCCATATGCTGTGGGTGAGGCCGAAAAAGAAAAATATATATATACTCCAATACAAAATAAAAATGAAATTTAAAAATCATAGATAGTCTATACGTTGTGGGACATTAAGAGCTACATGGAATGTGGAGGGTAAGTCCCTGATCTTAAGGGTGACATCAGGGAAAACGGTCACCCACAAATCCAGGATGCTCCTCATTAGAAACATAGCCCCTCAGCTCAGTGGATCACAGACTCAGGCCCGGGTGGCCTTCCCCGTGTCCTCAAGGACACCCAGAGACCCTCCGGCCTGATGCAGCTAGAAATCCCCTCTCCCAAACAGCTGACTATCCTCCAAATGCCTCTGCCTGGGCAAAGTGGGGAGGCTGGTATTTTTTAATTTTGCTGCTTTTCTGTCTCTTTGTTCCTCCCTGTGCTTCATTATCTTGAGAGGTCTTTAATAACTGAGCAGGCCTGGAACATTCCTCCTCCTCTTCTCCCACACAGCCTTTTGCCATCCCTTCAGTGGAGGAGGACTGCTGGAGTCCCAAGCTGGCCTGATTGTCTCCTGCTTGGGACAGCTGGCTCACAGCCCCCAGGGCAAGGACTGGGAAGAGGGGGTTCTGGAGCCTCCATGGAATCCACTGGCCACAGGAAATGAGATTTTAGCAGAAAAGAAGGTCTGTGCGCCAACGTTTCTGCCCTACCCTGTGCATGCAGGCACACGCACGCACACACACACAAGCACACAGATGCACACACATATACGCACACATGCATGCACATATATGCACACACATGCATGCATGCACACACACATATAGGCATGCATGCACACACACACATATAGGCATGCATGCACACATGTGCCCACACATACACACATGTACACCTGTTGAGTTCTGTGACTGGCAACGCCTAAGTCATGGTGTCCCATAAGTTGTTAGAGGGGTTTTGAAGGAGGTGTTCCAAATTGGAACATGCCAGATTAGGTGTTTTCCGACAGCTCAGGACGATGCTAGGAACCCGCCCCCAAGAACAGGATATTACTTATGTGAACAGAGAGTCCCCAGCTGGTCAACAATCAAGTGGCAACTATAGAACATTCCAGATCTCCCAAATGCTTCTCAAACTGTCAGATTTCCCATCAGTCCAGGTGTGAGGAAAGCAGGTTGGTAGACTGGAGCCCACACACGGGACACTGTGCTGGAAAAAGGCAATGAGGAGGAAGCGGGGGCCCCACCCCAAGGTGCCCCCCCAACGCCCTCCCAGGCTTTCAGAGGATCCACTGCACACACAGCAGGCTGCCAGTTGGGCTGGTGCAAAAACTGAACCCTGAGAGCACCAACATGGGGCGGGGCAGGGCAGGGTATCCCAGAGAAAGTAACACTGGCCTGAAGACTTAAGTGTTAAGCCTTAACTGCGTGGCATCCCAGTTCTCTTCCAGGGCGGCGGGCACAGGAGTGTGAGCCCTGGTCTGCCCGGTCCTGTTGGGAGAAGCCAGCGCAGCTGAAGCACAAGCCACTTGAGGGCTGAGGAGGCCAGAAAAGAAGTAGGGCCCGGCCACAGAAGACTTTGAATGTCCTGGGGAGAGAGAGCTCGGATTTCATCTGCTCTAGGAAATGGGTTTCCGGCAAAGCCTTTTTAGTAAAGCACAGGCCCCAGACGCTGACTGCCCTGCCACATACTCAGTAGGTGGCCTTGGGAAAGATATTTAACCTCTCTGTGCCTCCGTGTTCTCATCTGTCAAATGGGATAATATACCTCATCAATGACACAAGCCCTCTTTTTTTTTTTCTTCACATTTTAAAACACCTAAAAATCATTTTAGAATCACTGGCCAGTGGCCAGGATGACACAGGTGTCTTCAGTTCTGCATGCATATCAAATACTGCAGAATCAGGAGTTCCCAAACACACAGCAGAAAAGAATCCGACTAGAAACCATGAGGTTGTGGGTTCAATCCCTGGCCTCTCTCAGAGGGTTAAGGATCTGACATTATCGTGAGCTGCGGTGTAGGTCGCAGACATGGCATAGATTCCGTGTCGCTATGGCTGTGGCGTAGGCCGGCAGCTGTAGCTCCGATTGGACCCCTAGCCTGGGAACTTCCATAAGCCGTGGGGGGTGGCCCTAAAAAGCCAAAAAAAAAAAAAAAAAACCCTGCAGAATCAATGTCATTCATCTAGAAGAAAACCCACTTTCAAGAAATTCTGTATCACTCTTAATGGCACAGAGAAATTATGGAAGGAAAAAAAAACATAGGTACTTATGACTGAGTTTAAAAACAATTCAGAAGGGTGGAATTCTGAAGATGACATTTTTAAAATATCTAGACTAATTTATTTCACTTAAAAACTTCTGCTTAAGTATGTACAAGATAGATATATGCTTTTGAAAATCCATGTCTACACAAATCTAAAAAAGCTCTTTCATTAAATATCAAAGAAAAATTCTAAGTGATAAGAATAATTGTATCATAATTTTTCTTTCTTATTCAAAATAAGATGCAGCTTACGACGAATGGTATTTTCAAGTCAATGAGATATGGTTATAACCATATACACCTCATAAGATTGTTAGGAGGATTAAATGAGTTAATATTTACAAAGCGCTTAGAATGGTACCTGATACACAGTGATTCTAATATACACACTGTCAAGTAAATAATCTGATTTGTATTTTAGAAACAACCCCGGCCGGGCCGCACTTTATTTTTACTTTTTTTATTTTTCTTTTTTTTTGCTTTTTAGGGCCACACCTGCAGCATACGGAGGTTCCCAGGCTAGGGGTCGAATTGGAGCTACAGCTGCCGGCCTACACCACAGCCTCAGCAACACCAGATCTGAGACACATCTGCAACCTACACTGCAGCTTGTGGCAAC
>PVHT020000093.1:10077728-10237619 GCA_004024745.2 Catagonus wagneri | reverse complement strand
GTGGTCCCCACACGTCGTTTACTGGATGCGTGTATGTGAGGGAGAGAGAGGAGGCTGAAAAATACCAGAGGTTTCTGGCTGAGGCCTCAGAGCCACAGGTTCACCAGAGATGGTGTGGGGAGAAATCTTCCTGATGTACTTTCTAAACCCTAAGGAAACTCTAAGTAAGGGGCTAGAGGGAACTGGCTCAGCAAGTCATGCATTAACTTCGACTTTGGAAAACCAGGTCAGCTCAAAGCAAAAAACTTCAAGAGCAAGCACCGACTGTTCCCCAAGATGCTATGCATAGATAGCTGACGCCAGCCTTATCGATGCCCTTTAGGCCTTATCGATGCCTTTTAGATGTAGGATGTCAGAGTAAAGGTCAGAGTTAAAATACAATATGACTGGAGACAGAGGGCCTTGGGGTTTCTATTTTCTCACATTATTTGCATTCCTGAGAGCACAATAAAGGCAAGGAGGTATCGCATTCTAGGCTCTTGACCCCTGAGGTCTTCACTCTGTCTATTGTCTTTCTTTGTCCCATTTAACATTTCTTAAGCTTTGCTTAAGATTTGCTGCACCTGTCCTTCGCCTGCCCACCCCCACTTGCTGAGCTGGTCTCAGCAAGATGGGAAATTAGTTAGACAGGTACAGGGAAGAAAAGAAGGACCTGTGTGGGACATGTGGAGTGGGGACATCTGTGAGACATCCAGGGGGAAGCACTGGGCAGGAAGCTGGAAATTAAGGCTCGGCCAAGAGGCACATCCAAAACTGAGGAAAAAATGAAGGATGGGAGAGAGGGAAGAAAGGAGGGAAGGAGAGGGGGAGGAAAGGAGGGTGGCAGGAAGGAAGGAGGGAAGGAAGGAGGGAGGGAAGGAAAGGAGGAAGAGACGCTGAGCCAAGTCCCGCCACCACACAGAACCCCCTTCTCTTTAACATTCATATAGTTGTCAGCCTCCGCCGCAACACTGAGCTGAGCGCAGGGTCCACGTCTCCACGTTTGTAACTCAGGGCTTAGTCCAGCCCCCAGCACCTGCTGGCTCTTCCATGCATCTGTGGGGACCGCACCCTTCAAGAGGAGAAGCCCTGCTGCCTTGTCCCCTTGCTCTTCACTCTGCTCCTTAAAACCACGCGTGGTGACTACCAGACAAAACTGACTGGGAACCAAAATGGATCGGGAGGAAAGAGGCAGGCTTATGCCAGCATCTCCGCCCAGTCAGACGAGGAGGGAGGAGGGAGAAGGGAGAAGGGAGATGCAGCAGTAGAGGAAATGATGGCTGAACACAGAGGAGGAGAGAGAAACGGGAACATTCCGAAGGTGGGCCATTCAATTCGCCAGGAGACCCTGACTGCCGTCACCTGCTGTGACCTCAGTGTCCCTCACCAGGGAACCCCACCTGTCAGACCAGCTCAAGATGGGTTTAAAGAGCCCTGACCAGGAGCTTATTAGCTGCAGGCCCATCAGCCCCTCTGTGGCCGGGACACACTTGCTGGCTGGGCCTCAGTTTCCTTGCCTGTGCGGTGAGCAGTGGACAGAGCGGATGCGGTTCCTTTGTGACTCAAAGCCTCCGATCCTCTCAGCTTCCCTCCAGCAGGCAGGGCAAGCTGGGTGCACCTCCCCAAGTCACCTTCCCAGCGCTCTGCCAGCACTTTCCATGGGTGCCCTGTGGTTTGGGACTTGCCATTCTCCTCCCAGCCACTGTGTCTCTGTTTCCTTTGTACTCACCACCCTTCTCCAGGCTCAGCCACCCCTCTCTGCCTCACGGGGTGGGTCCCTGTCAGTCACCAGGACAAGCCCTCCCCCTGGAGCCAGAAGCCAGGCCATCCGTCCCAGATCACGTGAGGGTTCCGGTGAGTCACTGTCCAGTTCAAGACGAAAATCTGGGACCACCCTCGGCACACACCCTCCACCAGACCGGGCTTACTGACGAGTCCCTACTCTTAGGGGACAGTCTGCCCTGCCCTGCCCTGTGCTGCACCCCAGGGAACAGGATGAGAAAACAGGCAGTGACGGGAGCAGCCCACAGCAGGAGCTGATAAATGTTAAATGACAAAAAGGGCTGCTGGGGCGGCCCTTCCCCCCAGGGGGGGGGGCGGGCAGAGGAAAAGAGATGCTTGATGAGATCAGCGAAACAACGCCCCAGCCCACTTTCCGGGGGTGCTCTGGCCGAGGCCAGGTCTATCTTTGGTCACGGCCCGGCCCCTTCCTGTCCCATCCCAGAAACGCCTAGTCGGATCCCTGCCTGGCCTGGGTCTCTCGCCACCCACCACGGAGCCCCGAGACTTTCCAGAACCGTGTGGCACGTCCTGTTCCCCGGCTCTGCACCTTCCTGCCCTGGCTGCTGACCCAGCAGGCACAAGGCCACCCTACTGCTGCGCCAGAGCCGGAAAGGGGGAGCCGAGATGGAAGGCTGGGGCCTGGGAAGCACAGGGTCAAGCCTGGAAAACAGCGGCCACTGGTGCCTGTGACAGTCCCCCAAGCTAAGGAGCTTGACAAAGAGACCCTGGAGCAGGATTCGAGTTGGAGGGACACGCACAGAGGGGAAGAGCCAGCCAGAAATTCCACAAAGACCTCTGTTCGGATGTCACACGTTGTAACCCCAAGTTTCCTGGGGAGGTGGAGGTGGGCAATGGGAACGGCAGGTCTGAATTTAACTAACCCCGATCTGCAAGAAGGGGTCCTTGGAGAGCAAAGGTGGGCGAGCCAGCCCAGGCACCAATTATTCGGAAGTGAAAACCTTGGGAAGACTCAGAAGAAATGAAAGAAAGACAGTCCAGGAGTTCCCATTGTGGCTCAGCGGTAACAAACCCAACTAGTGCAGCCATAAAAAGACAAAAAAAAAAAAGAAAAGGAAGACAGTCCAGACTGTGGAAACTGGGCAGAGGCACTAAGCAACATGAGCGTCTCACTCAGGGAGATAAAATATTAGCAGCACTTGAATATTTTTTTTTTTTTTTTTTTGCTTTTTAAGAGCTGCACCTCGGCATATGGAAGTTCCCAGACTAGGGGTCTAATCGGAACTACAGCTGCCGGCCTACACCACAGCCACAGCCACGCAGGATCTGAACCACGTCTGCAACCTACACCACAGCTCACAGCAATGCTGGATCCTTAACCCACTGAGCGTGGCCAGGGATCGAACCCACAACCTCATAGTTCCTAGTCGGATTCGTTTCCGCTGTGCCACGATGGGAACTCCAGCAGCTCATTTTTTTGGATGCACTTTATGTCACGGTACTTGGTTTATCCAGTTGTCAAAACTCCACCTCACCCAGGCATGCTCCCTGAAAGCAGGGAATATCCATTGTTCACCCTTGTTTCTAGCAGCACGGTAACTTGAAATATGTAAAATCCCCTCAGAACAGCTGTCAGCCAGCAGACCAGACCCAGGACCACCAGCTCGGTTTGTATTCCACGCAGCGTCGGGTCCAGGAAATGATGCTAGTGAGCATCAAATTAACAAAAGAAAATACCAGTGTAGTCAGGCCACGGGTTGGACTTGGGGACAGAGGTGACTCTCTTCTCCCCAAATTATGGCTCTAGGCTGGCACACGGGGCTTGGAGCAATACCAGGTGGAGGGCATCGCCCTGGTGAGCTGATCCTACACAGGGGCAGCCTGAGTGGAGCAGCTGGGCCCTGCTGTGTTTTCAGAACTCAAGATTGCCTCCGGCGTCAGCAAATAGCACCAGAAAGTTTCGTCAGAAACCAGGGACAAAATAAATAAATAAAAGGAAACCAGTGACAGCTGCCTGCCATCTCCCTAATTAAAAAAAATATGTAGTCCCCTCTGGTCAGCTTTTGGCTGTTCCCTAATGCCCCCTACACTCACGCGCGCGCGTGCTCACACATGCTCACAGGTAACAGGCCACCTGCAGAGGGACAGAGGTCACAGCTCAGGGTCAAGAGAGGCTCCTCAGCCCCAAGTGTGGCCACAGCTCCTATGCACCCTCCCCGCTTCATCCCATCGGCACTGATCTCCAGGCTCTTTCTAGAACCTGCCTAACTGGATCTCTACCTTGGGGTCTCCACACCTGCTGTTCTCAATGGCTGCTAGACTCTCCTATCCCAGCTTCTCATCATTCATTTCCTCACTCCATTCAAATGCTGCCCAAAGGTCACCTCCCTAGAAAGGCCTTCCCTCCAGGCCCTAATCTGAAATATCACCTTAACTATAATGCAAAAAAATTAAAATTGTTATTATGAATAAATAAATAAAATAGCACCTATGTAGCCTGTCACTACCTAACCCTTTATCTTTATTTTCCTCAAAGCACGCATCTCTTTGTGAAGTTACATTATATTCTCACCTTTTGCTGGTTGGTTATCTGTTCCCACCCCATCGCCACCCCCAAGCCCCACACATTTGAACACACGGAAGACAGGGACTGTCTGGCCCCCTGCTGTCCCCAAGCTGCTGGCGGTGGCTGGTACATCATGAGCTTTCAACAAACAGGTACTTACTGATTGAGGTGCGATTCTTTCCATGCCAAGATGACCCATCTGACTTAGCATCAGGATTTGAGCTGCTGTTCCCAGTAAAAGGTGAGGTACAGAGAGTTCCCGTCTACTTTTGTCACAGGCCACCGACCAGATGGCAGCACAGGAATGACTATCACACTCATTTCCTTGTGGCAGGCCCTCTGCTAGCTTTTCCGTGTGTATTAGATTTTCTATTCCTTATAATAATAACCTCATGCCTCCAGCATGTCAATCTCCATTTAACCGAAGAGAAAACCAGGACTCAGAGAAGAAACTTTAAGTTTCCCGAACTCACTCAAGTCCTCTACGAGAGAGCCTGGACTTAAACTCAGTTCTCTTGGACTCCAAAGCTTAGCCACAAAGAAGTATTTTTTTTCCCTAGGACAAAACTAGAGCCACAGCCATCGACAGGTGAATGGATTAAGAAGACATGGTATATATATACAATGGAGTACTACTCAGCCATAAAAAAGAACAAGATAATGCCATTTGCAGCAACAGGATGGAATTAGAGACTCTCATACTAAGTGAAGTAAGTCACAAAGAGAAAGACAAACACCATAGGTTGTCACTTATATCTGGAATCTAATATATGACACCAATGAACCTCTCCACAGAAAAGAAAATCATGGGCATGGAGAACAGAAATGTGGTTACCAAGGGGGAAGAGAGTGGGATGGACTGGGAATTTGGGGTTAATAGATGCAAACTCTGGCCTCTGGAATGGATAAGCAACGGGATTCTGCTGTATAGCACCGGGAACTATATCTAGTCACTTACGATGGAGCATGATAATGTGAAAAAGAAGAATATATATATCTGAGACTGGGTCACCCTGCTGTACAGTAGAAAATTGACATAACACTGTAAACCAGCCATAATGGAAAAAAGTTTAAAAATAAAATTAAAAACTAGAGCAACTGAACCATCCCTATTAAAACTGCCCCCTTCCCAGCCCAGCTTCCGCGGGTATCTGCCTGCCCAGGCCCAGCGAAGGGCACTCTTCCTCCTTCCCTACCCACACAGCACCCAGGGTGCTGAAGGGGTTAAGGGGGCTCGGCCAGCTTCACACCCAAGCCCCCAAGGAGTGGAGGTTAAACCATCTCCCCTGAAGTAGCCCTTTCTGCCAGATATCAGGGGCAGGGGGCCGCCCTCAGTCCCTCCACCCTTTCCCTGAAGCCAGTAGGCATCTCGAGAACTTATCTAAGTCACAGGAGGAAACTGTCAGCCCAACACAGCTGGGTTCCCCAGGCCCCACCGCCTAGGACAGTAGGGCAGGGTTCCCCGCAGGGGAGGGCAGCAAGGTGGAGGAGGCGGGCCCCAGGCTGGTGAGCAGAGTGCAGAAGCTCAGTGTGCCAGCAGGGAGATGGAGAGGGCCTGGCCTGCGGGGGGGTGGGGTGGGGGACAAGTGGTTGACTCACTGCAGGCCTCAGAGACAAGTCACTTCCCCTGGGGAAATCTTCGTCTCAAAGGGACAGAGCCAGAGAAAGGCTCAGCTTTAGTGACTTTCCTGTGCCCGGTGCTCTCTCTGGGCAAACATCCCGGGCAAATGATATTTGCAAATATCATTTCAGCAAAACCTCACCACACTCTGCGAAGCGGGTACTTCTCTTGTTCCCATTTTACAGATGAGGAAACTGATGCTCAGAGGGGTCAGACAACTCATTGCCGGCCCTTGCATGCTGGCATTTCTTTTTTTGGGGGGGGGGGGCATTTTAGGGCCGCACCCACGGCATGTGGAGGTTCCCAGTCTAGGGGTCTAATCGGCGATGTAGCCGCCAGCCTACACCAGAGCCACAGCAACACCAGGTCCGAGCCGCATCTGCAACCTACACCACAGCTCACAGCAACGCCAGATCGTTAACCCACTGAGCAATGCCAAGGATCGAATCTGCAACCTCATGGTTCCTAGTCAGATTCATTTCCGCTGCCCCATGATGGGAACTCCTCCATTTCTAACTTTAAGGAGAAGGAGTTCGGATCTGCCATCTTCCATCCTTTCCATGAACTGTCAATACAACCCATGGCCCAGCGCTCTCAGGAACCTCCCCCAGGTGAACGAGGATGTTTGGGTTGAATACGAGGCCCACCGCTGGCCGGGCTACGCCACGTGCAGCACGGCACCCTCACAGACGTACGGAGATGTCCTTCCAGCCCTGGTCCTACCCCTCCTGCTATACGCATCTTCCGCTTCTGGAGATTCTGGAATCTCTGGGCACGGCCATCTCGGGGCCCACAGCTCACTCTGTGGGGGAGGATGGGCTGGGGATCCGGGGATCTGAGGCCCGGTTCTGCTGCTCCCCAGCAGTGTCATCTCTGTGTCCGATGTTGGGAAACCTGCTGTTTAGGGGTCCTCTAAAGGCCCACTGTGAGCTGGAGACCCTCTCCCCTCCCGGGGCCACCCAGTGCTCAGGCGGTGAAAGGGCAGTAGAAAGAAGAAGGCTTTTCAGAGTGTGAGGAAGGACGTGGGTGATGTCAACATGGTGATGTCCTGCTGGGGACGCTGAAGCAGAACAAGCTCCCTCGAAAGGCCCCAGTTTGAATCCAGGAAGAACAAACCATCCTGGGGTCCAATGTAACCAAATGTGAGTTCTGCCATCCAATTCCTTTCCCGCTCTGGTACAATCTCTCTGCCCATGCAGATGGTTTAATATGAACCTCATAAACCCCAGAATCCAGCTTATGGGCCAGAGAGGCTCAGAAAGCACACAGACCCTGCCGGGACTGCTTCCCGCAGAAGGACCACAATCACCTGCTCTGAGAGCACTTGCCTCTGAAGAACCTGTGTGAACAGACTCCAGGGGTAACTCTTGATGCTGAAAGTTCAATTGTTTGGTGCCTCCAGACCAAAGATCCAGTTGATTTTGGTAGGTGGGACCCCGCTACCCCAGCAGACCCTTTGGGGTTCCTGTCAACTCTATTTTTGTCCCCGCGTCTGGGAAAACTGACTAAATTTCCTTTCATTTGGAACCAGGCCCAACCCTGAAGTTGGGTGGATTTAGCCACACTTCCGCACCCAAGTTTCCGCAGGTTTGAAAACAAGGCTGGGTGTTGCAGGGAACAGCTGTGTTAACAAGCACGCTTCTTATCTGTCCCAGCCTAGTCCTGCCGGGGTGTCCTGGAGCGCCAGGGCACTGACTGAAGAGCGGCCAGCCACACCCGCGGGGCCAGAGTTACAAAGAGGCTGGGTCATCAGATAAGGGCCTCAGAGAAAACCCTCAGAAAACAACCACAATTCTCAAAGCACCCTCTGCAGAGGATAAAAATATATGTGACCATACTGAGCGGGTCCCTTCCTTTGGACAGGGTAGCCCCAGGGGACTCTGGACCATCATCAAAATTGTTACTAAGCTTAACCTGGGTCTTACCCCTGCTTCGGCCCCTAGTTAAAATAATTCTTTTTGCTGATCTAGGTTCTTCCAGAAGCCAACAGCTCCATCTTCAGATGATGCTCTGCCAAGGTTTCCAACCCACTTCACCAGACACTCCACTTCTCCTGAGCCCTTTAGACCAAGCTCCAAACTACCAAAATGGCTTTTATTCCAACTGACTGACACACAGAAGCCCTGACGAACCAACAGTCCTATGTAGGGCCAACACATCGCCCCTGCTCAGCATGAAGCAGCTACAGAAGATGAGACCTTCGCCCAAAAGCCCAAGATTTGGCACTGCCGATCTATCGGGGGCAGGGGGGGAATGTGGAAGCCGTTTTATACACCAGCCGTTTTGTGTTAACCTCCAAACGACCAGTGAGCGGCCTTGAATATCAGCCCATAGAACCGCCAGGTTTCAAGCCCTTATTTGCACGGCGGGAACTGAGAGAGAGGTCAGTTCCCATAATAAAAATAAAATAAAATAATAATAAGTAAATAAAAGTAATTAATTAAAAATAAAAATAAAAATAAATCAGTTCCCATAATAAAAAGAGCTCGAACCACTACCCCAGGAGACACGCTCCCCTGTGCACTGCTTCCCTTAGCAGTGTGTTCACTAAATCTCTTCTAACATTCACCTAAAAATAAAATAAAAAAATTTTTAAAAAAGACCACATGAACCACTTCGCCAGTGGGAGGGGCTGTCCCCCCGAACTGCATCTGGAACTCCTACCAGATAGACTGGCCTAATTATCCTCACCTGGGTCCCCCCCAACCCCACAGCAGTTCAACACCCACATCTGAATCGACGCAGGCTGGACACGGTGGCCATCGCTCTGTGTTCCTGTCCCTTTGTGCACAGGTCCTCGCTTTCCCATCAACCACAAGCCCCCGGAGGGCAGACACCTCTGTGTGTCGTCAGCTGTGTGTATTCCACCTCCGCGGCATCCAGTGCAGGACAAGCAAACTCACATCAGCCCCTTTGTCAACGCTGGGGCCTCTCTGCCAAGGACCCACGGCCCCCCTGGTCCTTGACCTTGGTTGCCCCTCACAGGCGCCTGGGCAGCCTTAGAAATCACCCCACCGTGGGCTCTCCCCACAGGTTCCGATGCTACCGGGGCAGGACGCAACTCAGAACTTTGGTGTTTTTTAACTATGCAGCCAGGCCTGAGCATCTCTGCTCTAGAGTGTGGACAGCAATGGGGCAGCGGAGACTACTACCTGGAAGGACCGGAACAGGTGACCCAGGAGGGAAGTGAGAGAACCTCCTCATTCAGCCGTCTTTGGAGAAGCAAAGAGACTGATATGATACATCCTCGGACTGGGGCTGCTGGCTTGGAGTGGGAACTGGCCCAGATAAGAGCCTTCCTCACTTGCAAAAAAGAGATGATGACTTCTGGGCAGGGGCAATATTTATCAAGGCAAGTGGCATGCCAGACACAAGTCCTGGACCATCAGGAGGGACGCCTGTGAAAACCAGCCCAGCTCTGAGCTTCGTGTACTTATCCTTTCAAACTTTCCTCAATAACCACTCTACAATGAAATAGTCAATAAATATTAGGATTTTTTTTGTTTTTTGGGGTTTTTTTTAAGTGTAAAAGTAATGCTTGTTCATGGCAGGAAATGCAGGAAAGCATACAAAGAAAGCCAAAACTCTCCACAGTCCATCACCTGGAGATAATCACCACGAACACGGGGTGACTCTCTCTCCTTCCTGCTCACAAAGCCCACCTATGCCTTCTTCCACCCGACTCTGGCCGGTGCCTCCCCTGATGGGCCAAGCATCCTACCTGCAATCAGAGGAAGAACGTCCCGGTGGCCCCAGATCTGCTCAGGGTCACTCCCCGTCACTCATTCTCCTGAGGAAGTTGGAAAGGCAGGAAGTCGTAGTGCCCTTTGAAGAGAAAGGGAAAGTGTGTAACCAGGGTGGGATGGGACCACCCAAGGGCAGACTGAGTCAATCAACAAACATTCCTGGAGGGCCAGGAAGCTGGGGGATACAAAGACATGGCACCCCAGTCCCTGCCCGGGAGGACGTCACTGTATAGTTAAAGCAACCAGACAGCCCCCACCCAACTACTGAAGTTAAATGAGTTCATAACCAAGAAGTGCTTAGAACAATACCTAGAACATAGTAAGTGCTAAACATTTGCTGATAGTCTCATTTTCACGATCCAAGACGTTTGGCATGTACACTACAGAGAGTGATAAAGATCAAAAGGGCTTTTTGTTTGAAGGGAAAAAAGATCGTTGGGGGCGTGGGGGGCCGGGATGGATGCCTGGATCCTGAGAGTGGACAAAAACCCTAGACCTGAGTTTTGAAAACACCCCAGGAGCAAAGCCAGGGCCCAGAAGAATTTGTAGGCAACCTACAACTAGTCTTTCTTCTTTCTTTTGTTTTTTTTACAGGGCCACTGCTCCCCCAGCATATGGAGGTTTCCAGGCTAGGGGTCTAATTGGAGCCACAGTTGCCAGCCTACACCACAGGCACAGCAATGCAGGATCCGAGCCACACTGTGACCTACACCACAGCTCTTGGCAACGCCAGATCCTTAATCCAGTGAGCAAGGCCAGGGAGAGAACCCGTAACCTCATGGTTCCTAGAAAGATTCGTTTCCGCTAAGCCACGACGGGAACTCCTAGTCCTACTTTTTTCTTCTTCTTCAAGTTCTTCTCTTCTATTTTTTTTTTTTTTTTTTTTTAGTAATTCTTAGGGCCGCACCTGTGGCATATGGACGCTCCTGGACTAGGGGTCAAATCGCAGCCACAGCTGCCAGCCTGCGCCACAGCCACAGCAATGCCAGATCCAAGCTGCATCTGTGCTACACAGTAGCCTGCAGCAATGCTGGATCCTTAATCAACTGAGCAGGGCCAGGGATCGAACCCACATCCTCATGAATACTAGCTGGGTTCTTAACCCACTGACCCACAGTGGGAACTCCAAGCTCTCCTCTTCTTTAGCAGTGGTGGGATGAAGCAAGCGGGAGGCACCGGGCAGGTTTAAGAAAACGCAGCCATCACGGTGTCCTTTTACAGGGCGTTGGCTGAGCAGCTCCGGCTGCTTGCTGGGTGAACGCTGCTGTCTGCACACCAAAGCGGAATCCCCAGGAGGCCTGAGAGGAAGCTCTGAGAAAGGCTCTATTGCCTTGAAGAGCAGAGAGATGTCTAGAGTCTGAACAAGGAGCAGCAAGAAAAGAGGAGCTAGCAGCCTGGTGCAGGGGAACACATTTACAGAGATGGCAGGAAAGCCTGATGCTGTGCTGCTGGGTGATTTGTGTGTGACCTCCACAGAACCTCAGGTATCCCCTAGGGCTTAAGGGCTGGATCAGAGGCTGCAACAAAGTGCTGGCTGACCCCAAGCCTGGCATGGGCAGCCACGGGCCCCCGGTGGTTCTTAGTGAGGCTCACAGAAGGTGCTCTGATGTTTATTTCAAGTCAATCTGGGCTCTAAGGGATAAACCAGCAGAGAAGGCAGAACCAGCCTTACGGGTGACCTGGGGGAGCGTAAGGCCCAATGCCAGGAGGGTGACGGGCCAGCAGCTGAGGTACACGAGCTGATTCATACAGGAGATGTTTGTGCAAAGGACTTCAAAAGGAAACACAAAATCCCCTCCATGCACATATATTATCTGTCCTGTCACTCCAGCCACTCGCTGGGTGGTGGATCCTGGAAATTGTGCTGAATGAGGGATAGGCCCACAAGCAGTTCCTTTGATCTGTCCTTATCTACCCTAGAGGGACGTGAGGCCCAGGGCCCCCAGCTCAGCTCCTTCACCTATAATTTATATACTCTGGCCTCCTGGCTTCAGAGGGGCTTTGGCGGTTAAACGGCAGTCCTAGCCTGTACCAGCCTCTCCCTCCACCCAGGCCCTGCGGATTAGGTGGGGCGGGGCTGGCGGGGTGGGGGGGTGGGGGTGGTCCTGCATTCCTGCAGACCACCTCCCTCCAATCCCCTGCCTGTGGAGGCCTCTCGAGCTTCTCTGTGGGCTCTGATGGCCCCCCGAGGAAGCTCGCAGAGCAATTCAACTGGAGAAGTGAGGAAGCGACGTTATTTCTCCCCTGGAACCTCAGGCTTTCCTCTGAGACAAGCCCTTTCCCATGGCATCCGCCTCCCACTGCCATGAGTCAACCGCAGTGCCTGGAGCCAGGAAGTGCTCTCCTGAGCGCCTGGCAGATCTGCTTCAGCAGCTCTAGGAGAAAAAGGGCCAGGCAGCAGCCACAGGGCAGGGCTGCCAACCACTCCCCGCAACCCCAACAAGCCTCAGCCCTCACGGCTCCCCAGCAAGGCAGGGCCTCGCCTAGGATAAGAGCATCCATTCTACCACCTGTTCAACCATGAGTTCAACTCATAGCTGTGCCTTTAGTCCCTGTATCCCTGGGCTTGGTAAAGGTCTCCCCAGGGAGGGGACACAGGCATTTCTGAGCTTCTTTCTGCCCAGGACCTATCTCTTTCATTTCTCAATGGTAGAGGGAGATCCTATCCTGGGACCAGAGCTGATTTGGGAATCAAAATTCCCAGGTCTAGGAGTTCCCTGGTGGTTCAGCTGATTAAGGACCTGGTATTGCAACCACTGTGGAAAACAGTATGGAGATTCCTCAGAAAACTCGAAATAGAATTACCATTTGATCCAGCAATCCCACTCCTGGGCATCTATCCAGAGGAAACCATGACTCGAAAAGGCACATGTACTCCAGTGTTCATGGCAGCACTCTATGCAATAGCCAGGTCATGGAAACAACCTAAATGTCCATTGACAGAGGAGTGGATAGGGAAGATATGGTACATACACACAATGGAACATTACTCAGTCATTAAAAGGAATGAATGACCAACATTTATAGCAACATGGATGGACCTAGAAATTATCATGCAAAGTGAAACCAGTCAGACAATTAGACAGCAACACCCAATGCTACGGCTTACATGTGGAAACTAAAAAGACACAATGAACTTCTTTGCAGAACAATGACTTACAGATTTTGGAAAACCTTTGGTTTTTCAAATAAGACAATCTGGGGGGTGGGGGGATGCACTGTGGGTCCGGGATGCAAATGCTATCAAATTGACTTGTGATGATTTTTGTACACCTATAACTGAAATAAAATTCATTAAGCCAAAAAAAAAAAAAAATGACCTGTTGTTGTCACTGCTGTGGCTCAGGCTGCAGCTGTGCGGGTTCCATCCCCAGCCGGGGAACTTCCATATGCCACAGGCACAGTCAAAAGAAAAAAGAAAAAAAAAATTCCTGGATCTAACCTAGCCCTCTGTATCAGCTGCCCCCTGTGCCAAACCCACAATGGGTCTGGTGGCTGGCCACACACCTCACATCTGCTCGTGGCTCCCTCCACCGCGACTTCCAGAAGCCAAGGAAACTGGCCAGCTCCAGAGTCAAAGGACCGTCTCCCTTGAAGCTCTCCCAGTAGCACTTCCTCTCTGGAGAGAAACAGGGCTGGTGAGCTCCGTGTGGCCACCCAGGGCTCAGAGCTGGGGCTGTTTAGGGTTCCTCTGAGTTCTGGTTTAAGCTTTGGCGCTTCTCTATCAGTAACATCAACTCTCCCCTACAGGACAACCTTGGGAGGTGGAGAGGTTAGATCCTACTGTCTCTATTTCATCCGTAAGAAGGTGGGAGACGGAGAAAAGTCCTGCAACTTTGCGGAGGGCTCACGCCCACGGAGTACGGGTCCGCTAAATTAACCCTCCAGCTCCTGGCACCTGTCTGTGAATGCGCATGCGCTAGGGAAGTGAGGCTGCGCAACACAGTTCTCGTCCTTGGCTCCCCGGGACCCTGGGGACTGAAGTGAGGGCAAGGCTGCTTCGCGTGAATGAATCTCGAGGATGGGGATGCACTCCAACAATCACATCTGCCTACAACAGTCATCCATGCGTTCACTCACCAAACATTTATTAAGCACCTACCTTGTACTAAGTACTGTGCTAAGAGCTGGCGGCAAAGACGCCGCTACTTTCCAAGAGGACGTGTGAAAGGATTTCTACCTAAGATGGAACCGGAGGACCGGAAGTGGAGAGTCGCACGCATGCGCCATCGGAAGAAGACCGGACCTTAACCACTGGGAGACTGGTTTTCCCCCAAAAGCCTGATTTGTGGGAGATTTATCTCCTGACCAATGAACGTCCGCCAACAATCTCTCCCCACCCTGGAACCAATGAACTTGCTACTTGGACTGTGGCTAGACCGCGCCTTCTTTGGGCTCCTTGCCTATAAATAAAATCGCCACATTCTTCCCTCGCTGGCTGCTTGGAGCTTGTCGCGGTAGGTGTTTTGTTAGCTGCGGTTGCTTTGCTGTTTCTCTGCCGTTCTCTGAGAGAACAACCTCAGTCTCCTAGTAATTCGAGCTTGCCTCGGTTTACCTCTTTAGGCTGACGAAAGAGACGACGCTGAAAAGCTAGTGATAAAGCCTTTGCTGCCGGAGTCTAGTCTAGGAGCTGGGCAAGGAATCTGGAAAGAAGTCCATTCAGGAGAGACCTGGTTACCAGGCCACAAGGAAGAGTACAGACAGCTCACCATCAGGTAGAGATGTTTAGCAGGCAGATGAGAGAGGGGTTGAGACTGCATATAGAGACTTGAAAATTATTAGCTTAGGGTTAGATGATGTCAGCTTTTCTGTGCCCCAAATTCAACGGTCTCCTCCAAAGAAACCGACCCTTTAGTAAGGATAGCCTGTAAATAGGTTTTTTGTTTTGTTTTTGCCTTTTTAGGGGTGCACCTGTGACATATGGAAGTTCCCAGGCTAAGCTTCTAATCGGAGCTATAGCCACTGGCCTACGCCACAGCCACAGCAATGCCAGATACGAGCCTTGTCTGCGGCCCACACCACAGCTCACAGCAATGCTGGATCCCTAACCCACTGAGCGAGGCCAGGGATTGAACCCGAAACCTCATGGTTCCTAGTCAGATTCATTTCTGCTGCACCACGAGGGGAACTCCCACAAACAGTTTTTAAATAAGTTCTCTGTTTCTGTTACCAACCCAGGTTCTCGGACTCCTTAATCGATAGAAGTTGATAAAAGGCCAGTTAAATTCAGGAATTCCTGTCATGGCTCAGCAGAAACAAATCTGACTAGCATCCATGAGGACGTAGCTTCTGTCCCTGGCCTTGCTCAGTGGATATGGATCCACATTGCCATTAGCTGTGGTGTAGGTAGCAGACGTGGCTTGGATCCCGCGTGGCTGTGGCTGTGGCGTAGGCCAGCGGCTGCAGCTCCAATTAGACCCTTACCCTGGTAACCTCCATGTGCCGTGGGTACAGCCCTAAAAGAAGATGAAAAAAAAAAAAGAAATTCAGACAAGAAATTCTAGCAAGGCTTTATTGGGACTTGGGCTGCAGCACAAGGAAGCGAAAACAAGTTAACAGTTTCCCTGCTCACTCCTGAGCAGGGCGGGCTGTTTCCTTAAATGGGGGAGGGAAGGCGTGGATCAGTGGGAGCAGTGGCTTAGGTGGTCTGCCCAGCCCCTTGGTGGTACTGCTGTGTACAGGGATCATGCGCAGTTCCCTGCACTTGCTCCCGCTACCTCAGCAGTCGCTCTTGGGTTTTGATCTTTTTGTATCTTGTTCATAAATTTGCCACAACTGTGCATACCTGATTTTAAGTCCCTTATCATTTCTTTTGTGTTCAGATGCTCCAGATGTTTGTCCACAGATGAGCACTGCAACGAAGAATCCCAGGTCCCAAGTCCCAGCCTGTCTCATTTCTTAGGCTAGCCCTCCTCAACCCTTTTCAGAGGGAAATTCCAGACCCAGGAGCCCCATCTCTAAGGCCGACGTTCTGCCTGTAGTCGGCCAGCTCCCATGCTGTCCTTACCTCCACCCAGACTGGGTTTGCCTCTGTCTTATTCTGCTCTGCTGCTTTCCTTCACACCAGTACAAGCACTTCCCATCATGAGCAGACTTTTCTCGTCCCTGTGGCTCCCTAGAACCAACATCCAGGTTCTCTCCTTCCTTTTCTGAGCCAGGCCATGTGCCTGTGGCTCTCAGATCCACGTGTAGCCCCGCCTCTGCTCTGTGCAGCAGGGGGACTAAATCCTGCAAGCTGTTTTCCAAGGTCTGTTAAGAGCTTCCAGACCTGGCTGTCCTATGAAATTGGAGAACAGGACAGGAGAAAGAATTAGAAACTAGGACATTTCTCTTCCCTTCTTTCTGCTCTGGGTAAGGGTCTTTAGCAGGTACTATGCCTTATTATTTCCAGCTCCTATCAGGAAGTCTTGTTACCCAAAAGAAATGGGTTCACTCTTGGTGGGTGTCAAAAGACACAGCCAAGCCAAAGATCAGGAGAAGGGTGGATTTATTACTTGTAAGGAGAACATCAGGGATCTTTCCCAAACAGCCAGATTGGGCAGGTGTACAGTCATCCTCAGGAAGGGGCTTGGGCAGAGGAGAATTCAGCAAGGAATTGGGACAAAGGTCTACAGAGTGCAAGCCTTAGTGGTTGAAGTCACAAGGGTCAGAAAAGGTTAATGTCATCATCCCTTGGGTTCCAGTGGATCCGGAGGTTAAGCTCTTCGGGCTAATCTTTACCATTGAAACAGAACTGGGAGTCTTTACAACTGATATATTATCTTCGCTATTGTTTCTTCTCTTGCCTGTAAACAGCAGTTTGTTCCAACATTCTTTGGTTCCCTTAAGACCACTGACTACTGAGACCTATATGCATGGGCAAGGGTTGTGGCCAGGCTTAGACCACAAAATGGCTTTGGCCAAAAGTGGCTTCATTTATGTCAAGAAAGCCATGCCTGGTTGTCTTTCTCCTGGGACCCCCCCCCCCAAACCTCGCTCCATCTGCTTCCAGTCCCTGACATGATTCTGGTTCCCACTTGGTATCCCTGATTCTGTGCTCTAGTTCTGCCAGATGGTCCTCCTTTATGATGCGGGGTCCCAGAAGGAAGCTCAGGCTCACAGTCCCTGGAACCCCTCCCGTTCCTTGTCCCCGCAGTCTCCAGGGGAGCAGCAGCAGCAACCAGTGAAGCCACCCTCCAGCTCTCTCACCACCCTCTGCTTGGCCTTTCTGCAATTCCAACAGCCTCTAACTGACCCTCTGCCTTAGGTTCCCTCTGTTGCAGCGCTTCTCAACATTTTTGGTTTTAGAATTCCTTTGCATTTTTACATACCTTTTGTGATCTTGGCGTTTTACAATAAGGATATATTTGTTCTTCATTCTCATGAAAAACAAAGAGCACAGAGCTTGGAATTTCCTCACGGGGAGCTAAAGGTATCTTTTGTTATGGTAATTTCAGAGGTGAGTTTCCGAAAGCCCCTGAGGATGGGGGCTGGTTGCCTAGTTTTGTTAGTGGTTCAGATAGACGGGCTGTGCCAAACCATAAATACTGCTCACAACCAAATGAGTGTCAGGGGTTCTGCTTGGCACTTCTAGGCTACTTCCAACTTGTGAGGCTATCACCTTAAATATGATCTAAGAGGATGAAACATACGCAACTCCACATCACCTCTGCCCACATCTCATTGGTCAGGACTCCCTAAACCTAGCTGCAAGGGTCTCTGAGATATGTAGCCTTGCCATGTGCCTAAGAAGCAAAGCCGAAGCCAGCCTGTAAACACGCTGATCGTGTGTCTTTGCCTCCAGTGTACTTATTGTTCCCTGTGAGGTTCTAGGCTCTTTGCTCCTTCAGATAGGGGTTGTATTGCAGTAATTGCAGTTTGAGTGACTATTCGATTCTAGACCCACAGAAAAAGACCGCCCTCTGTTACTTCATGCTCCGGTGTGGGATCGCCTCTCCTTCCCTGTCTCCTCTGTATCTTTGTAATACGTTTCCTAGAGCCTAGGAAACCAATGGGTCATCTCCTGACTTTAGACTTTACCTGTGGATACAGACTTTGATCTTTAAACAGCAGATGCTCTTTAGATCAACAGTGGAACTAAGGGGAGATTTGAGAGGCAGAGGAATAGAGCAGAAGTTGCCCTGACCTAGAAGGCAAGACCAAGGTCCTTTAATTTAAGAAGCTGAAGTGGATTCCAGTAGCCAGAAACACAGGGCTTAGAGTCAGGGTCTTATTAGCTAAGTGATCTTCACCTGAAAAACGAAGACTTACTTTGCAGATTTACTGTTAAGTATTAGGTTAAATAGCATATATAAAGCACTTGGCACAATACATGTTGCAATGTAAAAGATTAATGGAGTTCCCTGGTGGTGCAGCAGGTTAAGGATCTGGTGGTGTCACTGCTGTGGCTCACATTGCTGCTGTAGCACGTATCCAGTTCCCAGCCCCTGAACTTCCACACACCATGGGCATAGCAAAAAAAATTACCAAGTGGTAGTTATTTTAGTTGTTAATTCTGTAATATTGATGTTATTGTCCTGTTGTTTCATACAGTGATATATACCTCAAGCGCCTTGGAAAGTGCTGGCACCTAGTAGGGCCTCAATTAATATGTGTCTGATGAATGAATAATGAACTTTCAGCCCTGTCGAGGACAGGCAATGTGATCTCTCCTTTTTTTTTTTTGCTCTTTAGGGCCTCACCGGCTTATGGAGGTTCCCAGGCTAGGGTTCCAATCCAAGCTTTTAGCCACTGGCTTGTGCCACAGCCACAGTAACAAGGGATCTGAGCCACATCTGTGACCTACACCACGGCTCACGGGAACACTGGATCCTTAACCCCCTGAGCAAGGCCAGGTAGCCAATCTACATCCTCATGGATACTAGTTGTGTTGGTTAACTGCTGAGTGGCAAAGGGAACTCTTTTTTTTTTTCGGGCAACATGATCTTGAACAAATGATTTCACCTGTCTAGGCCTCAGCGTGGTCCTGCCCAGGACCAGCCACGATGTCAGCAGAGGAACCGTGGCCACCAAACAGGCAGTGTTCAGGGACAGAAGAAATGAACTCAGTGCTCCGGATGAAAAGAGTGTGGGCAGTGGTGGAGCAGGACCTCAAGGCAAGGTCTCTGCGTGAGGAGGTAAGGCAAGCATTAGGGCTCGAGCCCAGTGCCCTGTACCCCACAAACCTCCTTCTGCTTCTGTGACTCACCAGGGTTTAAAAAAAGCAGTTGCAGAGCCACAGAGGGCTTTCCCCACTTCCAGGTTCCCGGCTGTTTGTCTAGGAACTTCCCAACACAGAGCCTGGGCACTGCCCAGCGCTCAGTCACCAGAGCCTGGGGTGTGGAACCGAATATTTGGCCTCACTCTTGAACTGTGATGCACTGGGCCCTGGTCTAAGTGCTGGGACATAGTTAGCGGTGATTATACTAGTCTATGCTCCCATTCCCTTCAAGTCTGGGAAGCCAGCACAAGACAGGTGACCCCTTTCAGCACAAAGAAAAACAGAGCAGCTGGGGTAGTGAAAGGAGACTCGCCCACCTGTGTCATTCTCTCCTGGACTCAGATGTGATGCGGGGACTACCACCTGGGGAGGAGAGAAGGAAGGGGAAAGGGATGAGAGAAAGTTGGAGTGGGTGCCAGGGGGTCCTGGCGCAGGCGGCCTCAGCCTGCTCTGGTTAGCTCAGCCCTGTTGGGGCCAAGAACCTCTGCTCTCCTGGGGCTCACCTTGAGTTTGTCCCCTCTGCCTCCAGGCTTTATCCAGGGGGCCTCCTGCCCTGAGCCTGTGAGCTTGTGAGAGTCCAGGTGGGGCCCAGGGGACAGAGATGGACACCCCCAGAGTGACGGCTGAATGTGAACCCACCAGTGCCCCCAGGTGCCCTGGTTGGGATTATTTGTTTCTGATGAAAGAGGTCAAAACACCACAGCATTTTTCTTGGAAACCAGGTCCCATCCCCCGCTTCCCCCGCCAACCCCCTGCACTGAGGCACCTGTCATTTTGAGAGGACTCAGCAGGCTGGGCCTCCAGGACTGCTCCCGACTCTCCAGGGCCTGCCTGTCAGTGAGCTCAGGAAAAAACTCAGCCCCAGGGATCGGTGAGTCACCACTGCTTGACAGCAGCAGCCACACAGCCCTGACAGAGCGCACTTGGAGGCTGAAGGGAGGGCTCTGGAGACAGGGCTCTGGGGCGGTGGGGGCGGGGGCAGGCCAGGAGAAACGGGCTGTGGCTCTACCTGGTGTCACACGGCATGGTTCCAGGTGGCCACCCTCTGCTCCACCTCCAGCTCGCAGTACCCAAGTCAAACTTGTAGGCTCCTTTGTCCGTGACATCTTCCCAGATTCTCTCACCTGGGTGGGCATAAATTGCTTATTCATCCACTTATCAGCAAACATTTATTGAACCTTCCATGTAGTAGTGGATACAGAGAAATAAAACAAGGAGCTCCCGTTGTGGCACGGTGGAAACAAATTCGACTAGGAACCATGAGGTTGCGGGTTCGATCCCTGGCCTTGCTCAGTGGGTTAAGGATTCGGCATTGCTGTGAGCTGTGGTGTAGGTTGGAGATGCGGCTGGGATCCCACTTTGCTGTGGCTGTGGCGTACAGCTCCGATTAGACCCCTAGCCTGGGAACCTCCATATGCCGCAAGTGCAGCCCTAGAAAAGGCAAAAAGACAAAAAAAAAGGAAAGAAAGAAAGAGGCACGGAAACCAGGGCAAGCTGATCTACTAAACTTGTTGAGGGGAGGGTTGGCTGTAGGTGGACAGAGAGAGGCGTCGTGTCTGTATGTGGGGAGGGAGACTCCTTTCAGAGGCACTAAACCCACCGTGCCCCCGGCCCCCCGTCACCCCCGTCCTGTCCTGATTACCCCTGGGCACTTGTCATCTGTCCCTGACTTAGAGCCTTCCCACGGCCTCCCGGCAAGGCTGCACCTCTTCCTCATCTCTTACTGACCCCTTGCAGGGCACGCTGGGACTCCGTGCCCCCTCGCGCAAATAGGGTACATCTGGCCTCCTGCCTTTCCATGTCGCACAGGCCCCAGTGGAGCTGTCTCCAAGCTGCTCTCTTTAACCCCTTCCTGTCCAGCAGAGCAGCCTGCTCCCTGCACTCAACCCCTTCCCTCACTTCCAGCCCTCCTACTGCTGCCTTGAACAAAGAGGGGGTTCAGGGTGGCTTATGCTAGGACAGTATGGCTCTCTGCATCTCTCCCTCCAAGAGGAGACCTCTGCAGCCCCCACTCACCCGGCAAGGTAGGGGCAGGAGGGACAGCAATGTTGTGCCACCGATGCCACGCGTCCACCAGACACCATGTCCGCCCGCGGGGCACCAGCCAGGCTCAATGCCGCCTCTGTTGCAAGGTTGCTGGTGAAAAGCCCCTGTGTTGTGGCTCCCAGCTCCAGAGGGGTCCTCGATACAAGGTCACCATTCATGCCAGGCTGGCCCTCCTCGGCCACACAGGGAGCCCCTGCTCCCTGAGGAAAGCTGCCAGGGGCAGGGAGCATCTCGCCCTCAGGTCTACACGGGCGGGGCACATGCTGTCCGGGTTCCCTCACTCCACCCAGCGCCTCCTGCAGCCTGGGAAATCCCGATGCTGCCGGGGCGCCGACCAGCAGGGCCCCGGAGCCGGGCCACTGGGCCTCTGGGGAGCCCATACCTTTCTGTCAACAGCCATCCAAGCTCCTGGCGGCCACACCAGGTCAAGGAGAGGACAGGCACAACAAAGCATACAGAAGCAGCTTCCCTTTTCCCTCTTCCAGTGAGCAAAGGGAAGAAGCACTGCGAGGTACCTACCCCTATGGGCTGAATGGGGCTGCTGGCCGGGACTGTAAGTTAGGGAGACAGTGGCTTGACTTTTGAAGCCCATGCAGCGTGATAGATCCAGTACCACTGAAACTCAGCAGAGACTTGGGGCGGGGGGTAGGGTACAAAAGCTTTTCCATGTTCCTTGTTTCTTTTTCTTTCTTTTTCTTTTTTTGGGGCCACAGTTGTGGCAAATGGAAGTTCCCAGGCTGGGAGTCAAATGGGAGCTGCAGTTGCCGGCCTACACCAGAGCCACAGCAACACCAGATCTTTAACACACTGAGCGGGGAGGCCACATCCCCATGGATACTAGCAGGGTTCGTAACCCACTGAGTCACAATGGGAACTCCCGGGTCTCCTGTTTGTAGGAAAAAGCTTAACTTCCTAGACCTTCCCTGAGTTCCAAAAGGACAGATTCAAACAGTTATTAATTGCAGGGAGTGAGGAATTACAGAAACAAAAGGAAGGGGCCGTCAAGAAACAATAGTGCAGCAATGGGACAGGGTCCTGCTTGCTCCTCAAGGGATATACAGGACAATCTGAAACAGGCATCTCTGAGTTCTTCTATGGCAACTCGGGCCCCCAGCTGGGGAGAGGGTGATAACTTCAGGCTGCGCACAAGCCCCTGGACCCCACTGGCCAGAACCAGAAGGCTGATGGTTGACATTCCTGGAACAGCACCCTGTTACCTCCGCACCAACCAATAAGGAGAAAGTAACACACCCCGCATCCTTCACCCAAAATTCGTCTTTAAAAGCTCTTCCCTGAAACCCATGAGGGACTCTTTTGAGCACAAGCCACTGGTCCTCCTTGCTTGGCCTGTGCAGTTAACCTTTCTCGGCTCCAAAATCTAAAATTTCAGTGGGCCTCCCTGTGCCTCAGCCACAGGACCTTGGGTTCCCTAGCAGTGCTCTGCAGAGTGCTCATGCAGGGGTTCTCAAACCGGATCACGCATCAGAATGTCCTGGAGGGCTCATTGCCACACGGCTTGCCGGTCCGCCTCCAGTCAGTGGTGCGCTAGGGCGGGGGTGGGGCCTGGGCATGCCCATTCCTGACTGTTCCCAGGTGATGCTGATGCTGCGCCCAGGGACCGCACTTTGAGGACCGCTGGGAGAGGGTCTCTCCTGACCTCAAGGAGGTTATGAATCATTTGAGGCTAGTAAACACCTGAGATCCCAAGACTACGCCAAAGCCACAACTACCATGAATGCAATGCAGACTAAACTCCTTGGAATTGAGGGGATGTGAGGAAAGAGAGGGGACATTTGTTGCATGCTTACTGGCATGCTCTTGTCATCTCACATGACCATCATGAAGACATGTAAGGTGGGTAGTCATTTCCCCATTTCACAGAGAAGAAAGAAAGGGGGGGCTCAGAGGTCTGTCACTTCCCCAAGGGTAAGCAGCTGACAGAGTGGCAGACTACTCAGGACTCAGTGGCCCGATCTGCCTGATACCAGGTGGGGAGGTGGGGCTGGTCAGGGAAAAGTGGCTCGAGCAAGGCGGTGAATGTGACAGCAGTTGTCGACTTAAAAAATGCACAACCTGGAGTTCCCATTGTGGCACAGCAGAAAGGGATCTAACTAGGAACGGTGAGGTTGTGGGTTTGATCCCTGGCCTTGCTCAAATGGGTTAAGGATCCGGCATTGCCTTGAGCTGTGGTGTAGGTTGCAGATGTGGCTCGGATCCCGCGTGGCTGTGGCTGTGGTGTAGGCCGGTGGCTACAGCTCCAATTAGACCCCTAGCCTGGGAACCTTCATAGGCCGCAGGTGCTGCTCTAGATAAGGCAAAAGACAAAAAAAAAAAAAAAAAAAAAAAAAAAAAAAAAAAAAAAGGCACAACCTGAAAGTTGAGAGTTAAGTTTTATTTGGGGGCAAAATTAGGACTTAAGCCTGGGAGACACCATCTCACTTAACCCTGAGAAACCCCTCCAAGGTGGTAGGCAAGAGCTAGATATATAGGAGTCTTTGCCACAGAGGGCAGGTAGCAGGAACAAAAGAGGTCTGGACTCACGGAAATCATTCTTTTGAAATACACCTCCACTAACAGGGCCAGTATCCTCAGTTTTCAAAGTTTGTTGCTGATCTCCTGAAGGTTACTGCTAGTCACAAGAAGCAGATATCACCATGAAGGATTTTAGTGTTCTTCTGGATATGAGGAGATGCAAGAATTGGGCATATAAAATCTTCTCCTAAAAATATCTGACTGTCTGAAGACCTGTTCTTCCAGTTTTCCAGAGTACAGAGTGCTTCACTCCTGATTTCTGCCCTGAGCGCCACTCAGTGGGTGCTGCAGGGTGGCAGCTGCAGAGGCTTATGGTTTAATCCCTTTGGAGGCTGATGGCAAGTGCTGGCTAATGCAACGCCAATTCACACAGTGAAGGAGGATCAGGGAGCATGTGAGATGCCATATTGATACCGGAAAGATGATACTGGAATCTGGGTTCTTGTTCATGGCAGTCAAAGAATGAATTCCGGGAACACACAGGCAGCAAGCAAGCAAAGTCTTTATTAAAGGAAAGCAGATAGCTCCCAGGGCTGCTGGGAGGGGGGAGAAGAGCACCCTTCTCTATTGTCCTATAGGAGTTTTTATCTCTTAAAGATGGGGAGGGGCACCAACGTGGGGTCCAGGAAGATGTGGTTTTCTTCCAATGGCCTTGTTCAATTTCCTCTATCAGTCCTTGTCCAATAGGGGTTTTAGGGTTGGAAATTTTATGGTTTCTTTGTCCTTTTCTTTCTCCTTAGACCAACTCACCATTCCTCTCATTCCTTTTCTATCAGTTGAGGAGTGGGCTAGAGATCAAGGTCCATGTGGGGGAAGGCACATTTCCTATAGTAAACAGACTGTGGGGATGTCACTCCCTGGAGCCCTTAAGTCACAGATGTTAATCAATAGCCATATCAAAGAATGTATTGGAGTCCGTGATCCTACACTGACTACCCGAGTTAATATTCTGCCTCAGTATTGAAATGGGAGTTGGGGGGAGGCGAGGAAGGGAGGTGCCCTCTATATTGGATAAGAGTCAAGGAGGTGAGAACACCGTTTAGGGGGACAAGTGGGATAAATGGCGGGTGAGGGCAGCCCTGTTGAAGGACAATGGCTGCGGGGGGAAGAGGGGACCCTTTCCCCATCTTTCTTTTTCTTTTTGTCTTTTTTGCCTTATCTAGGACTGCACCCTTGGCATGTGGAGGCTCCCAGGCCAGGCATCTAACAGGAGCTGTAGCCACCGGCCTTCGCCACAGCCACAGCAACGCGGGATCCGAGCTGTACACCACAGCTCACGGCAACGCCAGATCCTTAACCCACTGAGCAAGGGCAGGGATCGAACCCGCAACCTCATGGTTTCTAGTTGGATTCGTTAACCACTGAGCCACGATGGGAACTCCTTGCTGTCTTTTCTTAAGCCTCCAAAGAGGAAGGAGAAAAGAACCCTAAACCAAACATGGGCTCCTCTTAAAGGCCTGGGTGAGAAAGTGAAAATGTTCTCACTGCCCCAGAGTGAGGGGCGGGGGACGCAGCCCTCTCTTCCACCCGCCGACACATAGGCGGTGCCCGCGGGGGTGAGGGGGCAGCGCCACTCCTGGGGCCACCCTGCCATCTGGGTTCACAGAAGTATCTTCTTACAGGAGCGCAAGAGCAAGAGGCTGAGCGGGGAGACTCCTAATTTCATTTCTCCTCAGATATGAGCTTTTAGTGAGTGGGCAGCAGGCCAGGAGGAGAGAGCTGCCATTCCCAGGGGCAGCGCCCGTGGAGCTGAGCCAGAGGGTGGGGGAGATGCTGCTTGAAGGAGGTGCATTGGAAATTCCTCACATTTTTTGGCCTTTGTCTCTGGGCATTGAGATGGAGATCCGTGTTAAGAGTTCCCGGTCTCTCCTTTGCTTTCAAAAGGAAGATCCTAGCAGAGAGCAGAAAGAATCCGGTGGCCGTTTTCTTATCTCAAAGAACAAATGCGTCCTTTGGGCGTAGTGGGTACAGCGGGGAGACCAGTTATTTTAAGCTCCTTCTTCTTGCATTTCCCTCTCTCACCTCTGGCCCCGGCCCCAGGCCTGGGGCATCAGTGATACGAGTGTGATGCTGCTTTCTGAGAAGAGCTGGCCTCCGGGACTCCTGGTTCCAGGGCAGCGTCCGGGGCCCCCGTGTGCTGACAGACACGACTGAGAGCCAGGACGCCTGGGTCCTGACGATGCTTCAAGAACTCAAGCCAACCACTGCGGCCCTGATGTGCATCCCTCCCCCTCCCAACTCACAAAAGAGTTTGGCCTTGCCCTCCGCCTTCCCGTCCCCAGAGTGGGCAGGGCACCAAAGGGGACAGTCCAGGCCAGGCTATGCTCAGCGCAAGAACAGTGTTCGTTAGAGTCACCGTGGCTAGGCTCCATTAAGGGGTCACCCAGACACCCCCAACGGCCGTGAATTTAAGATTCCATGTACCAGGGTCCAGCAGGGCTTTGGCAGTTGTTGTGAACAAGATCCCTCCATTACCGATTTGAGATCTGTGTCCTTTCGTTCCTCTGCTGAATAGGTGCCCCTCTCTCACCAGATGCATCCAAATCCACTGATTGGGAGTTCCCGTTGTGGCTCAGCGGTAACAAACCCAACTCGTATCCGTGAGAAGGCGGGTTCAATCCCTGGCCTCGCTCAGTGGGTTAAGGATCCAGCATTGCCTTGAGCTGTGGTGTAGGTCACAGACGCAGCTCGGATCCTGAGTTGCTGTGGCTGTGGTGTAGGCCACCAGCTACAACTCCAATTTGAACTCTAGCCTGGGAACTTCCATATGCCATGGGTGTGGCCCTAAAAAGAAAAAAAAATCAACTGATTGAGGAGCAGCTGGGGGAGAAGGGGAATTTGGCGGAGGGGCCTCATATCTGCCCCTAGATACCATCAGTTGAGTTTCTCAGCTCACTCCTTTCCTGATTCCTGGACTCCAGATCAACTATGCTCTGAAGCGCTTGAGTTACCGTATCCCTCTTGTGACCAAAATGAAGTCTTCATCAAGGGATAGCCAGCCCCAAAGAAGAGATCCCACAGATAAAATGAAGCAGAAACTTTTTTGATAGTTCCCCAGCACTTTTCTCCACCAACCTCTCTCAGAGACCCTGGGCCCTACTCTCTGGTTTTGCACCCCCATCCCAGCCCTCTCCCAGAACTGATCTAAGAGGTAAAAGAAAGAAACTGACCTAAGAGAGGTAACAAGAAAACTGACCTAAGTTAACAGCAGCCATTGGTAACTAATTTGTCAGGTCACCACCAAAGCCTTGCGTGGCCTCAGGCAAATCACTTAACTTCTGAGTGTCCAGTTTTCCCCTCTGAAAAGTGAAAGGAGCAGACAAGAAGAGCTGAAGGGACCTCATGTCCAAGGTCCTTTCCAGACATGACAGTTTAAGTGTGAGCTCCACATCTTATTGTAGACATGATTCACCCCTTCCCCTTTCAGCGGTTCAGGTGCCGGCCCTCCCTCCAGGACTGGCTATGTATCAAGATCCAGATCCTTCGTGACCTCAACTCCCTCATAGGGGGCTGTGCAATGAGACCAACAGGTAGAGAACAGCCACCCTTCTGAAACCAAGCAGGACCCCTTCGGGCCTTCCTGAGTACTGTGTTTCATGCCCCCCTCCCTGCCCCCATTTCTTGTTTGTAGGAAATAAGTTTGCTTGGCCTCCTAGACATTCCCTGAGTTCCAGAGGGCAGATTGCAAAAGTTGCTAATCAGGGAAGTGAGAGAATGCAGAAACAAAGGATGAGCAGTCCGGAAACAAGAGTGCAGCAATGGGGCAAAGTCTTGGTTCTGCTGAAGGAGTATACATAACAACATATCTTCGAGTTCTTCTGCTGGAACTAAGGCCCCCACCCAGGTGGAAGATGAGAAATTCCGGCTAAGCACCAGAGTCCTGGAACACTCCCTGTTACCTCACCACCAACCAATCAGAAGAGTCATACACCCCGCAGCCTTCACCTCAAATTTTGGCTATAAAAACTTCTCCCTGGGAGTTCCCTTTGTGGTGCAGCAGAAGTGAATCTGGCTAGGAACCATGAGGTTGCAGGTTTGATCCTTGGCATTGCTCAGTGGGTTAAGCATCTGGTGTTGCCATGAGCTGTGGTGTAGGTCGCAGACGCGGCTCGGATCTGGCATTGCTGTGGTTCTGGTGTAGGCTGGCAGCTACAGCTCCGATTAGAGCCCTAGCCTGGGAACCTCCATGTGCCACGGGTGCGGCCCTAAAAGTCAGGGGGGAAAAAAAACTTCTCCCTGGAAACCACTGGAGAGTTTGGGTTTTGGGGTCACAAGCTACCCGTTCTTTTTGCTTGGTCCTGCAATAAACCTTTCTTGCCCCAAACTCCAACATTTTGATTTGTTCGGTCTCATGGTACATTGTGCACCTGACCGGGCATTTGGTAACACTTTTGTACAATGGCTCCCCAACCAGACTGGTCATTTTTCCAGACACTGAAGGCATCATGGTGTTCAATGAGGCAGGTAGGGTCCCTCCTGAGTGCTGGGGCCACAGACTAAACAGACACTTAGAACTCATCTGGAATCTGACATCTTTTTCAAAAAGCATGACTGCACCTGCTCTGGGGGGTTTTGTTTTTTGCATTTCAACTTCGAGGAATATATTTTCCAATGAAAAGGGATTATATTGAATTGCCTAGCCATAGCACTCACCCTCTCCTCTCCTGAAGGTGCGCTTGACAACCACTTTACCCTGATATAAAGGTTCTTTTCTTCTTTTTGTGCTGGACTGCCTCACACACACCCCCCCCCCCCCGCATGCAGTGTTCACGTCCACTACCCTTGAACTACCAGCTTTCTTCAGAGCTCTGCTTGTTTCAGTGGATGTGAGCGTGCCCTGAGGTGTGTTGTGTCTCTGTATGTATCCCTCTGAGCCTGTATCTCTTGGAGATCTCTGTCCCTTCCTGTATCTGTCCGTGTGCACACATGCCTGTGTGTTATCTCTCTGTCCCCTGATACCACTGCATAGGCCTCTCTGGGTCATTGTATGGATGACCTGCTGCCTCAGTAGAGTGATCCTTTTTTCTGCTTTCATTCGCTGCCAAACTTCTCATGTTTTTTTCCGTAGGTAACAGGTTGTGACTCTCCCCCATCTCCCAGCCTTTGTTTTAAATCTGTGTCCTCCTGGAGGTCAGAGTCAACACAGATGACCCTAAAAAACACAAGTCTAACACCAGAGGAATTGGTGAGAGATGTACATTTCACCACAATCTCAGTGGGATGACAGAGGAGAGATTCTAGCACATACTACAACACACCACAAAATTCAATCAAGCTTTGGAGTTCCCGTTGTGGCTCAGTGGGTTAAGAACCCAGAGTAGCTTATGTGAGGATGTGGGTTTGATCCCTGGCCTCAGTGGGTTAAATATCTGGAGTAGCTGCAAACTCCTGGGTAGGTTGCAGATGCAGCTTGGATCTGGTGTGGCTGTGGTTGTGGCCAGCAGCTGCAGCTCCGATTTGACCCCTATCCTGGGAACTTCCATATGCTGCTGGTGCAGCTGTTAAAAAAAAAGAAGAAGAAAAAAGAAGGAAGGAAAAATTCAGTCAAGCTTCCTCATTAGACATCTTGCTTTCTCTTTAGAAAGCATTACTTTATCAGACAGTTTGGATGGATGAAAAGGCCTTGGAAGACCCGCTGAATCTGCACCTCCATTGATTGATTGATTGGCTTTTTAGGGCGGCACTGCCACATATGGAAGTTCCCAGGCTAGGGGGCCAATCAGAGCTACAGCTGCCCACAGCCACGTCAGATGGGAGCCGCATCTGCGACCTACACCAAGCTCACGACAATGCCACATCCTTAACCCGCTGAGCGAGGCCAGGGATCAAACGCCAAATCTCATGATACCTAGTCGGATTCCTTTCTGCTGCACCACCACGGAACTCCTGCAGCTCCTTTTAAAGACACCATGCTGGAGTTCCCGTCATGGCTCAGTGGTTAATGAATCTGACTGGGAACTGTGAGGTTGCCGGCTGGATCTCTGGCATCGCTCAGTGGGTTAAGGATCCGGCGTTGCCGTGAGCTGTGGCGTAGGTTGCAGACGGGGCTTGGATCCCACGTTGCTGTGACTGTGGCGTCAGCCGGCGGCTACAGCTCTGGTTAGACCTCTAGCCTGGGAACCTCCATATGTCGTGGGTGCGGCCCTGAAAAGACAAAATAAATAAGTAAATAATAAATAAATAAATAAATAAATAAATAAATAAATAAATAAGATAAGGACACCATGCTGCACCTTGTGTGCTATGGCACATGGGCCACTGTTAATTGGACCAAGGGTGAGCGCCCGACTTAGGAGCTGCCTCCCTATTGGTTGGGCCAATTACCCTATGAGAAAGCTTAGCTCAAGAGCTTCTGACATCTGAACCAATCAAACTCCTCTACTTAGGGAGTTTGGATGGAAACGGAGGAGGAGCCCGGTGTCCGTCAGAGAAGCCGAATGACAGAGAAGGAAAACCGAAGAGAGAGAGAAAAATTGGTCCTTCAGTGGTGGCAGAGCAGAGTCGGACCCGTGAGCGCCTACTGGTGAGAAGCTGCGGATCCAGGGTGATGCCCCCTGCGCCCCCAGTACCTGCCTCTCAGGCTTACAGGCCACAGTGGTTTTCTGATAAAGCTTGTTAATGGGGCTGTTTGCGTTCCTGAGACACCTCCGTACCCTCAGCCACGTCCCGTGTGTTTCGTACAGGTTAGGTGTGCCGCTCATGGGGTCACCAGTACCCTTCCTAGAGTCACAATTCATGAAACTGAGACCCTGGGGAAGTGTGATATCCAGATCTGAGGTAAAAAGGAAACATAACGGACAGGCTTTCCTTCCCGGCCATGCCTTCTCAGACCCTCCGTGAGGAGTTATCACTCCACTCCTTGGCCAGTCAAGATAAATCCTGGCTCTGTCGATCTCTGGGTGATGACTTCTCTTAAGAACCCACTATTTTGTTGGGTCCCGTGGGTCTGCTCCACCCAGTGTGCTCCAGTCTGACTGGACCATACAGTTCGAGGGGGGAAAAACTGGAGAAGAATGTGTGGAAGTTTGTGGCTTTCATCCCTTAAACAAATAGCAAATTCCTTGGGCTGCTGCTGCTGGAATTAAACAATGACGTGTTGGGGGAGGCTCTACAGCGTTACCTTAGTAACGCCCAGGCTGTTTTCAGGCAAGGTCTAGTTAAAGAGGAAAGAGAACAAGAATAATGAAGGGACGAGTCTGGATGGGGTCCAGGAATGGGGGTCTTTTGGCTGAATGCGTGTGCTTTGTGCTCTGCAGCGTTTGCAGGCCTCCTTTCAGCTAAGTTTCCTCTCAGCTCCCCCAGTGCGTTCCAGCCTTGGTGGAGCCATCCAGCAGAATACTAATGGGAGGCTAAGAAAAAACAGCATGCCATGTGGGGGACGGGTTAGGTGGTCACAGCTGGGACCACCTAAGAGGGAAGCGAGGCCCTTGAGATCCTACAGGCTGGCTCTCAAAATCCTGAAGATCATGGGAGGAAGAGGGCACGGCTCTTCAAATGTGACCGCTTCTTGGGCCTTAGGTAGGGCAGAGGCCTGTATGGTGGCAATTCATCAGACCCTTGCTACTCCCAGCGTGGCCCCTGGGCCGGCAGCTCAAGCATCACCTGGGAGTTTGACAGAAATGCAGAATGTAGGGCCGCCCCAGGCCTACTGACACAGGTGTGCGTTTTGACAAGCCCCCAGGTGTTAGGGATCAGATCGGATCTACAGCCACTGGCCTACACCACAGCCACAGCAACACCAGATCCGAGCCACGTCTGTGACCTACAGCACAGCTCATGGCAATGCCAGATCCTTAACCCACTGAGCGAGGATAGGGATCGAACTCACAACCTCATGTTTACTAGTTGGGTTCGTTTCCTCTGCGCCACAACGGGAACGCCTTAACAGTTTTTGAGATGGTGATGACAATGACGGTGCTGATGATGAAGATGACATTAGATACTGCTAGAGGTTGAACTGTGTCCTCCCAAAAGGATATGTTCAAGTCATAGACCCTGGTTACCTGTGAACACGGCCTTATTTGGAAATAGGGTGTTTGCAGATGTGATCAAGTTAAGAGGAGGTCATTAGGATGTACCTGACCTGATGACTAGTGTCCTTATAAGAAGAGGGAAATTTGGGCACAGACACCTGGGGAGAATGCCACTGATGACAAAGGCAGAGATTGGAGTTGCACTGCCACAAGCCAGGGAGTGCCAAGGATTGGTGACAGCTGCCAAAAACTAGGAGATAAGCCTGGGACAGATTCTCCAGCTGAGCCCCAAAGGACGAACCAACCTACTGACACCTTGATTTCAGACTTCCCATAAATTCCTATTATTTTAAGCTACCTAGTTTATGAGACTTTGTTACAGCAGCCCTAGGAATGTCATAGAGAAATCCTCCTCTCTCTCTCTCCTTTTTTAGACTTTGCTCTCTTAAAGTGCTTTTACATACAGTATCTTGTGAAAGCAGAGGTAGGATAGGTTTGTTTTTTGTTTTTTTTGGTCTTTTTAGGGCCATACCCGTGACATATGGAAGTTCCCAGGCTAGGGGTCCAATCAGAGCTACAGCCGCCAGCCTATATCACAGCCACGGTGATGCTAGATCTGAGCCACTTCTGCGACCTACATCATAGCGCAGGGCAACACTGGATACTTAGTGGAGGCTAGGTATAGAACCAGTGTCCTCATGGATGCTAGTCAGGTTCTTAATCCACTGAGCCACAATGGGAACTCCCTTCTTGTTATCTTGGAGCATGTATTTGAGTTGTCAAATGTCACCTTCATAGTGACACTCTCCAAAACCCCTCAATTTTATTTTCCTCCTAATATTTAACACTATTCACAATGCTGCTCTTTACTTATTTAATTCCTTTTACTCTTTAACTTTGTTTATTTTATTTTATTTTTTTCCATTATAGCTTGTTTACAGTGTTCTGGTTTATAGCGTTCTACTGTACAGCAAGGTGACCCAGTCACATATATATATTTAATTATTTTTTTACTTCTTTACTAGAATGGACATTCTGGTCCCCAGAATAGAGCCTTGTCCATAACAGTTTATCAGTAAATAATGGAAGTATTGGATCATGTGCATATACCGACACTGAAAGGAATGGGTCAGGTTAATACACAGTCCACACAAAGATGGCAGTGATATTACTCAGGTGAGGGAGCAGTTTGCACAGTGACATACATCTCATGCTTCTGTTTTTGTTTTGTCTCTTTAGGGCCATACCCATGGCACATGGAAGTTCCCAGGCTAGGGGTCAAATCAGAGCTACAGCTGCCGGCCTACACCACAGCCACAGCAACACCAGATCCGAGCCGTGTGTGTGACCTACATCACAGCTCACAGCAACACCGGATGCTTAATTCACTGAGTGAGGCCAGGGATTGAACCTGCGTTCTCATGGATGCTAATCAGGTTCGTTTCCCCTGAGCCATGGTGTGAACTCCACTTCTGGTTTTGAATATACATCACAGATACATACAGCTGTTAGCCGTGGCTACCTGTTATAGTTGGGGTTGGAAGGGAGCAGGGTATGAGCCTGGAGCCCTGGACCAGAGCAGCCCAAAGGAGGCAGAGCATAGGGCAGTTGCTTGTGGAGACAAAGAATTTGCTAGAGTCACAGGAGGGATGTGCAGGAGGGAGACCAAGGACAAATCCTACTTCCATCACCAAGGGCCAGATAGGCCACAGGTCAGGGTCTCTCTCTTCTTCCATCCCTGCTGCCATCGAATTGTGTGAGCCCCGGGAGGGTGGCAGCTGGTAGGAATCTACAGAGAGGGTAACCCTTCTGCTCCTACTTGACACAACAGAGGAGTCCCCAAGGACTGTTAGGCCCTTTGCTGAAAACCAGTAACGGAAGTGATGACAAGTGGGTGGAGCCGCTCCCTCAGCCGTGGGGTGGGGGTAGGTCTGGTGGGTGGGTTAGGATAGGAAAGAGTGTAACCAGGGGATATGCTGAGAGGGCCAGCCAGGAGGGGCCACCACCCCAGCTTATCTCGCCAGCCAGCACATCCATGACAAAGGGCATGCACACACCGTACGCGTGGCCAGTTTTGCTTCTCTGCCACACAAAGAAGGAGAAGCAAGGGTTCCTGCCCTCAAGACGACTGCAGTGTGACAGGGGCTTTTTAAAGTTCAACCCAAGCGCCCCCACCCACTGCCAACTAAGTTGTAGAAAGAAACATCACCCCTGCTGCCACCTCCTCCCCGCCAGCTTCCCCCAAACGGCAGCCCTTTTAGAAAAGCTTCCCACAAATTTCCAGCACTTGGCAGAACTGCTCCTCCCTACACAAGCCCAGGCGCTCCTGCCTTTGAGCCTTTGTTCAGTTCTAGCTGTTTCCTCTGAGTAAAGGGCACCTCCCTCCCGCTTCCCCCTGGTCCAGACAGAAGAAGCTAGGGGCTTCCCCTTCAGCCAGCACTGAGAAGGCTCTGGCTCCCGTGCAGTGCCAGGCTGGGTTCTGACTTTAGCTCTGTGGAGCTGGTCTCTAGACCTCTTGGCCTCCATGTGCTGGCGCATAAAGTGTTAGAGCAGGGCTTTCACTAGGATTAAAGGCATCGCATCGAGGCAAGGTTGCACCCTCCTCCCAGGGCCAGCTGTCTGCTTGGAGAAGTGACAGGCCAGCAGGGGGGGAAGTGCCCAGCGGTAACAACCCGGGGCAGCACCTTGGCCTCACATGCTCTCTGCCCAGCCTGCAGCCTTGCCCAGGTGACAGCTGACAGCACCTGTCAGAGGCACCTGTGACTATTCTGCCCCAAGGCTTCTCTGTGACCGGGACAGGCACTCTGGACACTCACACAGGTGATAAGATAAGCTTTGCTGATGGGGGATGGGAGCTGCTAGATAAATGCTGTCCTATTCTTCCCCGGGACATTAGTCCTGAGACCCATTCTATGTGCTGCTTAAGCCAAGGCAGCAAATCTGCCACTTCTTTGTCCTGGCCAGGCCCTCAACTAGATGGGGTGACACCCCCGCCCCACATCGGTAAAGGCATCTTTTTTACTGAGTCTGCTGATTCAAATACGAATCTGCTCACGTCTTCCAGAGACATTCTCACAGACACAGCTAGAAGTAACCTTTTACCAGCTCTCTGGGCCTCCCTCAGCCCAATCACATTGGTGCATAAAATTACCTCACATACCAGGGACTGCTGGGAGGGCCACCAGAGAGCGATGGATTATCACAGGGCTTGAGGACACAGTCTCTGGTGCTAGGCTCTCAGAGTCTTCAACTTGGTTCTTCTCTGAACTTACTGAAGCTCTCAGTGCCCCAGTTTCCTCAAAGGTAACAGAAGGACGGTAATAACAGCATTCACCTCCTAGGGCTGTTGTGAGCATCAAACAAAGAGATACATGTAAAGTATCATAAAACAGCCTCAGCCTCTTAAGATCATATCTGCAAAGCACTTTGCAGAGTACCTGTCACTGTGGAAAATACTAGATAAAGATAAGTATAAGGTTAGTACAAGAAAACCTAGGAAATATTTTTGTGACTTAGAAAACCGGAAAGGGAGTTCCTGTCATGGCTCAGCGGTAATGACCCCGATTAGTATACATGAGGACAAGGGTTCCATTCCTGGCCTCCATCAGGGGTCGAAGATCCAGCGTTTCTATGGGCTGTGGTGTAGGTGGCAGAGCCGGCTCGGATCCAGAGTTGCTGTGGCTGTGGTGTAGGTTGGCAGCTACAACTGGATTTGACCCCTAGCCTGGGAACTTCCACATGCTGCGGGTGTGGCCCTAAAAAGACAAGAAAAAAAAAAGAAACCGTAAAGAACAGCTTAAAACTTTAGAAGCACAGGCCAAATTTTAAAAAATTGATTCGTATCTTGATGACATCAAAAGGAAGTCTTCTTTGCCAATAAAGGGTTACCAGGAACAGAATGAATAGATGGAGGACAGAATGGGGGAAGGTCTAAAACCAGCACAGATTTTGCTGTAATTTTGGGAATACTCTGACGTCCACAATATACAAAGGACTCCCAGAAATCAATGAGGAGAGAGCTGCAGTCCCAAGAGAAAATCTGCAAGAGTGTGGGAAACTATACAGGACACGAAACCCCCAAAATCCCGGAGGATGAGCAGTGCAGTGGTGGGTAACAGAGACAGGCCAGCTGGGATTCGCGTGGTGCCACAGTTCTGGGGAGCAGTGTGGCAGTGCCAAGAAGGCGGGGGCTTGGGCCTCTAGCACTCCAGCCCAAAGGCGTCCTCATCTGGGTCCGTGAGGGGCCATGCACTGCTTGCTGGCTCACTGCAGTGTTATCCCGGGCGGGGTTGAAGGGGCGGGAGGGACTGGATTGATCCCACTTCTGACTCTGAGTCTAAACAATGCTTTCTCAGTAGTCACCGTGGCTACCACAGTCTAATCAGGAGAAAACAAAAACCTGCAACGAGGAGGGACAGGAGAAGGGACATTGCAACAAGGAAGAAGGAGCAGGACAAACAAGGCCAGGGCCTGGATTTCTGTGTTGGGGGCAGGGCAGCGGGAGGAGGCCCGATTTTGAACCTCGGGGGCAGGGAGGATTGTGGCCCCCATGAGACAGTCCAGAACCGAAGCGCAGGGCCTGGTGTGACCATAGGGTGTGAGGTGCTGTCAGGACAGCCTGCAGGGCAGTCGGATGACTGGAGTCGGTAACGCTGTAGAGTTGAAATAGTCTTGAAAGTCACCGGGAGAGTCAGTCTTCAAAGTTAACTTTGGGAGTTCCCACTGTGGCACAGCAGTATTGGAGGCATCTTGGGAGCTCCAGGAGGCAAGTTCCATCTCCCCCCCAGGACAGTGGGTTAAGGATCCCATGTTGCTGCAGCTGCAGATTAGGATCTGATCCCCGGCCTGGGAACTCCATATGCCACAGACAGCCAAAAAAGAAAAAAAAGTTAACTTTGTGGATAACTAAGATGATGGATGGTAACTAGACTTACTGTAGTGATCATTAAACAGTGCATACAACTATCTGAATCATTACTTTGAAGACCTGAAAGCAATGCACATTCTATGTCAATTAAACCTCAGTTAAAATTAAAAATATTAAAAAAAAAAAAATAGGCTGGGAGGTCCCATCATGGCTCGGTGGAAACAAATCAGTATCCATGAAGACACAGGTTCAGTCCCTGCCCTCACTCAGTGGGTTAAGGATCTGGTGTTGTCATGAGCTGTGGTGTAGGTCACAGATGTGGCTTAGATCTGGTGTTGCTGTGGCTGTGGTATAGTCTGGCAGCTGCAGCTCCAATTCATCCCCTAGCCTGGGAACCTCCATATGCCACGAGTGTGGCCCTAAAGTAAATAAATAAAATAAAAATTTAAAAATAGACAGGCCTAGAAAAATGTGCCTGCAGCAGCAGCACTGACCCCTGGTGAGGCCCTGCGGCATTGAGCTAAGGCTTCTGGGCCCGGCTCTCCATCCTCATCCCTGGGACAGTTCAGTGCAGTGGTGGCAGCACAGAACACACCTCCACACCCCCTCTGCATCTTGTGATGAGCCTGAGGGGGCATCTGTGCACCCTTGGGAGCTCTGGGGTGCCAGCTGGAGGAGGCCCGAGGGCGCAGGGCCTGGACGGCTAGGACGGCACCAGCCGTCTGTCACGCTCAGTGTCTGGGAGCTGAGGCTTCAAGGACAAAGGTGCCTTCTGAGGTGGGGAGAATGGGCAGGCCTGTCCACAGAGAGGAAACCGCCTGCATGGCGGGCAACCCAGAGAACCCACACCTGTCAGAAGAGACAGGAGGTCCCTGGGAGGCCGGGCTGAGCAAGGGGACTCCAAGGGCTTAAGCCGAATACTGAAGTCCTCCTGAGATGGCTTGAAGTGCTTGGACCATGTCCGGATGGAGCTGAGGGCCTCTGCCCCCACGGAGAGTGACAGCTCAGCTGCGTTTTCAAGCCGATGGGGGTGTGGTGGAGCCAGGAGCCTCGTCATTCTGCTCCATTCACACATATGCACTGCATAAACGCACACCACATACTCACAGTCCTGCCTGCACATACCGCATGCACACATATAGCACCCACACCGCATGCACACATACAGCACCCACACCCCCCAAGCCCATACTGGGCACACACACACCCACACACACCACACCGGCACACATCCACACCCTACATGCCCCTCCCACAATACTACATCCACACATGAACCCCACACACTACACACATACACTCACTCATCACACACACTCAACATCATAACCACCCCCCAGCACCTGCACAACCTCTTACCCACCACACCACACACACCTACACGCTGCAGCGCATGGGGGTTGTGCCGCCAGTAAACGCAGGTGGGCAACTGACTCCTGAACAACCTGAAAGAGTAAAACATAAAAAGCCTGCGATCTCTGGGGCTGTTGTTGGGCATTCAGACCCTGAATAAGACCTGGGGCTCCCGAATCTGGGGTGACCCTTGGGAACTCATGGTCTCCATGTCCCATCAGAGAACCAGGGCAACTTCTGTCTGCCACCCAGTGAGGCGTCCCCTTCTCTGCTGGAGCCACAGCCCCTGGTCCTGCTCCTGCCTCCCTGTCCACCCTCTGATGCACTCTGGCACTTTCCTGTGTCAGAGGACCTTGTCCCCAGAGGGCTCTCTCTTGCCTTTGCTCGGATAAGCTAGGTTAACTGCCCATCTGCTGGCCACTGACCCGTTTATCTTCTTAGGGCTCTCATCCCGAAATAACCTGGGGTTATCTTAGCCGCCAGAGCAGATAGGCTGCCTGACAGCCCCACTCCCAGGTCCCAGGGAGGGTGGCCGCTCATCACTGGCAGCTTTAAACGCCTTTCCTCCAGACCCGAATTCCACACATTATTAGGCCCAACAGCAGACCTTCTGGGAAGGACCAGCACCTCCTCCCCCACCGGATCCCCTAACTGGAGCCCCCTGCTCACAAGTGCACCAGGTGGCCCTACCTCTCTCCTCCTTGGGTGAGGGGCAGGGATTAGCCAGCTGTCCCCACTGTCCCCCGCCCCCTTCTCTCACCCCAGCATGGGGCAGCTGAGTACTTGCCTTCCAGACTGGAGTCCTCTGACAGCTCCCCTGGGTTCTGGACTCCAAGTCCTCTCCACACAGCTGCTAGACTCTTCAATTTCGCCCTGGCACTGCCTTGCTCAGGAACCTTCCATAGCCACCTCAAGTCTAAACATATTTGTTTGGCTCACAAGATGCACCTCCACTTATCTAACATCCCATTCCGTTGTTCCGGTTAGTATTGTCTCTGCTTCAGGTCAGGCTGTGCCCCCCCACCCCGTGCAGCACCCCCTCTTCCCCCAGGCTCTTTCGGCCTCCATGCCTCTGCTATGCTGACCGCCTGAGCAGCAGCACCCTTAGGTATCTCCTCCCCCTCAGCAAGTTCCTCTCTCCCTCCCAAGCCTCAGTTTTGCTAAGTTCTCTTCAATGCTTTCCAGTCATTCATTTGTTCAGACAGTATTAATTGAGCCCTTACCACCAACAAGGCTTTCGCTGACCAGCCTCCCCTCTAAGCTTCAACAGCGCAGGTACGATCTGCCCCACACCTCTGCACAGTCCCTTGAGGTCTTGCAGGGTGACACCATTACAAGTCTGTAGCCCTCCACCATGCCACAAGCTCCTTGAAGGCAAAGCCCAGTCTCCTGCTCCTTCTCTGTGCCCTAGACCATGGCTCCTAGACTTGGGAACTTTATAAGCTGCAGATGGTGGCTGTTTCACTTCTGTTTGGAGGTCTAGTGCAGGATTGTCAGTTTTCCTTTTTTTTTTTTTTTGGGGGGGCTGTACCCACTGCATACGGAGGTTCCCAGGCTAGGGGTAAAGAGGAGCTGTAGCCACTGGCCTATGCCACAGCCACAGCAAAGCCAGATCAGAGCCCCATCTGCAACTTACACCACAGCTCGTGGCAACGCCAGATCCTTAACCCACTGAGCGAGGCCAGGGATTGAACCCCCATCCTCATGAATACTAGTCGGGTTCATAACCTGCTGAGCCACAAAGGGAACTCCAGGACTGTTAGCTTCTGTTTCACCAAATAAAAAATGTTTTTAATTACTATACTGTCATAGACGAAAGCACATTTTAACACTCACAAAGTAGCTCTCGGAACGTAGGAAGGACATCATGGCACAGTAAAGGACAGTCCTTGACGTTGTGTAAGCCTGGTGGTATGGAAAAAACTGACTGCGTTTTTCTTCTTCATTTCAGAACATAATCTCAGAGTAAAAGAACAGTGCTTTCAAAGGAATACACTTAACAAGCTGGAAAATTAATTGTTTCTTTTTCTTCAGTTCACAGGGGTGACCACTTGATCAACATCCATCCCAGTGTTTGGGAGCCTCTGTCTACAGCCCCTCACCCGGCGAGCACAGCTCAAGTGAGAGAAAAAAGGGGGTGCTGTCCTTGTTGTGTCGTTGCCTGGAGGAGCCACCATGGGTTTCCTCTTATAAGATCCAGCCTAGGAGCCAGGGACCAGACTGGCTGGAGTGCTGACCCCACGCCCAGACTCCCATCCGTCTAGCTCTGTCTTGGCCACATGGCTTGATTTTTTTGCTCCTCTGTAAGCAGGCAGGTATTCTCAAGGCTGATTTGCATCCTGTTCTTGGGAAGGGAAGCCCCAGAGCCTCAGGGGAGGCAGGTGGGATGGAGGCATCTGGGATGTGGGACAGGAGCAGAAAGCAGATAGGCCATGGAAGCAGACACCCCACCCAGTAGCTGCTCAGGAGCAGAGCTGGGATGAGACCCCAGAGCTTCTGTCCCCACACAGTTGGGATTCTGCCCTCTCCTTGCCCTGTCGGAGCCGGGCTTCTTCAGGAGAGAAACACAACCGAAACTTTCCATTTCTTGGCCCTGCACCCTCCCACCCCCACCCCAGCCACTTCCATAAAAAGCCATCGCTGCCTGGTAGCGGGGAGAGAGAGAAAATTTTTCCAAAGGATGCGTGCGTGTATTGTTGGGAGCAGCAAGCATTTCGGTGAACTCCAGGTCACAGCACAGCCTGACAAATGGCAGGAAGTTCGGGGCTTGGGCCTGACATTTTTTGCACAAAGGCCCTACAGTCCAGCCAGGTGAGCTGGGCCCAGGGACGGACACAGGGGCCACCGCCCGGCACTTCCTGCCCTTTGTTGGCCCATGTGACAGCTTTCCCGGCGCTCCAAAGGGCCTTTCTTTTGTGCCTGACTCCTGTTCTGTATTTATGGAGAGGAGTGTCTCGATATAGAAACGGGTGGGCCCAAGTCGGCAGCAGGATGTGGGAGTGCAGACTGGCAGGGCGCCCACCACCGGGGCAGGATCGCCGAGTTAAAGTAATGTGGCCGCCGTACATTCCCAGTAATAAGCCTGTCTGGTATTTACATGCCTGATGAGACGGTCACGGGCTCCACTGGCACTACCAGGGGATCAGGAGCCTGCCCGTCCATCATGCCTCCTGCTGGCACTACCCTCCTCTTCTCCTGCCTGATCTGCTGGTGGTTGACCGTGAGTCAGGCCTGCCTGGCCTGACGCTCCAAGTCACCGTGGGTCTTAGAAGTAAGGGACCCTTCCTTCCCCTCATAGGAAAACCTTTGTTGTCAGCTTCCTCAGGGTTAGACTCTGCTTCCAGAGAGCTGCCGGGTGTGTCTGTGGGCACCGGTTCCCCAGGGGACCTCTTGAAGTTCCCAGTCTTTTCTTCATTGTCGTCATTTACAATTAATTCTTTCTAAAAGGAATCACATGCTCCTGATGTTTCAGGTAGCAGACATAGAACAGAGTTTGAATTTTTCTTGGAAGTGCAGGGTCTGGTGAGGAACCCTGTGTGAGCAGTAGAAAAAAACCCTGGGTGGGTGTCATGCCTCCCCCTGCCTAACTAGCTGTGCAACCTTGAGCAAGTTGCTTCACCTCTCTGGCTGTCAGAGCTTGGCCTGATGACACCAAGTGTTCATCTTAATTCTCACGTTCTGTGGTTCCATTTGTTTTATACTATGTTGTCATACCAAATAATATCAAAACTAAATTTTTTTTTTTTTGTCTTTTTGCCTTATCTAGGGCCGCACCCGCGGCATATGGAGGTTCCCAGGCTAGGGGTCTAACAGGAGCTGTAGCTGCCGGCCTTCGCCACAGCCACAGCAATGCGGGATCCGAGCCGCGTCTGCGACCTACACCACAGCTCACGGCAACGCCGGATCCTTAACCCACTGAGCAAGGCCAGGGATGGAACCTGCAACCTCATGGTTCTTAGTCGGATTCGTTAACCATTGAGCCACGAAGGGAACTCCAAAACTAAAGTTTTGATGGAGTTCCCGTTGTGGCTCAGCAGGTTAAGAACCTGACTAGTGGGAGAGCTTCTGTGCCTGCCCCCTTGCATCTCTCACAAGCATGCTATCTTAAATCTATTTTTTGCCTTAAAAAAAAAAGGAAACGAACCTGGCTAGTATCCACTAGGATTTGGGTTCAATCCCTAGCCTCACTCAGTGGGTTAAGGATCTGGCATTGCCACAAGCTGCGGCATAGTTCACAGCTGCAGCTTGTATCTGGTATTGCTATGGCTGTGGTATAGGCTGGCACCTGCAGCCTTGATTTGACCCCTAGCCTGAGAACTTCCATATACCACTGGTGTGGCCCCAAAAAGGCAAAAAAAAAGAGTTTCTAACCGCAGCCACTTGGGTTGCTGAGGAGGTGCAGGTTCAATCCCCAGCCCTGCAGAGTGGGTTGAAGGATCCAGCACTGCTGTAGCTGCAGCTCAGATTCAATCCCTGTCCTGGGAATTTCCATATGCCACAGGTGAGGCCATAAAAAACCAAAAGTTATTGAGGTCCATAAGGCCATTTGTCTCATGCAATAAATCAGCTGACTTTGAGTTCTCATAACCATTTTTGGTAGATTTCTTCAGTCTTTACCTTTTAAAAAATTTTTTTTTTAAGGTAGCTTAGGAGTTCCTGCTGTGGTGCAAAGGAATCACAGATTCCATCCCTGGCCCAGCACAGTGGGTTAAAGCATCCAGCATTGCCGCAGCTGAGATGTAGGTGGCAGCTGCAGCTCGGATCGGAATCCTGGCCCAGGAACTCCATATGCTGAGGGGTGGCCAAAAAAGAAAAAAAAGCGTAGCCTAAAGGCTAATTTTAGGCCATTGTTTACAGACCCACCCATAGTAGTAATACTCTCCTTTTTAAGTTTGTGATTTTTTTTTTCTTTTTCAGCCAAACCCATGCTGCCTCAGAGACAATGCCTCTTAACCCACAACAACATAGTGGGAACTCCCTCAAGTTTCTCTCTTTTTTTTTTTTTGTCTTCTGTCATTTTTAGGGCTGAACCCGCAGCATGTGGAGGTTCCCAGGCTAGGGGTCTAATCGGAGCTACAGCTGCCAGCCTATACCACACCCACAGCAATGCGGGATCCAAGCCGCATCTGTGACTTACACCACAGCTCACAGCAATGCTGGATCGTTAACCCAAGCATTACCAGGATGAGCAAGGCCAGGGATCGAACCTACAACCTCATGGTTCCTAGTCGGATTCGTTTCCACTGCGCCACGATGGGAACTCTAGTTTGTGACTTCTTAATCTTCTAGAGCTATGTGCAAATGAAGAATTAATAGGCTCAATGTAAACATACAAATGCATGGGTTTATATGTTACATTTATGGCATATTCTTGACCAGTCAATGACTTTCTTTTTCCTTTTAGACTCTATTCCAGAAGGATGAAGTTATCAGAAAGGCGAAACCTGGAGCAGTGAGGTACTACTCTGCCCTTTTCGTATATCCCTATGGTGTCTTCAGGGAGCATAGTAGAAATTTGACGAATTATTGTTGAACTAGATAACCTCCCCCTGTACTCCGAATTCACAAAGAATGAAAGTCTGCTTCATCCAAGTTTACTTCTGAGCTAAGGTGTGGGGATGCAAACTGGCCAGGCCTGCACGTTTGTTTAACAAAATCCTGCTCCACCTGCTTTCTACAAAACAGTGTCCCCTCTTCCTTGTGGCCTCCTTCTTCTTCTTAACCTGGAGCCCTGTCCCATCACTCCTGCAGAAGGAAAGGGATGAGACCCTAATTAGACTTTCTCCTTCTTCGGAGTGAGTTTTGGAAGCTCTGTACATTTCTCCAGGCCATGCCAAGCTCTTCTACGGAGGCAGAGCTCTAAACTAATTAACATGATTAACATGTGCATAGATTTCAAAATTCACAGAGCACTTTTCCATACTGTATTTCACTTAGCCCACCAGTTCCAAGTGTCACCTATATGTGACAGATTAACCAAGGCCAGCAAAGGCTGAGTGATTTTGTGGGATTAATTCGGAAGCCCAGGGCTTTTCCCAGTGTATCCAGCCTTCTTTGCTGGAGGGGCTGCAGGGATGATGGGAGTTGGCGTTGGGGATCACCTGCTTCCAAGGGAGGAAAGACAGTCATTTTTTGAGTAGAGAGAGAAAGTGAGGAGGAGACGGAGGGAGGGAGCACAAGGTCCCAATTAATACAAGAGATTCTCCTAATATTAGAGTAAGGCAGTTTTGGAGTTCCTGTTGTGGCACAGAGGAAACAAATCCGACTAGGAACCATGAGGTTGTGGGTTCAATCCCTGGCGTCACTCAGTGGGTTAACGATCTGGCATTGCCGTGAGCTGTGGTGTAGGTTGCAGATGCGGCTCGGATCTGGCATCGCTGTAGCTATGGCGTCGGCTCCAATTAGACCTCTAGTCTGGGAACCTCCATTTGCCGCAGGTGCGGCCCTAAAAAGACAAAAAAAAAAAAAAAAGGGAGGGCAGTTTCGAGTTCGCTTGTGGTACAGTGCGTTAAGGACCTGGCATTGCCACTGCTGTACCTCTGCTTATAGCTATGGTACAGGTTCAATACCTGATCCAGAAACTTCTGCCTGCCATGGGCATAGCCAAAAAAAGAAAAAAGAATAGGGCTGTTTCTGGCCTTTCTTTGACCTCAGGGTATGCTGGGAAGAATCTGGGATTTGGAATCAGAAGGTCAGACTTGGGCAGGAGCTTGAACTCTTCCCAGCCCAGGGAAAATTAAACTCTCTGAGCCCCCTGTCAATTCTGTCTGCTGCAAAAGGAGAATGATAATAATAACAATGCAACAGTAGTGGGGAAAATACCTGCTCCTGTCCAGGTTGAGCCATGCCCATGGAGATGCTCTCAGACATAAACCATGATATTCTGGTGAGTCGCCCACTTTCATTTATTCCACAGATATTTATCGAACATCTTCCATGCTCTGGGCATGGCCTTGAGAATTCAATGATGAAAAATCATGGCGACCCTGACACGTACCCCCGTGGGTCAGTCTACTGTACCCCTCACCTCACTGCCCTCTGCCCAGGTCCTGCTAGGCTATGGGGCAGTGCGGGCCACCCCTTTAGGCATCAGTGACCTTGTGCATATAACTATTGTTGTAGGCATTAAGTGACTTCATTTATATGAAGCATCTACATCTAACACCCTGCCTGTTGCTGAAGGAAAGAACACTCCATAACTTTTTATCTGAAAGTGCCCTTTAATGCTTTCTCTGGACAAGATTAGGATTCTTGTGCCCTGAGCTTAGTCACTGCCTGAAAGACTTCCCTTCACTGGCCCCTAGCCCCATCTCTGCAGATGAAGGCAGACCTCAATTCTGATAAGACCTCAAGACTTGGTTAGTCTTGATGTGTGTGTGTGTGTGTGTGTGTGTTCTTTTGTGCCTCTCAGACCTCAATTCTGATAAGACCTCAAGACTTGGTTAGTCTTGATGTGTGTGTGTGTGTGTGTGCGTGTGTTCTTTGTGCCTGTCCTGGCAGGTAGAGACAAACGCAGCCAGCCCCTTCTCCTCTGTGGGCACTGGAAGGGCCAGGCAAGCTGTCTGTTTTACCAAGTCTGTGAGAAACCCCTCACAGCTCCAGTTCTATCGATTTTCTTTCTTGCTCGCCACTGAAGTGTGAAGTGTTCTGACAGAATGGCAAACAACAAGTGTCAGGAAGGGCCTATGACACTGATGGTGAAGACAGGATAATTTAATAACCTAAGGAACATTCACTACTCTGTTTTCTCAGACACAGCCAGTCCAAGGAGGGGAGGGGGGAAAGGCCCACAGAGACTATATACTGGCCAGTATTTTCTGGCTCCCTGCTCCTCAGGCCCTGCCCTCCTGGAACCCCAGACTATTACTAGGGAGTGTGCCATTGAAGAGCCCAGCTCTCCAGTCTGGCCACCAACATCCTGCCCACCTGCCCTGGTTCCCGCCCAGATGGCACCTTTATGCTAATTAGGCAAGAGGCCCTCTTGCCCTGGGCAGGCCACGTCCACCCAGCTTAGCCTCCCCAGCTGCGCAGTAGCCCCGCCAGCTTCCTGCCGTGATGGGTGATGGCTGCTACTCAGAGCTGTTGATGTTGCCGCCTACAGTGCCCCCCTCTGCCTGTGATGGAGCTTCTGGCCATTGTAGCCCCAGCCACTGATGCTTCCTGCTCTCTCTGCATGTCTAGTGTCTCTTTTTGGTTTTATTACTTGCTGTCCTGAAAAGTGAATCTTCTTTTTGGTCTGGACCTGTCGTTCTAGAACCTGAGTAATGTGCATGATTCTTTGTTTCCTGGGATAAGTTTCCGGCCAGGAGGATGTTCACGCAGGTAAGAACCTCTCGCTGTTAGACCTGAGTCCTAGTGGAGACACAGTGGGGCTACAGGCAGAGCCTGGCTCAGAGTCTCTAGAGCATTAGTCTTTTTTTTTTTTTTTGTCTTTTTGCCTTATCTAGGGCTGCACCCGCGGCATATGGAGGTTCCCAGGCTAGGGGTCTAACAGGAGCTGTAGCTGCCGGCCTTCGCCATAGCCACAGCAACGCGGGATCCGAGCCGCGTCTGCAACCTTCACCACAGCTCACGGCAACGCCGGATCCTTAACCCACTGAGCAAGGCCAGGGATCGAACCTGCAACGTCATGGTTCCTAGTCGGATTCGTTAACCACTGAGCCACAACGGGAACTCCCTAATTCATCTTTTAATTAATGCTTATCATTAGCGATATACAATCCTTGGAAAATTTATGAGGCAGCGATGCTGTACTTTTTATGTGCTGTCCGTACATTTTATGGTTCGTTGGGGCCCTTTGTGTAATCAATATGATTGGTACATTTATGTATGTTTGTAAAAGTCTTTAAAGCATAATTTTATTATTTTAAGTGATGATAAAGGCTTATGGTTCTTTGCTCTTATGACATCTCCAGTCCTATCTGTGTTTTCTGATGCCAAGTCTTTATTTCATAATGTAACTTCTAACCATAACATTATTTTTATGGAGAAATTATGCTCTGCTTTACGCTGACTCATGTTATAGTTTCCAAGGACAGAAAGTAGAGAAAAGTGATAAATTCTCTTATAAAACTTAATTCCACCCCACTTCCTCTCTCTTAATCTTCCTCCACCCTCCCTGCCCAAGCCTGTCTCTGAGTGCAGCCTAAATGAACTGAAATAGGATTCATCTCAACCCCATCCCAAGTGGGAGCTCTTTTTGTGTTTTGGGGTTTTTTTTTTGCTTTTTAGGGCATCTGGGGCATATGGAGGTTCCCAGGCCTCAGGTCGAATCTGAGCTATAGCTGCCGGCCTACGCTATAGCCACAGCAACACGAGATCCTTAACCCACTGAGAGAGGCCAGGGATCGAACCTGTGTCCTCATGGATCCTAGTCAAATTCATTTCCACTGAGCCACCACGGGAACTCCAAGTGGGAGCTCTTTTTTGAGCAAGGGTCAAGGTTCCTGTTATATTGGTCTTGAGATCATTTCTGTCAAAGCCTGTGCACATAGTGAACTTATTAAGTGTTGGATTTTTATTAATTGCCAGTTATATTTTTGAATATCCCACGCAAAATCAATCCATATAAAAACACAATGTCTATTGCATATCTATTACATACTTTAGCTATGATATACGGGGCTAATATATTTGTGCAGCTAATATATACTTAATGTTTGTTCCCATATATAGATAAAACCTTTTTTTCTGGCACATGCGTAAAATATTTCTGGAAGAATACAGAAAAAAGGAATTGGCTGTCTGTAGGGGGGTGTGTGAGTGGCTGGGAGAGTGGGTGAGGAGAGTAGTCATTGTCTTCCATTTAAACTGATTATTTTTTTATCGGCTGTGCCTGTGGCATATGGAATTTCCCAGTCGCAGCAACCTGGGCTGTTGCAGGGGTAACACCAGATCCTTAACCTGCTGCACCACAAAGGAACTCCTAGACTTTTTTTTTTTTAAAGCTTTATTGATGTATAGTTGATTTACAATGTTATGATAAATTCTGCTGTACACCAAAGTGATTCAGATATACATATACACACATCCATTCTTTTCCTAGACTTTTTGAATCATGTGAATTGTCACCTATTCTAAAAAATGTTTTCAGTTCACCTGTATCCAGAATCCATATCTAGATATGCATTTATGCCCTTGCTTCTGTGTCTCTTTGTAAAGCCAAATGCTCAGTTTTACAAGGGTGCGTGTAGGATTTCCCAGTTATATCATAAACTTCTAAAAGTCTAGGATTATCAATTTCACTTGTTCTTTATCCTTCAGGTTGCTCGCCCTTGTCCCCGGAATTGCTTGAGACAGAAGCCACAACCTTCGTAATTTTTTTGTCAATCAACAAACACTGGTGGAGTTTCTTCTAGGAGCTGGAAAGCCAGCAATGGATATAAGGTGACATCCTCCTTCCAAACCAAAAGAGGGGGTGGGGAGGGGGTGGGATAGACTCAAGTGCCATCATTTATCATAGAGTGACAAGAGCTCAAAGGTGATATGAATAAAGTGCCACAGCGGGGAATAACTCAGAACACAGGCCTCTCAGACAGGACAATTTTGAACTGAGCCTTGGAGAATAGAGGATGCTCAGGCAGAAACAGCTTTCCAAGGGCACGGTTTCTTCCTGCTAGCTGGGCAGAATGGTTAAGAGCATGCACAGTCGACTGTTTGGGTTTTGAAGCCCAGCTCTGCCACTTACTGGCTGTCTGCCTCTGGGCAAATTAAGGTTATTTTCTTAAATATAAAATAGGAAGAAAATAGTACCTTCCTCATAAGTTTGTTATAAAAATTAAATGAGAGAATGCTTGCAAAGCACTTCCAACATGGCCTAGCACAAAGTAAGTGCTCAGCAAACCTTAGCTATAATCAGTAACCTTATCCGGCACAGGAAGAACACAGCTTCAAGGACTGAGTCCTTGGTTAGAAATCTGGGCAGTTCCAGGCTCTCTCACTCTCCTTGGCCTGAGGGGTCCCCATGTATTCAGTGTCCTGTGGGTTCCAGGTAAAGCTGCACTATCTTGGGGGAGATTTGAGGTTTCAAGAGTGAAGAGAAAAATGCCGACGGGTTACTGGAGGAAAATGAGTAAACTGAGCTTGGGGGTGGTCTTCAGTGTCGAAGACTGGGGTTTGGGGCATGTGGGGGCATCAGGCCGAAGGGGGAAGCCTAGGAGCCTAGGTCTGTGTGTATAGTAACAGAACACAATACTTAACAGCTGCAGAGGCAATGCAGTCCTTGATCCTCGATGAGCTAATTGCTGTTAGAAAGGCCCCTTTAGGAGTTCCCTGGTGGCTTAGCAAGTTAAGGATCTGGAATTGTCACTGCTGCAGCTGGGATCGCTGCTGTGGTGTGGGTTCAATCCCTGGCCTAGGAATTTCCGCATACAGTGGGCACAGCCAAAAAGCAGCCCAAAACAAAAACAAACAAACCCATAAATTTTTTTTTTTTTTGTCTTTTTGCCTTTATCTAGAGCCGCACCTGTGGCATATGGAGGTTCCCAGGCTAGGGGTCTAACAGGAGCTGTAGCTGCCGGCCTTTGCCATAGCCACAGCAACGCAGGATCCGAGCCGCATCTGCGACCTGCACCACAGCTCACGGCAACGCCGGATCCTTAACCCACTGAGCAAGGCCAGGGATCGAACCCGCAACCTCATGGTTCCTAGTTGGATTTATTAACCACTGAGCCACGAAGGGAACTCCTAATTTTTTTTTTTTTTTTGAAAGACCCCTTCAGTCATGAGAAAGTAAAGGGATACTTTTTGTGAGAGATGGGCCCCAGGGAGGTGTTCTGACTGACCTTGTGCCCAGGATTTCCTCTGAAGAGTCTGAACTGTTTTAGCCAGGAAGCTTGGAGCCCAGATAGAACTCGGAGGCAAGAACTCCTTGGACACAGAGACTCTTAGATCCTTCCCAAGAGGTGAAATTCACTTTCCTGGGACCCTCTGTGGAAGGGAGAGAAGGATGCTGCCTCATTCAGAATCAACTGCATGATGAATGAAGGTAGGTGCAGTCCTACCTGAGGACAGAAGGACCGACTTCTGGGTCTTGACACCCTCTTACATCCATCACCATCTCTGGGTCTAGGGGGCAGATACAGGGCTCCAGTAAAAACAGCACAGAGAGCGCACTATAGGTTTAAAATGATCTTGAGGAGCTCCACGATATAACGTGGAGTGTTCATTAAGCATGGGGTTAAAATGATTTGCCACATCCACCTATACAAAGTCCAGGAGAGACTGATTAAATAATTACTAATGAAAAGAAGTCATACCTACAAAGACTGTTGTGGTTTTCAAACCTCTTCAACAGTTTTAGCCTCCGGAGTTTTGAATTGTCTCTGAAAAGAAGTTAGGACTGATATTCCCCCCGCCTCCCCCGTTTTGCAGATAAGGAAAGTAATACTGCCTGATCAGAGAGTTTCGTATTATCATGAGCTAGTTGATGATAAAGAGCAGAAATCCAACTTTTTGTTTTTAAAGTCTCTCTGGAGTTTGAGTCGTTGAGCCAGCCAGTGTTTTCTGAGCACCTGCTCTGGCCAGGCACCGTGCTGGGCCCGGTGATGTGAGAGTGAACACACAGAGAGGCTCATAGCCTCCTAGGGCTTTGAGTGTAGTCAGGGAGCCCAAAACTGCACACAGAGAAATAGATCTAGAAATGCACAGACCATCCCTGCTATGAAAGAAGAAGAGTCAGGAGAGAACTCCTTCAACCAGGATTTTATTCAAGCCTCTGAGCTTTGTGATTGCCAGGATTCTTTCCCATTTGAGCAGAGGGCTCTGCACTGTCTCCCTACTGCACAGAGGTAGATCCTGCTATCCCAGCTGTGCACTCTGAGTGTGTAAGTGTTATCAAAGTGCCCCAGTGACATGGGGAAGAACAATGCTTCAGAGGTTAATGAGGTCATGGGAACCTCCACTGCTACCTCCCAGCCCCATCCCGTAACTGTCGTTCATCCGTATCTGGCCAGCTTGTTTATCTTTGCGGGTCCGCAGCCCTGTCCCCGTGGGTCCTGGCAGGGCTGCCCATAGCTTTACTCACCTCTGTAACAAGGACACCTGGACACCTTTCCCTAGATGTAACCACCCATGTGTTTCACTCCTGGGGGAGTGTGTCTCCAAGAGCAAAAGTAATAATGGCGTGGGATAAACCTGGGTTTTATGAATCAAGCTACCAGGAAGGGTGAATAAAAAACTTTAACGGGAGTTCCCCATTGTGACTCAGTGGGTTAAGAATGTGACTAGTATCCATGAGGAGGCAGGTTCAACCCCTGGCCTCACATAGTGGGTTAAAGGATCCAGCGGTGTTCCAGCGAGCTGCAGTGTAGGTCGCAGATGCGGCTCGGATCTGGCAGCTGCAGCCCTGATTCGACCCCTGGCCTGGGAACTTCCATATGCTGCGGGTGTGGTCGTGAAAAGAAAAAAACAAAACAAAAAAAACCTTCTAACTATTACCGACCGGTTAAGGCAGTTTGGAAGATCCTTGGGAATGAGAAAGGGAGAGTTGGGGAGCAATGGTATGAAAACGCTGGGGGTGGTACAGCAAATCTGACTTTTGCAGATGCCCAGAGACGTGAAGAATCCGGTGATTGAATGGAAAGTTCTCCTCACACATGTTTAATTTAAATACAGGGCGTGGCCTATAGCTCATGTGTATTATATAAGGAGGTTTCAGCAGCAGAAAAACCGTAAGGTTAAGTCCAGGTCAGTTTTTATTTGAGGTATGTGGGCCCCTCTGGGGATCCAGGGAGTGTGCGTTTTGACAAGTGTAGGAAGGGTTGTGGGGTGAACCGATCATTTCTTGAATTGAGAAAAACACTAGTCACCTGCTAGGTCCTCATTATGCTTTGGATTGCTCCTAGGGGGTAGATACTTCATCTTAACCATGTTTTTGAGACACAGCAGGCAAAATTATGGTGCGGTGAATATCACTGTTCATTCACTCTCTCAACAGTGTTGTGATTTTAGGAGCCAGGCTGCTGGGTTTGAATCCTGACTCCACTACTTAATGGCTGTGTGATCTTAATGGCTGTGTGGATCTTAATTTCCAGACATGCCTCAGTTTCCTTATCAGTAAGATGGGTTACATAATAGCACCTCACGAGGCTGTTGAGGCTGTGCATGTCAAATCCCCTAGCTCTGTGCTGGCACGTGTGGTAAGGACCGACATGCTGTAGATATTATTCACAGTGTTTTTGTTATCACATGCCAACTTCAACCAAGCTAAGTATAGAGTGGGCACACAAAGAAATAAAGCAAGGTTCTTACTCCCATGAAAGAACTCACAGTGCAGGTGCATAGAACAAACAAGAAATGTGTGAAATCAGACGACAAATTAAGGTACTGACCTGAGGCAAGACGAACGGAGAGGAGGAAGTGATCATGACCCAAGAGGTGGAGGCCAGATCCCAACGGGCTGTACCAGACCTGAGCCTTCAGTCACTGACAGGTGGAAAGTGGGCTCATTCCAGGCACAAAGAGAAGCAAAGGCAGACTTGATTGTGAAAGTGAACATCAGAGTTGAATCTAAAGAGCCTTTTCCCTCTCAGTGCGAGAAGATGGAAGGGTTAGTTGGGGCCAGGATTTGAGCTAAATGGGAGATGAGACTAAGAAACAGGTTGGGTGTATATATCTGGAAGACTAAGCTTGGAAGCCCATGCCTAGGGCTTCTTTTATTTCAATGTAAGTAGCAATTGATTCTTCTTTTTTTTTCTTTTTAGGGCCGCATATGGAAGTTTCCAGGCTAAGGGCTGAATCAGAGCTGCAGCTGCTCTGTCTACGCCATAGCCACAGCCATGCCAGATCCTTAACCCACTAAGCGAGGCCAGGGATGGAACCCACATCCTCATGGATCCTAGTCAGGTTCGTAAGCCGCTGAGCCACAATGGGAACTCCAGTTAGCAATTGATTCTTATCTCCCTCACCCAGCCCATCTCCCTGGCACCTTGCCTTTTGTTCCTGCCACGGGACCTGTGGCGTTTTGACCCAGATGCCTGAATGTGGGTAATTCATGCCCAGGCTGTGGGCTATGTTAGAACATTGGCTGGAGTTGTAAACTGCTTCTTGAACCAGTGCTCTTTACCAGCTGTGAGAGTGAGGACAAGTTGGCTCAGCTCTCCAGGCTTGAGTTTTCTTCCCACATACTGAGGGCTTTGGACCGTGATCCCTAACATCCCTGGAGCCCCAGACTGTCTCTGAATCAGTGTGTGGGAATTCCAAAGACCATGCTTAGGTGGTAGGCAAAATCCTGAGGGCCCTCCTGCGAGCAGTTCCATTGCACTTGATGAGGATGGCCTGATGTTGCAAACCATAGCCCTGGTCTGCATGGATAAAGCCTTGGTGGGAAAACCTACCATCCTGGGGCTCTTCTCACCCAGAATGAGGGCTTCTGAGAGGGGAAATATCTGCTGAGGAGCAGCAACAGGAAAAAGCACAGAGTAATTGCCCTGTTGCCCCTGCTTTTCAGAGGAGATGTGGTCAGTGGAGCAGTTCTTTTACTGACACGAGAATATTGCCCTCCATTTGTTGAATGTCATTTAGGCACTGTGCACTTCCTCACATTCTCACAATGAATAGCAGGATTTTATAGAGGAGGAGGTGTCAGCTCAGAGAGGTTATGTAAAAGCCCAAGGTCACCCAGCTATTGAATGGCAGGACAAAAGTTTGAATTCCAGTTGATTCACTCCAAGGCCATTTCTCATCTGCCAAGACAGACACTGTCCCAATCCCACAACTTCAGCAATGAAGTTCCTTTGCTTGAGCTCAATCCTTCTATCTCTGCTTCACATACCATCTCCTGTAATTTCTCCCCCACCCCTTTTTTTGGCCACGTTTGCAGCATGTGGAAGTGTCCTGGGCCAGGGTTGGAACTGACCCAAGACACTTCAGTGACAATGCCTGATCCTTAACCCAGTGAGCCGCCAGGGAACTCCTTTCCTGTTTTTCCCCACCTTTTGCAAAATTTTATTTTTCTTAGTTTTTATTAGAGTATAGTTGAGTTACAGTGTTGTGGCAATTTCTGCAGTACTGCATAGTGACCCAGTCATACATATATATCCATTATTTTTCTCATATTGTCTTCCATTGTGGTCTATCCCAAGAGTCTGGGTATTTTTACCTGTTCTGTACAGTAGGACCTCATTGCTTATCCATTCTAAATGTATTCTTTTTTTTAAATTTTAAGTGAGAAATTGCAGTGATTTTTAATATTTATTTATTTTGCTTTTTAGGGCTGCACCCAAGGCATATGGAGGTTCCTATGCTAGGGGTTGTATTGGAGCTGCAGCTGCTGGCCAGTGCCACAGCCACAGCAATGCAGGATCTGAGCCGCTTCTGTGATCTACACCACAGCTCATGGCAACGCCAGATCCTTAACCTACTGAGTGAGGTCAGGGATCAAACCTATAACCTCATGGTTCCTAGTTGGATTCATTTCCACTGTGCCATGACGGGAACTCCTTTTTTTTTTTTTTTAACTTCTCCCTTTCAACTGGTGTTTTCCTCTTGGCTTAATCATGGGCACCTCTCCAATTTTAAAATGAACCCTTACACAGAAACCTTTCCCCTCAACTCCATGTTTTCCCTCCTTCCTTTCACATCCTCACTCAAGGTCTCTGTTTCCTCATCTCTATATACTGTCCCAAGTTATTGCACATTATTAAAAACACTCTGGGTGAAATTCCCAGTAGGTTCCAGATTTTGCAGCAGGTAACACCGACTACCTTCTTACGAAAACATCCTCCTCCGTTTCCATGGCATCCTTCTCTCTTGGTTACCTCCTGGTTAGTTCCTCATTCCTCATCTCCCCTTCCTCAACCTGTTCGGTGTATGTTGAAAGGCTCTGCCTCCAGCCTCTTTCCTTCTCACAACAGGGTACCACAGGCTGATCCTCCACAGGCTTGGCTGCAGCTCCCACCTGCGCACAGACGCCTCTCCAATCTCTGTTTCCTGTCCTGACCGTAGATCTGAGCTCAAGGTCACAGGTATGACTTCTAGACATGGCCTCTGAGTGCCCCATGGGTCTTCAGAGTCAACGTGTTGAAAATGGGACTCATCAGGAGTTCCCGTCATGGCTTAGCCATTAACAAATCTGACTAGCATCCATAAGGACTCAGGCTCGATCCCTGGCCTCGCTCAGTGGGTTATGGATCTGGCGTTGCTGTGAACTGTGGTGTAGGTTACAGATGCGGCTTGGATCCTGTGTTGCTGTGGCGTAGGCCAGCAGCTACAGCTCCGACTTGACCCCTAGCCTGGGAACCTCCATATGCTATGGGTGTGGCCCTAAAAAAAGCAAGCAGAAAATGGGACTCATCATTTTCTGCTCCCGAACTTGCTTCTCTTATGTTCTTCATCTAAGTTACTAACTACCATTCAGCCTTAGCACTCAGATAATCCACCCAGTAACCCAAGTGGGAAATCTAGACTCCTTTCATGGCTTCTTGCCCTCAACACGTTATCAAATTGGGTCCCACTGGTTGCTGCTTACAAAATCAATACTCAGCAAGTAGTGGAAAGGAAACTTGCCTTTAATCAGAAAGCCAGCGATCTGGGGAGTTGGTGGACTCAGCACCCTCCAAAACCACCTCTGAAGAGTTTGCTTGGCCATGAAAGGTTTTAAAGGGAAACGGGGAAGTAATCTCAGTTACTCCTTGAGATGGGGGATCAGAGTCCTTGCCATCCCCCGCCGTGTGCAGGCTTGTCTCCTCCTCGTGATCTTTCTTTCAATGCTATCCTGTTCACCCAGTTTGTTCGAGAGATTACCGAAAGGGAAGCTGGGGAAGAGATCTGGTTATCTGTTAACTACTTATTCTTCAGTTCCACTTCTTTGATCTGTAGAAAAAAAGCAACAAGTCAGGCAAAGTATTGGGAGATCAAAACATCTGAAAGATGTGCCAGGGCTGAGGATGAGTAGAGCATGGGGGTGCCTGATTTACGGTTAGTGACAAGACCAAGGGGTGGCCCCCGAAGAAAGCTCTTTCCTGCAAAGAGCTTTTTCCTGCCAACACTGTTCAAAAAACACACCACACACACTGCATGACGCACCACGTGCACCTCCAAAGTGTCACTAAGTCCTATCAATCCTGCCTCTCAAGACCCCTTATCTCAGGCCCCTCCTCTTCTTTTCCACTGCCAGTCTCTGAGCTCAAGCTCTTCAGGGACTGATGCATTGGCTCCCAAAGAGCTGTGCCCACAGCTGGTCTTGTCTCCTCCAGTTTATGACCTTTTGGTGAGTCTCCATTGTTGAAGGATCTCCCCCCATCCACCTCTCTAGCTTCTTCCACCCCTGCCCACCAACCCTGCACTCTGCTTAGTACAGTTCTTGGGTCCCCCCTTCACTTTCACACGTTGGTCCACCTGCCCAAAGTGCCTTTGCGTTTGTCCTTCTCCTCCTCCAAGACCCTGTGCCCTCCTCAGAAGCCATCCCTGGCCTCCCTGGGTGAACCTCAGCCCGAACTGCTCTCTGCTTCCCAAGTGCCTGCTCATGACACTTGTTACAGCCCCCACTGCTCCTCGGCGATGTGTGTATACAGGTATTGCTTCTCTGCCGAGAGGGTGGAGGCTGTGCCATTCGAGTTTGCAGTCTCAGCTCTGTGCACATGACCCGGGGATACTATGCTGTTAGAATATATACTGTTGGAGTTCCTGTAGTGGCGCAGCGGTTAATGCATCTGACTAGGAACCATGAGGTTGCGGGTTCGATCCTTGGCCTTGCTCAGTGGGTTAACGATACAGCGTTGCCGTGAGCTATGGTGTAGGTCGCAGACGCGGCTTGGATCTGGCGTTGCTGTGGGTGTCGCGTAGGCTGGCAGTTGTAGCTCCGATTAGATCCCTGGCCTGGGAACCTCCGTATGCCGCGGATGCGGCCCTAAAATGCAAAAAAAAAAAAAGAGTATATGCTATTGAATAATAATATGGTCAGTGTATGACTTTGGGGAGATGTGGCCAACTTGTACCTCAGCTGATACTCATAGACTCACACCCAACTTGGCAGTCAGAGATAAAGCCCAGCCTTGGAGATATAATCTGAACACTTCTTTTATCTATTCAGCCTTTGGGTATTGAGTGCCTTCCTGGAGGGTGAGGGGGCACCATTGTACTGGGCACTGAGATTCCAAGATGAATGAAATATCACTCAGAGCCCCCAAGGAACTCAGAGGTCAGGGAAACACTGAGGTCAGGGAAACACCAAAGTAAGAGCATATTGGCACTTTATGAGTAGTGATATGGCCCCAGTATGGATACACATGTGCTTTTACTTTTTATTGGGGGGGGTGCCATGGCTGGAAGCTCTGTTCCACCCCTAGATGCAGATGCTGTTACAGGAGATTAAAGTTATTTAGGATGAGGCTCAAGAGAAGTTTATCAAACCTGCATTTAAGGGTGAGATTAGCAGTATTACCAAATTGCCCAGGGAGCTAAGTATCATGACCCCTAACTTTGACTGATAGGGGCCCTGGGAAAAACCATTTTAAACCTTGTGTCCTAGGTTCCTCTGTAATATCTACCAATTGGCATTCATGTTTGCATTCAGTACCTATATCTGTAGCTCTGTCTATATACCTGTGATGTGATGTGGTCTGAGAAAGTAGATGAATAAGAGAGACTCCACGTCAAGAAGTTCAAAGTATGTGTCAAGGTCATTAAAGATTAAAGACTAAGGAACTGCCATAAATTTGAGGAGAAATGAACATGAAAACTAGATGGAACGTAGGATCCGGGATAACTTCCTGGGCCAGAAAAAGCACATAAGCAAAAAAGGTTACCAAATTCAGTTGAGGTCTTAATTAGTAACTAATACTGAATTGATGTCAGTTTTAAAATTTTGGTCATAGTGCCATGTTTTCTTTAGATACTAACCTTGAAGAGTGTAAAGAGTATACAGAACTTTCTTGTAGCTCTAAAATTATTTCAAAATAAATTGTTAATATATTTGTCTAAAGCAAAAAACAAAGTTGAAAGTCTAGAGGAGCTAATGTATGCATACATACAACCAAAATGTAATAAATCTCAAAAGGAGTATGGACTAGCATCTACAAAATGCCTTGAGTTTTGACTATAAACTCAGGTATTCTGGGCCAATGAACCAACTAGTAGGAGCATTATATTAAAGGGACCCAGGGCACTGGCCAGGTACCTGGGGCAGGTCGGTTCACTGACCACAGGTGATTTGGAAGCCTGGCCAGCTTCATTCCTGAAAGCCCCATCTGCATAAGGTGGGGGGAGGGGGTGCTGCTGGATGCTGGTGAGCGTCAGTGCAATTCTAAGTTTGCTGAGTCCTTAGCGGGAAAGACTCTTTTCTATGCCTAGACATCAGTTCTCATTTTAATTTTGTGTGATCTGGTAATGGGACCAATCCCAAATCGTGTGAATCTGAAGTAAACACTCTCCCTTTGCAAAATTAACATGCAAAGGGAGATTTCTGGAGCAAGCCATTGAGTCCGAAACTGTTTAAATTAGAGAGCACGCAATACACAAATTTTTAAATCAGTTTTTTAAGTGTATTGTTTCGTTTCAGAAACAAGGCTTTCGTTGGCATGGATATTAGAACAGTACTAAAAAACATCAAAGATAGTCACACACACCACGGTATTTATAGGGAACACCCTCTGTCTTTCCCATATGTGGTGTGGAAAACGGGGCCAGAACGATCCTGCAGAAACTTTCTGATGAAAACAGGTAGGTCAGCCTTTCCCAAGCCTGAGCCTGCTGCCGAGGAACCCCAGCCAGGACTCCAGCTCTTCCTTTGCTGCTCCAAAAATGCTGTCTTTCGGACAGCGCTTGAGTGTAGCCCACTTAAGGAGCCCACAGTTCCTGGCTCGGACTAGGTCCTAGGGACACCTCTTCTTCCCTCCCAGACCCATCTTGTAGAAAGACGCCAGATTATCAATTTAGGAGTCACTTGAGCCAAATCCTAGCCGTCCACCACCCCCTCCCCAGTTAATCACCCCGCCCCCTCTGGGTCTGCTTCCCCTCCCCCCCAACCCCATCCCGGCGCCAGCGGTGCGCCTCCTCCGTCTGGGGTTCCAGGATGTGCATCCTTAAAGCAGCTTTTGAAAAAAAAAAAAGAAAAAGGGAGGTGGGGTACTTCTTTCTTCTTTCACCAGGTTTACTCGATTTATGGAATTCAATTCCCAGGTCTGCAAATTTCTCCTTCTAATACATGGAGGGCGTGCCGCTTCATTCCTGGACTTTCTAGACCCTGGCCCTGTGCTTAAGCGCTCGCCCCGCATTTTATCGTAGTTGGAGTCTCATAGCAACTCTCCGAGGTAGGTGTTGTTATCCCTATTTTACAGATGGAAAGAGCTGAGTTACGCTGAGTAACTTGTCCAGGGTTTTGTAACTAATGGATAAGCACAGCTAGTAGGTATTGAGCTCGAAGCCCTAAATCTTTTATTGTTCTTCACATAGCAAGAATTAGAACAATAACTAATACTTATTGAGCAATTACTCTATGCCAGGCACTGCGCAAAGTATTTCTCCAAACTACTTTCAGGAGCAGATCTGACAATTACCAGCTACGTGATCACGAGCAAGTTTCTTAAACCTCTTTTTCAGTCAATTCCGTATCTGCAAAATGAAGTCGAAAACGTGGCTGTTGCGAAGAGTAAATAAATTAATATATGCAAAGCACTAAGAATACAAACTGGCACATAATCCCTCAAAAATTTATCTTGGTTTTGTTTTTGTTCTTTTTTAACCATCACCCCCATTCACAGGTGAGGTCCGCTTGGAGAGGTTAAGCAACTAATTAGTCCAAATTGCTCAAATCAGGCGGGTTGCGGGCCGCCCGCAGGTGAGTTGCATCTGGCACGTGGGAGATGTGCTTCTCCGGCTTTGGAGCAAATGCGCTGCAGCCTGGAGGCCTGATGTGCTCCTTAGCGAACACAGCCCTGGAAGTTTCCTAGCTCGGAACCCGGGCGTCCAAGGATCCCAGCAGTGTGGGGGCTCCTGCCGGACCCTCTCAGAAGCACCGCAGGCGACACCTGCACGCCCAGGCGGATGGCCGGGAGGGCAGGGGGTTAGTCGGGCGCCAGGAAGCCCCCGCCTCCCGGCGCACACGCTCACCCACCCCTCCCTCGCCGGGGCCGCGGGCCGGGAGCTGGGAGCCTGGAGCCAGCCGCCTTCCCCCGCCCGCCTCGCGCCTGGGCGGAGTTTCCTCCTCTGCTCATTGTTCACCGCCCAGCGCCGCCCCTCCCGGCCCCGCCGCCCCGCCCGCGCCCTCCTGGGGGAGGAAAGGGGGCGGGGGCCGGCGCGGACGGGACCGGAGTCGCAGCGGCAGCCAGCCTGGCCGTAGCCGCGCAGACACCGCCCGCGACGCAGCCGCCCGCCGCTCCTCTGCCGCCTGGCTCCGCGCCTCGGTCCGGCTCTGCCGCAGCGGCCGCGAGGAGGGGCCACCGGAGCGCGCGACTCAGGAGCCGCGAGTCATCGCCCGGCCGCCGGATCCGCCGCCAGGCCTCCTCCAGCGGCGCCCACGGTCTCGCCGCCGGGACCCTCCGCCAAGCTAGCAGCCACCTGCTCCGGGCTTGAGGCCAGAACACGATGCGCTCTACGCTGGTGCTCTCGGCGTTGCTGCTGCTGCTGCTGCTGCCGCCGCCGCTGTCGTTCTCCAAGGCTGGTGAGTGGTGACCAGGGCGCCGCCGGGACTCCCATCGTGCTCCGGCGCCCCCGGCCGGGCCAGCTGCTGGGAAAACCACCGCGCCTCGTGGCCCTACGCGGAGCAGCCCTTCCGCGCACCATTAGCTGGGGCCACGTGTGGAGTCCTGATTTTGCACCATTCAAACCCCTTCCCACATGGAGGACGCCGCAGGTGTCCAGCCGCGAGCGTAGGTGGTCCCGGTTTCCATTCGCTTGAAGTGGTGGTGGATTGTGCTGGGACAGACGGGCGCGCCGGCGCTGGATGGGTTTGTGGTCATAGAGCGGGGACAGAGGACACCGCGGGGCTCACCGCTTCCGCGGGACCCCTAGCGTATGATCACTCTTTTTCACCGTGTTGGAGAGGATGTGGGACATTATTGTGTCGCGATTAATTCCAGGCAAAGCGCTAGGCTGGAAGCTCATGAGAAAGTCCCCGAAGCAGGTGTTTTCGCATTCGTAGAGAGGTTTTAACAAGCAGTAAGTGCCAGCTCAGCTCACTTGAGCCAGTGCCGGGGCAGGTGGAGGGGCGAGGGAGTAAGTGGACCTTCCATAGTCCCAGATTCGCCAGAGTGGGGTCCCTGTCACCAAAGGAACACCTCCTTTCGCAGCAGCACTTGGCCAGGAAGGTGAGATCTCCTCCAACCCCTTTGTAAAAACAACTTCTTCCTCATGAAACAGGTTTGGGCTGTGCCTTGGAAACGTCCTTTATATTTCTTCCAAAGGTGAAAAATTGGGGGGACAGGTAGTGTCCCAAAGGCCCTGGGAGCAGCTTGGAGTCTCAGCCCCAGCCGACAGAGGCATTTCTTTCTTGCACACCTGAGCAGTGTCTGCAGTTTCCACTCTAGGGTCGGGAGAACTGGGGTGACAGCCCAGACAGGAAAGGGGCCCTGCTGGTGGTAGGTGCTGGCTGGCGTTCGGGACTAAACTTTTAGGGAAGGGTGGGATGGAATGGCAGTACCGTCTCTGCACCACAGGGAACTCTGGTGATGGGAAGGCGCTGGCTCTGAGGGAGCAAGTGGGCCTGGGCATCTCTGGCGGGCGGCCCCGAGACTCCACCTGGCCCGAAAGGGGTGGGCACAGCCAGTGGGTGGAAGGTGTGCGCCCCTGGAGGAGGGGCTGCAGTGTGAGGCACGGTCGGTCGGAACAGCTCTGAGGATGGCAGTCCCCGCAGGTCTGCACAGCCTGCAGGGCTGAGACGTTGCTGGAATGTGGCCTCTCTCCTCAGGCCTTCTGTCTGGAAGACAGACTTTAGCATGGGCCCTACCTGTGTGCACCCTTTCTTCAAGGAGCCTCATTGCACCACACAGAAGGGAGGCGGGCTGCGTCAGAAAGGATGGGCTAGTTCACAGTGCTGCTGGGCTTAAGGAGGCTGAGCTTGGGGGCGGGCCTTAGGGGGCTGTGGGGTGAGACCACTGGTGTTCTGCCCTAAGAGGAGAGGCTCTGGAGTCCCCATCCTTATGTCCCCCCCCCCCGAAAATCTGTAAGCCCAACTCCGTTTCTCCCAGGAAGTCCTCTTCAAGCCTAGCACAGGACATGGCATACCGTAGGGGACAAATGGGTTCCAGCTGTGGCGCAGTGGGTTAATGATCCAGCTTGTCTCCGCCGTGTTGCCAGTTTGATCCCTGGCCCAGTGCAGTGGGTTAAGGAGCAGGCGTTGCTGCAGCTGTGGCGAAGGTCCCAGCTGTGGCTTGGATTCAGTCTCTGGCCCGGGCACTTACGTACACTGAGGGTGCTGCCGAAAAAGCAAAAAATAAACACAAAACCGAAAACAACTGTGGTAAAGAAAAAAAAAAACCCAAACCTCCCACCCCCACCAGCAAGTCACCTGGCCTTTCTGAACCTGGGTGCCCATTTCCTAAAGTGCTGTTGCAATGTGCCACGATAAAGAAGAGTGCTTTGAAGAGTTTAAACTGGCAAAGGGGGGTATGATTACTTGCATCTCTTGAGGCCAGAAAAGACTGAGGGATGCAGGCTTGATGTTGAGTGGCTGTGGTGGATTTTACACTCTCCTGCAGGGATGCAGTAAGGACTGCTCCATCTCTGCCCTTCTGAAGGTACGCGGGATGGCAGGCCCCCAAACTGCTGGCATCCTGCGATTCAGTTCTGAGCAAAGCTTATGGCGAAACAAAGGAATTACCCCCAACAGGGCCCTGGGAGCTTACCTTCAGGTGTATCATGCAGCCTCCAGCTTCAGGAGCATTCAGCCCGGGGCCCACAACCCATTAGATCCCTTTTCAGGGCTTTTAGGTTTGATATCCATTTATTTTGAACCATATGGCCAGTCGTACCTCTGAACCTGTTTCCTTATCTGTAAGATAAGGAAAGAGCAGAGGGAGGGACCTCTGGTTTCACTGTTACTATACTTCTGGGCTTTTGCCGAAAGGACCGGTTGACTTAGTACTCTATTGTCTGTGGGTCTGATAGTCATTTGATGGATGAATCCTAGGCAAGGGAAAGGCAACAGGAGGCGGTGGAAAACAAAGTTTAGATCAGACAGGACTACGCCACCGTGGAACAGATAGTGAACCTCTCGGAGTCTCTGTAAAAAAATGACAGCAAATCTCCATCTTGCAGGTTGCTCTGAAAATGAAAGATAACATGTTCATGAGCTTGCCATTGTGCTCAAAAAATCCTAGCTGTTATGATGAATAAAGCCTGTGTGTTGAGTACTTGATCCGATCCCTTTAAGGCACCCCCAGCATCGGGATTCTGCTAGTGTTTATGGGTGTCAATTGCTAAGTAGTAATAAAAACTGAAGCTTAAGTGCCACACTGAGGACGGAAAAGGGAGGCATGTGTGAAAAAGCAGTAAGATCTGGGAAGTGCTGATCCAGGCAGACCTTCCTGTTAGGAAATGGGAAGGAGGTTATACAGGGGTTTTAAAATAAAAGGGTCAGCGTGGGGTGGGAGAGCATTCCTAGGGTGGGCGAGGCCGAAGGAGTAGCAAGGTGTAGCAAAGATCCTAAACTGAGGGCATGGTGTGGATTCCTGAGATGGGGTCAGTGAGCTGCAGGCTGGTTTTAGGGAGGAGGTGAACTTGCAGAGCCTAGAAAGAACATTCCCTGGGATGGGGCTGGGGCGGCGGGCTGTTCCCAGTGGTGCTGCCTGGGCTTGGCTTTGAGGGAGGAGGGAGGTGAGACACAGTGGGGGGCGGTACTGGGAGGAGACTGGTTTAAGTGGGCTGAGCAGGGGTGAGGGAAGACTGAGGGACACCAGGTGGCAGCTTGGCCATAGCTGTGGGGTGTGGGAAGCGACAGAGGAGTGGGGCTTAGCAGCCCAGGAGGGTCCTCTGGGGGTCGCGCTGGACCTAGAGAAGGTCGCTCACGGGGATGAGGGCGGAGGTGGCTTCCCTCTGCTTTTCCCCAGGAATCCAGGTTTGAAGGGAGAAGGGGCGGCTTCTGCTGAGTGGGGTTTTTTGATACCTCCTCCCTTCCCCTTCCCAACCTAAGAGGGAGGGAGGCGCCACCTGGTTTGAGGTCCCCTGGGCAAGAAGGGCTGGGAGTTAGTCCTGTCCATCCGCAGGTGGCATCTCTGCTGAGAGGCTTCCCTGACTTTGTGGACGGAGCCCAGTTATGTTCCACAGCCCGTGGGGGTATCTCCCCCACCACGCGGTGAGCCCTGCGGGGCCGGGCCAGCGGCACGCTCATCTCTACTGCAGGGCTCTGCGCGGCACTGGGCCCTCCGCGGTTGCTCAGGAAATGTTATCTGGACCGTGGAACGGAGGGGAACTGGCTCTTGCCCCTGGGCAGCGAGGCTGTCCGCTGGGCCCTCTGTGCGCAGCCACAGCCGGTGGAAGCAACCGCAGAGGGTCAGGGCTTCCGGACTTGGGAACCTGGTCTGCTGGGAGGACAGCTCAGCTTTCTGCTGAGCCGTCTGCTCCTGAGGGAGACAGGAGGGCCCTCCGGACGGCCCTCTGCAATTCTGGGGAGAGACATCGGGGTTTAGATGACCCTTACTCCAGGAAGGGCCAGCTTCTTCACACCCCCCGGGGCCCTTGGTGGGTCGTCTCAGGCCGGAATGGACACGCTTCCACATTCCCGGAGGAGAGCGACCTCCCCTGCCCCGCATCCTGAGCCCGAGCCTGTTTGGAGATTTCACGAGACCTTGAGGCCGAGAGCTCTTTCCTCAGCTCTGGGCTCACTTTCCATTTGTGCCCATGGGGTATGATGCAGGGCAGGGAGCTCAGTGTAGGGTGTGCAGGTGTGCGTTTGTGTCCCATCTCATCCTGTCCCTAGGAACACCGGCACAGTTGCAGGGGTCTCTCTCCTAGCTGTATGTCCTGTCCACTTTGTGGGGCCGTTTGATCGGATGAGGTGGCGGATATGGGATTGCGACTCGGGGCTACAGCATGCACACAATTATAGGTGTTCTCTTTAAGGAAAGCCTTTAAGAAAATCTACACAAAAGATCCACTCTAAGGAGCCTCTTTACGTTTGCAACAGCACTGACTGTAAGATCCCTTCAAGGAGGCAGCCTGCCGGTGTTCAAAATAGAATTCAATGGACAAAGGGTGGTTTCCACGTCACTTTTAAATAACCAAGAGGGAGCGCAGCAGTTAACCTCATCGTTCCTAGTTGGATTCGTTGCGGGTTCGATCCCTGGCCTTGCTCAGTGGGTTAACGAACCGGCATTGCCATGAGCTGCGGTGTAGGTCACAGACACGGCTCAGATCTGGCGTTGCTGTGGCTGTGGTGAAGGCCGGCGGCTACAGCTCCAGTTTGACCCCTAGCCTGGGAACTTCCATATGCCGTGGGTGCAGCCCTAAAAAAAAAAAAAAAAGAAAAGAAAAGGCAAATAACCGAGAGAATCATAGAGCACAGATTCTAGAGCTGGGAGCCCTCTGGAAATCATCTTCTACACCCCCTTTTTTTTCAGACAAGGGGATACAGACCGGGATCCCCTTGCTCAAGTTTCTGGTGGCTCTGGGGACATGGGTGCCCGTGTCCACAGCCATAGGTACTAGTAGCTGGATGTAGCCTCAGGGCTTATTCTCCTCCAGGCATTGGAGGACATCACTCAAACCCTATTAAGAAAGGGTTGCCTGGAGTTCCCATTGTGGCTCAGCGGTAACAAACAAGACTAATATCCATGAAGATGCGGGTTCAGTACCTGGCTTCGCTCAGTGGGTTAAGGATCCAGCATTGCCGTGAGCTGTGGCATAGGTCACAGACATGGCTCAGATCCTATGTGGCTGTGGCTGTGGCGAAGGCCGACAGCTGCAGCTCCAACTCGACCTGTAGCTGGGAATTTCCCTATGCTTACGCTGCAGGTACAGCCCTAAAAAGACCGGAAAAAAAAGTGTTGCGTGATGGTGTCAGCTCTATGTTATGCCCAGACTTTCTTGCCAGCCCTCCAAATGTTAGGGTGAACTGAGGCTTGAAGCCACTCGGTTACTCGAGAGTTTGGCTCCCCAAGTCCCATGTCACAGTGCTGGCCCCGCGCTTGACTGTGGTCTTGTCTCTCGTTGACTGTGAGCCCCTGGTGTCCTCAGCATGCAGGAGCAAAGGGCTGATGAGAAAGGCTTGTTCAAGGACTGGTGTGCAAACGCAACAGCATCATTGCAGATTGAGGAGCAGCCCCTCCCCACACATCCTCACCCCGAGCCCTCCCGCCGGCTCAGAGCCCCACCCTGGACCACTCCTGCCGCGGCCAGCACAGACCCCCAGCTTAGCTCGGCCACCCATCCTGCTGCCATCCCCACCCCTTTCCCTGACACACACACATACACACACACCCCGCCACCACCCTGTCTTCCTCTGTAGCCTTATCCCCCTCAGGTCAGCCACCTCCAACTTCCCTAGGGCCAGGGCGCAGGGTGGCACCCCGTCCGCCAATTGTCGAGGCCGGAAGGCCGTGGGCCTCTGCCCAGCGGGGAGAGAATGCTGAGGAATGGCTGAGCGGGCCTTGCCACGCAGCTCCGGGTCGGGGTGCAGGGGGGCCCCTCGCAGAGCCAGGCCCCTGGAGGTGCCTGGGCTGACCCGGGAGCTCTCAGTGCTCTGCCCTCTAAGCCTCCAGCTCCCTGACCCAGCGCAGTCTAGAAGGCACAGTGGGAGGGCAGGGGAGCGAGGACACTTTGTAATTCTTCAACTCAGCCTAAGCTAGGTGTGGGTTCGAAGCCGCCAGCCTTCGTGGCAGGAATTCACAGAGCTCTGGCCCAGGGTTAAGGGGCTCCCTCTGTCCCCATCCAGCCTGACTTCTGGGCTCCCCTGCTCTGGAGGTGCTGCCTGGAGTGAGCGTCTCCAGCCAGGGCAGCACGAGGTGGCCTGTGGACGCCTCTTTCTCCCAGATCATTCCAGAGATGGGAAGCTGAGGCCCGCGGCAGCTCTTTCAAACATCCATATATGCCTTGCCCCCCGCTTGCTTTAGCTCTCCTGGAATGCCACCTTTTCAGGTTTTCCGGGTCCCCAAACCCTCGTCCCCTCATCCTTGTTATTTTCTCCACAGCACAGATCCCCAACAAGCACTCAGTCTCAGTCTCTCCCTTGAGTAGAAGAGATGTTCCTCGAGGACAGGGGACTTCTGTTGGTCACTGCAAGAGCCGCAGCACCTAGAACAGCGCCTGGCACAGAATAGATGTTCACGAACTGTTTGCTGAGTGCCTGAGTGGTCGAGAGAGCTGGTTTAGAACCCCGAGTCTTGTCTGCCAGCTCTGGGCTGTCCAACAGCAAGGCTCGTCGTTTGCTTCCAGAAGAGAGGCAAGTGGCAGGGGACTTGGACATGGAGGAGGGGACGCAGCGGGAGCAGGAGAACTGTGGGAAGCGCAGTGGCCTCAGGGCTGCTTGTGTGCTCCCCACAGCAGCCTCCTTCAGGTCAAGGTTAGTGGACTAAACAGATGGTTGGCACAGCTGGTTTTGTCACCATTTGTATGCTGCCTTGTGGTTCAAAGTGGCTACTCGGCTCCAGCTGTCGGGGGCGGGGGAGAACAAAAAGGCTGCAGCTTCTCTTTTCAGGTTATCTGCCAGAAACCCCACACGCCACTTGCACTTACATTTTGTTGACTGGGACTTAATCCTGTGGCCACATGTAGCTGCAAGGGAAGCAGGGAAGAGCACTTTCCTTAGGGGGGAGTGATTTTCATTCCAGGCACCCGTGCGCCTCACCCCTAATCAGTGTTTCAGTTAGGAAGAGGAAGCGAAGGATAGAGGCAGAACAGGTCCCTGGCACACGGTCGCATAGACTTGGTCCCGTTTTTTCGGCCCTCAGTCCTCACCTTCCCGGTCAGATCAGCTTTGCATCTGCACAAATGAAACAAGCAGTTGTCGCCCATGGCCCGAGGCTCTGCCACCTTCTGGCTCAGCCAGGTCTAGCTTGGCCCTTGATTGTGGCTCCAGCCTTTTGGTGCTGATGGAGCAGCTCCTTGTGATGCTCGGGTCCCTTGGCCGTGAGCTGCGCCAGTGAGCTGGTGTCTGGGGACCTCCCATGAGCAGCGCCTAGTCAGGACAGGAGTAGGGGGACTCTTGTCACCCACTCGTCTCTGGATGGGAAAGAACTTCTGCGTCCCATCCTTCCCTTTCTCACTTCAGCGGGGTGAGTACAGGACAGGGGAGATTCTGTTCTTAGGAGTTTAGTGCATGGACACTTATGGGAGCAGCAGCTGGAAGCAGAGGCTTTTACACCCAGAGGAGATGTTCTGGGAGCTGTGTTAGGGGCCAGAGTTTGGGGTGCACGCCTGGAGGGAAAACTAAGTGGCCAATTTAACGGGTCAGTTCACATCCCACCCGCTTCGTGCAGCTCTGCTTTTATCTGTTCTGTATGGTAGGTCTCCCCGTTCGAATTCTTTTGCCGTGAAAGATGAGAGGAGAAAAATTGAAATCTCTTGGCGTGATGTCCCAGCTTCGAAGTTAGAAGCTTGGGTTTTTGGTCTGAGCTTTGCCACTAACTAGCCTTGTAATTTCAGGCTTATTCCCCGGCCTCTGTTTCCCCAGCGATAAAATGAGGGTTAAATACGGTTGTGTAGGCCCTGTGCCCGATGCATTCTGTTTCTTTGATTGGCTTCAGCTCTCGCCCAGCGTGAGGTGTGATGAAACAGACCCCACTACTTCCCCCTCCCAAGCTGGCACATCCCCTGCTGCCTCATTGGGCCCCACCCTTCTTTCCATGACGCTTTCCCATTAGTCACTGTCCCACAGCTGGGCCACTCCGGATGAGGGCCCTGGTTCTGGGAGTGGGGCTTGTTCTAGATCATAGTCCTGGATGAGGGTGGCCAAGGTGGGCTTAGCTAACTAAGAAGGGGCTCTGATGGCTGTTCCCCACCTCCCACCCCCCGCTCCTAATTCCCACCCAGCTGTTGTTTTCACTTTTGGGCTTCAAGTCAGAACAGGCTTTCTTGAAGCCCCCAGCCCCTGATCCTGGCAGCCCCTGAGATTCTGCCCGTCACACGTGAAATGGAGTCTCCCATCCCACAGTTCTTCCTCTTCTTCTTCTTTTTTTTGTTTTGCCTTTTCTAGGGCTGCGCTCGCGGCATATGGAGGTTCCCAGGCTAGGGGTCTAATTGGAGCTGTAGCTGCCAGCCACAGCCACAGCAATGCGGGACCTGAGCCGTGTCTGTGACCTACACCACAGCTCACGGAAACGCCGGATCCTTAACCCACTGAGCGAGGCCAGGGATGGAACCTGCAACCTCATGGCTCCTAGCTGGTTTCATTAACCACTGAGCACACACGACAGGAACTCCTCTTCTTCTTTTTCTGAAAAATTTAACTATAGTTGATTTACAGTATTGTGTTAGTTTCAGGTGTACAGCTTTAGACTCTTTTCCACTATAGATTATTATAAGATATTAAAGATAATTCCCTGTGCTAGACAATAGAGTCTTGTTTATTTTTATATATAGTAGTGTGTATTGATTTATCCCATACTCCTAGTTATCTCCCACCCCCGGCCCGCCCCCATTCTCCTTTAGTAACCATAGGTTTGTTTTCTATGTCTGTGAGCCTGTTTCTGTTTTATAAATAAGTTGATGTAATATTTTTTTTTTGTTAAGATTCTAGATCTAAGTGATGCATAATATTAGTCTTTTCTGTCCGGTTTACTTCACTTAGTATGACAATCTCTAGGTTCATCCATGCTGCTGCAGATGGCAGTGTTTCATTCTTTTTTATGGCTGAGTAGTATTCCCTGGTATATATATATACCACATCTTCTTTATCCATTCCTCCGCTGATGCGCATTGAGGCTGCTTCCATGTCTTGGCTTTTGTGAGTAGGCCACAGCTCTTCTCTAGCCACCCCTGCTGCACTACCCCCGTCCAGCCTATGGGTCCGTGTCCCTTCCTTTCTCCTTCTAGAGAGCCTCCTTTCTCTTCATCCAGCCTCACCTTGACTCCGCACCAAATTCACAGTGACAGCATCCAAGCCAGGCGGCGAAGCATGCTGTTGGTCTCTCTGCAGCCATCTCTACATTTTCCTTCTCCAAGAATAGGGAAGGGAGGAGGGGCAGTGTGGGGTCACAGTCCAGCCTCTAATAACAGGGAACTGAATACTTCCTAAGTAAGACGTAGGTGGAAGATAGCAACGCCTCGCAGAGCTGCACTGGGCTTTGTGCCCAGTAAACCCCGGGGAGGCATTGCCAGGTGCCTCACTTTACCCAAGTGGTAAATCCAGGCTAGAACACCATAGTTTTCTTTTTTTTTTTCTTCTACAATTCAGTAAGTCAAGTTGTGTCCTGCACTGTCCAAAGAGGACACTAGCAGTCCTCAAGATTTAAGTTATACTCTCAGTAAATGTTTGGTAAATGAGTAAAAATTGTTTCCTGAATAAAAGGGAACCATGATCTGGAGTTCCAGTTGTGGCTCAATGGAAAACGAATCTGACTAGTATCCATGAGGATGTGTGTTTGACCCCTGGCCTTGCTCAGTATCCAGTGTTAAGTATCCAGCGTTGCTGTGAGCTGTGGTGTAGGTCGCAGATGTGGCTTGGATCTGGTGTGGCTGTAAGGTGTAGGCCAGTGGCTACAGCTCAGATTCAACCCCTAGTCTGGGAACCTTCATGTGCCTCAGGTGTGGCCCTTAAAAAAAAAAAAAAGGAACCATGATCCAAAAAATGTGGACTCTGTCCCTGTCTGCAAGTTATTCTGTGCTGTCAGCCCACTAGCTCCCCAATGCATGCCTTCTCCCGGCCAGGCTGCATCTGAAAACCCCCAGAGCACAGAGATCGCACTGGTGTCAGCCTCTCCGTGGCCGTAGAGGGCCAAGGCACTAGAGAGCTTGTGTCGCAGACAGCTGGCTCTGGTGAGAGGTAGGGTTGCTGGTCTACAGGCTCTTTTCCCCACTTTGGCCTCCTGGGAGGTCGTGAGGAGGTGGAGGAACGCTTCAGCTTTGCTCCTGAGCTGGGGGGATCTGGAAGTCTGGTCCTGACCGCACAGAATCACGTCTCTGAATTCATACACACGTCCAGGCAGTTGTGTCAACACACCAGCTGTAACCGCCCCTGGCATCTCCTGATGATTAAGCTTTGGGGATCCGTGTGTGTGTGTGTGTGGGGGGGGGGTAGTGGCAAGCATGGGGCGCATGCCCAGGAGGGTCTGTCTGAGTTGGGTGTTGAATAAAGAGCAAAAGGAAAAGACAGCAGGTTTGCAGGACGAAGATGCTCCATTCCTCGAGCCGGGCGTCATCCTTCGTGTGGAGCCCGGTCTCACCCATGAGCAGGGGGCGGCTACTTAGTGTCTCCTGGTGGTCCGAAAGGCCTGCCTTGCCCTGCTGATCTTAGCCCCAGAACTGCTGGCATAAGGGGACTGGACTTAAGCATCTGGATCTGTCCAGGAGGGCCTGGGGGAGCCTCGTGCTGTGAGCATGATGCTTTGAGCCACTGGGGATGGCCGGAAGTGCGGGGAGCTGTTCTTATTCCTGTTTGGCTGCTGGGGACAGCCAGTAACGCCTTGAATTCCTGGAAAATGTGAGCCCCTCTCTCCTCTTCATCTCACCGCAGGTCAGATGCCTCCCCTTCCCCGTCTAATGGCCAGGAGGGGAAGCAGGACCTGAGCCGAGTGGGGGTCGTATGCTTCCCCGAGTAGAGCACCCACACTGGGAGATGGGCCACAGAGGTCTAGATACCCAGTGCCCGGAACTCTGACTGTCCGCTTGCCCATCTCTCCCTCACCGGGTGGGATCGGTGATGTCCGTGACTCAGGGATGCAGAGGAAGGTGACATCTGCATGGGTTCTAGAGCAGGGGACGTACCAGACTTGCGGAGGGCTGGACTAGCCCTGGCTTCCCCGGGCTGAGGGGTGGGCCTCAGCTCCTCTGGTTGGCTCTTTGGGCACGATGCTGTCACTGTAAAAGCAAAGACCAGTCTGTAAGGGGCCAGCATCTCCGAAATCCTGTGGCTGCGCCACCCCCAGAGTGCTGCACCCACTTTCCAGGTGGGAAATTCGACGCAGTGGTGATTTACCTGGAGTAGAGGCTAGGGCTCCCAGGAGCCCCGTCCACCCGAGGTGCGCGTTAGCGGCTTGGGGCACAGGAGTAGCTAGATCCACTTGGCCCAGACCTCTGGGCCTCTGCACCCACCTGGGAGGGTGGCGAGACTGGGCACGCGGTGGATGAGGAGAGCGCGGCGAACGGTAGGGACGGGAGCGTGTGAAGCCGTGGACAAGAGGCGGTGGCTCCCCTTCGCCACCCCTTTTGGAGCCTCGGGTCTTTCTTCAGAATCAGTCTTGGGTGATCCCAGCGAACCTGAGCCTTTCCTGACCCGCAGAACCGCAGCGGGTAACATTTCACTTGCTCCCAAGTTCTGAAAAGAAGAGCTGTGACAGCATCTGTGTGTGTGAGTGTGTGTTCTCACACCTTCCCTTCCCTGCCTCTGGTGTCAGGGAGCCTCCTCGACTACTTTTAAAGGCTGACCTTTCAACCAGTTTAGTTAGACACCTGGTGGTGGCCAGCCTGGCCCTGGGATCCCTGATTCACTTCCCTAGGCGGAGCCCATAGGAAACTCAGCTTCCTCGACTGGCTCGAAGGTCTCAAACACGGGGACGCCTTGGCTTTGTTTAAAAGGAACGTGACTTTTAACTTTCCCTGCAGGCCTTGGGGGACCGGGAGACAAGGGGGGGCCAGTCCTCAATTGTTTGGCCAGATTAATTTAGGACGTGTGTTCTTTTTAAGCGACACCCAAACCAGACCCCTGACTCCCCAGCAGCAAGCAGAGCTCCCCTGTCTTCCAAACACCAAAGAAATCCAGATTTCATGCCCTTTGGGGAGTAGTCTGCTTTTCCCCCTGCCTCTGTGGGCCCCGCGCAGAGTCTTGGGTGACAGGGTGTGGGCTTTATTTAAACCGATTTGTAGAGGAAGTGGGGTTTCAAACAGGGTGCCAGCTGACAGCCTCAGCCCCCATCCCTCCCCCGGTGCTCACACAAGCTGGAGATCGTGTCCTAACATGGGTTATTCTGCCGCAAGAAGGATGCAGGTGTTATTCCTGGAAGGAGAGACTTCTCTCCAGGACAGAAAAAAAAAAAAAAAGGTTTGGAAACTGGGAACGCTAACCCTGCGGCCTTAACCTTCAGCTTCCAGCAGGCGGAAGCCCGTCATTCCCTGGGAAGATCGCGGGCCGCGCTTCACAGAGCTTTGTCCCTCAGCCCCAGAGGCGACCATACCGCCGTCTGTGTGGGACTTCCCTCTGGCTCCCGGCCCTTGTTTGTTTTCGGCTGGGAGTGGAGACTGGTCCCTGGCGGAGGTTTCCAGGGGCAGCTGAGAAACCCGTGCACATCTGGCGATTTTCACGGCTTTGGGAGGGGAAGGTAGCGTGGGAATGACAACGTGCTCCCGATGAAAAACATTTACCGGGGTTGTTTTTAAAGCTGACCGCTAAGGGAAGAGTTAGGTGCCAAGTGTGCTCCCGCCTGGGCCATGGCCGTGGCCGCGTGGGTGTCCCGGCACTCGGTGAGCAACAGGTGCACCTGGTGGGAGATGGGGCTGGCCGAGGAGTTTGGCAGGTGCAGACCCCGGGCGATGGTTCGTTGCCGCTGGGGGAGGAGAGCCGCCGCCACGACAGCCCCGCACTGCGGTCCTGCTCCCCAGCTTGTGCCCATCTCTCCCCGGCCTGCGTCTCCTCTATAAGGAGCATCATGAGGGCACCTCCCACCAGAGGGTGAGAGACACAAATGGGACCCGGGGAAAGCTGGCAGCTCAGCGTCTGGCCCATACGACAGGCTTCGGCAGTGCTACTTAAAAGCTTAAGAGAGATGAGGATAAACTGTTTCTGATGGGCGGCTGGTAGAAAACTGCGCCCCAAGAACAGAGAGGAAGCGCACACTTTCCTGCGTCCTTGGCCTCAGGCATCGGAGCACACAGCGCCAGCCCTCCTGTCCTGAGCTCTCAGCCCAGACGTTTGTGTCTCCAGCGCCCAGCGGGGTGTTGGCAAAGTTGTCAGCCCGCCTTCCCATTCAGCCAGCCCTGCCCCTCGGTAGATGTGGACTATTTTGATATTTTTCCCCAATGTGCATACATTTTAAAGAACGTTCATTTGGGGAGTTCCCGTAGTAGCACCACAGAAACAAATCCAACTAGGAACCATGGGGTTGTGAGTTTGATCCCTGGCCTTGCTCAGTGGGTTAAGGATCTGGCGTTGTCGTGAGCTGTAGTGTAGGTTACAGACGCGGCTTGGATTCTGTGTGGCTGTGGCTGTGGCGAAGGCCGGCAACTCTAGCTCCGATTCGACCTATAGCCTGGGAACCTCCATTTCTATGCTGTGGGTGAGGCCCCGCAAAAAAGCCAAAAAAAAAAAAGGAATGTTCATTTTGTTCCGAGGTAGATATTTCTCTCTGCCTTGACTGGCAGGGAGGCCAAGGCCCCAGGAGGCCCCCAGGCTCACACAGGACCTGGCTCTCCTGCCCTGGAAGCTCCTTCTTCCTGTGGAGGGTTCGTGCACATAACACTCATGGTCCTTGAAACGCATCTCAGAGATTAGCTGAAGGCCCTCTGCCTCCTCGGCAGGGTGCTGTCCTGCCGCCCGTTCTCGGTGTGGCAGCTCTTCCTGGCAGGCGAGGTGAGCGCAGTCAGCTGGGCATCGCCCCGCCTACCCGCAGGCCTTGGAGGGTGGCTGCTGCTGGGCACGCTGCCCGCTCAGACAGATCAGGATTCACATGGTCAGCAGCAGGCAAAGGGATTAGGAGGCCCCAGGAAGGGCATTGTTTTAAGGAGGTTATTCCGTCTTTCTGGTACAGGAAGAGCTGCTGCCCCTGCTGGGGGCAAGTTTGGCGGCCCCCAATCGAAGCCCGATACACCTGCTCGCAACCTCGGGTCAGCCTGTGCACGCTCCTCTCATTAGGAACAGCAGTGACAGGTGGCTCAGAGGCAGGGGGCGGGGCCAGGACAGGCACCTCCCTGTGGGTGGGGAGAGGAACCCAAGGCAGTGCTGCAGTCCAGGGCAGCACAGCTGATGAATTCCAAGCTCTCCTCTTAACCTCTCTGCCTTCAGCCACGGAATTAATAATAATGAGTAATCCAAAGAATGGATTTAGAAGCTGCCTGTTACAGGGTGGGGGTGGGGTTCTGCCCTCCAGTCCCACCTGGAGAGCTTCTGATGGGGGTGGTGGGGGTGCGCAGCCAGCTCTGGTCCTTGACTGTCCCTGGGAGGCATTGCTGAGTTCACTGGAGGCCCCTCTGTGAGGACCCGTGCGCTCCTGTGCAGGGGGTAGGAGGGCTTGAGGGGGGTGGTGAGAGCAGGCCTCCTGGCTCCCCACTGCCACTTCCTGCCCCTCCACCTCTTCTAGGCCCCTGGCACCAAAATCCCATGCTTGAGTGACAGCTGGCCAGCCCCCAGGGGACTGGGTCTGGGGTAATAGAGCTGAGTGGAGTGGCCCACGCAGGGAGAGCCTGAGACTCTGGGCGTGGGACCAGGCGGCCTGGGAGGTGGCCTGGGGCTAGCCCCGCTGTCCTCTCCCTCCGCACGCTCTTTGGGACCAGCCGCAGCAGGCCCTGTCCATGCCGCTTGGCCTCTGCACGTAGTCCGTGCACCAGGGCCCAGCAGCAGTAGGATGGATGAAGACACGTGGCGTGTTCACACAGTACAGGACAAAACTGCAGTGAGCGGACCGTCCACACCCGCACACCATGGTGAATCACACAAATAAGACGCCGAGAGAGAGAAGCCAGACCCAAAGTCATGCTATGTGATGCCATTGACACAAAATGCAAAACCGGGCCAAACTAACCCGATGTATTTTAAGTCAGAAGAGGGGTTACCTTGGGGATGGAGAGGGGCTGGAAGGGAACACAGGGAACGCTGAGGAGCGGTGTCCTGTTCCACGATCTGGGGGCTGCTTACCTGGCTGTGCTCCGTCTACACCCATGGTGTGTACAGTTCTCTGAAAGTATGTAACTTCCGTGCCATGTTGCTGTAAAGGGGGGAGGGGCTGTTCTCTGAGGCTCCCCCGCTGGGACACCAGCTACCCTGAACCCTGGGCAGCAGACAGACCATTCTGATGGGCCGCCCAGGGAGAGAGGCGCCGCGGGCAGGAGCAGTCAGCCCCCGAGAAGAAGAAAGGAGTTGAGTTGTGCTCACTGGCCTGTGCGTGCTGGCCAACTCTTACCGCAGCCCTGTCGCTGTCCTTGACCAGTCCAGTGAGGGTCAGAGGGAATTCAACACGAGCAAGCGCCCACTGGTGCTGTCAGATTCTGGGTCACCGAGGACATGGCCACGGTCCCTCCCACGACATTGCTAGTAAAGATAACAGCCATATGAAGAGGGGAGGGCACCTCTGCGAGGACACCGCCCACACCCACCCCTCCAAGGTCTGTTACTGGACTGTGGTGCTCCTAGATTTTTAAAAATTTATTTTTTTGTCTTTTTAGGGCTGCACCCACAGCATATGGAGGTTCCCAGGCTAGGGGTCTAATCAGAGCTGTAGCCTCTGGCCTCTGCCACAGCCACAGCAACGCCAGATCCTGAGCCGCGTCTGTGACCTAACACCACAGCTCACGGCAACGCCAGATCCTTAACCCACTAGGCGAGGCCAGGGATTGAACCTGCGTCCTCATGGATGCTAGTCAGATTTATTTCCGCTGAGCCATGATGGGAGCTCTAAAATTTATTCTTTTTCATTTGTTTCTTGAATAGGTTAACAATTTAGGCATTTCTCTTTGTTTGTGATCTGAGTAGCAAACGCTTTTTCCCACTGTGCTGTCTCACGGCTGGGTTTTCTCATAGCAGGTCCAGGTAATTGGTCTCTGTTGGACTCTTCAGGGACACCACAGAATAGGGTCCACAGCTGGATAGAAACCCAGGCTTGTAGCCCCAGACCCCTGAGGGATCGTGTATATCAGGGGTCGGCAAACTGCAGCCCAGTCGCCTGTGTTTGTAAATACAGTTTGATTGGAGCACAGCCTCGCCTGTTCACACACTGCCTGTGGTGGTTCTTGGCTTGCAGTGAAGTTGCGTAGTTGTGACAGTGACTGGCCAGGAAGGTCTAAGATGCTTACTCTCTGGCCCGTTGGAGAAAGTTTGCCAACCTCTTATCATCACCATGTCACTATCCTACCAATGGGAGGCAAGGCCCGAGAAACAGCAATGTCTCGCCCCAGCCAAGAGCCAGCCTCTGCCTCCAAACTGCTCCTCCTGAGCCCAGGCCCCGCAGAGAGGCCCGACCCACCTGCCTGTCCACTTGCTGTGCTGTTTGAACAGGTCAGATGCCATTTTCCACCTCAGTTTCTGAAGAACGGAAATTTGGGGGAATTTTCCACCGTGAAGCGAGATCCCACCTGAAAGCCCCGGCCCTCGGTGCGTGGCCAGTACATTTTCGTACATGAGTTTCCCCGCCTGCTTCACCCAGTGTCAGACAGAGCCAGACCCTTAGCAGACGCTTTCACCTTCATGCATCTTCGTCCCTCAGGGTGGGATGGGGAAGAAGGCAGGAGTGAGGTAGCTTCATTTCACCCAGGAGGGAGCCCCGGCTGAGAGGGAGAGGGGCTCTAGCACCCTCTCCCAGTCCCTGCGCTCACTACCACTGCAGGGTCTCAAACACCAGGCTCTGGGCCCTGGGCCTTCAATGGCTCCTTTCCCCAGGAGGCTGGGGTCTGGGGTCGACGGTCAACGTCAGGGCAGGACCTCAGGCTGCCAGCAGGAAATCCCCCCTCCCTCTCCCCTTCTCCCTCCCCTCCCCGCTCCCCATCTAGGCTCTGTGTTCCCCCAGGCTTCTCTGAGTTGGTGAGGAAACACTTCCTGGAGCCAGGCCCCACCCAGGCCTCTGCTGCTTCTTCCTTCCCCAGGAAGATGCCGGCTTACCCCCTTGTCTGGGAATTCGCTTGACCACGGCCACCTGGGTGCTGTCATCTCCCCCAACCTCCGCCCTGCGGCCGTGCCTCACTGGGAAACCCAGGAGGAGCCTCCTGTCCTGCTCAGAGACATAGAGAACAGACATGTGGTTGCCAAGGGGAGGGGGAAGAAAGCGGGATGAACGGGGGATGGGGGGTTAGTAGATGCAAGCTATTATACTTAATAGAAAAGCAGTGAGGTCCTGCCGTCTCGCCCGGGGGACTATATCCTGTTTCTTGGGTGGAAGATAAGAAAGGGAATGTACACATATGTGTGACTGGGTCACTCTGCTGGACAGCAGAAATTGGCACGACACTGTCAGCCAGCTATAATAAAATACGAGCCTCGTGTCCACCCTCCCCTGTCAAGGCCTGCACAGGTGTGCACACCCCAGAGGAAGCGGCCCGTATTGCGGGGCTCTGTGACGAGGGAGGATGCGGTGGGGCTGTGACTTGGGCTGGCGTGGAGGCACGTCTCCCCTCTCCCTTGGAATATAAGCATAGGTGACACTAACTGAGCTCTTTGTATGTGCCCACACTGCCCAGGTGCTTAAACGAATGCCTTAGTTACTATTACCACCCCCCTCTTCAGTTTGTTTTTCTTAGGGCCACACCCGTGGTATATGGAGGTTCCCAGGCTAGGGGTCTAATCAGAGCTGTTGCTGCTGGGCTACACCACAGCACGGTGAGATCCGATGTGCGTCTGCAACCTACAACCCCAGCTCACGGCAACACTGGATCCTTAACCCACTGAGCGAGGCCAGGGATTGAACCTGTGTCCTCGTGGATGCCAGTCAGATTTCTTTCCACTGAGCCACGATGGGAACTCCCTCCTCTTCACTTCTGACAGAAGGGGAGACTGAGGAATAGAGTTGCCACGCTTGGCTGGCACGTGACCAGCAGTGCGGTGCAGCGGGGCTTGAACCCCGGGTCGGGCTCCCTGGGCGTGCTCTTAGGCGGGGGTGGGGTGGGGAAGGGGTCCCACGTGGGACTGGGCAGTGGTGTGTGTTCGTCAGAGCCACGTATCCTCGGGCCCCGGGCCACACTCCGGGCGTAGGGGCCAGGGAAGAAGGAAGAATTGCTGGCTGGAAGAGAAGAGGTGGGGCGGGGACCTCCAGCCGCGGCGCCCTCCCCTGCGGGGAAGAAGGTGCCCCAGGGCGGCCCGCCTTTCCCATGGCCTGGAGATGTCCCCGCTGGACAGTGGCAGCCCCCTGCTGCCCAGGGAAACCGCCGGACAGGGCCCCACCCAGGGAGCCAGCGTCGGGCAGGCCAGCTGAAGCAAGCTGATAAGGGCAGAACAATTCCCGATTTGAAGAATGCCCGGAACTATCTCCCCCGAGGGGGCGGCTCTGGGCCCCCCTGGGAGAGGCAGCGCCGAGGAGCCAGGCCGATAACCCTCGGGGGGCGCTGGTCTGCTGTCCGGGGGGACAGGGAGGGGGCAGCTGGACCAGAACCGGGGCAGCGCTTGTCTGCCCCACCTCTTGGCCTCCCGCAGGCACCGGAGCAGCCCTTCCGGCCGTTTCTCTTCTTCTCTTTAGCAACCTCCGCCTGAGCCCCTTGTCCCAGCTCGAGCCGCTCCAATGAAATACCACAGCCGGTGGCCCGAGCAGCAGCCGTGCCCGCCTCACAGCTGCCGAGGCCGGGGCTCCGAGCCCCGGGGTGATGGTGGTGTTGGGTTCGGGTGAGCACCGTCTTCCTGGCTGGAAGACGGCCACTTGCTGCCGTTGGGCAGAGAGAGGAAGCTTGGCGACTCTTCCTGTCCTTCCAAGGGCACTAATTCCCATCGTTCGGCTCCATGCTCATCCTCTTAGGTGAGGAGATGAAGCCACGCCCCCCCAGAGCCCCACCTCCTAACGGCACCGCATGGGAGGCGGGGGAAGGGCCTCAGCATAGGAACTGGGATACAGGCCTTCAGTCCGTGCCGCCCTTTACACCGGGAAAGGTGGCCAGGCGCGTCTTTGAGGCCTTCAGCGCAAGAGGTCATCATCCCCGGTTTTCAGTTAGGGGCTATGGCAGGCTGAAAAATCCACTCCCTCCCCTCTAAAAAAAAGGACATGTACCTCACATCCCTGAAGCTGCGCTTAGCACCTTACTGGGACAAAGAGTCTTTGCAAATGTGACTAAGCTAAGGCTCTTGAGATGAGGTCATCCTGGATTATCTGGATGGGCCCTCAGCTCAGTGACATGTTTCCTCCTAAGAGACAGAATGGAGGAGGCAGTGGTGTGCAGTGATCCTGCTGCCAGCTAAGGAATGCCAGCAGCCGCCAGCCGCTGAGGAGGCAAGGCAAAGGGGGGGGTCCCCTTGGAGCGTCCACGTGGGGTGTAGTCCTGCCCACACTTTGGAGAGGGCTGGCCTCCGGAGCTGTGAGAGGACATTTCTGTTGTTTTAAGCCACCCGTTTCTGGGGAGTTGTCTGTGGCAGCCCAGGGACACAGGACCCCGGGCACACCGAGGGTCCAGGCTTTACCCAAGCCCAGTGCAGACCCGGGAAAGTGCTGTAGTCGGAGGGGAGGCAGGTCAGCCTCCCCGTTCCTGCCCCCCAGGCTGCCAGCCCAGAGCCGCTTCCCGGCTGTCGGCCTCCGTCCACAACCTCCAGCTGATGCGCTTCACCCAGCCAGGCTCTGCCACCCTTCCCGACCCCACCAGTGCCTGCTTAGAACCTTTCTTGGGGGGAGGAGGGAGAGGGGACTGGCTTTCTTGAAGCCACAGAGGACAAGCGTTTCTAAGGGGTGGGTGTAGGACTCGTGAGATAGCCAGCAAATAGCCTCCATGGGCAGGACCCACACTGAGGCAGAAGCCTCTGGTAGAGGGCTCAGCTGTGCAAGAGGGAGGCTTGTAAAGACCCATCTGGGCTGCGGGGCGCTGCCCTGCTCCTGGGAGGGAAGAGGCTCTTTTTCTTTCTTTTTTGCTTCTTAGGGCCACATCTGGGGCATATGGAGCCTCCCAGGCTAGGAGTCAAATCGGAGCTACAGCTGTCAGCCTATACCACAGTCACAGCCACATGGTAACCGAGCCGCATCTGTGACCTACACCACAGCTCACGGAAACGCCGGATCCTCAACCACTGAGCAAACCCGAGGATCGAACCCACATCTTCATGGATACTAGTTGGGTTTGTTACCGCTGAGCCACGATGGGAACTCCCAGGAAAATAAGTCTCAAGGTCAGGTGGCTGATTTTATAAAACCCAAGCAGCACGGAGATGAGGACATAACATGCGGTGAGCATCAAATCTTTCAAACTGAGGGAAAGGGAGAGTGACAGGGGTCTGGGTGCAGTGTCGAGAGAGGACATCTGGTAGCCTGGCCCTGGGGAAAGTCCTGGCCAGGATGATGGTGGGCCCGCAGCCTCTCTCAGCTCCTGGCCAGCCCCAGGTCCATTACTGACCCAGGGGTTTGGGGCCTGCATGTGCGCTGAGCTCTCCTGTCCTGCCCTGTCCACTGCAATCCACTCCCTGCTGCCACCCACAAGCCTGGCCATAAACGGGCCAGTCTGAGACGGGCAGCAGGACTTGGGGACTGAGAAGGGTGGGCCCTAGAGATCTCAGAGGGGCTCAGATATCTGCCAGGCTGAACCTGAGGCAGCATCACGCTATGCCCTCGGGTCACCGCAGAGCCTACACCTGGCGGGCGGAAGAAGCTCTCAAAGCAGATGTCACATGCTGGGAAAATGAGTTCCAAGGTCAGCGGCCCCGGGCAAGGGAGGTCCAGAGCGTGGCCTCCAAAGTGGCTGGTTAGGCTGGCTCCGTGGTCACAGCAAAAGCAGACCTAGCCCTGCACAGTGGCATGCTTAGAAGGTGCCCCTCCATCCTCAGGAGCCTCAGGAGTCGCCCAGCCCATTTCACAGATGGGTTTCATGGACGCGAGGACTTGCCCCAAGCCCTTGGGGATCAGGGGCAGAGCCAGGACAAGAAAACTCTTGACTTTGTCACACCCGTCCGTGAAGACACCGGCTTATCCCACCCGGGTGGGCGCTGCCCTTTCGCTCTCCTCCCTCCCCGCCCTCCCCCGCCCCGGAGATTTTCTGACTTTATTTCCCTGGAGGTGGCCGCACATGGGATGCTGAGCTGGGGACAACAAAGGAAGAGTGAATGCCGGTGCCCAGGCCTGGATCCTCCCCTGTCGCTGCCTTCCTTCCACACCCCCTCTTCCTGGGGCATTCTTCAGCGTTTCCTTTCCCGCTATTAATAGTCAAGCATCAGTCCCAGGTCTGAAAAGAGCCCGGGGCGGGAGGAAGCAGGCACTCACTGAAGGCTGAGAGCAGCATTCTTCTCAGCCCAGGGGACCGTCTCCTCCTGCTCCTGACTGCTCCCCAGGCTGGGGGGTCGGCATAGGCTCCTACTTCTTCTGCATCTCCAGTCCCACCCTCATTCATGGTGAACTCAGTACCCACTTGGATAAACGAATACCCTGGCCTCGCATCTTCTTGGCCATGTCCCATGTCTCTCTGGCATCCAGTTATCCCTGTTTCACACTCTGCACTTTACCACCCTCACCCCGTCCACCACCTCTGCAGTTTAGGCATTTTATTCTCTCATCACTGTTTCTCCACTTTTTTTTTCCTGTCTTTTTAGGGCCGCACCTGCGGCATATGGAGGTTCCCAGGGAAGGGGGTCTAATCAGAGCTGTTGCTGCTGGCTGACGCCACAGCCACAGCCACAGCCACAGCAACGCTGGATCCGAGCTGCGTCTGCGACCTACACCATGGCTCACGGCAACGGCGGATCCTTAACCCACTGAGTGAGGCCAGGGATCAGACCCACGTTCTCGTGGATGCTAGTCAGGTTCGTTAACTGCTGAGCCATGACAGGAACTCCTATACTACTCCATATTCTTGCTGGCACTTGTTATTGTCGACTTTAAGAATTTTGCCAATCCTGATGGATATGAAATAATTCTTATTTGATTTTGCACTTCCGTAATTACTAATGTACTTTCAGATGTTCATGGTCTATTTGTGCTACTTTTTCTGGGAAATACCTGTTCAATTCTTTTGTCTAGTTGTCTGTTGGGTTTTCTTACGTATAGGATTTTTTTTGGGGGGTGGGGTTGTGCCTATGGCACGCAGAAGTTCCTGGGCCACAGATCAAACTCTTGTCCCAGCAGTAACCAGAGCTACAGCAGTGACAATGCTGGACCCTTAACCTACTGAGCCACCAGGAAACTCTAGAAGTTTTTAAAAAAATGTATTTTAGATACTATTCTTTTATGACTGCATCATATGTTGCAAATGTCTTCTCCCAATTCTTATTTCCCTATTGATTTCTTTAAAAAGAAAAAAAAACCTTTTGGGAGTTCTCTTGTGCCATAGCAAGGTAAGGATCTGGCATTGTCCCTGCAGCAGCTGGGGTCCCTGTTGTGATGTGGGTTTAATTCCTGGCCTGGGAACTTGCATATGACCCTGGGGCAGCCAAAAAAACCCCAAACTTTTTTTTTTTGTCATTTTAGGGCCACACCTGCAGCATGTGGAGGTTCCCAGGATAAGGGTCTAATAGGAGCTACAGCTGCCGGCCTACACTGCAGCCACAGCAACGCAGGATCCGAGCCGCGTCTGCAACCTACACCACAGCTCACGGCAACTCCGGATCCTTAACCTGCTGATCGAGGCCAAGGATCGAACCCGCAACCTCATGGTTCCTAGTCGGGTTCGTTTCCGTTGTGCCACGATGGGAACTCCCCCAGACTTTTATTTTAATAGAGTTTTAGGTTTATGGGAAAGTTGCAAAGATGATGCAGCATTCCATATACCTTCATCTTCGCCTAATATTAACATCTTGCATACCCGTGGTACATTTATCATAACTAGGAAATTAACGCTGGTACAACACTATTTCTTAAACTATGGACTTCATTCATATTTGACCAGTATTTCCACTATTTGTCTTTTTTTGTTTTAGAAATACATTGCATTTGGAGTTCCCTTCATGGCTCAGTGGTTAACGAATCCGACTAAGAACCATGAGGTTGCGGGTTCGATCCCTGGCCTTGCTCAGTGGGTTAAGGATCTGGCGTGTCCGTGAGCTGTGGTGTAGGTTGCAGACGCGGCTCGGATCCTGTGTTGCTGTGGCTGTGGCGCAGGCCGGCAGCTACAGCTCCTGTTAGACCCCTAGCCTGGGAACCTCCACATGCTGCGGGTGCGGCTCTACATAAAGGCAAAAAGACAAAAAAAAAAAAGAAAAAGAAATACATTGCATTTAATCACTGTCTCTGCCCTGTCTCTTTCAAATTGTGGCAGTTTCTCAGCCTTTCCTTATGTTGTTCACAACCTTGGTGGCCTTTTTTCCCCTCTTTTTCTTTTGCCCACACCCATGGTGTGCAGAAGTTCCTGGGCCAGGGATCAAAGCCGCACCACAGTAGGAACTAAGCTGCTGTTTTGACATGAGATCCTTAACCCACTGCACCGCAAGGGAACTCCGCCTTGGTAGTTTTTAAGAGTACTAGCTGAATGTTTTGTAGAATGCCCTTCAATTTGGATGTGTCTCATGTTTTCTCCTGGTTAGACTGGGGTTATGTATTTTTAGAAAGAGAAGACGGGTGAGAGATCCTTCCCATCACATCTGGGGACCTGAGGACTTATCACTGGTAGTGACTTTATCAGCATGATGCTAACTTTGATCATTTGGCTAAGAGGATGTGTCCACTAGGCTTTTCCGCTCAAACTTTACACTTTTACTCTTTCTGTCCTAAGTGAGTCACTAAGACCAACCAACAAAGGGGAGGTTGGGGCGAACACCTTCCTCCTAGAGGTGGGAAGCATATCTGCAGTTTCTTCTGTAAGGAGAATTCTTCTGTAAGGATAATTAGTTCCTCTCTCCCATTTGTGTATATATTTAATCATTTGCCGCCAGCATGGACTCATCGGAGATTTGTTTTGTTCTTTGGGTTTCAAGCCAATATTTTTTATTTTGTTGTGCACATGGTTTTAGGTTTGGCCGTTAGGAGCCCTTTTGGGTTGGTCCCCATGTCTTTTGGACTTGTCCACTCTTTTTCTTTCCCTCTTTCTTTCCCTTTCTCCGTCCTTCTTTCTCTTTCTCCCTCTCTCTCGCTCTCTTTCTCTGTCTGTCTCTGTCTGTCTCTCTCTCTCTCACCCTTTCTTCCTTTCATGTACTTTCTGGCATTACAAGATGTTCCAGGCTCACTCGTCTTGCATTTTCTCTGTTGGCTCTGGAATCAAGCCATTTCTCCAAGGAACCTTGGTTCATTTTATTGGAGACTGGTTGGGTATACTCGATGCTACTGGCATGTCACTGCTTCTAGACCCTCTCAGTGGACAGAACTAGGAAATATATATTTGTGAGCTAACCCATGTGGGCACACAAATCTGTATAGTTCGAGTGTGTGTGTGTGTGTGTGTGTGTGTGTGCACGTGTGCGTGCGTGCGTATATATATATATGAATTCATGCTGACATTTCTCTCTAATCAAGCATCACAGGGTTCATTTAGCCTCCTCCCCAACCCCCTTGCTTCTTTGTAATTTCTTTCTCCAATAGTGATAATTCTGACCTATGTTATTAATAATTTATTTGACCAACACTAGTACACAAGTAGATTTAAAATTGACAGCCCATACCCTTGTAAGAAACAAATTTACCATTTAGAGTTCACTGTTATTAGAGAGTTCTTTTTTTTGCTGTTATCTTACAGTATCCAGTTGAAAAACTCTTCTTACAGTTACTTTGCTCAATTTCTTTTCCCCACCCCTCTAGTGAGGTTATTTGTAACGTAGTTCAATTTATTTTTACAGTCCCCATTACATCCTGGGATTTTCCAAACATCTCAGTTGGTTTTTTTTCTTCTTCTCAGTTTTCACCAAGTAAAGTTAATTCTGGGGGTGCTGTGGTAACAATAAATGTGGAGTCTTGTATCCATCACCGCAGCACCGGGTATAGCAGTTCCATTGTCCTAAAAGTCAGTTCTTCCCCTCTCCACTGATCTGTTTTCTATCCCTACAGTTTTCCTTTTTCCATAAAATTGAATGAATGAAATCAAACCCAGTGTATTTTTAAAAAAAGCCTTTTGGCTTTTTTTACTTAAAATGTCTTTAAGATTCATCCATGTTAGGTGAATCAGTAGAGTTCATTCTTTTTATTTCTAAGTAGTCATTGTATGGATATGTAACACTTTTATCCGTTCACTTATTGAAGGATGTCTTGGTTGTTTCTAGTTTTTGTTGATTATGAATAAAGTCGCTCTAGACATTTGCGTATAGGTGTTTTTTGTGACCACAAGTTTTCAGTTCTTTTGGGTAAATTCATAAGAAGAGAGTTGCTGGGTCATACGGTAATTATATGCTTAACTTTAAAAGAAACTGCTAGGAGTTCCCGTCGTGGCGCAGTGGTTAACGAATCCGACTAGGAACCATGAGGCTGAGGGTTCGACTCCTGGCCTTGCTCAGTGGGTTAAAGATCCAGCGTTGATGTGGTGTAGGTTGCAGACACGGGTTGGATCCTGCATTGCTGTGGCTACGGCGTAGGCTGGCAGCTACATCTCCAATTAGACCCCTAGCCTGGGAACCTCCACATGCCGTGGTTGCAGCCCTAAAATGACAAAAAGGCAAAAAGAAAAAAAAAGAAAAAAAGAAACTGCAAAACTGTTTTCCAAAGTGGCTGTACTATTTTGCATTCCCACTAGCAATGTATAACGGTTCCTGTCTAGCATTTGCTCGTCGGTTTGTTTTGCCATTCCAATAGGTGTGTATCGATATTGCTTTGTAGCTTTAATTGGCATTTGCTTAATGACTAAAGAAGTTGAGCATCTTTTCACATGATTTTCAGCTGTCTATCTTCTTTGGCAATTTTTCCTTGTAGATTTTTGCCTTCTTTAACAAACTGGGTTATCTTTTCATTGTTCTTTTAGTAAATGTTGTCTTCCCCCCTTAATGAATGGGGTGGGAATTTCTGGTACCATGTTCAATAGGAGTGGGGAGAGAGGACATCCATGCGTGTTCTTAAATTTAAGGGCATCGTGTATGATGTTAGCTGTAGGTTTATTTGGAGATATCATTTATTAGGTTAGGAAAGTTCCCGCTCTTCCTAGTTTATGGAGAACATTTAAAAAAAAAAATCATGAATGCACGATGAATTTGTCAAGTGATTTTTCTGCATTATTGAGATGATCGTATGTTTTTTCTAAGATGAATTGTATTGATTGATTTTTTTTTTCTCAAATACTGAACCAGTCACGAACCTTATGTGATCATGATGTAGTGTTACATTTTATGTTTCATTTATGTATATGTGTATGTGTATATATATACATACACACTTCATTAGTCATTAGGGAAATGCAAATTAAAGCACAGTGAGACACTTCATGCCCACTAATTAACAATAATGGAAAAGATGCTAACAGTTCTTGGTGAGGATGTGGAGAAATTAGAGCCCTTATACACTGCTGGTGGGCACGTAATACGGTGTAGCCACTTAGGAAAACAGTTTGGCGGTTCCTCCGAATGCTAAATATGGAGTTACTGTATGACCCAGAAATTCCACTCCCACCATATACCCAAGAGAAATGAAACATATTACACAAAAACGTATACACACATGTTCACAGCAGCACTATTTATAACTGCTAAAAAGTAGACACAACCCAAATGTCCATCAGCTGATGGATAAACAACCTGGTCTGTCCCTACAATGGAATATCATTCAGCAAATAAAAAGAAGTAGAGAATGGACACATGCCGCAGCACGAGTGACCCTTACAAACGTTTATGCCAAGTGGAAGAAGCTAGACATGAAAACCACACATGATGTGATTCCATTTCTGTGAAATATCTGGAAGAAGCAATATCCATATAGAGACAGAGAGTTGATCTGTGGTTGCCTAAAGCATGGCTTTTCTTCTGCTGTGTCTTCAGCGTGAAGGTTTGTGTTAATCTTGTGCAGGGTCGGGCTGCCCTTAAAAACTGGACGTCGCTTTCTTTTCTGTAGAACGGTTCATTTGTGCCGTATATTAGATTCCAGGTATAAGTGATATCATATGGTATTTGTCTTTCTCACTCACTTCACTTAGTATGGAGAGTCTCTAGTTCCATCCATGTTGCTGCAAATCATGGACACGGAGAACAGGCTTGTGGTTGCTGGGGCGGGGAGGGAACGGGATGAACTGGGAGTTTGGGGTTAGTAGACGCAAACTATTGCATTTGGAGTGGATAAGCAATAAGATAATAAGATCCAGCTGTATAGCACAGGGAACTCTAGTCACTTGTGATAGAACATGATGGAGGGTAATGTGAGAAAAAGAATGTGTCTTATGTGTGTATAACTGGGTCACTTTGCTGTGCAGTAGAAATTGATAAGACAATGTAAGTGAACTATAATAGAAAAATAAATAAAAACCTAAAAAAACAAAACAAAAAACCTGGATGTTGCAGCAGAAGCTGCAAATTCCTCAGGTGAGACCTCTGTGTCCCTGCTGGCCTGCGGGTCTCCCCTTTCTGCTGCTCCCAGCAAGCCTGTCTTGGCAGCTCCCCTGAGCCATATTCCACTTATTTTTACTTCACACTTGCCAGCTTTCAGAGTTAACGGCAGGTAGAAGGACATGCTCTGATGTCTGCATGGGCACTGGAACCTGGAGCTTGAGGGTGTAGCCTTCGCTGCTGTGTTCCTGTCGGTCTTCTAGAAGCTGCTCTGCACTTAGCCGTGTCCCTGTTTGTGCTTATTCCCCCTCCCAGCTGCAGTGGATTTCCACTGCTTCCTTCAGGCGGTCCCTTTTTACCTTTCTCCTACAGCTGAATGCTTTCGTTTTCTAGCAGAAAGAAGGGGGATAAATCTGGGCAGCGTTTCATTGGTGGCTGTCACTTTCTTTTCCCAGCTGTGGTGGGGTTTCCATGAGTGCACTCAGGCTGTAGATTTTGTTGACTTCCACCAAAGTCAGGCTGTTTCCCCATAAGACATGGGGCCTGGTAGAGTCTCAGCAGTTGCTACTGTTCCCTTACCGCGGCCAGCTTCAGGGGCGCTTTCTCAAGGTTCTCCCCGGGCGTCCTTACAAGCCACTGTGGGGTTCCTGTGAGTGACAGCCTACACAAGGGTGTGAACCTTTCAATGTCTGTAGCCCTCAGGTCTACACACTTTCACGCAAGCCTGTGCTCAGCCTTTAGTAATTCAATAAAAATTTTTACTTTAATTTTCTTATCAACTCTGTCCTGAGCAAGCAAATGCTTGAGTCCAGTTTCTCCCTGTGGTTGACTGCCTCCACTGTTCATGCTGTTTGCTCATGCTCAGTTCTGCTGTGGGTTCGGGAAAAGTCAGAGTTCCCATTCTGGCTCAGCAGCTTAAGGACCTGACATCTCTATGAGGGTGTGTGCTCGATCCCTGGCCTTGCTTAGTGGGGTAAGGATCCTGCATTGCCATAAGCTGTAGGTAGTAGCTGCGGTTCAGATCTGGTGTTGCTGTGTGGCTGCAGCTCTCCCCAGTAACTTCTTTATGCCTCAGATGCAATTGTAAAAAGAAAAAGTCATTAATTTTCCTATTTTCCACCTTTTTGTTGTAAATGTGGAAAAAATGTTCCTTCCAGCTCTTTTTTCTCATTGGCTGAAACTAGAAGTCCTATGGTTTCCTTTGATAAACATAAGTTCTTAATTTTGACGAAACCAGGTCTATCAGTCTTTTTCTTTTGTTTGTACTTTTCATGTTTTGTTGACCAACAGTTGCACATGAATTCTTTTTGCAGATACACATAATGGCCGAATGGATTGTGCTATAGAAAATTTCCTGTAAAGCTAGAGTTATTTGACCCTTGGATCCACATTTGGAGTTTCTTCGTGAGAAAAGTGTTGACTACCAATTCGGTTTCTTTATGAATTGGACAAGTTATTTTTTCTATTTCTTGAGTCACTCTAGTACGTTGTAGATTTTTTTTTTTTTTTTAAGGAATTTGTCCAGCTCATCTGCTTCAAATTTATTAGCATTTGCTCCTAATGGCCTACACTATAAATATGTTACTGTTTATATACCTCATATTTTATATTGATGCCTCCTAAGTTATTATTTCCCTTTGGTCCTCCTCACTGAAGGCTGTTTTTTTAGCCTTCTAAAAAAATCAGTTTTTTACTTTGTTGATATTTGCTCTTGTCCTTTGGTTTCTGTTTCATTGGTTTCTGCTTTTATCTTTATCATTTCATTCCTCTTATTTTCCTTTGGGTTTATTTCACAGCTTTTCATTATCAAATCAGTGAGTACTTACAGGACCAGATCTGAGCGGGTCCTAAAGAAAGATGCACAGCCGCTGCAGCGTGGCTCACGCCCCCCCTCCACCTTCCCCCCAGCTCCTACCTCAAGGGTTCAGGGAGTCAGTTCTCTGTGACCCTTTGAGGAATGAAAGCGCCAGGTTATGTGTATAATCCGTTGGAGCCAGGACGGCGTGGACTGCGCTGGGATAATGGCCCTTTCTAGGGGAGCCCCTGAAGGGCAGCTTAGAAAGAAAGTTCTTCCAATGGGCAGAACTTTGAATAGTACATTTCACGATCATTTTGGGGAGGGGGAGAGGTGAGCTACACTGAGGTGAGGGTCTGCCCAGTTTCTGAGGCCTGTCTAATGGTTTGTGGGTAGACAGACTTAGAAGAAACATGTACGGAGAGTCAGTGCCAGGAACTGTAAGGAAGAGGCATGTGGATGGACTGCTTGAGATGGTTTGGCCTGTGAGAGGTTTTGTCTCACTCTCATCAGTCAGAAGGACAAGGTGACCCCTTGTGCCTGTCAGTCCGCCTTTCTCTCCATCCGCCTGGTGATGGCTGTGTGGGCTTGGGAACGAGGGGCCACGGTGGAGGGGGGCAGCTGGAACAGGCCTGGATCTGAATGTGTATTCTCCACGGCCTGGGTCTGTCAGCACCACTGCACATGGACCGCCCGGGTGTCTTTTTCACCATCGTGCTATTGCACAGAGCACAGGGCTTCATCAAAGGCAGAGTGAGGAGTTCTGTTGCAGCTCAGTGGTTAACCAACCCGATTAGTATTCATGAGGACTCGGGTTCGATTCCCTGACCCTGATCAGTGGGTTGAGGATCTGGCGTTGCCGTGAGCTGTGGTGTAGATGTCAGACGTGGCTCTGATTCTTCATTGCTATGGCTGTGGTGTAGACTGGCGGCTGTAGCTCTGATTCAACCCCTAGCCTGGGAACCTCCATATGCTGCAGGTGTGGCCCTAAAAAGACAAAACACAGAAAGGCAGAGTGAGTGGAACAGTCACCTCATTTAACCTCATCAGCTTTGCTCGTCCATCTGCTGCATGATGACTCGGAGAGGAAGGGGAATGGGACCCTGGGGCTTCCTGTGGTGCCTCCTAGGATTCTTTTGTCCAGTCATGAAAGTAGATTGGAGGACCTCCTGCTGACAGCACCCCTAAAGACTCAGATCTCAGAGATAAAATCCAGTATCCAGGACTGAGGGTGTCGGGGGTGCCAGCTGAAACCACCCTTGCTCTCTGGTGGTGGAAGTGGAGTGCAGGAGAAGTGTTCTGGGCGCTGTTTCTGCCTTAAACCTGATTTTCTCACCACCTCCAGTGATTTTATTAGCTAATGGAAGACCTTTTTCATACATTCACTTTCTGTTTAAAGCAGAGAGAGTTGATTCCTAGTATTTGAAATGCAGAACCCTGGTTTCTATAGTGGAATCCGTGGAGGTGGGGGAGCAGATGAGGTTGAATTGTGTTTTCCTCCAAAGTCGACCTTATTTGGAAATAGGGTCTTTGCAGATGTAATCAGGTTAGGATGAGCTTGTACTGTGTGTGACCGGGGCCATAAGTCCAAGGTTGGGTGTCCTTGTAAGAGGAAAGACACGCAGAGGAAGGTCATGTGATGACGGAGCCGGAGAGAGGAGTGATTCTAAGTATGAGCCAAGGAACCCTGCCGGTGCTGGAAGAAGCACAGGGGGTTCTTCCCAGGAAGTGCCTTTAGAGGGAGCGTGGCTCTGCCGATTTCATACGGATAGCCTCTGGAACCAAGAAAGAATATACATTTATGTTGTTTCGAACCACCCAGCTTGTCATTTCTTAACAGCCGCCTTGGGAAACTAATACGCACTTCATTCAGGTGCCCTGAGTCTGCGAAAGGACTCTGTTCTGGGAATTGGATGTGTGGCTGGCTGTGTTCTCGACTGTGGTGATTCAACCTGGTCTCAGTTTGCCGGCCTTAGAGGTAGGACTTTTGCGGCTGCCCGTCCATTTCGATCCTAAAAAACACATGATTATTAGCCATTGTCCAACGTCCCCTTCATTCGACTATTCTGGTTTCCATCCTGGTCCTGCTGCTCATTACGGTATGGTACCCATAATGGATATGATTTTCTTTTCCCCTGGAAATGAAATTCTGCTTGCGTCTCTGCTACCCAACGGACCTGGGGTCTATTCCCATGGAAATCAGCAGCTTCTCCCACTAGCACACCTGGCTGATGAGGAATAGCCAAAACAACCTCTTGGAATGTGCTGTCAGGCCCTCACCAATACGCCAGATTTAATCAAAATCTGAAACACTGTCAATGAGAAGATGCGCTATTATTTTATGAACCACTTAGAAAAAAAAAAACACTGTTGAAGTGTGACGTATAGTAACTTATAATACATCCTCATCTCAGAGACATGCAAAGGTGTGCATGGTAGAGCCCCGTACAGTATTTCTTCACGCCTGGTGAAGGGGTGTCTGCTGAGCTCCTTTGTTCACACTCCTTTAGAACACAGTCAAGAGTGCGTGAGCAGACCTCAGACTCTGGCAGCTCTCTAAGACTTTGGATTTCTTCCTCTTCATTGTCCTAGGGAGTTTCTGGCAACTTTATTTAACATGTGGACAACCACTGAGTCCAGTTTCCTTGTCAACTAAGAAAACAATTAGAACCACGTCTAGCTGCTTGAGGCCGCATGTTGACCCCACATCTCTGGTATGGATACCCATATGAACAAATTCAGTTTGATGTAAAATTGTGATTATCCATCCTTAGTCTAACACCCTCATATTCTTTTCTGGGGGGACAGGGGCCGCCCTGCGGCATATGGAATTCCTGGGCCAGGGCTCAATCCCAGCTGCCGTTGTGACCTATGCCACAGCTGCGGCAATGCCAGATCCTTTAACACACTGTGCAGGGTCAGGGATCGAACCTGCATCCTGGGCACTCTAGAGATGCCACCGATCCCGTTGGGACACAGCAGGAACTCCCACCCTCATACTGTATTACACTAGAACATTCACTCCAGTGTTTGCAGGTATTTTTTAGTGTGGAAGCGTTCGTCTGTGTCTGTGTGTGTGTCTGTCTTGGGTATCTGGCGGTTATTACAGGTTTAGAGAGGACAAACGATGGAGATGATGAAGGGAAATGGCCTTCTGTGTCCATGAGCTCAAGTGAGGGTACCTAGCGTTTGCAGGCAAGGTTGGAGCTGCAGGTCGAGCTTTACAGATGCTCTGATTCATCTGCATCCTCTCGTGGGGTCCCATCCGCTTCTCTGGGTCTTGTTTTCACATGTGACCTGGTGAAACTAGGAATTTAAACCAGTCCTGTAATTTGGCAGCTCATGGGATCACACTTGTACATTTGTCTTTTGGTCTCAGTGTTTTCAGCTCCAGGCAATGAGAGATTCCTTTGTGGTTGCTTTAGAAAATCTCTGGGGAGTTCCTGTTGTGGCTCAGCAGAAAGGAACCTGACGAACATCCATGAGGACATAGGTTCAATCCCTGACGTCACTCGGTGGGTTAAGGATCTGAGCTGCAGTGTAGTTCGCAGACACGGCTCGGATCCCATGTGGCTGTGGCTGTGGCTGTGGTGTAAGCCGGCAGCTACAGCTCCGATTTGACCCCTACCCTGGGAACCTCCATATGCCATGGGTGCTGCCCTAAAAAAAAAAAAAATGAAAAAAGGAAAATCTCTGATTTTTCAGTCTGTTCTTTGATAGGACATAGGAATTAGGATTTGGTAGTCTCTTTCTTTAAGCCAGTAGTTTGCACTGGTAGTGATTTCTGACTCCCTCAGGGGACATTTGCTAGCATCTGGAGAAGTTTTTGGTTGTCATGCCCAGGGAGGGAGGTATGTCTTATTTGTATCTAGCGGGCAGAGACTAGGGAGGGGGCTAAACACCCTCTCAGGCACAGGACAGTCTCCCACAAGAAAGAAGTATCCAGTTCAAAGTGTCCATGGTTTGGGGGCTGAGAAACCTTGTTTTCACCCACTCATCACTGTAGGAAGTAGCCGCCACTGCCCCAACCCCTTCGTTTTTCAAACACGCTGCTGTCCCCTTCAGCAGTCTCATCTTTTTGCCAAAAAGATACCATGATGTGATCAGTTATACGGAGCACCATTACTTTATAAACCACCCAGAAGGGAAAACAACCGTCGAGCCGTAAACACTGTTGGTTTTGAACACACATCCTCTCACGTGTGCCCTCACGTTCTTCTGCTGCAGCGGCTGCTCCGCTCCGCCAAGGCCACTCGATGGGCACTTCCTTCTGGGTGGCAGGTGGTATCGTGACTGCGTCTCCATAAAATGCGATAGGATGGTAAAGCCACATCCCTTGAGACTTGCAGAATTCCCACCGCGCTTAACCCCAGCAACTGATTCTTGAATTTGTTGCCTGCAACCACTCCTGGTAACAAATTCCCTATTCTCGTAGCAAAATGTGTTTGTGTGTGTGCATATGAAAGGTCTTGCAATATTGTCTAGCTCGTGGAGGAGCTAGGATGGCTGAAGATGCATCTAGGGCTTCCTTTAGTATCATCCAGGTCAGGCTATGGAATTTGCCTGAAGAGGCCTTTCTCGCCAGCGCCCTGTGTGTTCCGGGCACTGTGGCTTTTGGCTGTGGGCACTCGCTCTGGGTTCGCCTCCACTGCTGCTCACACTTTGAGCTCAGTGATTTCCAGGGCTGCTGCCGTCTGAGCTCTTTGCAGCCTCCCGCCTCTCCCCTCACTGGCTGGGACGGAGGACGTGTCTCGTTCATGGCAGCTTAGGGCAGGCTTGTGCTCTGGTCACGGGGGAGGCTCTTAACTTTCAGCATCTGCAGTAAGAGGCAGATCCTGCCTCTGTCAGTCCTACTGTTTGGGGAATTCTCCAAACAGAAAGATGTTAGAGGTTCGGATTGGCTGCCAAGAGTGGCAGAAGCCCACTGTGCACCGCCCACCTCCCTCTTCTGCAAAACAGAAAACCAGGAATCGTCCCTGTCTCTCTTCTTCCCCTCGCTTAGCAGATCGGCAAGTCGTTGATTCTGTCTCCAAAACAGTCTTGAATCCATCCTCTTTTTGGCTCTTGTGTCATTGACTTAATACAGCCAACTATTATCCACTTCATTGGGATTACTCTTAACAGCCTCTTTTCTTCCCATCTCCACACTTGGGCCCTCAAAGAGTATGTTTCTTTGTAAATTACCCTATACATCTTCTTTGATTTAAAGCCTTCAGTGGCTTTTTTTTCTTTCCCCCACTTAGAATAAAGTCCAAAATCCTCATTTTGGTTTAAGGAGGGTAATCTTATGTTTCATTTTACCTAGGGTATGATTTTTTTTTCCCCCTTTTCAGGGCTGCACCTGTGGCCTGTGGAGGTTCCCAGGCTAGGGGGTGAATTGGAGCTACAGCTGCTGGCCTACGCCACAGCCACAGCAATCCCAGATCTGAGCCGCGTCTGCAACCTACACGACAGCTCACAGCAATGCCGGATCCTTAACCCACTGAGCGAGGCCAGGGATTGAACCCGCAACCTCATGGTTCCTAGTCAGATTTGTTTCTGCTGCACCACGATGGGAACTCCACCCTCACATTCTTCACACAGCTCTCCCCTCACTGTCCTTCGAGTCCTAGCTTTATGGTCACCTCTGAGGCGCTTTTCCTTGCCTCTCTAACAGCCCCTTCCCCTATGCTGTGCATCATTTCTTCGTTCATTTCCTCCATGGAATCTCCAGAACTAGACATTAACCCATCTTTTATTCTCTGTCTCGGGCACTAGAATGTGAGCTCCCAGAGGGCGTGGATTTACATGCGCCTTACATACCATCGCGTCCCAGGGCCCTGACACTTGGGTTCCCTCCATCAATCAATCCGAGCTCTTCCTTCCCTGACCCCTTGACAAGGTTGAGCATGCAGGCTGGACCAAGTCAGAGCACACCACACGCTTCTTCCTTAGCACATCTCACAGTTGAAACAGTAATCTGTGCTATGTCACTCTGCCGGCTTCTCTTGTCGATAGAGTTCCAGAAGAATGGTGACGTGCCCCTCCTGCCACCTCCTACCAGGCGTACAACAGGGCAGCTCAGCACACGTGAATATGTTGCATGTTCTGCAAGCTTGTGGGTCAGGGAGTAGGGAGAAGGAGCGGAGGTAATGGAGGGCCGTGGGGTTTGGCAGCCTTGAAGGGCGTGTGCCCGGGGCCAGACAGGGAGGGAAGAGGGTTCACTGCAGGCCCCGCGTGCAGTGGGACCGGCCGCTTCGCCTTTCTCCTGAGCAGAATGTCCCTGGCCTTCCTCTGCTTCCCTCTCAGTCTTCCTCTTAGAGGCTTCTTGAACCCCAGAAAAATCTGGGCACATTAAGGACCCAGAACTTCAGCCCCGACAGAAGGGCAGGGATGGGAGCAAGGCCTCTGGATCCTGGGGAAGAGCTGGAGAAACATAGAGAGAAGGGCTTGTGGCTAATACCGTCCCTCACTGATGCTGTGTTGTCTTTGTAACCAGCAGACTTGCTCACCACCACGGCCACCACCACCACAGCCGCCGCCACCACCACAGCCGCCGCCACCTCAGCCGCCACCACCAAAGCCACAGTCTTACTTTCAACAGCCAGCGTTCAAAAGACAACTCTAACGTCACCCTCAGTCAAAGACAGTGTAGCCCCATCACCTGCGAGTACAAAAAGTGTGACTGTATCGGGGGCCAAGGGCAGCACGCCCACGTCATCTAGCTCCTCAAGGGTGATGCCAGCCCCAGCCCAGCAAAACACAAGTGCAGCAGCCAGTGACAAAGATGAGCAATCAACCTCGCGCAGCCCTACTGCAATTTCTGAAGGCTCAAAGGATTTTAGAGCCACAGCAACCACCGTCTCGATGAAGCCTGAAACCACGAGCAGCAAGAATGGAACTGAAAAAGATACAGCTGAAGCTGGAGCCCAGAAAGGTCATGGTGTGACCACACACACGCTGCCTAAGGAAGGCAGTCAGACAGCCTCTCAACCTACCGATCCGGATACGGCCTCAGAGGCCGCTCCTGCTCACTCTTCTCTTTATACCCCAGCAAGCATTACCCAGCCTGGCCCAGCCTCTGGGAGTCCTCCCGTTCCTGTGACTCCTGTTCCTTCTGTTTCTGTGGCTTCTTCGGTCCCTGTGACTTCAAAGCCCCTAGGGAGCTCCTCCCAGGGACGAGACAAAATTATTGCAACCACGAGTTTTGGCCTGCCAGCCAGTGTTACCTTCACAACTCGGGGGATGCTGAGCACGAGTAAGTAAAGCCTTTCTTTTTTCAAGCAGAAAGAAATGTTCTAATGCTTCTATTCTATACAGTTGCTCAGCTGGAAGATGGAGATTCACGCGGTGGATGAAACAGCCTGCGTGTGTGCCAGCCTCACTGGGCCCGTTTCCCGTTTCAGTGATGAGCAGAGGCCAACAGCTCTGTGTGTTCAGAGCTCGGGGTTTTGACCCACTCAGTTGAACATGCACTTTTTTTTTCTTTTTAATGTGCTGGTCTTAACCCAGTAAATTCATTTCAGAATTCACTGACGGATCATGAGCCTCAAGATCATGACCTGTGTCAGACCTGTTGCATCAGAATTTTGGGGCATGAACCCGAGAATCTGCCTTTTGAGTAACCCGCCAGGTAGTTTGGGTGCGCGCCGAGGTTGTGTCCTGAGGCGAGAGCGAGGGCTCTCGGTGGGATAAACCTGGGTTCCGACCCCTGCTCTGCCACTCGTCAGCCTGTGAGAGGCGTGTACTTCATCAAGCTCCTCTGAGCCTTGGTTTCCTTTTTATAAAATAGGGATAATCGCGGTACCTTTCTCACGGGGTTGTTGGGAGGATTAAATAAGAAAGTACCTTTGATTGCTTAGGACCCTCACACAAGTAAGTGCTCAGTCAACGGTAGCCCTTGCCGCCAACGTCATTGTCACTGCTGCTGTTACCTCTGCGGGCTCCGACGTTGGCTCATCCAGTGTGCACGTCCTGTAATAGGTCATGGACAGTGGGTGTTGCACTTGACCTGTCTGCCTCTTCTTCCTCACTTGTGACCCAGGTGAGGGCTGCACAACCAAAGAACCTCTGAAAACTCAGAACAAGAAAGACTGTTCTTTCTATTCAAGGTACCACCCACCTTTTCTCATAACCTTTGTTTTCCCAATTATAGCACCGTGGGTTACCTCCCAAGGAACTCAGCATACCTCCGGCAAGACGCCGGTGGTCACCAACAGCCCTGCGGCTCCTCAGCTCACAGGCTCTGCCTCAGGACCCAGGCCCACATCTGCTGTCAGGGGACCCACGAGTTCCAACGCAGCAACCCCTCACAGCTCCAGCATCCCTCCTCCCACCGCGGCAAGTGGTGTACAGGTAAGAGCGCTCAGACTCGGAGAGTCTGCAAAATGAGCATTTCTACCCTCCCCTTCACCCCGGGGTCCCTGGTGGGGCTGTGAAGAGTGTCATCATTCACCCACCGTCCCCGGCTTTGCTGGACTCTGGCTTAGACGGCAGGACAGCCAGTGACACCCCTGCCCTCAGACCCCAGCTTGCCCTGGACTCCTTCCTCGGTGTCGCCCACCCTGGGGAGGGACGGGAGGAGGAGCCAAAGACAAGATCCTGTCAGGCTCAGCCCGACCCTACTTCCAGTGGCTTCTTCCAGATTCAGTGCAATGCTCCTGAAAAGCTGCGTGGGGACATGCTCGTCCTGAACTTCTCCAAAGCCGACTTCTGTGTGAGTAGCCTGCTCATCTGAGCCCCACCCTGACTTTCGCAGTAGGGCTATGAAGGGAGAAGGGAATGAGGTGTTGCTCCTAGAAAGGAGCTGAGAGCGAGTCCTTTTCCCTGGCAGGACGCGGTGCCCGCTGGGCTGTTGCAGGGGTGCCAGTACCAGGGCTTGCGGGCTTTGCCTTCACAGGGGTCTGGGGGTCTGGAGACCCCAGGCCTTAGGTTCCGTTTGCTTCTAGCTCAGGGTGTGACTTTGTTAAGGTGATCTCTTTGGGCTTCTGAGGCCTCGGCTGAAAATAAGAGGCTTAGTCCGCCTAACTCCCCGGTCCGTAGTCTGCGGTTTTATATTTCCTGGCCCGTGTCTTATGTGACGGCTTCCCTCTGACCTGGGGGAATCCCTTGCAAGCTGTTGTTCTTCCACTCCGGGTGGCGTGTGTATGACTTGTTTGTGTGAGATGGTGTCAGCACGTGTGTGAGTACACGTGTATTAAAGAGAGTGTGGCAGTGCATCCACTGCCTTCAGACTGCCAGTCTCCCTAGGATTAAGGGCTGTAGTCTGGGGATGTCCGCCTAACCTCAGTGCTTTCTTGGGAAATAGCTGAGTACTGGTGCCGCATGGCTCACTGCTGCCCTCTCCTGGTCAGTGGCTATTTTGGCAAATACCCCTAGGAAGTAGAATGGGACACCGTTCCGAAAGGATGAGGAGCTTGGGTTTACAGTACTTCAATGATACGTGTGTTTTCTGCACTTGTTTTCTCTGGGGGTGCCCATTTTGCTGGAATTTTCCAGGTGAACTAGAAAAACGTACACTTAGACTGGAGTTTTAAAAGGGAGCAGTGGGAGTTCCCATTTGGCTCCACAGTAACGAACCTGACTAGTGTCCATTAGATGCGGGTTCCATCCCTGGCCTTGCTCGGTGGGTTAAGGATCCAGCATTGCTGTGACCTGTAGTGTAGGTCATAGACGCGGCTCGGATCCTGTGTTGCTGTGGTGTAGGCGGCAGCTGCCACTCTGATTTGACCCCTGGCCTGGGGACTTCTTTGTGCTGCAGGTGCAGCCCTAAAAAGCCAAAAAAAAGAGGGTGAGGAGCAGTGTTCTAGGATTGGGCTTATTGGAGAAGGAAAGAATCACACTGACGCTCACCCAGTCTTTCCTCCGGCTCCATGTTTGGCTGAAACTTGGCAGGGGGGTGTTTGGTTGTGGCAAGCGTTCTTTTCTTTTGCTGTAAACGGGGAAAGCTCTCGATCTTTACCTGGTATCAGGCTGGGGAATCAGTAAGCCCAAGGAAATTCCAGGTAGAAACTCAAGAGGTGGTGTGTGGGGCAAGCCACACCAAGGTTCTTTTCTTCATCTTCGTCCCCTTGTTCCAAAACCTGGTCAGGTGCCTCTAGGTGACGTGGCAGGTCTGGGCAAAAGTTGCTCCCACTTGGTTTCCTCACCCTCAGCCCTAAAGCCATACCAGCCACACTCTTTGTGGTTAGGAATAGAGAAGACTCCCCTCCAAGATGTCCTCGTGTGCATCTTCAGGACATTCCCAAGTTCCCCTGTTCAGTGATGGCCTCGCCCTTCTCCCCTGGTCCATGTCTTATGTGGAACCACCCTGCCTGTTGGTGGTTCAGTCTCAGGCGAGGGAATGTGCGCACGTGCTCCAGCTTTGGGATAGAGAAGCTCGAGCCGAGTCGAGGCTTCTGCTCCCGAGGTCTCTGACCTCAGCACAGAGGGCTGGCGGGTGGCAGATTCAGAGAAGATGGGCGCCTTCCCCACCGCAGTGCCTCCTCAGGTCCTGGAGGGAGGGAGGTGACCGAGGGCATCAGGTCGTGATCCTTAAAGGGCTTCGAGGGAGGAAGGGGCGCCAGGCCGGTGATCTTGTTCAACCATAGGCGAGACAGACGGGGTGGGGGGCCTAGGGGAGGTGCCCACCTGGGGCAGAGAAGGCAGGGTCTGGCCTAGGAGGACCGGCCGGCCCGGGAATGGCCCCAGCTGAGGCTGGAAAGGGGAGTAAGCTCCCTCCCGACCTTAGCTCCCAAGGGCAGCCCTGTGAGCCCGGGCTGCTGTCCGATTCCCGACGAATCACCAGTGGTCTCCCCTCAACAGAGGTCAGGCCCTGTGGGAGCGAAGCTGTATACGCTTCTGTGCCAGGCGGCAAAAGCCACCTTCAACCCATCTCAAGATCAGTGCAGTATCCAGCTGGCACCTGTTCCGGAAATCCAGTCAGTGGCCATCAAAGCAATCACCATCCGCAGTGAGTTGAGGCCTCCATGGGGCGGGAGTGGGGCAGGCGGGATGGTTCAGGAGCCACAAGGATGGGTCAGTTGTCAACCCCTGGCCCCCGAGAGAGGGAGACGCATCTCGGGGGATGGATATGGGGTGTCCTTCCCCTTACCGCACTCCTCTGGGCTAGACCACTGAAGCGGCCCCTCTCCTTCTTCCCCCTCAGCAAAGTTCCATCCCAAGGACACATACGAGTTGCTGAAGAACAAATGGGCTGACCTAAAAGAGGTAAGCGGCTGCCACCCACTTGCTGGGACAGACTGGGGCAGGAGCCGGTCCCTTTGGAGTTGCACGGTCCCTTGCTCCAGGGTCTGTCTCATTGCCAAGGAGCCTCTCGTCTGCCAGCATCCAGAAGACAGGGCGAGAAGGGATGAAGGGGCGGTGGCATAGGCCCCCCCAGCCCGGAGCAGCAGAAGAGCTCATAAGCGGACGGGGGTTCTGAGAGAAGGTGACCTGGAACCAGTCTTCTGCCACATAACGTTCTCCTTCCTGGCCAGGTGGGAGTCACTAACATGCAGTTAGGGGATCAAGGACCACCAGAGGAGACTGAGGACCGGTTCAGCACGCCCCTCATCATCACCATTGTCTGCATGGCATCCTTCTTGCTCATGGTTGCGGCCCTCTATGGCTGCTGCCACCAGCGCCTCTCCCAGAGGAAGGACCAGGTGAGGACCTCATTTCCTTAGCCAGGAAGCAGCTCGGGTCACTGGAGGCCTCTCACCCCGTTACTCCCATATTCGAGAAAAGCCAGGGGGCTGCGGTCCCTCTCTGACAGGCAGAGATCACCGGATAGGAATGGAAACTTGCCTGAATGTTAAAGAGGCAGCATGGTGGAAGGGAGGACGTGGACCATGGAGTCAAGAAGACCTGGCTTAAGCCTGAGCTCAGCCTCCTGTCATCTGGGTGACCTTGAGCAAGTCGTATTACCTGTGAGCTTCAGAGTTCTCATCTGCTTAACGGGGCCAATATCTAGCCTGCAGCGTTGCTCTGAGGCACTGCTGATAGAAATGAGCCATTTACCTTCTAGAATTTCTCCATGGCAGTTCCATCCAGGCCAGTGGTTCTCAACCCAGGCTGTACACTGTGGGGAGCTTAAAAAAAATATCCCTATGCTTAGCTTCCTCACATACCAGTTGAAAAGAATCTCTGGGAGTTCCTGTTGTGGCGCAGTGGAAACAAATCTGACTAGGAACCATGAGGATGCGGGTTCGATCCCTGGCCTCGCTCAGTGGGTTAAGGATACAGCCTTGCCTGAGCTGTGGTGTGGGTTGCAGATGTGGCTTGGATCCTGACTTGCTGTGGCTGTGGTGTTGGCTGACGGCTGTAGCTCCTATTCGAACCCTAGCCTAGGAACCTCCATATGCTGTGGGTGTGATCCTAAAAAGGCAAAAAAAAAAAAAAAAAAATTCTGGATCGGTAGATTTGGGAAAAGCTTCCCCAGGGACGCTCCTAAACACCCTGGATTGTGTCCTGGGTAAAGATGGAGAGAAAGTGTTCTCTCCAGGGGATTCCTAGAGATGGCTGCAGGTGCTCCTCTCCCCACCTTGCTCAGACTTAGAGACGTCCTGATCAAAGCCGCTTCCTTCCAGTTTTTCCCAGCTCGGCACAGGGCGTGAGGAGGAGTTTGGGGGGAAGGAATGGAGGGAAGAGATTGGAGGACACTGGAGAACAAAGTCCATCTCCACAGACTTCGTGGATCTGCCACCAGGGCAAAGGGAGGCGAGCTGGGAATTTTAGGATGCTGGGCAAGTTCTTAGCTCAGAGAGCCCCAAGGCAGCCCAGTAGTCAGGATGGCCTCCAGGAGCACCTGTTGCTCACATTAGCCAAATTGGGGTTCCTAAATTATGGGGGTACAGGCATACTACAAAGGCTATAGTTAGGCTAACAGCCCTCAAAAGTTACCCTTTTTTCTTGGGTTATCTCCTTGGCCGTAGCAACGGCTCACAGAGGAGCTACAGACAGTGGAGAACGGTTACCATGACAACCCAACACTGGAAGTGATGGAGACCTCCTCAGAGATGCAGGAGAAGAAGGTGGCCAACCTCAACGGGGAGCTGGGGGACAGCTGGATTGTCCCTCTGGACAACCTGACCAAGGATGACCTGGAGGAGGAGGAAGACACACACCTCTGAGCAGGTCTGCCGGCGGCCTCCGACAGCGCACAGGGCTGCAGCTGAACCACCTCAAGTGCCGTCTGGACAAGGGAGGAAGATCCTTCCCCTTGGAGGGAAAGACTGGGGAGGGAGGGCGGACTTGGAGCGTTCCCTCCTCCCAATCCCCGTAGGCCTTAATTTTTCCCTTTTCAAGCTGAACAAATCTCATTCTGTGTAGAAGCTTCTTGTAAAATAACCCACTAGTGCCTGAGTGCAGTGCCGCTGGGAGGTCAGGCAAGAGCCGTGTGAGGGACTTTCGAGACCGCATGGTAGGCTCCCTTCATTTCACAGACAGGTGACTGAGGCCTAAGGAGGGTAAAGTCGAGGTCACACAGCCACTGGGTGACAGAGTCGGGATGAAAACAGAGCTTCCCACCTTCAGCCCGGTGCCCGTTCCCAGCGCGCCACGCCGCCCTCCCGAGCCGCCGCGGGCACGGCGTCCACTGAGGAGGCTGGAGGGGAGCGCAGGGCGGATCTCGTCTCGGCGGAATCTGGTTACTTAAAAGGATAGGTCCCGTTTTCTGTCCTGTCGGCCTCCCCTGCCAGTGTTCTGTCCTCTCTGTTCTCATCCCTCCCTTGACTCAGTTTTCCTTTTCACGCTGTCCCCAACGCAGATCATTCACGACCTTGCTCTCCTTGTCCTGGAGTCGAGTTTCCTGGCACTTCTTAGGCCATTGGGACTGAACGCACGCAGGACTCCCAGTGTGGACAGGTGTGTCCCGGCGCCCATCTACAGGGGGAGCTCTTCCCCCCGGGATGGGCCCCGGCCCACCCCCAGCCCTCCTCGAGGAGGCCGCCCATTCCCACTGGGCACTAAAAGCAGCAGCAGCAGCAGCAGCTCCCGAAAGCAAGGTGTTCCTATTTCCGTGGCCCCTGCGATGGGGTGGGGGCCCCAGCTCCGGAGGCCCCTGAGACCCAGCGGCTTGAAGGACAGCTTTGCGGGGCCCGGGCAGCTGAGATTTGTCTGAACAGACAATTGATCGAAACAACAGGAAGAACAGGCTTTACTTACTCTCTGTTTCATCGGAAACCCAGGGGCTGGTGAGTCTCTGAGAGTTGTGTTTTCTTTCTTTGTTGGTCTTTTGAATCTGGCTCTCCGATGCCCAAGGCCGAAGCTCAGATCATTAGAACCCTTTCAGTTAGATTCCAGGTTTCTGTGCACGGGCAAGAAAGGCCTAAAACGTGAGGTGCCTTTCAAAGTGCACAAGGGACAGCCCTGGCCTGGCCTTCTGTTCCCGGCGACCTTTCACTGTCCACGCATGGAGCTGGACCTTGCTGGGTCCCCTCCTCTGAGTTCCTAGCAGGGCTGGTTGCTCCTGCAGGTTCTGGGGGCCTCTCAGGGAAACGGAGCACTGACTGCTGCCCAGGGGAGGGGTCTGGAGGGAGCGCAGCGGGCGGCTGAGGACTGGGCAGCGGGAGGCTTCCCCAGGTTTTCTGAGAAGAGGGGCCTGTGTGGAACTCTGTATTTTGCCCACGCTCTCTATTGTACCTGGGGATGAAGTCCCTGCAGCCAACCAGGAAGATGGGCACGACTGCTTAGGAGAATGAAAATGGTCACTGCAGGGCAAGGAAGCCAGAGCCCCTGCATGTAGAGGCAGGCCCAGGCTGCAGTAGTTCTGATAAAATAGGCCACCTGCCTTAGGATAGTTTCTTTTTTTCTTGGCCGCACCCTCGGCATGTGGAAGTTCCTGGGTCAGGGATCGAACCCATGCCGCAGCAGTGACAACACCGGGTCCTTAACCCACTGAGCCACCTGGGAACTCCAGGGTTTTTTTTTAAAGGGGAGGATGTGAGCCTTCCTTGGCTGCTTAATCCTCTCTTCAGGGCCTTTAGCCACCTGATACCCAGGGGAAAAGGAAGGCCAGAGGTTCAAGCAGGTCCCCCAATGAGTTTCCCAAGAGCTAGAAATATACCGAGCTATCCAGGACCCTCCAGTATTTGTCCTGATTCTCTAGTATTTGGAGGTTGGCAGGATGGAGCTAAATACCAGTTTGGGGGAAAAGAGAGGAAATATTGTTTCAATGGGGAAAGATCTGTTTGCTTCTTTCCTACCCAGCATCTGGCTCTTTCTCCCTGGTGGGTTTCTGTCATGACCACTGTGGGAGAGCCAGAGGACTCCTTTGTTGATTGATACTGCGTCACAGTTCGTCAGGGAGCTTTAGACAGAGGCAGCAAATATGTCTCTGCAAACCAAGCAAAGGCTGCAACCGCCAGGCCTATGGGGAGAGAGATGGTGACTGGCAAAGACTAGAGAGTAAAAATGGCGCTTGGTCAAGGGGAAGGACGGTGGCTCTGTCAGCGGGAAGCCCGAAGAGCTTTGGGTTATTCAGAGGTTTCTTCCTTTGGTGCATCCAGATTGTATTGCTCTAGCGTTTTGGGGCAACTTGCCTTGGCTCGCTCTTGCTGCTAGACACCCGTGTCAAAGGCCATCCCGCTGTGTATCTATGAAGGGCATCTACTTCCCCGGTCACTGCTGGTTCTACTGCTATCTGGTGATTCAGAGTCTGGGGTGGAGAGGAGAGGAACACTACCGGGAACTCGACGTGACTTGAAAATAAAGTTGTGCAAAAGAGAGATTATAAGCTCGATTTCAGTGGCACACTCATTTCCCTAAACTTGCATAAAAGGCCAGAGACCATGAATCTGATGACTGGGCAACATCCAGTGAAGCATGCTGTCACGTGGGTGGGGAGAGACGCAGCAATGCTTATGAAGGGGGGACAGAAAATTCTTTGCATCATAGGACAGAATACGGGTTTAATCTCGTCTAGACGTAAGAGTCTTCTTTCTCCTCTTGATAAGGAAGGCTAGCAGAAAGTATATTTAAACCACTTCTTGAGCTTTATCTTTTTGACCATATAGTGGAGAAACTTTGAAAAACAGGTTCAAGCTGATACATATAAATGTATTTTTTGATAATGTAAATACAGCAGCCACATGTTAACCCGCCCTGCACTGCGTTGAGTGAATATACTTTGTAAAAACATTTGTTAGCTAAGAGAGATGGCTTTTTCCCCCTCTAAACAGGACTGTAAATGTCTATTTTACTAGAAATAACAAGTTTGTTTTTCTTTAAGTGAAAAATGAAACATAAGACAGGCTGATGACAAAGTTTTTGTCTTGTAGGTTGGGCATTTTTATTTTTGTTTTTATTTTTAAATACTGCCCTCCCCCCTCTCCAGTGGAGGTCGTAGCTTGTTACAGGAAGGTTGGAGTCAACAAGTTCTGGTTGGAATTTGACCCTTTAGTGATAGAGGGTTTTGGAAACTAGTCCAATCTTTTTTTTTTTTTTTTTTTAACCGATAAAGAGCCCGAAGCCCAGAAACATCAAGTGACTTATCCAGAATCACATGTTTAGGGACAGAAACAGGATTAAAACCTGGGTTGGAAGACTGTCCAGTGCCGTGTGCCTCAGCAGCAACCAGTTAAGGACTGCTAATGAAGGGCAGGCACCAGAATGACACAAAGGACATAATTCCCTTCTCAGATCTCCTGCAGCAGAGCCAGGGAGAGCATGAAGACAAAGTGGGGAACTTAGCGGTCTACTATATGTATTCTGAGTTATTTGGGTTTAAGAACGATTCTTTTCCGCCAAGAAATAGTTTTAAATGAGCTTTTACATAGAGATCTTTTACTAGTATTTGGTCCTACTGGACCAAGGATCAAAGGGAACAAGACAAGGGAAGGGAGAGGGGGTGAGAGTGAGTAATGGTGTGTTTCAACACTGTCATTAGCTGGTTTGCTCAGGCGTAGTGAAAACCCAACACTGAGTGAAAGGAGGGGATCCCGGTTGGCTGTGGGTCTTTTTTTAACTTAGTGAATGTTAAAGAGTTTGCCCAGGAGACTGGGGGAGCATGTGTCTTAGCGGACAGGGGTCTAAAGTACACTGGAATTTACTGAGAAAATTGTTTGTAAAGACTATATACTTAATTATTGCCATTTTCTTACAAAATATATTTTGGGAAATTGTATTCCGTCAATTAAAGCGCTTTTGTGTAAACGGGTTCAAGCCCTAGTATTTCGCTTGACTGGCTTCCATTCTTCACTTGTGCACGAGTCTTACCACTGAGGCCCCTGAGGACATGGGACACCCGAGCAGCCAGCTCCTCTCTTAGTCACGCCCGCTTAACTACATGCGGGTCCAGAGAGTGAGAGAGAAAAGGGCAGAAGCTGCAAGGAAAAGGGGACCCTGAAGGTGATGACAGTTCTCCAGAAGATCTCAGACCGCTCTGGCGACCACAACCACAAGGGCCTCATTGTCCCCCACAGCACCGTTTCACTTGCATTTTACCCTCTTCCTCCCTCTGTTTCTGCCTCGGATAAAACAGTGACAGACATACTCACTGCCAAAGATGCCAGGGGGGCTGTGGAACCCTCATCAGGTATGAAAACACCGGCAGAAGCAAGGCAGACAACACGACAAAAACAAAGGATTCTTCTGTTCTGGTCTTGTTCTGCCCATAAAAGGATCTTTCAGAAGCAGCCTCTGCCTGTCCCTTATCTGGAGACATAGTGAAGATGAAATGAGGGTCAAGAGAGGGACCACTCAAGGATGATTCTGATCCTCTCCATCTCCTGGGTGCTCCTGGGTGGCATCATCTACCTATATGTTCCTTCACTGCAAGAGGAGACTTTTATCATTCCCGTCTTGCAGAAGGGAAAACTGTCAGGTGAACCTGGCCCGCATTCATAGTTGCTGTACAACAGTCTCTTCTATTGGCCTGGCATCTTGTAACTTACAAAACATTTTTACACATTTTATTCAGCTATTACTTAATGGCCCCCACTCTACCAATAGGGAAATTGGGTCCAGAGACTAGGGATTCTCTCTGAGATCACAGAGCTATTTAAGTGGTGCTGCTTGGCCTCGAGTCTACATCTTGTCTCTCTAAGGCCTATAGTCTTCTCAATAACCACATTAATGCTTGAGTTCCAATAATGACAAAGTAGGTTTCTAGAAAGCAACTACCGTTACAGTATGAGTTCCCTTTTATGTTGTAGTTTGGAAAGGCAGTTAACAGCCTTGAGGGTGGACCAGAGTCAGGCTAGGGGTATTTTGAGGTTAACTTCAAGAGTGTGCCAAGGACACAGAAAGGAGCACAAGTATCAGGAACTCAGGCAGGCCTCTGGCCATGCTTGAGGCACACTGTTCTAAGAAGAGAATGATTCATAGTTTATCATGACCACAAAGACCTGAGACTCCATGCTCTTCCTGAATAGGTCATTCACTCTGCTCGCTGCCCTGCCAACCAAGAGGCACTGTTTTGCTGTGTCCCTTTGTTACTCATAACCCTTCGAAACCATGTATTTCTTTTGAACCCCAAGGGGGACAACAGTAAATGATGAATAGAACTGGCTACTATACAGCAGTGTGATAAATACAGAGATGGCTCGTATTTTTCAACAACCCTGGCATTTTATAGATTAAAAAGTGACCGGGATCCTAGCAAATAGAATCTGCTGCCAACATTTAAAAGGTGGAGAAAGTGAGGCAAAGGAGTTGAGACTGTCCAATGCTACACAGAAGTCATGCGTGGATCTAGAAATAAGCCCAGGGCTCCTGGCCCCGCCCTGGGCCGCCCGTCCTCACAGCCCACGTTCAGAGGGCAGGTGCACATGCCACAGACATTGTCAAGGGCCCTCATCTCCCCTCTTGGGCTTGGCCAACCATCAGAACTCACCAGCACAGCAGTGGATGGGCTGCTTCTATAGCTTTTTTTTCCTTGTAATGAGAATGTATCTGGAAACGATATAACTCACCGCCTTTGCTCTTCCCAGGTGAGGGCTCAGTGGGAGGAAATTCCCTGGTAGGTCTCCACATGATGTGGGAGTAGCTGGCATCTCAACTCTTTGCTTGTTGCTGCCGTCCCACCAGATGACAAATGTATCAAGGGAGAGGAGATGGTCACCCATATTTCCATCCTCTGCGGGGAATGAACCAAGCAAAGGCCAGTTCCTCACCTTATCAGCGCACATCATGGTTTCCTGTTTTGAAAACAAAGAAATGTTACTTAGAAGCCATGCTTAAAGCACACTCTAGAAGTGAGAGCTATGCAGTGAGATGGATTGTTTACTTTATAAAGAGAAAACATTGATTTATAAAGAATCCTTTTTTTTAAGAGTTCAGCCCTTAAAGACAGGGATCCAGAATTTTCCCAATCTTTCCCAATTTCTCAACACCTCCAAGTTCTATTTACTGTCTTTCTTTCTATTTCAGTTCAGGTTTTTCTTCTAGTTCCTACCTGTACAAGTATGTCCCCCTTAAAGAAAACCTGGGAAACACAAGTCCATATTTACTGTGCAGATAAAATATCTGCTGGTCATTGACAGCAGATTTTAAAAAAACACCATTTTAGGAAATAACTTACCAGCCTTCTTTAAAAATGGAAATTTCCCCTAGATGCTCTGAAAGATCCACCAGCCTCAATGAAAGCAAGGCTTTTCTACAGCATGTATTTTTTTCTGTCTTTGGAAGCCTGAATAAAACTCACCGGTTTTTCAGGGAAAAATATTAACTGCAAAATATATAAATATTTAAAAAGTTGTCTTCAAAAGCAGTTTTATCAAACACAAAAGCACATCTCTTAGCGTCCATATATAACTTTTTATTAAGAAAATGAACAAAATACATTCTTTCTCCATATGTACATTACATACAACATAATTCTACAACTGCAATTGTTCACTCATTTTATTCACAAAGCAGTGTTAACACATTCACCAAACCTGGGATCAGAACATTACTTGTATTAAGAAACAAAACAAAAACCTAAAAAGCCCATATGGATTGGTTGAAAATAAGATTAAAGCAGGGAGGATCATGAGAGGGTTGGGGAAGATTGCAAAACACATTCAACACGGCCCAACAATGACTTAGAACAAGAATGATGTGAGAAGATACCTGATGCCTCAAAACATTCCTGTTTAAGAACTCCAACTAGCTCATGACAGGTGTTCGAGACTCCCCTCCCTCATGATTTCCACGTGAGGATATAGGATTCATGTTGCTACTGAGGAGGGGAAAGGAAGGAGTAGAACCCTGAAAGGCTGCAGTTTCTTCCTTCATACATTAAGAAAAGAACTCTAATGAAATATAAAAATCCTAAATCTTAGCTGATAAACAGAGGAATACGTTTTTTGGGGGGAAAGACATTTGCTAAGCACGATAAAGGAACTCTTGTTTCAAGGACTCCTTATTTATATACTTACATTAATTTTTTGTTTTGCTTTGCTTTTCCCTTGGCCTTTGAAAAGTATTTCATCTTTTTTGGGCGTGAGTTTAATTATATTAAAAAGTCCAACTAGGAGTACCCATCATGGTGCAGCAGAAACAAATGTGACCAGGAACCATGAGGTTGCAGGTTCGATCCCTGGCCTCGCTCAGTGGGTTAAGGATCTGGCGTTGCCGTGAGCTGTGGTGTAGGTCACAGACGCAGCTCGGATCTGGCATTGCTATGGTTGTGGTGTAGGCCAGCAGCTGTGGCTCCAACATATGCAGCTGGGAACCAACATATGCAGCAGGTGCAGCCCTAAAAAAAAACCAAAAAAAAAAAAAAAGTTCATCTAAATAGAAAGCTCTTCATGGGTATGACTATGCTGCAAACTTCCATAATGGTGCATAAAAGCGCTTAAAAATTCAAAATAAGCTTTGAGATAAAACATTCAATGACCTGAACAAGGCAGCACCCTACAGCTTTTGGGTAATACCATATATCTATAATTTAGGCTTGAAAGATATGTATCAACAGAATTACTTTCAGACTGTCTAGAAAGGGCAATGCTTTAGAGGAATATAGCAGGGGCTAAGACTAATGTTTGTACCCTGGTCCTCCACACATGTGGTAAAAGACAAGGAGGAGTGGCTCTGTCAAGATTTTTGTTTTTGTTTTACTTCCGGCCTTTACCACGTTGGGTAACAGAAGGAAGTCAGGAAAATAAAATGCGTAAGTCTCACCAGTTAAATAATAGTGGCTTTCTTTCTTTACCTTAGTAATTTCCTAAATTTCTATGATAAACATTTTTATAATTACGAAAAACAACAGATGTTGTTATTTAAAAGTCCCATAAAAGATGTTCGACACTCTCCAACTTTCAGATGAGTTGGTTGCTGTAACACCCTATTTCCAATCTACGAGCTGTTCTAACAGAAAAGGAGCCATCAACAGCATTAAAAAGCAGACCCAGAAAGACCCCATGCTCTTGGCTTTGGATGGAGCTTTATCTTCCTTCTCAACCTAATTTCCAGTCCAGCTTTGGTTTTGAGGATCTCTCTATCTAAAGATATCTTCATTTATGGCCAGTAAGTACTTCGAATTTGTTAAGAGTTGACTCAATCTGACATCCTTCCCGAGCTATGCACACAGACACACACTTCCATTGAAAAGATGGAAAAATGTTTGTTGCCAAGATCAACACACGAAAAGGAGACCGACCTTAAGCTTTCCTGTACTCTTCTGAGGCTGCATATTCAGTTGTACAGATTCTGAAGTGGTGACAGGGAAGAAGAAGCTATCCCCATAAAAGGATCTGCTCATAGAAACATGTCTCATTATTTTATAATTTCTAAACTGAGCTGAAGACAATATGTAAAGGAAAATTAATACTATACTATTTTCATTCAATTGAAAAGACATTTTACACAAGTCAAAAAGCAAGCTGGCTTAAAGAGTGACACAATCACAGCATCTCTTGGTTGAGCTAAATGGAAACTTACGAGAGTACGTTTTTATTTCTCTAAAGGGTGGTTTACAATTGAGGAAGAAAACAGTTTACAACGGGTCACTAAATGTTTTTTTTTTTTTGAAAGGAAAATATATCTCAAAAAGGAAATATATGTATGACTTTCAAAAACATGTATCTTCGCCATAGACTATCCTCATTTAAACTTCTGGACTTTGATACCCTACTATTGAATTTGGGGTTGGGTATACAATTACCTTAACATGCCTTATAACTTTGTCTTCAGTGCTCTGACAAGTACGGTTAATACGTATGTGTAAAATTAAGCCAAGCCTTTACAAAGGTGCACGTACTCTAAGACTTCTAAAGTAGGCAATTCAGGAGATGTAAAGCTACATACCTCTGCCCTCAGTTTTCCTTCTTTCATCTTAATAAGGTAAACATAGCAAAGACAGGGCAACGTGCTAAAACAGTCACTTGCCAAAATCTGATGGCACGGCCCTGATGGTATAAGGTATTCTCCTTTGTTGCAAAATGAATTTATAAACTATAGCTCTGCCAGCTGCAATGGAGCTGAACTTATTCTAGATACCTTCTCTAATTAATCACTTTATAGATGTGGAGGAAACCTACAGAATAAACCAAAATTATTAAATACTTCTAATGCCAAGCCCAGAACTCATGTATTTCCTGGCAAAGCAGGATAAACAGAAGACCCTTTGGACTACGTATAATTAATTTTAAAACATGGAAACTAAAATGATGTCAGTGCAATTCTGTATGGGTTAGAAGTTAAATATGAAATTACAATTTTCTTCCTATTTTAAAGGGCTGGAAAATGAACACCAACCAAATGACTACTAGTGAAACTGTAACAAAGGCTTTCTTGAGATTTGTTAACAAAGGAGAGAAATTAAGCTCAAAATTGGTTACTCGAGTAGCTCCTTAATCATGCACACAGGCCTGCTCAGTATCTTGGTGTTTTTCCTTCCTGCCAATTAATCTGGCACTCATTAAGCACTGAACGATACTGAAGAATGATGATCTCCTCAGGCTGGTATTCATGTGGCAGACAGCTCAGATATCCAGACTAACTGCTGTGAATGCTAGCATCCCAGATGGTACCGAGCAGTGTTGTAGTAAGAGGTTCAACTTTTTGAAAAAGCAAGTCTCCTGGGAGCCCCCCAAACTGCACGTTAAAATGTTTTACTGCTGATTTCCCCTCTGGATCCTTATCAAGGGACTGGCTGTACATAAGAAACCACTCATCTGGAGTTCCCATTGTGGCACAGTAGAAACGAATCCAACTAGGAACCATGAGGTTGTGGGTTTGACAGCTGGCCTTGCTCACTGGGTTAAGGATCCAGTGTTGCCGTGAGCTGTGGTGTAGGCTGGTAGCTATAGCTCTGATTCGACCCCTAGCCTGGAAACCTCCATATGCCACAGGTTTGGCCCTAAAAAAGACAAAAGCCAAAAAAGGAAAAAAGAAACTGCTCACCTAGTTTAAAATCTAGAGCCTGTTACACTGGGTTTCCTGTTTTAAGATCTCTATCAAATATTTGGGAGATGGTAAGAAAAGTGATTAACCAAGAAATGCTGCTTTGCAAAGACTATTCAGAATAACTGAACTTTGATCCCTTTTGATACTCTTCTTCTCAGCACTGCATTAAATTTAGGGTTATAAATGAAGAGTTTTATCATTTAGATTTGTGGACCTTCAAATCCATGAGCAAAAAGCTCCATTTTTTTCTTCCTCTAACATATCCTCCTTCTCTCTAGTTCTGTTCCTGAGGTTCGATATCTCCAAGTAAAAATGCCACAGATAGGCAAAATAGGACATTGCGTACAAATGTTTTTAAGAGTTCACTGAGACTGTACAGCAAATAAAAAGGAAGACAAATTAGTTCATAATTACAAGTGATACAAGTGGCCCAATTCTCTACTAAACACCACCTGCTATTTTTTGTTGTTGACCCTACAGCTCTTAGATAACATCCATGTAACGTTTTGTTTTCAATACAGTTAGGTAGTGTTTGAGGACATGACAGTATATATCTGTAAATCCTATTTCCAAATAATAACTATTGTGGAAGATAAACTAAAGCTACCTTTTGATTTTCAAGTTCTTCAGTTCTGAATTGGGATCCAGTTCAAGATCTATAACTTTAGAGTTTTACCTAAGAGAAAGAGACATACAGTGATAATGGTTTCCCACAAGGACATCTCTGCACTGCTAGAAAATCTAGTTTACTGTAAACTCCTTGGGTTAAGGCCTATAGAATCTATTGTCAGAGGATTTCATCACAGGCTATGATTGGGAATAAAATTTGGTCATTTGGAACTTGAGCTAACTGCACATTCTTGAGGGGAAGAGACACTTATAAGACCACTAATTTTATTTAAGAAAAAATGAATACCAATAAATTCACAGCAAGCAAAGCTATTCCTGATATTCAATTACCTCAGAAAATAAAAGTGAATTCTTAAATTCCAACTTTAGCAGAAAATAAATGCTACTCGGGGAGGCTGGAGTAGGGGAAAAAAGGCTAAAAATACAAAGAGAGGATAACAGGTAAATGAAGCTTCTGGTGAAGTGCTGAATTCTATGAGCTCTGCTATGAAACTTGCACCTTATCCATAGTTTTATGACTGTACATCCTAGTGCCAGGGGAAGCAGCCAACACTGGCTCCTCTACTGAAGCTTCTATAGCTATATTACTATCCCCTAAATGAAAATGATTCAAGTATTTTTTACAGCAGTGTCTGAACATTATAAATTCTGTAATAATGTACGATTTTAAATTTCACTATTCTGTTGTCATATACAAGGATAAAAGAGCATGTTTGACTCAGATTTTTATCTGTTTTCTGCAAGGAGCATAAAACTTGTAAGTAATGCCACAGAAAATCTAGGAAGTTTAGTGCTAAAAAAGCCAAGAATAAAGTCAGATTAGTTAAGAAAAATAATGAAAACACAATTGAAAGTATTTGGTGGGTAGGAAGAAATCAAGGTTTAAAGATTATGTATAAATAAAATCTCAAGACAGTATTTTTTGGGAAAAATTAAGAAAGCATTTGGTGAGGAAATCAATAAACTGCACTCATGACTCTTCCTTGCTAAAGCAAATGATTTGATCTAGTTGGCTCCTAATTAATCATTTCAACAAACTTTAAAACTTCCACGTCATTTCAGCATTAATACAAATAACAGTGAGATGTAGGCCACAGTCAAAAATCACCAAAGAATAAGGTTATCTGACTACAAATTGTGAGTGAAAGAACCCCAAGATCTAATCTACGACTGTTTTCACATGCAGACCCTCTATGATTACTGCTCTAATAACTATAAGCTTTTTCTGAGGGAGCCTGCACATTACAGGTCAAGGACTATCTTAAAAATTGAACACTTAGTGAAAGTTCAGGCGAGAATCTCTGCAAATGGAAGAAACTGTATATGAACTGAACATGTATTTTTTAAGCAAAGAAGAGTTAACAAATGATTTCTTTTTAATAGCTAGATGATGTTTTGAGTACACGACATAATGATCCTCTTCCACAGAAATCCATTCCAACCTGAATTCTCAACTGCCCTGCAGCATTCACCCAGTGAGAGCTGATATAAATTCACCCAGGAAATAATCAAATGACCCATAATTACCCAATGAATTTCATATGGTGTTAAGGATAATTATAGGGTAATTTCTTCATGTAATTCACCATGACACTGAAGATAACTCAGAAAATAAAATCAGAAACATATTCCTAAGTGCTTTTTGATTCATTAGCCATCACTCTCAATCTCTCACCAAATGAAGTGCCCCAAACTAGTTTGTTTGTAAATTAGATTTTAAAACATGAAACTCAATGTATCTATAAATAGAGCTTTTAAGGCAGATGTGAAGAGATCCACAGAACAGATAAGCTGTCAAACCATTTATATTCAGCAGACATATTTCACCGAAGAATGCAGTTTTATAATCTTAAATTACTGAGCTCTAAACCCAACAAGGCTTCCCAGGAAAATGAACTTTCTAATGTTTTCAACCAGTTTTGACTTATCAGACATAGACAAGCAGTTCTAATGAAAACCAGGTCAAAAAAGACCTTGCTAAAAGTTAATACTGTCAGCTTCAGCACAGAGTTAGGCACCCAAGTTTGAATTCCTTTGCTTCATAAGAGACTGATATATTTGAATTAATCAAGCCGGCCACATGAGGTCTCTGTCATTCTACAAAACGCAATGCACTTTAGAAGTATCTTGCAAACCAGTTTCTCATGAGGTACAAGCACTGAAAATAATATGAGAGATCTAGCTTATTTCTAGTTTACTCTTTTGGAATAATATATTCCATTGGAGGAGTTCCCTTGTGGTGCAGGTTAAGGACCCTGTGTTGTCACTGCAGCAGCTTGGGTCCCTGCTGTGGTACAGGTTCGGTCCCTGACCTGGGAACTTCCACATGCTATGGCTATGGCCAAAAAAAATTTCATTAGGAAAAAGAGAAATGGGCATGAACTTGAAGCTAGGGATACTGAAACTGAGCAAACTGTACCCCACTAACTAACTGATCTAAAACCAGTTTGAATCTGGGACTTACTAAGCTAGAATGGAAGGATTTTTAGGTAGTAAAGCATAGATATATGGCTATCTCAACAATGTATCTAAATACCAAATTAGATTATTGAACTTATACCACTGGAATACTTGGAAACATGCATAGATCCTCACTCTTTTATAAAAAGGTTTCACATCAGGGCTCTGATGTGAAATGTGAGCAACGTGTCAATCCTGGTCACGGACGTAATGAAGTCCAACATTCTCCTGCTATCATTACCAGCAGCACCCCATTAAAGCTCCACAGTACACATTCTAACTTATCTAGACAATAACCTAAGTACAGTCTATGTCACTTAAGCAACACTAAATGGTTTGCTATGACTCAACTCCATTTAAACATGTTAGTGAAAAAAAAATTCTATAATTGAAGAAAAGGGAAAAGCTTTTAAGTGATGAAAGATGAAACTAAAAACAAGCATGTTTAAAAAAACAGCTAGTAGAGTCAGGGGAAAATGAAATCAAAATCACTGTGTTCAAGAACCGAGTTCCCTCTAAATACAGTCTAAAGAGCTAATGGAAAAAATGACCATAAAAATAAATGGTGAGGGCAGCAGAATTTCATTTGGTTACTGTTTCTAAAGTGCCAAGAACTCACAGTAAGCAAAACTAGAGATTTAAATTTGGAAATTCTTAGCAAGTACCTCAACAAGCTACGATATTAGCAATATTAATATTTTATGTTCTTACTGTCATTCAGGAAAATCCTTTATGAAGCTGTGTAAGTATGGAAGTAGATTCTCTTTGCTCATCTGTACAGTCAGTTGGTTATTCTGCAGCTACACAACTTACTATTTACTGAATTACGTATTATATCTTTCTTAAGTAAGGAACAAATCTAATTGCTTAATAAATCACTACTGATTGCTTTGGGATATGCTTGGAAAGCCAAGCAGCCCAAGATTCAAGTCTGGAACTAAGACAGGTATATTTTTGTCTGTCCCCAAAGACATGAAACCATGTAACATTAACAGACTGAAGAGGGACCTCAAAGTCTCATTCCTTCAAAAAACAAAAAGTCTCAATTCCTATACATGAGACTTCTCAAAAGTGCAAATTGATTTCTTCTCTCTTTGGTGAGGCCTAATCTTGCTACACAGAAACATACTAAATTCTCTAAAGTCATTCACTTGGAAGAGCCACTGGACTGATGGCCACTTATTATACTTAGCCTGCTTTAAGCAGGGTGGGTATCAGTTGTAGACAGCACACTTTTTGAGCAAATGAAAGCACTGGCCAGGTAGAAGTTTCCCATATTGCATTCCACAGCATATCATGGAACGATACATACCTCCACTCCTCATCAAAAAAACAAACCAGAACAAAAACAAACAAAAGGAAGAGTGGAAAAGCCCATCTGCCTCAGTTTAGTACAAAAATATTTGCACCATTATTTTTCTTTTTCTCCATTAAAAAAAGCCTGGGTTGTGTGCTTAATAAAACGCAAGTCAGTTGTATTCCCCTGGACAACTATAAACCATTATTTTTTAAAATATCAGTATTTAGAAGCAGATATAGGGAAGCTAATGTGTGTGGCAATAAACAAAAGCATAGCTCTGGAAACTCATCCACCCAAATGAAAATGCTACAAAGAGATAGCAAAAGGAAGAAATCAAAGGCCTGGTCCTGCACAGCGCTACTGGGGAAAGAGTCATTTTCATTCAAAACTGTTACAAAGATATCAATGAACATATTAATCACTACTAGAATCCTCCTGCTGGTAATTTTGAAAATGGCTCTTAAAGGTTCTGAACTATATCTTTCCTCCGTTTCAGGTTTCTGTGACTCAAAGCTTTGTAATATCCAGTATAAAATATATCATTATAGAAATACTATATACCAATCTAAGTGCCTGGATCAACCTCGGTTTCACTTTTTAGTTCTAGGACAAGGAGCATAAATTTGAGCCCTCTGTTCCTCCTAGTGTTTAATGTAACACAAGACTCTAGTCAACAAAGACACATATATCACTTAAACATACATCAATTGCCCTACAGAACTATATACTGTTAAGAATGAAGTAAAGAGGTAAAGAAATGTTACATATCACTTACAAGCATTTCTGTGATGTGAGGTAAAGTGAAATGGGAGGGAAGGAGAAAGAAAAAAGGCCAAACAACCTAACAACAAAATCCCAATTCTTGTAGCACTGAGTCTGTGAACAGTGCTTACTTGTCCCAATTTTATAAAAATGAAATAAAAACCAGAAAAGGGTATATACTGATTATTTTTTCTTTTATACTCATGAATTCTTAAAAGTTAAAGTAAGAAAAAATATATGTATCTAAATGGAAAGTATACCAATTTCACTTTATTAGTCTAATTTAGGAATGGGATGAGGACTATAGGGTTGAGGTTGGGTATGATGGAAGAGGGTTAAAACCTGTGACAGCAAAGATCCCTTCAAAATTCTGGTGCAGTCCTCGGTCACTGCAGCCTAACTGTCAGTCAATAGAGTTGAAATCCAAAATACTGAAAGCAGACTCCTGTGCTCCATTCTGTCCAGGGATTCTTCACTCACAGTGTGATGAGGTCCACCAGGTTGCCTTTAGGAGGAGTCATGCTGTCAGGAAAGAAATTTACTAAGGTGTCAAAGAGCTGAGTTCTTTGAGCATAGGTGTGATCCACATCGGAAAAGCCTGGTGAAGGAGAAATACAAAGAGACTCATCCACTGCAGTTAAAACTCAACATGTAATATATAATGGAAACATATAATGCAAAATAAAATGGAAAAAAGAAAACCAAATCAGGCTTTGAAATCAGACAGACATGGATCCTGATTCCAGCTCTACTACCTAGCAGCGGTATGGTCTGGGTAAGGTAATCAGCCTTTCCACAACTGTTTTCTTAGCTATAAATCTGTGACTATCCTGCTTATGTCATAAATTTATCGTACAGTTAAATGCAATTATGTGAAAACCATCCAGAATGACTAGTATTTTAGTAACTAACACTGATTTCTCTTCTTTTCCTTATAAGCATTTTCCTCACAAGCATTTGCCTCTTCTAGTCCACTGAGGAATTTTCATTTCCCTTTTCTGACTTCTTAATGCTTTGACCACTAAAATTTTCTTTTGCCACATGGGTGGCATGTGAAAGTTCCCAGACCAAGGATAAAACCTGTGCCACAGCAGCGACCTGTGCCACTGCAGTGACAGTACCAGATCCTTAACCCACTGTGCCACAAGGGAAATCCTAAACATTTAAAAAAAAATAAAAATCTAATAAAAATGAAAGGTATCTTTAGAAAGATAGACCTAAGGTGTTCCTGTTGTGGCTCAGTGGGTTAAGGACCCAGCGTTGTGAGGATATGGGTTTGATCCCTCGCCTTGCTCAGTGGGTTAAGGATCTGGTGTTGCCACGGCTGTGGCGTAGGCCTCAGCTGCAGCTCCAATTCAACCTCTAGCCTGGGAACTTCCATATGTTGCATGTGCAGTTGTAAAAAGAAAAAGAAAAAAAAATGGAAAGAAAATCATGAAGCTCCTGAGAGCTGAAAGTAGTTTCAGAGAACTGAATGAAAATATAAAGTTAAGAAATACATTTATATTCACTGCAGCACTATTCACAATAGCCAAGACATGGAAACAACCTAAATGTCCATCGACAGATGAATGGATTAAGAAGATGTGGTATAAATACAAAATGGAATACTATTCAGCCTTAAGAAAGAACAGAATAATGCCATTTGCAGCAACATGGATGGAGTTAGGGACTCTCATACTAAGTAAGTCAGAGAGAGAAAGACGAATACCATGTGATATCACTTATATCTGTAATCTAATATACAGCACAAATAAACCTCCCTACAGAAAAGAAACTCATGGACTTGGAGAACAGACTTGTGGTTGCCAAGAGGGAGACAGAGGGGGTGGTATGGACTGGGAGTCTGGAGTTAACAGATGCAAACTATTGCATTTGGCCTGGATAAGCAATGAGATCCTGCTGTATAGCACTGGGAACTATATCTAGTCACTTATAATGGAGCATGATGGAGGATAATGTGAGAAAAAGAATGTGTGCCTGGGTCACTTTGCTGTACAGTAGAAAACTGACAAAACACTGTAAACCAGCTATAATGGAAAAAATAAAAACCGTTAAAAAATACATTTAGGAGTGCCCATTGTGGCACAGCGGAAACGAATCCGACTGAGAACCATGAGGTTGCGGGTTCGATTCCTGGCCTTGCTCAGTGGGTTAAGGATCTGGTCCTGCCATGAGCTGTGGTGTAGGTCGCAGATGTGGCTGGGATCCTGTGTTGCTGTGGCTGTGGCATAGGCCGGCAGCTGTAGCTCCAATTAGAACCCTAGCCTGGGAACCTCCATATGCTGATGGTGCAGCCCTAAAAAGACAAAAGACAAAAAAAAAAAAAAAAATTTATAATACACAGAATGGTACCTGGCACTTAGCAAATACCATTTACGGTACTAAGCACCGGACTCTATGTTAGTCACACATGTGAACAACAGACAGCGACAAAGTCCTTTTATCCAAATGAATATTCTTTTTTTTAAAAGGTGAAGACCATTGAACTGTAGGATTTTTTTTCTCCCTTTAACCTCTAGTGATATTTAATTTTCAAGTTCATTCCAGCCAAGGAAATATTCACTGAGATGCCTCTTTCCTTTAGTCAGTTGGTTATTGCTCCCAGCTACTTCATTATTTTCTTATGCACATATGAGAATGAAAATGAAAAAAATACTCTTTCGATTTTCCCCATTCCTAAGATGGCTAACAGAGGCATAAGAGCCCTACTGAGTACTATCAGAAACAGAAACAATGTCAGAAAGTTACATATGCCATGATACTCAGTGAAGGCTTTGGGCTGTCTGATTGCTTCCTTGTGTTCTGATTCAGTTTATGCATTTGGCAAGAATACTACACTGATGCGGTGTCCTTCTCAATGTGTCATCTTGGGAGGCAAGTGTTACCAGCTTGTCCCAACATGGAAGATCATCTGGTTAAACTGGTGTTTTCCAGATTTCTCCAATGTAAATGTGTACTTTTCTACCTTTGCAGTTAATAAAAGATCGATGAGAAGATAGTTTGAAACTGTGTAAATATCCTGTTCTCCAATAGATCTGCACCCAATGATTTTAGCATTAACCGATGATTCTTGCTAAAACAATTAGTATTTATTTATATGATGGTGATTTTCTAACTCTATAATTCCTTCTAGATTCATTGGATGACATTAATTGTAAAGAAGTTTTCCTTTTCCTTCATTTTGTTTCTGTGTGCATTAGTATGCACTCATGAGTCCTTGTCTTGTTCAATAGGTTACATCCATTCCTGTCATTATTCATTTTATTACTCATATGGTGTCCCAGTGAGGGCTCTTTTCAGTTGGCCTCTATATCTTTTTGAAATGTCCTTATTACTTTTTGAGTACTTCCTTACTTTCTGGCATAGTAGGACATCCAAGCTTCTCTTTACATAGCTCTGGGGGAAATGACTGACTCAATCCCTGGCCTTGCTCAGTGGGTCGGGGATCCAGCATTGCCATGACCTGTGGGGTAGGTTGTGGACCTCTCTGGGATCTTGCGTTGCTGTAGCTGTGGCATAGGACAGCAGCTGTAGCTATGATTTGTTCCTATGGCATAAGGTAGCCTGGGAACTACCTTACGCCATGGGTGTGGCCCTAAAAAGTAATACATAAATAAATAAAACAATTAGTCCATGCTTTTACTGCTAATTCAATTTTTAAGAACCTCACAAATTATTTCTTTCCTTACCCCATTCCATATTTATATTTCCTTTCTCCTATTAGGAAAACTGATTTCCAGCAATATCATCTTATTTATTCATTTGCTCAACCTAAAACACACACAAAACAAGTTCTAGAATTACTATACCCAAACCACTACCAGCCAAACTCAGGATTTCCTTGCTTCTATTGTCTTTAAAATATATTTCACTGAGTATACGGTCTAAGATGTACCTAAAAAGGTGTAATTTTTTCTCCTATGGTAAGATTATGTTACCAATTTGATAAACGTGATTGTTTCTGTTTGTATTCAACTTTGGGGCTTTTCCCTTGTTTTACTTATTTGTAAAAATGTTGTGGTACATTACGCATATGTATAACATACATAATGTTATTTCTCTTTCTATATCTATATATCCCCTCCACCAGCTGTGGTGTGCAGTGGTTTGATGTGAGATTTCAGTTCCCAGACCAGGGATCAAATCTGGGCCACAGTGATGAAACACTGAATCCTAACCACTAGACCACCAGGGAATTCATGGTACATATTTTTAAGAGAAGACATTGATTCTGTGATAGTACTCTATAAAATAAAACCATTTTAATGAGATCAAACGATTTAGGAGGGAAGGAAATGCTTGCGTCCCTACTACGTTAGGTTCTTTATGTATGACCACATTCATCGTGACAATGAGTTCACAATGAACATTCACTGTGCCTAAAAAAGAAGCAGCTATCATAAACTCCAATGTCAGATGAGACAGCTTAGATTAGAGAGATGCAGTAATTTAATAATTATCATAGTTGGTGAGGGAAGAGTATGGAGTGTGAATCCATGTCTGTCTGACTCTGAGGCCCATTTATTTATTTTTATTAACTACATGAGTGCTTATTAAATTACAGGCAATGTGCTAAATAAGTTCACTGAATCCTCAAGAGAACACCTTTTATTTTCATCCTCACTTACCAATGAGGAACTTGAAATTTACACTATCATTAGATGAATGGTTGAATTATGGTAGATCCCTATTATGGAATATTGTGTATCACTTAAGAATAAAATAAATCTAATACAGTTGTCACACAAAAATCTCCAAGCCACATAAAAAAAATTATGCAGAGAATACATTTTTTTTTTTTTTTTTTGCTTTTTAGGGCCACACGCGTGGCATATGGAGGTTCCCAGGCTAGGGGTCTAACAGGAGCTGTAGCTGCTGGCCTTTGCCACAGCCACAGCAACATGGGATCAAAGCCGTGTCTGCGACCTACACCACAGCTCACGGCAATGCTGGATCCTTAACCCACTGAGCGATGCCAGGGATCGAACCCGCAACCTATGGTTCCTAGTCGGATCTGTTTCCGCTGAGCCGCGAAGGGAACTCCCAAAGTTACTTTTAAATTAGCAACTTGTAGAGCTGGTCTCTCTAAACCTATATTCTGATTCTTTACCACTATAATACATTCTTATCGCTTAACTACTAAACAAACTGCCTCTCTCCAGATAAGATAGGAAACAAAATCCCACCAGACTTTTCCCCTTTCGTATATTTTTTTTCCTGTGTTTGTATTGATCTCAGTGTGTATGCGGTCTGTTTAGAATCCAAGTAAAACAAACTGTTCTGCAAAATATATTACCCGACAGTGAACAGGGCAGAGAAAGACGAAAGGAGGTAGGTTAAAGGTAAAATATTTGCTGACACCAGTCTAACATACTTAAATGACTGCCAAGAAATTCTTGTTCTAAAGGCTAAATATAAGTCAGCCAGAGACATTTTAGGGTTGTTCACCACTAAAATAAAAATAATGGTTCTGGGCTGCAGTATTCATACCTAACAAGGTACACAATTCATTCAAACTGAATATATATGTGCCAGGTTCCCAATTCACATATCACTAAATCTCTGTTTCAAATGATAAAATTCAAAAGGGTATGAAATTTCTAAAATTATGCAAGGAGTTCCCACAGTGGCTCAGCAGAAACAAATGTGACTAGCATCCATGAGGATGCAGGTTCGATCTCTGGCCTCAGTGGGTTAAAGAATCTGAAACTGCTGTGAGCTGCAGTGTAGGTAGCAGATGTGGCTCAGATCTGGTATTGCTGAGGCTATGGCGTAGGCCAGCAGTTACACCTCCCCTCGACTGGGAACCTTCCTATGCCATGGGTGTGGCCCTAAAAAAAAAGACAAAAAAAACTATGCTTATACCACCTGAGAACATCTTTTAAAAGCCTTGAGTGAGTGGAACAGTCATAAACAATTATGTAAATTTTTAGGAGAAGCTACTGGAGTTGTGTTTTATAGCAGTACCCTTGCTTAGTGGAATCCTACATCTAAGCTGGAATTAAACTCAGAATGGAGTTGCCTTGATCAGCAGTGAAGCTTCAATTTCTTATTATGGAAGAAGAAAGGTCAGGACCTCAAGAACCACTGCTGTTCTTTCCCATCCCTGTGAAAAACACCGGAATTATATATGTGTGTTTTATCCTTGAAGTATGTTTCACCTTTAGAGACAAGAGAACACTGAGGAAATTAAACTGATATTCTGAAGTGTTATCTTATTCCAAAGATAAAGAGAAGTATTTATATTACATATGCTAGAAAACATTATTGCTCAACTTTCAGGCAAAATAAAAACAGCAGCAGCATTAATGAGATTAATAAGAATTCACAGTGTGACTGCATTTTATAATAACAAGAGGAAAGCTAGGAATTCCTGTATCTCAAAGAGCTACTTTCTTTGTAAAACTGAAGCTATAATGACTTATCCTAACAACAGGATCCTTGAAAATTCACCTGACTAAATCTCTGGATTCTGAAACTTCTCGAGACTTTCCACCTATTACAATCTAATTTAACCACCTTAATAATTCATTAATACTAAATAAGAGCACTATTTTTTTTTTTCTTTTGTCATTTTAGGGCTGCACCTGCTGCATATGGAGGTTCCCAGGCTAGGGGTCGAATCGGAGCTGTCACCGCCGGCTTACGCCACAGCCACAGCAACGGGAGATCCAAGTTGCGTCTGTAACCTACACCACAGCTCACAGCAAAGCCAGATCCTTAACCCACTGAGCGATGCCAGGGACTGAACCTGCAAACCTCATGGTTCTTAGTTGGATTTGTTAACCACTGAGCCAGGACGGGAACTCCTTAATAAGAGTACTATTAAGTGAACACTGATGCCCATATCTGGGATGTTTGAGAAACACTTGAACAAGTAAGATAATAACACACAAAAATTCCCATTTTCAGGGAAGAGGTAATCCGTATTTCTGCTCCCAAACATTTACTTCATTGCCCACCCCAACACTCTTTTGACACCACACAGCTCCACAAAGAACAGAATGAGAGGAAAACCATTCAACCAACAAGTGTTATCTCATGGTAAGTGTAACTGTATATCAGTAATACAGCCTACATTCTAAAACAATGTTATACAAATTAATTTATTTTTATCAAGCTTCTATTACCATCTGTTTACATAATAATCCAGCAATTGGTATAATAGGAACTGCAAACTGATCCATGAACTGGTGACTGATGCTTGGAAAAAAATAACCTTGTGGCAGATTATTATAAATTCTGCATGCTATCTTGAAATTTGCTTCATTTGTTTGAATGACATGTCATCTGATGTTTCATTTAAAAGAAATCAAAATCCAACCTCCCAAATGCTAGGGCATATGGCCAGATAAACTACACTGGAACACTTACCTAGAGCTGTGAAATCTGAACCAGATTTAAATAGAGCTGAAGCTAGGAGCTGAAACTGTAAAAGAAAAATACGAGCAAATTAGCTTGGTAAGTACACTGGAGGAAAAACTTATAATTTTGACCATTTACTGGCTACTGGATGTCTCTGGACATGTGTTGCATAAGTCTATTCACCAGAGAATGGCAAGAAGTACACTGTAAAGGACATACTGACTTTTCTTTTGGACTATTATCATTTTCCAAAATACTAGACCAAAATACAAATCCTGGAATTATCTTATTAGAAATTTCCCTGTGGCTCAGTGGGTTAAGGATCCGGTGTTGTCACTGTGCCATAGGCACAGGTTTAATCTTTGGCCCTAGCACTTTTGTATATCTGCGGGCATAGCCTAAAAAAAAATCTCTCTCTAAATATATACATATGTATGTGTGTACACGTATATGCAATTTTTTTTTTTTTTGTCTTTTTAGGGCCGCATCCACAGCATATGGAGGTTCCCAGGCTAGGGGTCTAATCAGAGCTATAGCTGCCGGCCTAGGCCACAGCCACACCAGATGCGAGCCGCATCTGTGACCTACACCACAGCTCATGGCAATGCTAGATCCTTAACTTACTGAGTAAGGCCAGGGATCGAATCCACAACCTCATGGTTCCTAGTCGGATTCGTTTCTGCTGTGCCACAACGGGAACTCCAATATACGTATTTTACAATTTAATTTTTACTTTGTATTGGAGTTTAGTTGATTTACAATGTTATATTAGTTTCAGGTGTAGAGCAAAGTGATTCAGTTATACATGTGTATATTTATATACTTATTTTTTCAGATTCTTTTCTCATACAGGTTATTACAGAATATTAAGTAGGGTTCCCTGTGCTACAGAGTAAGTCCTTGTTGCTTATCTATTTTATACACTGTAGCATATATATGTTAATCTCAAACTCCTAATTTATACCCCTCCTCAACGTTTCCCCTTTGGTAACCATAAGCTTGTTTTTAAAGTTTGTGAGTCTGTTTCTGTTTTGTAAATAGGTTCATTTGTATCATTTTTTTAGATTTTACATATAAGTGATATCATATATTTGTCTTTCTCTGATTTAATTCACTTAGTATGATAATCTCTAGGTCCACCTATGTTGCTGCAAATGGTATGATTTCTAAAATGTATTTATTGAAGAACAATAGGTCAACTGAAATAAAAAAAATTACTACATATGATCTAGCAATTACACTCCTGAGTATATATTCAAAGAAAATTAAAACATTAATTCAAAAAGATACATGCACCCCAAATTTCATAGCAGTACTGTTTACAATAGACTGATATGGATGCAAACTAACTGTTCAAAAGATGAATGAATGTGGTATATACAAACAATGGAATTCTACTCAGCCATAAAAAAGAATGAAATTCTGGGAATTCCCTGGTAGCTTAGTGAGTTAAGGATCAGGCACTGTCACCGCTGTAACATGCATTCAATCCCTGGTCTGGGAACTTCTGCATGCTGCAGGTGCAGCCAAAAAAAGAATAAAATTCTGCCATTTGTAACACTGTGATGGACCTGGAGAGTATTATGCTTAGCGAAATAAGCCAGACAGAGAAAGTCAAATACCGGACATTTATACATGTAAAGTAAAAAATAAACCAACGAATGAATATAACAAAACAAACAGACTCACAGAGAGTACCAGTGGTTACCAATAAGAAAATGGAACAGGCTGAGGCAAGACAGGAATAGGGGATTAAGAGGTATAAACTACTATATATAAAATAAATAAGCTAGGAATTCCTGTTTTGGCTCAGCAGCTTACGAACCCTACTAGTATCCATGAGGATATGGGTTCGATCCCTGGCCTTACTCAGTAGGTTAAGGGTCTGGCATTGCCATGAGCTGTGGTGTAGGTCACAGATGTGGCATGGATCCTGCATTGCTGTGGTTGTGGTGTAGGCCAGCAGCTACAGCTCTGATTTGACCTCTAGCCTGGAAACTTCCATATGCTGCAGTTGTGGCCCTAAAAAGCAAAAATAAATAAATAAGCTACAAGGATATACTATACAGCATAGGGAACATAGCCAGTACTTTATAATATAAATATAATATATAGTATAATCTATTAAAATATTGACTCACTAAACTAATATAATACTGTAAATCAACTATACGTCAATTAAAAAAAATACTTCATTTGGGGATCACATACACAGAGACTGATGACCTGTACACAGTTACTGACCTTTAAAAATAAATTTACATTAACATAAAATACCTGATGGCTCTGCTGTGTAAATCAAACACTAAGATAAAAGCAGGGTTATTATGTGTAAGCCATTCCTAAATTATAATTTAGACTGGTTTTCTATGGTAATGTGTAATTGTATTATTATAAAGGCTCAAAGGCCTTTTTTACACTGAAAAAGTATTGTAAGTTTTGATTAGATTCCCAGGTTAGTTTAAATCAGTGTAACTGAATAATGACAAAATAAAATGAGACAAAACTACTGCATCATTGGTACTCGAACAAATTGGTAAAAATGAAACTATTAGGATAACTATTTAATTTATCTTGAATGAGGATGCTGGAAAACAAGCAAGTTAAAGGAAGGAATAGGAGTAGACAAATGAGTAGAATCTCAAAGAAGTTACGTGGCACTTTGCAAGGCTTGAGCAGTTGATACCACTGATTCCTCAGGATGTGTTTTACACTTAGGTTTGCAGCCTTTTAAAATTTCACCGGATTAATGATCCTTTGAATGTCAGAAACTGGACAATATTTCAGAAGTAACTATCTAAGCGAGGGTTAGGGAAAAAAGGATAAAAGGAAGAGTTTAAAATATATGGAGGGTCTCTGTATATTCCAGGTATCAAGCCTCAGTCAGATTTATCTATTGCAAATATTACTTAGTCTGTGGCTTGTTTTTTTTTTTTTTTGATAATGTCTTTTAATGAACAGAAATTTTAGTTTTGTTAAAGTCCAATTTGTCAAGGTTTTTCTTTTATGATTAGCACCTTTTGTGTCATGTCTAAGAAAGCGTTGCTTATCCCAAGGTTGTGAAGATAATCCATTTTCTTCTTAAAGCTTCATTGTTCTCAGTTTTATATTCAGATCTATAATCCATCGTAAAATTAATTTTTATGTTAGGAATGAGATAGGAGCTGAGATATCCACTTACTTAGCACCATGTGTTAAGACTTTTTCCCCACTGGACTTGGTGCTCTGATCAAAAAAAAAAAATCAATTGATTGCACATGAGTCTATTTCTGAATTCTATTCTGTTTTGTTGATCTATTCGTGTAACCTTAAGGCAGTACCACACCACCTTGATTACTATGGCCCTCTACAGATTCCTGAAATCAGGTAGTAAGAACGAGACCTTCAACTTTTTCTTTGTTCAAGATTGTTTTTCAGAACAAGTTTGTCTATCTCCTTAGCAACAACAAAGGAACCCAAACTGGTTGGAATAGTGACAGGAAATGTACCTTATTTAGGGAGAATGGGCATCTCAATAATTTTTCATCTTTCAAACCATAAATGTGATTTACCTGTCCATTTCCTTAGGTATTCTTTAATTTCTTTCAATAGACTTGTTTTTGCATATTTGATTATTTTTGATATTAATACAAAGAAGTTCTAAAACTTCATTTTCTAAGTGTTCATTGCTGGTAGAAAATAATATCCTAATAAAATAATATATTTTATTGACCTTGTATTCTGTGATCTTGCTAAATTCAATTATTTTAGTATACTGTTTTGTAGATTGCATGGGGTTTTTCTATATACACAATAATGCAAACAATTTTACTTCTTCCTTTCAAATCTATATGTTGTTTATTTCTTTTTCTTACCTTATTGTACTAGCTAGGACTTCTGGCACAATGCCAAATAGACGTATTGAGAACAGACATCTTTTCCTTTGACATAATCTTAGGGAAAAGAGTTTAATGTGTTATAATTAAGTACGGTACTAGCTGTGTGCTTTCCACAGATGCCTTTAAGAGATTTATGACGTTTCTTTTTAATCCTGGTTTAAGATTTTATTTTATTTTTTATGAGAAATGGGTTTTGCACTCTGTCAAATGCTTTTCTTTACTTATTGGTGGTTTTTCTCCTTCATTCTGCAAATGTGGAGAATTACACTGACTGATTTTAAATGTTAAACTAACTCTGTACTCCTAAGATAAACCTCCTCTTGGCTCTTGTGCATTAACTTTTTTATATATTGCTGAATTCAATTAGCTAATATTTTCTTAAGAATTTTGTATCTACATTCACAAAAGGTATTGGTCTGTGATTTTCTTCGATTGCAATGTCTTTCTTGGGTTTTCATATCATGCTTCATAAAAGGATTTAGAAAGTGTTCTGTCTTCCTCTAACTTTTGATAATCTATATAGAATTGGTATTTTTTTTCCTCCTTGAAGAATTGATAGAAGTTACTGATATAGCATTTAGGCCTAGAGTTTTCTCTGTTGGAAAGTTTCCAATTACAAACTCAACCTTTCAGATGTAAGCTATTATACATGGAAGGGATAAACAACAAGATCCTACTGTATAACACAGAGAACTATATTCAATGTCCTAGCATAAACTATAATGGAAAATAATTTTTTAAAAAAGTATATAAAGCTAAACTTATCAAACCATGGCCAATATTGGCAAAGACAAATAAAATGTACTCCTCCCCAGTTCAACCTCTGTCTGTAATTGATATGGAATTCCTTAAAATTTTCTAATTCTTCTCATGTTAATTTTGGTAAGTTGCATCTTTCAAGAAATTTATTCATTTCATCAAGTTGCTGAATTTGTGGACAAAGTTGTTCACAGTATCTCCTTAGTTAACTATTAACGTATGGAGGGTTGTAATATTTCCTCTTTTCATTTGTGATGTTGATAATTTATGCTTTCATTACTTTTTTTTCGTGATAAGTCTTGCTAGAGGTTGACCAATTTTAGTCTCCTTTTCAAAGAACCAACTTTTCGCTTTTAACTTTTTTTCTATTGTTTTCTATTTCACCAATCTTCCACTTATGTGGGATTAATTCGTTCCTCTTTTCTAATTTCTAAGATGAAAGATAAACTTCACTGGCTCTATATACAGAAGGATATGGAGAAAACTGTTATTTTAACAAGTCAATTACATAAGTGACACTGATACGTACTAGCTTAGAATTTTAATAAGTACCAAGTAATAGCACACAATTTGAATAAAGTCAGACCTCTCTCCCAGATTACAGAATCAAATATTCAACCATCACCTCAACATCTCAAGTTGCCTATTTCACAGGCATCTCAAACTGAACATAGACGCAAAATTAAACTCCTGATTCTAGTCAAGAGTCCCCACCTTCTATTTTCAGTTTATAGTAACTCCATCCTTCCAGTTTTTCAGACTCAAAACTTTGGCGTCATTTCTTCCAAACCTTACCTCCAATCTGTCATAATGTTTCGTTGATTCTGTCTTTAGAATATATTAGAATCTCATCCATTTTACTTCTCACCGTTTCTACTGCTACTACTTTGGTCTGAGCAACAATTCCCCTTGCTTAGTTAGATTTCTACAACCCGCCTTATAGGTCTCTTTGCCTCCATCTTTGTTCTCCTTTAGTCTATTCTCAATACAGTCATCAGAGTGACCTAATTAAAACATAAAGCAGATCATACCACTCCTCTTCATGCACAAAACACTGAGCTGGCTCCTTCTTCACTTGGAAAAAGCCAAAGACTTACGAAGTCACTTGCAATCTGTTCTGTCCCTGCCCTTACATCTCTGACCACTCTCACTCTCCTTACCTCTACTCCAGCTACAAGAGGCTCCTTGCTGTTCTAAAAAGCCAAATGCTCCCATACTAGGGTCTTTGTTCTATCCTTTTCTTTGCTAGTAACTATCTTCTCCAAATTATCTACTTAGATCACTTGCTCACATTCTTCAAATCTTTGTGCAAATCTGATTTCTATAGGAGGGCTATTACAATTACCCTATTTAATACCGCAACTGCTCAATTCTTATCCCTTATACTTCTGATCTCTTTTTGACTTTTTTATATTTATCAAATTCTAAGACATTATGTTGCTTTTTTATATTTATCAAATTCTAACACATTATGTTGCTTATTTAATATGTTTATTATTTCCCCCCACCAGTATTTAAGTACCTTCCTAGGCAGCTTTCTTGTTTGGTTCACTGGTGTATCTCTTGTGCCTAGAATGCCTGGAACATTGTAGGGACTTAATACACATGTGTTAAATGAATGACACCAGTACTTTGGAGGATCAGCAGAGAGATAATTAATACAAAATGTGCAACACTGGCTGAAAAGTTGTTTTTCTCATTCCTTCTCTATTATAGAATCCTCCCTGAAGATGGTAGTATTGATTTAGGCATTGTTTTCTTGAGCATTTTCTAGGGAAAAAACCCCATTTTCATAAGCTTTCTTAGAAACTCATCGTCAGTTTAGAACCCATATTCTGGAGACTGGAGGGAAGCAAAAAGCCATGGTATGTAGCTGATCGCCTACCCTCAGTTCCCCACTAACAGGCACAATGAAGATCACCATCATGATAACCATACAAAAAAGGGAGGTGTACTCTAAAAGTTACTTGTAGTTGCTGATAAAATCATTTACCATAATGAAAATTTGGCAAAACATACATAGAGAACAAAAACAAACTACTACAGAAAATGAATAGCAGAAATAAGGCCTTTCTCAATTAGGGGAATGATTTCTTATAAGGAAAATGAAAATCTATATATACCTCACTAACAAATACTGTAAGTGCATATATATATATATATATATAGAAGCTGTCACCAAGTGATTTCTTTCCCCAAATAAAAGCTGTTCCACACACTTTTAAACAAAATAATAACCTTATAGATCAGTAATTCTCAATTTTTTATATGTTTCCAGTTTTCTGTTATAAAAGAGGACACAGAGAAGAATCTTAGGGTGAAGGCATTGTTTTGAAAAAGTTTCTAAAGTGATTCTGATGCTGACATGCACGCACATCCCATTACTAGCTTCTACTAGGGCTAAACAATTCTTGATAGATACAGGAAATGGAATGGAAGTCTGTGGCACACAAAAATCACAATCTGATACTATTCATGGAAAGAGAAAAAAGGAAAGCCACTACCAAAATTCTTAAAATGACTCTGCTTGAACTTGAGATACCTCCCTGTCCTGGTTTTTCCCATTAGTTTAGCTTTAAGAACAAACTGTCTGTTTTCTTTGGCCTACTTGCAGTTTACACAGCTGAAATTATTTACTTTGCAATATTTTGTTTTGTTTTTAAAAAATAAGAGAAAAATGAATGTTCCCAGATTATATAGCCATTTTAGATAGACTACGGTGAAAATACAAGAAAATCCACTTATAACTCTCAAATGCATGGTCTAACAAGATGTCCCATAATGGACTCTTTACAACTATGTTCAGTTTATAAGCCATAACAGGTTAAATCAAATATATTCTGACACTTGGTAAAATTATGATAATTCTTTCCATTTCAAATAGTATCATGAATTGACTGAAGACTCTAGAAAAGACAATTAACTGTCCTGTTTCACGGGGTTTTAAAGTGTGCTCTACTGATTCTCTACCCTAGGGAAGTGCTGTAACCAATACTGAGTAACAGAAATATGGCTTATTTTCATAGCAGGCAACTATGAAAGACCATTTCTTTGTTTCGTGCCAAGGACATGCAGACTCTACCGCTTGAAAGTACAATGAACCTGGTATCTGAAAGTCACTCAGCATTAAATCTGAAACCTGTGTCAATATTGAACAGAGAAAAACACTGTTTGATGCTGCTATAACAAAGCCAAAGCAAAGCAACAGCTAACAGGGAAACAGATGTAAGAACAGAACTACATATAACCACTAATTTGGAAAGTGGAAGGTAAAATGGATCACAGTTCAGATGCTGCTAGATGAACTATGAAAGAATAGCTGATGGAGTTCCTGTCATGGCGCAGAGGAAACAAATCCGACTAGGAACCATGAGGTTGCAGGTTCGATCCCTGGCTTCGCTCAGTGGGTTAAGGATCCAGTGTTGCCATGGGCTGTGGTGTGGGGCGCAGACGCAGCTCGGGTTGGGCATTGCTGTGGCACAGGCTGGTGGCTACAGCTCTGATTAGACCCCTAGCCTGGGAACCTCCATATGCCGCGGTGCGGCCCTAAAAAGCCAAAAAAAAAAAAAAAAAATTGTTGGCAAAAGGAAAAAGTGACAAAAGGAATCTCAGAAGTTAGTAGGAAGAGAGGCTATAAGACCATGAAACTCGCTGTAAGTATATTAACATACAGTGGATAAGCAAATATGTCCTAAGAATATAAAATCTTAGAAGCAGTTGCTTCCATCCCCCGTTATGTAACAACAACAAAAAAACAACAAACAAACTGAAAAGTAATGACTTGTTACTAATTTCTCAAGCTTAGGGACTACAGATGAACAAAGTTAGCAGCCTAGGGTCAAACTATACTGGTACAACATTCAGATAACCACATATCAAGCCAGCAAAGATTCTACTCCCACCAACCTCTCCACTTTCTCCTTACAAAAAAGAAGTTTTCTTCCTTCTTTTAGGGGATTTTGAAGTAGCAAGAGAAAAAATTTATACTGAACCATCACGTAAATAACTCTTAGGTAAAAGAAGCATGGAACTACAGAAGTAAAAATTACTATTTCCTTTCCAACACAAAAACTAATTTTTAAGTTAAAACTTTATATCTGAGAATCCTTTTCTGAATGCATCATGGGTTTTTGTGTGACTTGAATCTTATATTATCACATGAAACTATTTAATTTTTTATTTCATCTGTTCTGTACCATTTTTAAGATTTTTAGTGTCATCATAGTTCCTCATTTTCCTTTAAAGACCCAAGAGTAAAAGCAGCAAATGTAAGCTAGAAAGACACTTTTAAAAAATGCTTAATTTCTGAAGTTTATTACCACCTTTACCTCTTTTGTCTCTTCTGGGTCTGAATGATCCACAGTTATATAAAGATCATTTTGTAAATATTTCAGAGCACTAAGGGGATCCATCTGGGCCTTTTCTTCAAACCTAGAAGATGTAAAAAAGAATAATAATTGCCTGGGGTTATTATGAGAAAACATCAGAAATGTCTTTCAGACCTGTAGTAGAATATTCTGTCTGAGAAGATATTGTGGATATTGAAAAAAACCTATGTCTGAGAATCCAGAAGTAAGAATACTGCCCTATATCTAGACAGTTTGTTTATTTATTTATTTATTTTTTGTTTTTGCCTTTTCTACAGCTGCACCCGCGGCATATGGAGGTTCCCAGGCTAGGGGTCTAATCGGAGCTATAGCAGCCGACCTATGCCACAGCCACAGCAACACAGGATCTGAGCTGCGTCTGCAACCTACACCACAGCTCACGGCAACGCTGGATCCTTAACCCACTGAGCAATGCCAGGGATGGAACCCGCAACCCTATGGTTCCTAGTCAGATTCATTAACCACTGAGCCATGACGGGAACTCCCTCTAGACAGTTTATATGGGGAATCCCTGGAGACGTAATGATAATACCAGGCTGGGGTCCTAGAGAGTGGATAAGAGCACTTCCTACTCTCCTCTTAAAACTATAAGCTAAGATTAAATCAACTGCAAAAGATAGTGAATATGTCAAATTTTTATATAACGGACCTGCAAAGTAGCGAAATATGTTTCATAAAAATCAAGCAGAGGCTGGAGTTCCCATCATGGCTTAGTGGAAACAAATCTGACTAGTATCCATGAGGACACAGGTTCGAGCCCTGGCCTCACTCAGTGGGTTAAGGATCTGGTGTTGCTGTGAGCTGTGGTGCAGGCTGCAGACGCGGCTCAGATCTGTGTTGCTGTGTCTATGGCATAGGCCAGCAGCTGCAGCTCCAATTTGACCCATAGCCTGGGAATCTCCATGTGCCACGGGTGTGGCCCTAAAAAGACAAAAAGCAAAACATATAAACAAAAACAAGTACAGATAAAAATGCTTTCTTAGATTTATATAATATACCTTCCAGTGGAGGTGCTTAATAGGTACTTTAGAAACTGAAATGAATATAGGTTTTTTTTTTTGCTTTTCAGGGCTGCACATGCAGCATATGGAAGTTTCCTGGCCAGGAGTCACACTGGAGCTGCAGCTGCTGGCCTATGCGACAGCCACAGCAATGCTGGATCTTTAACCCCCTGAGTGAGGCCAGGGATTGAACCCACATCCTCATGGATACTAGTTGGGTTCGTAACCTTTTTGAGTCACAACAGGAACTCTGATCCATGATGATGCGGGTTCAAGCCCTGGCCAGTGGGTTAAGGATCCAGTGTTGCCCTTAGTTGTGGTGTAGGTCATAGACGAGGCTTGGATCCCGCGTTGCTGTGGCTGTGATGTAGGTCGGCAGCTACGGCTCCGATTAGATCCCTAGCCTGAGAACTTCCATATGCAGCTGGCACAGCCCTAAAAAAAAAAAAAGAACAAAGAAATATTCCAACTACAGCTGTTATATCCGATGCAGTTAAAAAAAAAAAACCCAAAACTATGATTTCCCCAAATTTGTATCCTTTTAAAAAACAAAGTTTAGCATTAAGTAAATGCCAAAGAAAATTTTAGCAGTGTAAATATTAGCTGAAGATATCTTAAGCTTAAATCTTGTTAAGAAGACAGACTTTATCTCTTGCCATCCAGCCAACATGAAGATTCAGATCCTTTCTCTTGTAAATTCTATAGTAAATACTCTTTAATTATTCATAGTAATGTCAAAGTAATGGAAGTAACTAGCTTACGTTATTAATTTCTCTCTCAAACACAACTTGTGAAAGAAGAGAAATAATGAATAAACATGATAAAGGAACACAAATTTCATGTATTTATATTTTATATAAAATATAATACACACAAACACATATATGTATGCATGTATGTATATACACATATGTATGTAGGGGTAGGGGTGATAAGTGTCAAACTCTGTAGTCAGAATACTCTGGATCAAGTCCTGGCTCTGTCATGTATCGGTCAGTGACGACCTTAGATGAGTTATCCCACCCATAAATGCTTCCATTTCTTCTTTTATAAAAGAGTAATAGTAACAGTACCTACTTCACAAACTTATTATGAGAAAAATATGTAGTATCTAGCACACAAAAACTGCTCATAAATGGTACCTATTAGCATCATTAAAAACCTTCTCTCCCTACAAACTCTAAATTTTTATTATAATCTAACACTATCAATAACCAAAGGGACAGATGTATTTTTCTCTATTTTTCAGTAGCTTATCACCTGATAAGGCTAAAAATGAAACACGACAATGGCGATGATAAAATGGTTACATGATTTTGCAATTAAATGGCAAACGTAATGATGTAAAATTAAAATCATATTTAAAGTTGTATTATGAAACACCGAATTATAAAGAGATTAGTCAACTATATCATCACATTCACCGTTAAGAGAGTCAATAATCGGGTGAACATATCAATAATCTAGAACTGATGTAATCTGTAGTGGTTAGACCTTGAGTTACTTGAAGGCAGGTTTAACCACCTTTAACAGTTTTTAGCATCAAGATTTATCTTCCCTTTGTACCCTCCTTTGAAAGAAGAAAGCAAAAATAAGGAGAATGACATGTACAAAAATCATGTTCTTCGCAGTATTTACACTGTCATGTCACTAAATTTCCAAAGACAAAGTAACATCTCCAAAGCTTAGGTAATAAAAACAATGGCTGACAACGTTAAATAAGTTTTTAATGAATTATTTTTATACCTGTGTTTTCTTATGAGGTACTTGCAATGTCTCAGTAAGTAATCCTTTGAAGGCCTACACAATTTCAGTGACCAGAAGTCATCTAATCTCATCTTTGGGGAGCAAGATTTTCCTGGATTCCCACCAAATAAATAATGAACCTATAACAAATAAAACAAACCAGATTTTTTTTTTAAATGCATGCATATTCTAGAAACTATAGAAGTCACAGTAAAATTGCTTCATTTTGGTGGTAGTGTGTAACAAGTAACTTCCTTAGCTTTCCTTATACAAAAAAAAAGTACATTTCTACCAAAAGCCTCCTTTGATTTTTCTCAACTTTTCATTTTACTTTAAAGTACTGTGGCTACTTCCTTAAATTACATTTAAGTTAAAATAAGTTGCATTACCACAATCACACTGATAATCAAAGACACAAAACAAAAGCAATGATAGTAAGAAGATACTCCAAGATAGAGTTTGCCTAAGGCAACAAACAATGGGAATTACCAGTTAATCAAGTGTTAATCATAATAAAATGTTATCTTTAAAAAAACTGATACACAAGTTGAATCACTGAAGGCTGACAGTAACTAGAAGTTTAAAAACTTTAGCATCTTAGAGTTCTTGCTGTGGCTCCGAGGAAACAAATCTGACTAGCATCCATGAGGATGCAGGTTTGATCCCTGGCCTCGCTCAGTGGGTTAAGGATCCAGCATCACCCTGAACTGTGGTGTACGCCGGTAGCTGCAGCGCCAATTCCACCCCTAGTCTGGGAACCTCTACATGCTGCATCTGTGGCCCTAAAAAGAAAAAAAAAAACAAAAACCAAAAAACAATACTTGAGCATCTTAATTTTGCTTTAGCCTTAATACCAAATATTAAATGGCACAGATGATTTGTGAAGTAACTTTTAAAATACTATTCAATTAACACCAAATAAGAAATGTAAAAGGACAGCAATAATGATTTCACTATAATTATGGTTTTAGTAATATTTTGTACTCAAAGTGTTAAAGCATTACCTGAAATTCTGAAAATATATTTATAATCAGTAGTATTATACAACAGAGATAATATTTCTATCCTATAGATGGAAATTCATTTATACCTTAATTTGGGAGACTCAGAGAAAGGGCTTTTATTTACTTCCATGGTAACTTTTACTTAATGTTCTCAAATTATAGAGAATTTAAATAATCATCTATGGCCTAAACAGAATACAGGTTCTGACAGCAATATATGACATGATCTGATCATTAAGCTACATGTAAAGTTTAAGGGAGTAATAGTCAAAGAAACTACCCTGATCACTTAGTGACACTGAAACTTCTGGACTATTTTCACAAGGATGGAAACGATGTGTTAATTGTAGATAGGAAAAATAAAGATAAAAGATTTCTTATACAACAGGAAAATCTAAAATCGGGAAGTTATATATATATATATATATATATATCTTCTCAAATCATGGAAAAAAGTATACAAATGCTGAAAAGTGGTCTATTCATACTGTAGAAAAATAGACCATGCTATGCATCATCTCTGCAGTTAAGGAGCAGCTGCTGACCATTTTCATAAGAGGAAAAGTGCCAGGAATTACAGACTATACAAAAATGTTTATCCCCTTAGGGAATTTTAGGGATTTTTCTTTTGGCCATACAAGCGGCATGTGAAAGTTCCTGGGCCAGGGATCAAACCCGCACCACAGCAGCAACTTGACCTGCGGCAGAGACAACACCGGATCTTCAACCTGCTGTGCTACAAAGGAACTCCAGGGATAAATGATATTGAATGTCTATCATATATTCTAGTAAATGTCTGTTATATATTATAACTTTTTTATTCAAATATATGTAAAAATAATAGGAAACATATTTTGAGATTCTTTCAGATTGTCTGTCATGGAAAGTTTACAGGTAGGTGTAGTTTGGATACCTTGTGTAACTCATCATATACAAGCTGATGGGCAAATCGTGGACATGGTTCTTCCTCCTGAAGACTTTTACTCGGGTTATCCTTTGCAGCCTGATCATTCTTATAGACACAAGACCTGTAAAACATTGCTTTTAAAGCAATCTATCCTAGAAAATTAGCAGCATACATAATGTTAACACAATTGTAGCAAGCAATTTAACTGTATGTTTATTTACCAGTAAAAAAATATATATTGTTCACAACAAATCTTAAAATTCTGGTCACTCTCATAAAATAATCTGACTTCGTTAGAATTGAGTTCTCAAGTTCTTTAATGTCCATCAAGAATAGGAACAGCATATATGAAGTCTTAAACCAAAGGTTTAAAGAGATGATATACCATTTATCTATTCACAGTAAAAAGCTTCACAACAGACTGCTTTCATTTCTACTGTAAATAAATGTCTTTTTTAGAAAATAATAGATTCCTTAGCTGCTGAGCATCATCCTCCGCCACTGAATGGAGGAAATTCTCTGAAGTCCTCCTTTTCTGGAAAATATTCACTTATGCAGTAAATGCAGAACATTAGAGCTGAATCCTTTAGGTCAATGTTTTCCAAAACAAAATGTGCAGCCATTCTGTGAGATGCTCTGTGACTAAAGGATCCTGGTTTGAAAATGCTAAATAATAATACTCCCACCTTTCTGTAGTCAAACTGCTTCGTTTTATAAAACTAAGACCTGGGAACATAGTTTTTAAGTTTACACATCTACTTGGTAGCAAATGTTAGACTGAAATACAGTTCTCTTGACTCTCACACCAGGAAACATCTATTAACTGAATAGACATAAAATCCATTTGCTGAACTTCACTGTGTACACAGGCACCAATATTGGCTTTTCCATTCCCCAATTCTGACATTAAAATGTATGATATCATAAATTAACATAAGCCTTCCAATTTTTTTCTTCTTCTGAATAAACTGATAACCTCAAATAAATGTTACACTGGGACTGCAGCACAAGAGCTACTTACCAACTATTCCTTACAATGTCATAAATCCAGAATGAATTTCTGACATTCTCTTCCCTCTTTTCCTTGTCTTTGCTGAGTCCAGATAAGACATGTATTTCATTCAGTTCTGGATCAATGGTTGCTCTCTGTGTGAATCCTGTCATTGGAACTATAAATCGAAGAGAAAATAAGATGACAGTATTAACATTAGTTAACAGAGTAGTACTACTCTAGAAAATATTAATACATCCTTACCCTGCTCTACCTATGTCCACAGCACTTATCTTCTAACACACTACATAACTTTTATACTAAACAAAAAATAATTTCTTATTGCCTTCTCTCCACTCTGGAATGTAAGCTCCATAAGGGTCAAGAAAGACACTCTAGAACATATAAGCTCCATAAGGGTAAAGAAACCTTTCACTGTTTTGTTCCCAGTGCCTAAAACAGTGCCTGACATATAATAGATACCCAACAATTTGCTGAAATAAATAAATGCTAGCTACCAGGATGGAATTAGAAGGAGGGAAGAGGTAGGGAGAAGTGTGGAATGTAATCATTTTTATTGAGAGAAGGGGCAATGCTTTATTTGACTGACTTATTATCTGGGTCAGCTCTAATTCAATAGCAGAGATAAAATATTCAAATCTTGACCTAGAAAAACAAAATTTGACATACAGGTTTGTTTAATAAGGTCGGAGTCATCTAGAGTATCTGTTCATGACATACAATGAAATAATTTCCAAGAAAAATAAAATATTTGGGGGTAAAATATGCCATTTTATTTTCCTGACTGGCTTAAACTCCAGAATTAATTTTCTGAGAAAACACTTTTTCTGAGAAAGCCATTAAATGAGTGATAGCCATTCTGTATTATCCAGTATGTTGTAAAACACTGATATGGCAAATGCAAATTTTCTGTCACTTGGAAGTATTGGTTGAAATGATTTTATTTCATTTCGCAACAAATTTGCCATAGCTCTAAAACAAAGCCATCGTTTCAACACTACATTTCTTTTATACATGAACAATTATATACTCAAAAAACTAAACAAACATCAGATTGAAGTAAAATATTTCAATCAATCCAGAATACTATGGGAGGAGATGCTAACCACACTGATATTTATTCGTCTTTATCTACTTTTGCAAGACCAAATAATGCAGCATTTGTTTTTTCCTAGTTTCCCTTAAATTCATGTTAACTTTACATTCATACTCAATAAATTTGTCTGGCATATTTTAGAGGCTACTGCGAAATGCATCCCACAGTAAATATATTAAAAAATTAAATGCACACATACACACACACATTAACACAATACATAATTTGAATACATCTGCACACAAATACACTTATTTATACACAGACACATCAACCTAATCTTAATAATAACCTTAACTTTCATGCTATATAGTCTTCAGTTGTATTTTCTAATTTGTCTTGGTAAACTTTCAAAAGTGCCCAGATTCTGACCTCTGTTCCTCGGATAATCTTGAAAGAAGGATAAAACAGTAAAGAAATAAAATAATTTTCATTAGTAGTAGAAGTGGAGGACATAACTGCCTTAATTTATTGCACATAAATTTCTTGATCCCATTTAGGATTAACACTGAGACTTTGTTTTTTTTTTTGCCTTTTGTCATTTTTAGGGCCGCACTCGCGGCATGTGGAGGTTCCCAGGCTAGGGGTCTAATCGGAGCTGTAGCCACTAGCCGACGCCACGGCCACAGCAACGCAGGACCCGAGCTGCGTCTGCGACCTACACCACAGCTCATGGCAACGCCGGATCGTTAACCCACTGAGCAAGAGCAGGGATCGAACCCACAACCTCATGGTTCCTAGTCGGATTCGTTAACCACTGTGCCTCAACGGGAACTCCAACACTGAGACTTTGAATTAAGAATCCCACAACATGGGTTGACAAACTATGGATTGAGCTGTCCTGCCCACGGTCAAATAGGCCTCATCCATTCACTTAACATTTTGTCTGTGGCTGATTTCACCCCCAGTAGCAAGGATGAATAGTTGCAACGGCAGTAATTGTATCTGGCTCTTCATAAAATAAAACTGCTAGCCCCTATCCTATAATCCTTTAAAATGCAAATATCTGAGATGTATGACTTATTATAAACTATTGTAACAAATTGTTTACCTAAAATAAGGACCAACCAAGGAAATGGAAAAAATTCTGGGTGGAACAGAAATCAGTGGAGAGGGAAAAAGATTTTGAATTTTATAGAGTGAGGTTGGTGCAATCAAGAGGTGATTAAAGAAGGACTGGGCTGGGGAGATATGTAAGAATGTGGAAGACTTTAAGACCAAATTTAACACGTTTCTTCTTCCATTTTGTCACATGTTGCCTAGAAGTAGCTTTGAAGAAGAGAGGAATGATACCTGTTGCTTTTCAAAAACAAAAGCAGCAGACTGGTTTACAATACTCAGGTAAGCAAGACTACCATGCTCTTAAAGCCCATGCTTTAAGAATTATAAAAAATTACTTTGATTAGAAAGCATACTAGAAAATACACACTCCCCATTTCTTTGATCTTGAGCATACAATATGCTTTTCACTCTGAATAATGTTGATTTGTGCCTCAAAGTTATACATTTAAATGCATTTCTGGCTTTTATACTCATTAGCAGTCATTTTCCATCCACCTTCACATCTCTCCTTGAGGTGACTGAATCATGTGACATGTCTACCAACAATTAGTGTGCAGTATCAAAGGGTAAAGTGAGAGGCTCTTGAGATACAGAGATCAGCTAGGAATGCTGTGAGTGCAATGGAGTGGACAGGACAAAGGTTAGTAAAGAAATATCAATAAAGAAGTTCCCACTCTGGTGCAGTGGGTTGAGAATCTGACTACAGTGGCTTGGGTTGGTGCAGAGGCATGGGAATTGCCCGACATAGTAGGTTGAAGGATCTGGTAGTTGCCGCAGCTGCAGCATATGTTACTCTGCCACTTTGGCAGACGTACTTTTCATCTCATAGCATTTTATATTGCTCGAATTATGCTTTATTAATTATGCTATTGCATTACTACTGTAATAATTTTATAAAAAAATAAAAACTGGTTGAACAAAAATGGCATTATCAAAAACTAAAAAGACCTACAGGTCAAAATGAAGAAAGAAACCTTCAGTCTAACATATCATAATGATTAATACAGTCTTCTGTATTAATTCTCTTCCCAAGACTATCTTTTCAATTTAGTAATTGTTAATGGGTAGTAGTGGAGGGAGGGGGAAAGGATACAAGATTTGTAACATACAATATTTAAAAAGGTTTTAGATTCAACTGCCAAAAAGGTTGACTGAATGCCAGGAATCTTAACCAGTCTTTATAAACTGACTCATGAAGAAAATTAATCAAACAGATCAGTAAACAAGATCATATGTTAATCACAAATACATTTTGAAAAGATACTGGTCTAAGAAAATAGAGAATAAGAACTGTACAACAAACAACTATTTCTGCCAACTTGTTATTTTTACAATTTCTCCAGGGAATTACAATAATAATTGTTCAACAGTCCATTATTTTTTTTAAACTTTAACATCTTTAAAACTTGAAATAGGACGGCTAGAGGGGAAATCAAGTAAAATATTTTATCTGACAATCTGACTCACATTTTAAAAAAATTTGATTTACCTAATAGGAGGAGATTACCAGAATTTGTAACATAAGGAAACCCTTTAGGGAGTATAAAAAGATAACAGAAATATTTCTGAACTCAGTTCCTGAGGAAGATCCTTTTTTGCACTGATTCATGAACTAATCTGAACTCTATTTTTGCTTCATGATCCAATGCACATACATATTCATAATTATGATTTTAGGACTTCCCGTGTGGCTCACAACATATTCATAATTATGATTTTAGTTAAGACACAGGAAAAAAAATTTTTAGAACTGCTACAAAAATAAAAAATTTAATAGAGATTTCCACAAACTCCCTATTTGTTAGGATATTTTCAGCTTCAAGTAACAGAAAACATGAGTAACAGTAGATTAATTAGCTCATATAACAAATTTTTGCCAGCGTACAGTTCCAGGATGGTTGCAGCCATTCAACCAAATAACAGAGTCAGGTTAACAACCCTACAATTCAGAAATGGCTTTCCTCTCATTTCTGAAATTTGCCATTACCAGCTCTAAACATCACATCTTCTTATACAGCATTCAAACCAGAGAGGGAAAGGACTCTTTGAGCATCTGTTTTCTGAGGGAAAATATTTTCCTCAAATATCCTCTGGGAGACACTTCTGTTTCACTGGCCAGAACTGTGGTACATAGGAGGCAGGAAAAGTGAAATACCCTGGCAAAGGACAACAATGACTGCTTCAGACTAATCACAACTCAAGCCCTGGGGCTGGGCAAACTTGCCATTAAACAAAATCATGGTTTGGTTAACAAGAAAGGGCTAGTGTATAGGGTAGCAACCGACAGTATCTGCCATATTCTTTTTATTGGCTGTGCCAAAATGCTGAATGAGAGCCTACTGCTCAGCAGCGCTAGCAGTAACTCTGGTTTAGAACTTCTTTAAGGAACTCCTTCCATTTTTTTTTTTTTCAAAACCTCATGGTAGTTTTGATTTGTGTTTCTCTAATAATGAATTATTAGTGATGCTGAGTATGTTTTCATGTACCTACTGGCCATCTGTATGTCTTTGGAGAAATGTCTATTTAGGTCTTCTGCCCATTTTTTGATTGGGTTGTTTGGTTTTTTGTTGTTATTGAGCTGTATGAGCTGTTTGTATATTTTGGATATTAACCTCTTGTTGGTTGCATCATTTGCAAATATTTTCTCCCATTCCATAGGTCGTCTTTTCATTTTGTTGATGGTTTCCTTTGCTGTGCAAAAGCTTTTAAGTTTGATTAGGTCCTATTCATTTGTTTCTGTCTTTATTTCTGTCTTTATTTCTTTTGCCTTGGGAGACTGATCTAAGAAAATATTGCTACAATTTATATCAAAGAGCATTCCACCTATGTTTTCTTCTAGGAGTTTTATGATATCATGTTTTATATTTAGGTCTTTAAATTGAGTTTATTTTTGTATATGATATGATGGAATGTTCTAATCTCATTGTTTTACATGTAGCTGTCCAACTTTCTCAGCACTACTTGCTGAAGAGACTGTTTTTTTCTCCATTGTATATTCTTGCCTCCTTTGTTGTAGTTAATTGACTGTAAGTGCTTGGGTTTCTTTCTGGGTTCCCTATTCTGTTCCACTGATCTATGTGTCTGTTTTGTGCCAATACCATGTTATTTTGATTGTTGCAGCTTTGTAGTATAGTCTCAAATATAGAAGGGTTATACCTGCAGTTTTGTTCTTTTTTTCTCAGGACTGTTCTGGCAATTCTGGGTCGTCTGTGATTTCATATAAATTCTAGGTTTACTTTAGAACTTCTATTATTTTACCCGAACCTGGGTCTTTACCACTCATTCTTTGCTTTTTGTACAATTCCAACTACCTTTTAACACTCAACAATACAGTATTGGTTGATTTCAGTTGTATTTAGCTACAAATAATTCATTTCACTGAGTAGATTAACAATTTTATTTAACCGGCTACCTAATGGTGGATAATGAAAGTTATTTCCAGATATTTTAACTCTTGCAAACAATATCACAATAAATATCTCCATACAACTTATTTTTATGCAACTACACAAGTGTGTGAGTAGGATAAATTCCTGGAAAATAATGCTTGGTCAGAGAGTACATGTATTTTATATTTTACTAGATATCAATATTCAATGAGTGATTTTTAAATTTACATTTTAAAAATTATGACTGAAGATGAGCACCTATACAGAAATAAATTTACCAGCTTTTTAAATATTTTCTTTGTTGAGCTATCTATTTCTGTCATTTGCCACTGTTCTACTAAAGAGTTATTCCTTTATTTAAATTGATTGATAAGTCTTTTATTACCCTTTGTTTTAGTTGATAGTTTGTCATTTATTTGATATTTAAGTATTTTTCCATATATAACTTTTTACTTATTTTTTTTTTTTTGTCCTTTGTCATCTTAGGGCCGCACCCGCGGTATGTGGAGGTTCCCAGGCTAGGGGTCTAATCGGAGTTACAGCTGTTGGCCTACGTCATAGCCACAGCAACGTGGGATCTGAGCCGTGTCTGTGACCTACACCACAGCTCACAGCAACGCTGGATCCTTAACCCACTGAGTGAGGCCAGGGATTGAACCCACAACCTCTTGGTTCCTAGTTGGATTCATTTCCGCTGAACCATGATGGGAACTCCTATATATAACTTTTTAATTTGCAAAAAGTCAAACTAAATCTTTTTCCTTGCAACTTCTGGGCTTTGTATGATGTTTGCAAAGGTCTCCTAATCCTAAATTATTTAAAATAATTAGACTGAAAATTTTCTAAGTATAAAACTTGAGTCTATGTAGCGTTTTTGTGATATACAGACATCGATTAGAGCCCTAGATTTTACTTTCTGCTTATTTCCAGGTCACTTATTGCATAATCTATTTTCCTTCTCTAATTGGAAATGCCACTTTACCATATAATAAATTCTCTATGTATTTGGGGATATTTTATACCATTTGTTCTATTTCATTCCATAATCTATACAAAATTGTAGCTTTATAAATATTTGGTAGAATTAATTACCTATCATTTTCAAAATTGTCTTTAGCATCCTTGAATGTTTAACAGGTGAACTTTAATTCACATTTACTACCAAATGACCTAAATTTTATATAAAAATGAACTATTTTTATAAGCTTATAACTAGCAAAAACACCCCTGGGAGAGTGAAAGAGGGAAGTTACAGAAAGTTATTATTACCAGTAATATCGAGAGGGAAAAAAAGTACATAATCTAATTTATCAGAATAATGGCACACCAAAGATAAAAGATGCTAAATGGAAAGAAATGAAGCCTAGTTACATTAAAAATAAGCACCACTATTTCCTAGCCCAGTAACTAATCTATGTTAATGACAGCAAATCATTAGCTTTAGGATGTTCTCTATACTGCTAACTTGGCTTTATTTAGTTAATTGGTAAAAGTCTAAAAGGGTCAAAAACCTAAGAACTTATCATACATACAACACACACAGATTTTAAAAACAAACAAACAAACTGACAAACAATGTCAATAAGCATAATAAACACATTCCTAGGATGGAAATGAAAGGTTTTCATGAAAATATGTTTACGGATAAATCTTGCAGACATAACTAACCTAGCCCTTGTTTGTTATTTTTACAGCCTGATACAGCAGAAAGAAACAAAAATTAATTGTCAAAAATTTGGAGAAAGATGTGGCCTTAATATCAAGCTGGTCCATTCCCCTCATTTTCAGATGAATAATCAATTCTAGATAAGTTATATTACTCTGCCAAAGTTGCAGAAGAATGAGTGGCAGCCCCAGATGAAGAGAGAACAAATCTTCTGATTCTGAATTCACTATTCTTTCAATTATACCAATCTGCCACTATGATTAGGACAGAATGGAATAAACAGTGGCAGATGTAGGAAAATACAGTCTACAGAATTTAACGAACAAAACAAGTAAACATATTAATTATTATAGAACTTGGATCAGACTGGAAGAGCTCTATACCATCAACGCCCAACTTAATATCTGGCAAATGATGAAGACAATATATGTTTGTTACCTTGAATACAGATACAACAAAGTAATCCCATATAATACATTGATTTTCTATGGCAAACCATAAAGTTCTGGTGGTATGACAGACCTTCTAAACACAATTTTCAATTAGTGTTAAGCAGAGCTTACATATGGGGAGTCTGCTAAAACCCTTGTGTTCACAGACTTATTGCCAAACATTATTCAGAAATAAACCCAAATTTTAGATGTGCTGAATTTTGATGTAATTATGTATGTGTTAGACACAATACTAATAAATCCCTTCTTTCTAAGCAGCTGCCAATCCACTGATTTAAATTATAATTTCCTTCTGAGCGGAACATAAAACTGCTGTACTCCAGTTAAAAGATGGGTTGATGTTTCTTTAGATCTTAAAATGTTAAGTCTGCGATCGTTCATTTAAGTAATTATAAAGAGCAACCATTTAAGATTTTATAGTACCTAACGCAATAAAAAGTTACAATAAGTAGCAATTTTACAACTAGATATAACATTTCTAGTTAGTGACCTCAATAGTTCACACAAAATTCTATGATTCCAAACAATCCAATTTGAAACTCACATAAAAGCAGTTTTAATCAAATAACCCACATTACTGAATCACAGATAAACACAGTAATTATGTGTTAAGTCCATCTCAAATTATAATAATTAACTGTAATAAAAAAGCTTTAGAAGAATAGTTAATAAACAGAACGTTTAAGTTACAGAGCATCTGTGTAATAAAACTGGTGTTTTTTAAGAATACTTAATAATATAGTAATTCAAATAGTACTCTGTCCTGTCTTTAAAAGGGCTTTTTTTATTTTTGGCTTTTTAGGGCTGCACCCGTGGCATATGGAGGTTCCTAGGCTAGGGGTCTAATCGGAGCTGTTGCTGCCGGCCTATACCACAGCCACAGCAACGCCAGATCCGAGCTGCATCTGTGATCTACACCACAGCTCACGGCAATGCCAGGTCGTTAACCCACTGAGCGATGCTAGGGATCAAACCCACAACCTCATGGTTCCTAGTCGGATTCGTTAACCACTGTGCCATGACAGGAACTCCTAAAAGGGCTTTAATGGCTCACAAAAGTTATAATTCAGTAAGATAAAATTAAAATGTAAATGGACTTTTAAAAATCAGGTAAAAAGTAATCAGGTGTATGTATTGGGAGGACAGTTACATATACCATAGTTCTGACACCAAGTTTTCTGACTGGCCTAACTTAATCCAGTGAAAAAACTTTTAGGAGATCTAGAGTAATGAAAAGATTGAATGCTCTTTAAGAAATCCTGAATAAAATCTATGCATTTCACCTGGGACTTTTTAGATTTTAAAAAGCAGAGTCAGGATTATACTGCCAATGAATATCTAGAACAGTTAAGGTTAGAATATGCTCTGATTCCTAACCTGGGTTTGAAGAGTAAAGAATTTCAGGAGATAATGATCGATAAGCTACAATGTGAAAGATTAGAATAGGTTAGCTACATTTTGGAGGTAGGAGGGAAGAGTGCTTCAAGTAATGGGGAGAGTATGGGACAAAGGCATGAAAAAACATGCTACCAATAAAGAATTAATATCCAGTGGTCATGAAACAATGAACTGCTGGCAAGGTGAGGGTGGATAAATTGAGGCATATTATAAAGGAAGCTGTGAGTCAGACTTAATCATGAAGGCAAAGAGAAACAAAAGGAGTTTAGGCAAGGAAGAAAAATCTACAGGTTTATATTTTTAAAAGATATTTTCTTGTCTCATTAATTCTAACCAGAAGGTAATGTTGCCAATCTACTTCTTTTTCCTCTCTATGTGCAACTATAAGCTCCATGAAGACAGCTCTTATCCACAGGTGTACTCTTAGTGTTTAGATTATTATCTGACACCTAGTAGGTGACCAAAAAAAATCTGTTGAATAAATGTTAAAGTGTAAGGTCCTGCACTTAATTGGTAACACAGAAGAGCTGTATTCTGCTCCAAGTATGGAGAACAGATTAGGGCAGGGATGGCATACACGGAAGAAGACTAGAAACAGTCCAAAGAGATGCTGGTAGCCCAGACTAGTAAAAAAGCAATCAGAATAGAGAGAACTTGGAGGTGAACATGACTTGATTACTGGATACATCAGCGAACCTGTGGGGTAGTATTGACATATTCTTGTGAAAACTGGGGTACCCAAAATAACATCACCCAGAGGGTCAACCCATCTCTACTGTGAAAGCAGCCATGCGTGAGATACTATTTTACTTAAAATATAATTTGGGTCACTTACAGATGTGCAAAATAAGGCTGAGACATGAAGTAACTTGTCCAGGGTTATTTAACTAAGGATTGAGAGGCTCTGGAGAGCTAAAACAGTGGTTCTCAATCCTGGCCATGTATCAGAAAACCCTGGGGGAGGGGTTGAAGCTGCACAGGAAAAACAGGTAAAGAGAGAGAGGGAGAGAGAAAAGGAGACTTAAGGAGGGAATAGAAAAGAAAGAACAGAAGGAAAAAATGGGATGGAAGAGAGAGAGAGAGAGGAGAGGGAAGAATGGAGGGGAGTATGGAAGGAGGAATAGAAGGAAGTGACAGAAAGGAATGAGAGAGGAAGAGAGATGGAAAAAAATAAAGAAAAATGAAAAGAAAGTAATTTCAGTTTCACTCTAATACGTCAACAGAGTCACCGCAGCTCCACAATTCCAAGTAATAATGCCAATAATTTTAGGTAGAAAATTTTTCCAAGTGGTTCTAACCTGATGTTCAACTGTCATAAAAACCCTCAGTTAAAGCACCAGTTGTACATATACCCTTTGAACAATGCAACTTATAGGCCTACTGTCAAAATCCACCACTCAGAAAATCAACATTCAGACAAAAGAGTGATAATTTTCAAAACTTTAATCAGATCAAAACCAAGGCATTCATTTGCAGCAACATAGATCTAGAGATTATCATACTAAGTGAAGTAAGTCAGAAAGAGAAAGACAAATACCATATGATACCACTTATATGTGGAATCTAAAAAAAAAAATGATACCAATGAACTTATTTACAAAACAAAAACAGACTCACAAACATAGAAAACAAACTTATGGTTACCAAAAGGGGAAAAGGAGAAGCAGAGGGATAAGAGTTTGGGATTAGCAGATATACACTACTGTATATAAAATACATAAACAATAAGGTCCAACTGTATAGCACAGGGTACTATATTCATTATCTTATAATAACCTATAACGGAAAAGGATCTGAAAAAATATATGTATACACACACATACACAAAACTGAATCACTTTGCTGTACACCAGAAACTAACAAAACATTGTAAATCAACTATACTCCAATTTAAAAAAGAGAGAAAAAACCCCTAGTATCAAGCCTTTTAATAACATCTTATTTAATTTAGGGGAAAAAAATCCAAATTTCTTGCATTTGTACAAGGCACTGGATAATCAGATTCTTACCTATTTTTCTAACTTCATTTCACACCAACCTTCCTCATCCTCAATCTGCACGAGGCCCTTTTCTGGAACACACTAAATTCTTTCCTGCTTTGAAATCTTTATATGTGCACTTTTCTCAGTTCTTAACATGGTTCTTCCTAATACTCTACTTCCTGTCTTAAAGATTACCTCTCTTCAGAGACAGTTTCCCAACCTACTCTAAACAAATGGGACCTCCTATGCTACTCATTATTATAGCATCCAACTTTTTTTCTTCATAGTACTAGAAGGCAAATGCAGGTCTCTCTAAGGAAAGTGCATTAGAATGATTCCTTTGAGGGAAGGGATTTTATCTCCTAGGTCCATGGACCTAAACATACTTGGCTTATAGAAGGCACTGAAATACACTGGGAGAAAGGTGAAGGTCAAATTTAGACACGAATAGGTGATCAACAAATACTATTAAATTAACGAACTTATTTGCATTATGGGATAATTTACCATAAATCAATTAAAAATTAAACAACTCATAGCAAAACTGATGATTCTAATTTCACAAAAGTTGATTACAGCATTAACTAAGGAATGAGTCCACTTGTCTTTTCCACTAGTACCTCTAGTCATGGTAATAAAACCATAATGATGAAAAAAATTACCATGATTTAATGTGAGTTTAAAAATAGAATATAAAATTGTGCTAAATAAGTAGTAAATTTAAAAAGACTAGAAGGAAGTATAATAAAATGTCAACAGATTATGGATGGTTTGATATATTTTCTTTTTTGCATTTTTCTATATTTTTCAAATTCTCTACAATGAGCAAATTACTACCTTTATAATCAAAACAAAACTGAATAAAAAGAATGATTAGCATACTTTACTGGCTCTAAAGCTAGCCACAGTCATAAATAAAACATATGCTTACCAATTTTATACATTACTAAGCAATAATAACTTTTTTTTTTCGGTCTTTTTAGGGCCACACTTGCACCACATGGAAGTTCCCAGGCTAGGGGTCAAATTGGAGCTGTAGCTGCCAACCTACACCACAGGCACAGCAACGCCAGACCTGTGCCTCATCTGCAGCCTACCTAGCAGCACGGCAACACCAGATCCTTAACCCACTGAGCGAGGCCAGGGACTGAACCCGTGTCTTCATGGATACTAGTTGGGTTCGTTATTGCTGAACCACAAGGGGAACTCTCAATAACTCATTTTAAAAAATCTTCAAATGACAGTCATTAGTCTACTTATTATTCTATTGAATTTTTTGCTAAATATCACTTTTTTTTCCATTTAATCTTGGGGAATAGTTTAGTATGATTAAAAAAAACTTCTACATACTTCTAAATCTCAGCTCTATCATTATCTAGTTGCATATTACTGAGATTCTACTGCACTAAGTTCAATTTTCCTCATCTGGTAAATGAGAATAATACCACCAGTTAGAACTATTTATAAAGCTCCATGCTTAGTGACAGGCATTTAGTAGGGTCTAAATAAAGAACAGTTACTATAATCCATCAGAATATTACCTACTAGCGCGATTATAAGCTCTCTGAGAGACCATGACCATCTAGTTCCACTACATCCCTAGCATAGCACTGAGCCAACAAGTAGGAATTTTCAACACATGCTTGTCAAATCAATTACTGTCTTCCCTACCTTTTTTAGGTAGTCAGGATTGTAGGGGATTATTACCTCTCTCCTCCTAGTTATTTTAATAGAAAATGAGACTAAATCTTAACAGCTAGAGGCAAAAATTAAATCATATACCTCCACATTAACCTATGGTAGTAGAAAATAAATGTGTAAACAAATAAGACAATTTTAGGTAGGACAAGTAGAGTTATTACTTATTTCTTATGTTTCTTTCCATGTTTTTATATAATATGCTTAAGCTATTTTAGACATCTTAACTTCCTGTTAAGTAGATGAAGAATTCTACTACACTGACACTATTCTCCCACTAAATTTTATCCCAATTTTTGGTTAAATTGATAGTAGTTTTTGCATTATTATGATTAGGGAAATATTGTTCACTGCATAGCCAAGAAATGTACCATGATGATTACTCCTTCTAAAAAAATTTTTTTCCCAATTATGTTCCTATCCTTAATCTTTTACATTAGATAGTTACCAATTAATACCTTTTTACTCCAAATGTTCCAACATATCTATTGAGTCTACTTTTATCTGAAAACCTCACTTCTGGTGCAAAAGAGAGGTGTACTTTCCTGTGTCCTCCTGCTCCAATTTGAACTGGATGCTCACAGGTCTGTTATGCAGATATCATCTTGAGACAGCTTTTCATTGCTTTCCTGTGTTAGATCCTCTTTTTCTCATCTCTCAGGTTTTCTTTTTAACGACTTTTACTCCCTTTTATTAGCATATATGGTGTACTAACTTCCTAAAAAAGGCTGCATAAAAGATCTATCATTTTTTTAATCTTGTGCAGCGCTGTTGACTGCATGATCCAACACCCAATTCCAAACCCCTTCCCTTGTGAACTGTATAAAAGCCACAGAAGATAAATGCTTTCCCAGACTCTCCTGAAGCCAGGTTTCATAGTTCTAGTCAATAAAATGCAGATAGGGAACTTTCTGGGCACATTTTGCTCCTTCCTTTTTTCCTATGTGGAATGAAGGAATGATGTTTGAGGTGTGTTGGCCAACTTGCCATTATTAGGCTACAGCCAGTCAAAATCAGTAAAACAAATATTAAAAAGAACCCGAGGGCCTTCAAGACATTTTCTGAGTCACTACTTCTGTCCCAAATTACCTACATCTGGATTTCTTGCCCTGTGTGAGAAAAAGATTGCCTATTTGTTTAAGCCATTTTTCTCTTGGTTTTCTATTATTTGCAGACAAACATATGCCACTGATCAACCTGGTATATCTGAAAATACTATTTCTTCCTTCTTGTTTCCTTGGTGTTTTGGCTAGGTATAGAGTTCCAGATTGATGATAATTTTCCCTCAGAATTTTTGAGACCTTGTTTCCCCTTACAGCTTCTATTTAATGTTGCTGAGAATTCAATATCATTCTAAGACATGTTCCTTTGAATGTGACCTCATTTTACACTGGTAACTTTTAAAATATTCTTTTCATGCCTGATATATAACATTCCACAATGAATAATGATGTGTCTTCAGATTGAGAAAGCTGTTTTTTTCTTTTTGGTCTTCTTTTTACGGCTGTACCTATGGCATATGAAAGTTCCTGGGCTAGGGGTAGAATCGGAGCTGCAGCTGCCAGCCTACGCCATAGCTGCAGCTAACTGGACCTGAGCCACATCTGCGACCTACGCCACAGTTTGTGGCAGTAACAGATCCTTAACCCACTGAGTCAGGCCAGGGATCAAATTTGCATCCTCACAGACACTATACTGGGTTCTTAACCCACTGAGCCACAACAGGAACTCTTGTTATTTTTTCTAAATTCAACGTATTGACTTCAAAGGGGGGCATTTATAATCTGGAGAACAGTACTTTCCAGTTTGGCTAAATTTTCTGTTAATTGTTTGTTTAATAATCTGGTATTCTCCATTTTCCTCATTCTCCAGAGTTGGAAAAATTCACTAATTCAACACAGGACCTCCTGGATTGATTTCCGAAGATCCCCATTTTTTTCCAAATTCCATCTCTGTCTTGTCTATTTTTTGGGAGATGTCTTACAAACTCTTCCACTTTTTATCTAACAAAATTTATTTTCCAAAAGGTCTTTCTTAGTTTTTGATCTTTCATTGCATCCTATTATCGTTTTACGGATGCAGTATCCTTTTCTCTAAGAAAAGTGATCTTGGTCATTATTTTAATTTGCTTGTGTTCAGTGCATTATTTCAGATTTCTGTTTCTGGGTTTGTTTTGTTTTTGCATCTCTCTTTCATGGTGAAGGTTCTAATGCAGAAGATACTTAATTGACAGTTCATTAAGAGTGGAGAAATAAAACTTAACTGAAAACATTATGTGTATAGTGGGCAACACTGTGGGAGAACTGGGCCACGAAAGCAGCTGTTGTATGGGGACTAGTCAGCAGGATTAGACATTTTACTGGGGTGGGGAGAGTGGTATCCTAAACAAAAGTATCCGGAAATCTCTTCTCTGGGGCTATACATTTCCTCCAGAGAGGGTGATTCCAACCTTTTACTAGGAGACATACGCCTAGCATCACGGCAGCAGGGCAATGGTTAGAAGTTCCACTCTTCAGTATATGGACTTAATATTCCCGTTTTCTACCATGTTACTTCTTCATCCACAGAGCCTCTATTTCCCCCAGAAGATAAAGTTCGAGCCTCTGCCTAGTAGGAAGTATGGGAGAAGGATCCTGAGGGTCAAACTACTTTACCCACGCTTTTTTACTGTGGTACTATCTTTTGTTTAAAAAGAAAATTCCTCCTAAATAAAAACAACTATTCAAAATTACACACACACGCACACACACACACACACACACACACACACACACAACAAATAACAGCTAATAGGAAAACCAAGCTGATCAAATTTCTCACCCTATTGCTCTTTTTTTTTTTTTTTGCCTTTTGTCGTTTTATGGCCGCACCTGTGGCGTGTGGAGGTTCCCTGGCTAGGGGTCTAAACAGAGCTGTATCCGCCAGCCACAGCAACACAGGATTAGAGCTATGTCTGTGACCTACACCACAGCTCACAGCAACGCAAGATCGTTAACCCAACGAGCAAGGCCAGGAATCGAACCTGCAACCTCATGGTTCCTAGTTGGATTTGTTAACTGCTGTGCCACGACGGGAATTACTCACCCTATTGCTCTAATTAAGCATTTTAAACCACTGGGCCTTAACAAATACCATTCTTCTGTATCTACTAATCGCAGGCAAAGTGACTACTATACAGGGTAACTATGTAATTATCAAAAACAAGACACTTTGAGAGTGAATGGGGCACTATTAATACTCATGCCAGGGCAGTATGTATAAACTGGTATTATCTCAGGCAAACTAGTCACCCTATCACCAGGAGAATAACCTCTTGGATGCTGGCTTGTAAAGTTACAAGGCTTTACGAATGAATTATGTGAAGTCTTTGCTCAGAACAAAGACATACTCTACAATACGTGTCTAACATATAAGTAACTATAGTGAAAATGGAAGGTGGAAAGAATTGGCAAATACAGGATAACATAGTTTTAAAGTTACTAATTCTTTTTTTTAAATTTGAAGATTTAATAAGCTTTATTCAGCAATTCACAAATCAGGGAGCATCCCATCTAGCAAGTGGAAAGGAGCTCTCTTATTAATTCCTGCAACCACCCCTCACAAACATACACATAAATAATTCCTTTAGAAATTCACATACTGTCTTTCTGCTCAAAGGAAATCATAATAATAATTCATGCAGTATTCTTAAACACATAGAATTAAATAATTGAGCCATTAGTTTTCTTCCTCTTACTCAGAATTACTTCAACTAAACAAATAAGAAAAGGATGAAGAATGGTTAGAAAACAAAACAGGCTGTAGTTTTCTACCTAAAGTAATTAAGACATGAAAGAAGAATCACTAAATGCCTTTACCCATTCCAGAGTCTTTCTTGGTACCATCTGATATTATGTCTACATGATCAGAGTCCACATCATAACTAAAGAAATCATTCAAATAGGTCTTCGATCGCTGGCCACCAAATACATATAAGCAACGATTTTTCTGAAAAATAAGAAAAAAAAGGCAAAGAAGAAAAAGCAGTCATTTCCACAAAAAATTCAGAACTATTCTTTTAAAATTTAAACATCTACCAATTGATTTTATGAGCTATTCCATGCAATAGAATACTATATAGGTACAAGGCAGAATGAGGAAGCTCCCTATACATTGCTAAGAGGTTATCTCTAGGATATCTTGAGTGCTGCCTTTGTTTAAGAAAAGAGAAAAATTTGAATGTGTGTTGTGTTTGTTTCTTTCTTTAAAAAGACAGCAATTGAGGAAGGGACAGAGCAGGAAGACAGGGACAAAAACTAGCTCTTTCCAAAAGTATACTGATTTATAGTCTCACCTTCAGACCTACGTACATGTCTTTATTTAATTAGGACACAGAACTACCCTAAAAGAAAAAATAGTCTCTGAAATTTGAAAAAAAAAAAAAGTGAAACAAACAAACCTATCTGTATACAAAGATATGATCATGCAGAGAAATAGTATTTCTAGTGATTTTAATTCTTGTTTTTTTGACTACCCATCTCTAGTGGGCTATATCCTAAACAGAAAAATAATCAGAGAGCAATCTTAAACAGCATTCAGTAATTTTATTGTTAGTTTCACTATTCTGTAAATTATTACAGAAAGACAAAGCAAGTAATATTATATCAGTATTACGAAGCAGGATTTTAACGTTAAAAATTACACAAAAACAATATCTAAGATACTACGTTTTAAAACTCTAAAATCTTCAGTTTGACTTGGACATATCAGTATGAATGCATAATTTTTCTTTTACTAAAAAAGACATCTATACATATATGTGTATGTGTATATATGCAAAGGTATACTGAGAGGTGGGTACTCCCACTGACCAAAGATTCAGAAAAATTAGGGATCAAAAAGAATAATGACACCATTGGATTAAACACATCAAATACATAAAAATCCATAAGTTCATAATAATACTTAAAAAAAATTCACTGGTAAACTTTGGAGCCTCAGCTCATTAATATGAAAAGGTGACAGAGAAAAGAATCAAATTTATCACCTACCCTGTGTGGCTTATTTATTACGGTAGCTAGTTAGCTAATAGAGGACAAGCTGTCTTGTTTTGTTTTTATGGCTGCACTCCCAGCATATGGAAATTCCCAAGCCAGGGATTGAATCCAACCTGCAGCTGTGGCAATGCTGGATCCTTTAACCCCTGAGCCAGGCCAAGGGATCAAACCTGCACCTCCGCAGCAACCCAGCAACCCGAGCAGCTGCAGTTGGATTCTTAACTCACTGTGCCATAGCAGGAACTCTGAGGATCAGTTTTTATAGCAGAATCACAGATAATAAATTAAGAAATGATGTAATTAGAAAACTATTCATTTTACGAACTCTATTAAAATTTAGGCTATGACTATTAGTGGCTGCAGAAGTCATTAGGTAAAAAGTTGATGGGGAACTTTACAACCGATCAATCAGATTGATAACATCTAAATCCACCCAAACAATTTTAACATCACCAGAAGTATGACAACTATACATTAAATACTACTTTTTATTTGGTAGTCAGACCATCTGTGAAGTATTCTTGCCCCTTTCCTTTTGCTCCTCCCCCAAAAGGAAAGTGAATCTAAAATCAAGATTCTGGATGTAAATACCAGCTCACAGGAAATATGGAAGACAGAGCATTAAGTTAAATGACACTGAGTATAAAATCAGTCAAACTGACAATATGGGAAATTCCAGAGCATGCATCATTCAGTTTCTTTAACAAATAAGTGGTATACAGAGAAAAAAATAGGAAGGGAAAGTACTGTTATGGATTAAAAGAAATTTAAGAGCTGTAACAACCAAATATAATCATAGACCTTTTTTGGACCCTGACTTGGATAAACCAACTATGAAAAGGTACTTTTCTGTACTTCAGGGGAAAAAAATGAAGCAGATTTAAATGACATAAATTGCTTTTACTCTGGTTGGGTATTATGATGATACTGCATGTTTTTAAAAAGTCCTTATCTGTTAGTGATACACTTTGATACTTACAGGTGTAATGATAAATGTCTGGAACTTGCTTCAAAATACCCCAACACAATACAATTTAAGAATAAACTTAAAAATCAAAGAAACAATAAAAAAAAGATATAAGTGGGTTAGAAACATGAAAAATGAAAAGAAGAATAATAACTATTGAAACTGATAAATAAGCACACAGGAAATTATTATACTGTCCTTTCTACTTCGGGTTTTTTGTTTTTTTACCTTTTCTAGGGCCACACTTGCAGCATATGGAGAGGCTCCCAGGCTAGGGGTTGAATCGGAGCTGTAGCCGCTGGCCTACACCACAGCCTTAGCAATGCAGGATCTGAGCCACATCTGCAACCTACACTACAGCTCACGGCAACACCGGATCCTTAACCCACTGAACGAGGCCAGGGATCAAACCCGCAACCTCATGGCTCCTAGTCAAAATCGTTAACCACTAAGCCACAACGGGAACTCCCTCTACTTTGGTATATGTTAAAAATATTCCACAATATATTTTTAAAGTTATGTTCACAGTATGAAGCCCCAGTTTTCATGTAACATTTGAAAAGATTAAAGAAACACATATATGTTGGTTTTTGCTAATAAATTTTAATTCTAATTCTATTAAGTCAATTCTTAATTCTCTGCACGTAGCAGAGGGGAAAATAAGAACAGAAAATAAGAAAGTTGATCTTCGAGATACTACGAGAAAACAGTAAGTAGAAAGGTTTAAGAAAGAGAAATAGGGAGTTTCTGTCGTGGCTCAGCGGAAATGAATCTGATTAGAATCCAAGAGGATGCAAGTTCAATTCCTAGCCTTGCTCAGTGGGTTAAGGATCCAGCATTGCCATGAGCTGTGGTGTAGGTCACAGACACAGCCTGGATCTGGTGTTGCTGTGGCTATGCTGTAGGCCAGTGGCTACAGATCCAATTCGACCCCTAGTCTGGGAACTTCATATGCCTTGAATACAGCCCTAAAAAGGCCAAAAAAAAAAAAAAAAAAAAAAAA
>PVHT020000093.1:10016960-10076728 GCA_004024745.2 Catagonus wagneri | reverse complement strand
TCATTTTATGGCCACACCCGCGGCACGTGGAGGTTCCCAGGCTAGGGGTCTAATCGGAGCTGTAGCCACTGGCCTACACCACAGCCACAGCAACGCAGGATCCGAGCCGCGTCTGCAACCTACACCACAGTTCACGGCAACGCTGGATCGTTAACCCACTGAGCAAGGGCAGGGATCGAACCCGCAACCTCATGGTTCTAGTCGGATTCGTTAACCACTGCGCCACAACGGGAACTCCAATACATTAGGTTCTGATTTATACCTAAGAGTAAATACTGATCATGGATAAACAGTGATTACACGGTTCTTCTAAAAATTCCCTTCTTTCCATTCTAGGCAAGCATCCTATTCATCATGCTACCATTTAATAAGAGAGCAGCTATTTGATTAAGAATGATATAGCTAAATTCATCTCTCTGCATTTATTTTATAAAATTCTTCAAATTATGTTGTTACCAAATAGTAAAACAAACCCACAAAGAGACATCTGTAGCAATCAGTCTCCAGGGTGACTCCTATGGTATGATGAATCTTGCTTCCCTTTTTTTTTTTTTGGCTGCGCCCATAGGATGCAGAAGTTCCTGACCCAGAGATGGAATCTGTGTCACAGCAGGGACCCGAGTCGCTGCAGTGACAACACCAGATACTTAACCTGCTGCACCACAAGGGAACTCCGACTCTTGCCTCCTTTTAAAATAATACTGCAAATTTACTTTTCTTTGAGGTATATCATGTGACTCATGTTAAAAGCCAACCCTGATTCTTCCATTCTTTCAACTCAAGATTATTTTCACAAAAATATCTCTGAGAAAGCACCTAGTTGCCATAAGACAATAAATAAGAATCAAATTCTGTTTCAAAGAATATGTAAGTTCAAATGGGTAATTAAACATTAAGTACCGGTGTTATGTTTAAAGACTTAAGTTGTGTATACATAACATTTTTTTGGTTGCTAAAGTGTAAATACTAGCCATTATACGTTCAGTTCTCTCCTCCCATGAAACTACTTCTATTTATCTATTTTTATATTGTTTTTAATAATAAACTACTTAAATAATTGTAAAACTTACTTTAAAATTAATATTTAATATTAAAAAGAAAGGATTCTAGTGTCTCCTAATCTTTACCACTAAAAAGATCCACTCACTTGTCTCTTCAGGTTTCTGGCAGACTTCCATAAATTAAGATGAAAATCTACAATTCCTTAAAGGTGCTATCTTGGGGAACATGGTTGAAAACCAGATGTCAAAGGTTTCATGTCCCTGACACTCAAAAGAAAAGAGACCCTACCTCTTAATCTTAAATGATTATATCATGGAAAGCAATTGCTGAGGGATCCACACAATGTGAGCCTATTTACACTTTTTTATAAATTTGATTCATACTAATTTCGTCCAATCTCTGTAATGTAGTCACTATGATTCTACCTCATATGGCTTCAAAGGGAGTTTCTTCCAATATCCTTTTGGGAATATTTAAATTTAATTTTGATATGGCTATTCTTATTTGTTATTGGGGTGAGGTATAAACATATTTATCTTGGCAGCTCTTTCTTGCATACCAAACCAAACCAACTCAAAAAAGGAGGAAGATATTGCAGTAACTTGATGATTCTTTCCAATATCTTAGAACAAACAGGACACAGAACAGAAACAATTTTATTCCTACAGTTTGGTTCCCCCCGGACGAGATCAGCAGTTTCTTTGTTCATTCATTTGTTCCTGCCTTCCTTTTCTTTGTATTTTTTAAAATTAAAGTGTTATAGTTTCAATTAGGATTATCAAATAACAAGTTTTAATCACTCTAGGTAACTATGCTGTTCACTGGTTTATGATTTGCTTTTAATTTTTAATCTTTGAAAAATGTTTTTGAAAAACCAAAGACTTACTAAACTCTGTGACCATAACATCTTTTCCATCAAAGACTTGAAGAAATCTTTTAGGTCTACACTATCAGGTTAGACATTTAATTTCTAAAATCAAATAAATAATGGATAGCCACTTATTCCCCATCCCTACTCTCAACCGATTCTTAACCTGAAGATGTCTTTATTTTACTTTATCACATGAACACAAGATTAGCTAGGGTTACGCTGAGTTCAAAATAATTTCCTTCTCACAATATTTGACAGTTTTGCCTATAAAGCCTTCTAAGCAGCGTTGTCCAACCCACAACCCTCCCCCTTGCCAGCCTCTAAAAATCTTAATCTGATCCTTGCTTGCCTACAAAGGTAACCAGTTTTCTCTCTGTGCTTTCAGGATTTTCTTCTTCCTTGGTTCTGAAATTTCAACATGGAATTACCTAGATCGGGATATTCTTTTTTCATTCATCCTGATCTGTACCTGATATTTCTTTCAGTCTGAAAACTATCTTTCTTCAGCTCCGAGAGTTTTCTTTGTTTTTACCTTGAGTGGGTTTGTTTTTGTTTTGTTTTTTTGGCCTCTATGCTCTTTCTAGAACTCCTATTAGGTAGATATTGGAACTTTAAGTCCTTTTCTCTGCTTCTTAACTTTCCTCTCATTTCAGTTCACTAATTTAGTAATCATTTAGATGTGAGAGTGTTCACTGTTTTTTCTTCTACTTACTGAGATTATTTCACTATCAAATCTTTAATTTATAATTTTTCTATATATTTCCTTTTCCTGGGTGAAATAGCCTCCTGAATTGCTCTAAAAATATCATTTAAAATTTATCTTAAAGACATCTTCAATTTACATTACAAGCTGCTTTTTTATTTCCTAATTTGTTGAGTTCAGTACCTCATACATCATAGTATTAATTACCTTCAAATATATGCATTTGGGGGTTACCGTTTCAGTCTTCTTTGTAACTAAGAATCCCTATTCATCTGCCTATGGCATATACAGAAGTCTGCCTCAAGGGATTAGGTGGGGTGAGATGGGACATGATCCTGTGAAGGGTTCTTCTGCAGCAGCTCCCCAGTGCCCCTTGGGAGTACTGTTCTATCCTTCTAGATCCAATGTCCACACTAAACACTTGACCTGTGGACAATTGTCATAGCTCAGAGCTACTCAGTCAAACTGGAAAATGCCCTGCTGTTTCATCTCCAACCGATCATTTAATGTTTGCCACAGCTATATACTTTGAGACTCAAGCTGCTGCTACCTTATAGGTTGTGGTTTCTTCTTGTTGGAGCTGACCCTACCTGCTTTTATAGGAATTCCACCAAATGTTTTGAGTTCCCTAAGGGCATTTCTTTTTGTATTTCTATACTAATGTATTGTCATTTCAGAGGATGTGGGGCAGGAGGACAGTAAAAGTTATGTTCAGCCTGCCAATGATCTACAATCTCCACCTGTGACTGAAGTTTCTCCTGCCATTTCTTGACTAGCTCCTATTTCATTTTCTAGACACTTCCTAAAAAATGAGCTTATATTTGAAGGACAGTTTGGCTAGATATAAAACCCTTGGCTCACACTGCCTGTTCTTTGAATACTTTCTACTCTTTTGTCTCTTGGCACTGAATGCAGCTATAGACAAATCTGGTACCTCATTTTACTTCTGAATCATGCTGTCTAGTCCCCAAAACGCCTTTTATCTTTGAAATTCACTGTTACAAATAATATATACCTTCGAGTTGACTGTCTAGGTCAATATTTCCTGAATATAACATGCCCTATTGATATGCAGACTAGACTTCTTCAGAAAAGTCTTCCTGAATTTTATTTATAAATATTTGTTCTGTTCCATTGTTTTGGTTTTCTTCTTCTTCTTCTTTTGGGGGGTCTTTTTGCCTTTTCTAGGGCCGCACTCTTGGCATATAGAGGTTCCCAGGCTAGGGGTATAATCAGAGCTGTAGCCGCCAGCCTATGCCACAGCCACAGAAACGTGGGATCCGAGCTGTGCCTGCAACCTACACCACAGCTCACAGCAACGCCGGATCCTTAACCCACTGAGCGAGGCCAGGGATCGAACCCACAAGCTCATAGTTCCTAGTCGGATTCATTAACCACTGAGCCACGACGGGAACTCCTTGGTTTTCCTCTTTAATGTCTCCTTGGTTTTCCTCTTTAATGTCTCCAATTATGTATTATGTTGGCTCTCCTTTGCCTGCCTTCTCTATCCATAATTTTCTGGCTAGCCCTTATTTATATTTGTTTTCTTTATCTGCTTTTCTTATTTCTATGCTATATGACTCTAACCTTTTCTTCTTTATAGTTCCTGTAAATTACTCTTCACTTTTCAAAGTATTACTATATTTTTCTTCAATTTCTTTCCTGAGATTTATCAGGTCCAGTTTCACCAGCTCCTATTATTTGGCCATCTCACCTGCATTCTTAAATTTATGCCCTGTAGTCTTCTTGAGAGTTTCAAGCTTCACTAAGTCAATTTAATTCATGTTAGAATATTAGAACATAATTTTCATCTGCTATTGCATGAAATAAAGTTTCTGCTATTCTTTTTCAATTTATTGTTCTTCTTTAGAGTACATCTTTAAAGATTTGGTGTCTACTGCTTTCTAGTTGTTGAGATTTAAATAAGCTGAAATTCCTGGACCAGATTACACAAGGTTCCTATGGAAGTATGACATTCTTGCTCAACAATTCCCTCCTCTATTGCTACTGAACTGAATGGCTTCTGCAACATAAGGTGCTTCTGCGAAGCCATGTCTTCTCTAAATATGGACCTCTTCTGGTTTAGGAGGCTTCTATCTTGAGCCTTGAGTTCCCACAGTTCCTTCAATGGACTTGCAAAAGGAGACACTGTCTCCACTTGTCATGGTGTTTCTTTACTTTTGGAAGATGGTGCTTTCTGACATCTACCACCTATGGGCCTTGCTGGACATTTTCCAATGTTATTTAACTGACTCCTTCAGTGGCTGCCCTAGGTTCAATCTCTGCTCTGCTCATGACACATCCACTATGATGTACCTCTACTAAGCTTCTTCTGCATTGTCACTTCTCCCCCATTACACTGTTGTGAGATTTAATAATACAGGTTGTGGGTATTCTAGTTGCTTTTGGCTAAATTTACAAGGAATTGGGAACTGTGGGTTTTCTTTGGCCCCTGGTTTTGCTGAATATGTGACTTGTGTTTTTTTAAATCTTTTTGTTTGGTTCTTGTTCCTAAAAATCACACAAAGCAACAACACGAAAAGCTTCAAGACTAAGCTGCCCCTGTGTTCTTAGGAAATACAAAAGTCTTTGAGTTTTAGTTCTTTAAATATGTTAAAATTCAAAATGGTAAAGTAACTTGTCTTCATGCTTCTAGCTTTCTCACGTTCTTCTCAAATTTGAACTTAAGTGTTAAATCTTAAAGTGTCATAAACAACTGCAAATAATTTTTGGATTAGGTTCCAACTTACAGCTTTACTTGCATTGAAAAAAAAAAAGGCTTATACAGGTTATGTTAATTGTTCAAGGTCACAAAAATAGCTATTGGCTGAATCAGCACTAAAATCCTAGTTTCTTCACCTCTTAGTGTTCTGTTAATAACAACTGAGTTGAAAAACAAGCATTATTTAACAGAACCTAAGCTCCAAGGAACAGTCTATTTTGTCAAAATCAAGAAAAATAAAGGTTCCACATAAGAATAATATATGTATTACACTCAAACTAACCTAAAATGCTCTTTTTTTAACCTATAAAAACATATGCCTCTTTTGTAAAAGAAATTTGTATGTTAACAATTAGAAGCAAGAAAATAAACTGTTTCCCTAACAATGTTATCTACTGATGTTCTGTTTTTAAAATATCAGAACCAACCTAACTCTTTTTGGAGTTCGTATTTTCCACATGAATAACACTGAGGATATCAACGGGGAAGTGCAAAGCTTTGCAGAGCTCAGTTATGGACAGCCAGTCGAAGCTCAAATTCAATCTGGGGAGTCCTATGAAGACTAATATTTTTGATTTTCCATCTACCACTTGCTTGATAGGCATATAACCCACTGCTCCTTTCCTTACCATTCTCCCATAAAAACTGCCTGTTAACATAAATACAGCAGGAAAGTTTTACAGTAAAGAATTAACAAAAATTGGTAAAGAAACAATAAAGACTTAGGTTTCAATGCTTAGATACTAGGCATAAGCTATATTTGGTCATAATTCTAGGAGCACTTCCCATTTCTCAAGTACTACATGATGCTTTGTTTATCAAAACAGTGTTATAGATTTTTTTTTTTAAGTCTTTTTCTTTCCTGTACTCCACAAAACTCTGGACATGAGTGGAGCCAAGCAAAACTGTCAAAGAATTCAAAGTGCTTACTGGTTTGTTTGAGGTACTGACCTATGCTAAACTGAGCAAAGACAGATAATAATGATAATGGGGATGATAAGGACAGCTTCATGCATACTGATATTTAAATGGTTTACAAGATTGCCATGTGTAGTCTTCCCACCTACAACACCATTATATGACTTCTGTTGGTGCTGAATTTAAACTTCATCTAGTACATACCAAATTCCTATCTGTTTTATACTGAGTTTATGATCATATACAAAAGTTAATATAGTTCACTTGCACTGGAAGAAAAACTCTAAATTTCAAATTCCTGAAGTCATTAGAAAATAATTTTAAATCTTCTAGGAAAGTAAAATATAAAGTTTTAAAGGGGCAAGAAGTTACTGTTATGATTTATGAATATCATAACACTAAATTTTTTTCCTAATATTGCTCCACCTACTCTCTATAAAGATTTTATAAATTAACAATTATGTTCTGAGATCTTAGTATTTTTATCCTACACCAAACAAAAGAAAACATTTTTAAAGAATAACTTTACATCTACTGAAACAATAATTCTTTTTATTATGTCATAGGTATTTGTAGTAGAAATCACTAATAGACAACTTAGCATAACATGTGAAATAAACTCTAAGAGCAAGAGTCACTGAGCACTTCCACCATACAGTTATATGTGCACCAAACCTGATGATCAAACACCAATTTCGGTCCTCCATCAGCAGCAGTATCCTCACTGAGTAACATCCATGTGTTTGTGTCAATGTCATAACGATAGAAATCACTTTTCAGAGATTTGCTGTTCCTCACAGAGGAATCCAAATAACGCCCCAATGTGTAGATTTGCCTTCGCTGAATGTCAATGCACATTTTATGACATGATCTAGCACTAGGACCATTCTGTGGAGAGCAAAAAATAAAAACAAAAATAAAAAAAAGGAAGAAAAGAAAAAAATTCAAAGAATAAATAATGGAAGATAAAACTAAATGTCCTTTTTTTCTGACTTTCATGAAAACGTCTACTGGGAAAATTGTATTAGGTCCAGCTAACATAAGTCCAATACTAGGCTTAAACCTTTAGAGGAAAAAAGAAGCAGTAGGAGACACAAATCTTACCTTAGAAATGCTTAAATTCTATCAGGAAAGATGAAATGAACTATATTCTGTGGCACTCTGTTTATAACACTTATTTGGCTTCTACTGTATACTCCATTACATTTTATCATTTGTGCAGAGAGCTTAATTCTTTTGCACGTGTCAATCTACTTAAAGGCATGTTTGGGGAGTTGCCGTTGTGGCTCTGCAGAAACAAATCTGACTAGCATCCATGAGGACACAGGTTTGATCCCTGGTCTTGCTCAGTGGGTTAAGGATCCGGCATTGCCACGAGCTGTGGTGTGGGTGCAGACATGGCTCGGAATCTGGTGTTGCTATGGCTGTGGTGTAGGTCAGCTACTGTAGCTCCAATTCGACCCCTAGCCTGGGAACCTCCATATGCTGCAGATGCGGCCCTAAAAAGAAAAGACACGTTTGGCCTTTCAATTTTTTTTGTACATCTCATCAGAATCTAGCAAAAAACAAGCCCTCCAAGAATATTTAGAATTTCATAATTGGTAGGAACCTTAATAAAATGTGTAGTTTAATGTTCTTTTAAAGATGAGGAGATATAAGCTCAAAGGGAAAAGATACCCTCCCAAAAGCTAGTAAGATAGTGATAAAAGAAGAATGAAAATTCTTTGTTTTTTTTTCATCCACCCTTTACATTATATAAAACTGACTCTCCCGACACAATGACTCAGCTATATAAAACAACTAAGGAACAAAATGAAAAACAGTATTATTATCAACAAAAATTAATTAGTTGAGATCACTTGTATCACAGGACAGAATAAAGGGTAAAAGAAAAATACTGTAGTATAAGCCAAAAAAAGTTCATGAAAAAAAAAACAAAGAACTTCAGCTGGGTAGGACTGACTTAGTTGAAAGAGGGAAAAGAAAAGAGAACTAATATTTACTTGTTAAATATCTCCTAAATTCTGGAGTTCCCATCATGGCTCAGTGGAAACGAATCTGACTAGCATCCATGAGGACACAGGTTTGATCCCTGGTCTCACTCAGAGGGTTAAGGATCTGGCGTTGCAATGAACTGTGGTGTAGGTTGCAGATGTGGCTTGGATCCCGAGTTGCTGTGGATACGGTGTAGGCTGGCAGCTACAGCTCCAATTCGACCCCTGGCCTGCTAACCTCCATATGCCACGGTGTGGCCCTAAAAAGACAAAAAAAAAAAAAGCAAACCCTCCTAAATTCTGTCTTTGTTATTACTATACATGTGTTTATATATTTCATTTATCCTTATAACTCCATAAGGAAATAATACTATCATTTCAGAGTCTAAGTAATCTGTCTACAGTCACAAAATTAGGAAGTAAGATAGAGAATATAAGCCCCAGTGTAACCAAGCCAAAAACTGTACTCCTTCTACTGCTTCAGATTGTTTCTCTTATCTTCTGGACAAAACAAAGGCAAAAATACACTAAACACCATATGGGGGTTTACAACTGAGATGAAGAATGCTTGCTGCAGAAATAACAAGAGTTGAAGAATATATAAGGTAGAAACAGGAAGCCTGTGAATGACTGACAGAGGAGAATGGTGTGTAATCTTGCACTGAAGAACTAATTTAGGTTTCTAAAAGTAGGATATAACATAAAAAAGCTGTATTATAGGAAGAGTAATCTAGCATTAGATTAAATGAAGAAATAAAAATATTAGATGGGAAGAACAGTTTGACATTAGGGTTATTAAACTAGATATTAAGTTGATCTGAATCAGCAATTTAGTATTCACACTAATTACCATTTTTTAAATTATCTTAAAAGATTTCTATTACGGAAAATCTTCAGCAAATAAGGTAGAAATTTAAGAAAGGATTTCCCCTGTAATTAAATAATCTGAAAAACAAATACTGAGGTAAAATATAATGAATTTATGCCATATTTCCTAGAGTGTAATCTGATATTTTAAAAGTAACAGAACTTCTTGCTTCAGCTTAATTTAGTACAAGTGCTATTGAAAATGAACAAATTATTTCCTAAGAAGAAGAAAAGGGGAATAAAGATAAGAACAGAAATCAAGAGAAGAAAGAACAGTTAAAAAATAGAGAGAATTGGAGTTCCTGTCATGGCGCAGCAGAAACGAATCCGACTGGGAACCATGAAGTTGTGGGTTTAATACCTGGCCTCGCTCAGTGGGTTAAGGATCTGGCATTGCCATGAGCTGTGGTGAAGGCTGCAGACACGGCTCGGATCTGGGGTTGCTGTGGCTCTGGCATAGTCTGGCAGCAACAGCTTCGATTGGACTCCTAGCCTGGGAACCTCCATATGCTGAAGGTGCACCCCTAAAAAGACAAAAGCCAAAAAAAAAAAAAAAAAAAGAGAGAGAGAGAGAGAAAATTAATAAAGTTTGTTTTCTTTTAAAGATTAACAAACCACTAGCAAGACTAATTTCTTTAAAAGGAAGAGAAAACACAGTATCTTCTTTAAATTGATACAAGATGAAAAAGAAAAAATTTTAGTTGGTATTCTGTTCATTCCTAACTTATGTATTTTATGAGGACAACATAACCTTGAAACCAGATAGCAATGTTACAAAGGAGGAAGAGGAAAAATAATACACCAGTAGTCTTTAGCTAGTATACTTTAAGAACAGGGACACGGAGTTTCCACTGTGGCTCAGTGGTAATAAACCTGACTAGTACCCATGAGGATGAGGTTTTGATCCCTGGCCTTTCTTGGTGAATTGAGGTTCCAGAATTGCCGTGAGCTGCAGTATAGGTCACATATGCAGCTCGGATCTGGCGTTGCTGTGGCTGTGGTGGAGGCCAGCAGCTGCAGCTCTGATTTGACCCCTAGCCTGGGAACTTCCATGTGCCATAAGTATGGCCCTAAGATGCAAAAACAAAGGATATTTCATAACTAATGGGGTTTATCTCAATTTTACATTTGAAAATCAAAGTAATCCATTACATTAAAAGAATAAAGGGGAAAAAACACACAATCTTAATATATACAGAAAAAGCACATGATAAAATTCAACACGTATTCGCGATGAAGAACTCCCAGCAAACTAGGAATATAAACGAACTTCCTCAATCTGCAAAGAATGTATGAAAATCCTAAATCTAATTTTTCACTTAAGAGTGAAATAAAGAATGCTTTCCCACTAAGACCTGAAGCAAAAAAAGGATGTCTATTCTTACCTCTTCTATTTAACATTGTACTAGAAGTCCAAGTCAGTGCAATAAAGCAATAAAAAATAAAATTAAAAGCTATGAAAGAAAAGTGTTGAAAGGAAGAAGGAAAACTGTCTATTTACAGATGATAGGATTGTTTAAAGTATCCAAGGAAATCAATGTAGACAGAATAGAAACTATCAGAAATAATAAGTGGATGTAGAAAAGTGACGTGATAGAAAGGCAATATTAAATTACCAATTTACTTCAGTGTATTAGCAGCAAACAAATTGAAATTTTTAAATTTTTTTTTGTCTTTTTGTCCTTTTTTATGGCCGCACCTGTGGCACGTGGAGGTTCCCCAGGCTAGAGGTCTAACTGGAGCTGTAGCTGCCGGCCTACACCACAGACATAGCAATGTGGGATCCGAGCCTGCTAACTACACCACAGCTCACGGCAACGCCGGATCCTTAAACTCACTGAGCGAGGACAGGGATCAAACTCGCAACCTCATGGTTCCTAGTCAGATTCATTTCCGCTGAGCCACAACGGGAACTCCAAATTGAAATTTAAAAAACTGTTAAATTTATAATAGGGTGAAAAAACAGAATACACTGGGATCCATTTAATAAAAATAAAAGACTTCCAATCTGTAAACTCCAAGTGCTGAGAGATAATAAGATGGAAATAAATGGACAATGAACCCTGTTCATGGATTAAAGGTTCAATATCATTAAGATATCAATCTCTCCAAACTACTCTACAGATTAAACATATTTCTAATCATAATTCCAACAGTTTTAGAAACTGACAATATGATTCCAAAATTTATATGGAGATGTAAAGGACCTAGAAGAGTCAAAATAATTTTTAAAAAGAGGAACCTGTTTTAAACAGAGTTCCTGCTGTGGCTCAGTGGTAACAAACCCAACTAGTATCCATGAGGACTCAGGTTCGTCCCTGGCCCCGCTCACGGGGTTGAGGATTTGGTGTTGCCGTGAGATGTGGTATAGTTGGATCCCACATTGCTGTGGCTGTGGTGTAGGCTGGCAGCTGTAGCTCCGATTCAAGCCCTAGCCTGGGAACTTCCATATGCCACAGATGCAGCCCTAAAAGTCAAAAAAAAAAAAAAAAAAAGCAGACCCAACCACAAACCAAAACAAAGAGGCCTGACCTGAAGGAGTGTCACATGAATAGACCAAAAGATAATAGAGCAGATTAGAATGTCTAAAAAGAGACATATACTTACATGCTCAACTAATTTTTAGAAAGGTGCCAAAGCAATACAACAGGGAAAGAAGGTAGGGAGAAACCAGAATTCTCATACATTTCTACAAGAAATATAAAATAGTACAACCACTTTGGAAAAAGCTTTAATAGTTTCATCAAGGGATCCCAAAAAGGTGAAAGACTGATGAGTAACAGAATATTTTCATAATCTTGAAATGTCTCCCTACAAATTACTTATTAACTATAGAGTGGGAAATTTGGTGAGCACCCTCTTAACCACATGATCAAAGCCAATATCAAACAGACATAATGTGCCTGACTTCTGATATTATTCTGAAGAGAACCCAATGTCCTCCACAAGGCATTCCTGCTAAAAATGTTTCACCTATATCCAATCCTAGGGAAACATCAGAGAGACCCAATTGAGAGATATCTATAAAACAACTAACTGCCCTGTATTCTTCAAAAATGCTAAAGTCAAGAAAGACAAGGAGAAGGAACCGTTCCAGACTAAAAGACACTAAGGAAAATGACACTGAAATGTACCACGTAATCATGAATTGAGTCGTGGGTCAGGGATAGAGGTCGGGGGTAACAATGAGACACCTATAAAGGACATTACTAAGGCATTATTGGGGTAACTGTCTATACGTGAACAGGGATTGTGGATTAAAGCAGCAGGTCTCACTGCAGTTTGTGGTCTCTAAGACACTTCAGGGAATCCAGTCATTTTCATAACAATACTAAGACGAAAAAATTCTGTCTTTTTGCTCTTACTCTAAAGTGTATGTGATATTTTCCAGAGGCTACATGACTTTTTATATAGCAACAGAATGAATGCAGAAGTAGATATGAATCCAGCTGCCTTCTATTAAGCCAGAATTAAAGAGATTTAGAAAACTATAAATAATGCTACTTGATATATGATGGTTGTTTTGAGGAAAAGCACCTATGCAATTCAGTTGCAAGATTTTTCCCATGAAAAACAATATTTACTCAAAAGAAAAACAATTCCATGGACATGGAGAATAGACTTGTGGTTGCCAAGGGGGAGGACAGAGTGGGATGGACTGGGAGTTTGGGGTTAGTAGATGCATAGTATAGCATTTGGAGTGGATAAGCAATGAGATCCTGCTGTATAGCACAGGGAACTGTATCTAATAACTTGTGATGGAACATGATGGAAGATAATATAAGAAAAAAATGTGGTTTGGAAGGGACATTGTATAATAAAATATGTCAACATTTGGAATACGTGTGCAACTCAGGGAACCGATATTTTTCAAGTTACCAACACATGAAAAAAAAAAAAAAAAGTAAAGATCCATTTAAAGAGCAACACAGTTCAGTGGATTTTAATGTTAAAAACATTAGCTGAGCATCTACAATTTACTGTAATACAAACACTGCATTAGAGTCTATAGTGCAATTACCTTTAAGAGACAAACAACAGGAGTTCCCGTCATGGCACAGCGGAAATAAATCCGACTAGGAACCATGAGGTTGCAGGTTTGACCACTGGCATCGCTCAGTGGGTTAAGGATCTGGCGTTGCCGTGAGCTGTGGTGTAGGTTGCAGATGCAGCTTGGATCTGGCGTTGCCGTGAGCTGTGGTGTAGGTTGCAGATGCAGCTTGGATCTGGCGTTGCTGTGGCTGTGGTGTAGGCCAACAGCTGTAGCTCTGATTAAACCCCTAGCCTGGGAACCTCCATATGCCACGGGTGTGACCCTAAAAAGCCCCCCCCCAAAAAAAGAGAGACAAGCAACAACTTGTTAATTTGGGGTAGAAGATGAAAAAAGAACATGTGTGATTATATAAAATGGCTACTATTAAAAGAAGACTTTCCTTTCCAACAATGTATCAAAGTGGGGTCCAATTTTCTACATATATTTCACACAAAGCAACATGATGCAAGAGATTAAATGCAAAAACATACACGAGAATCTGGCTATCTTCCACTAAGCTAGACATTAAAGCGATTTATAAAAATATAAAATTAAATATACAATTTGTTTGAACATATAAAAACTTACCCACATATCTACATAAACATCTAAAATTAAATTTAAATTATTCTAAGAGCTGAGCCATTCTACTATCTTTCAATATACTACATGGGCTAAGTAGATACGTATTTAAGTAAATTAAAGTGAATTAAATTGATTTTGCATTTTTGTGACAATATTTTTATATATTATACTTCATTTAAAATTATCAGAAAATAATGGTTATACTTCCCTGTGCTGTACAACATATCCTTGTTGCTTATTTATTTTATTCATAGTAATTTTTCTTTTTTTAACATCATACTTTTAAAACATGCACTAGAATATCATAAAACAAAGTTATACTTACTGGTGTAGAAAACAAAATTAGATACATGAAATTCTAACTGTTCAATTTTGGAAGGAATGAGCATTTTACTAAAGCCATATTCTCATTCACGTCACTGATGGAGCAACAAACGTTTTTAGGTATTTCAATGAATAAAATAATAATAAACTAATAAATATGGATTTCAGCACTGGATCACCACTTATCTATCTCAAAATGACAGAAACAAAGTGTTCTCATCAAGATTATTTCTTTATTTTCCCAGTATTAGCTTTAAATAAGTATTAATTGAATTCTAAACATTACTTATAACATATGTAAATAGTAAAAAAAAAAGGTTAATATCCATGCCCAACTTCAAAAGTAGTAAGACCGATACTACCTTTGAGGCCCCCTGTAATCCATCCCCTTCTCTTGCCAAAGCAACAACTCCCCTGAATTTTGTATTTATCACCTTTTGTTTTTCTCCAGCATTAACTTAACATTTAACTTATCTCAACTAGTCACCAAAGAGTAAGCATAAGATTCACGCTGTAAGGAATTCAGAGTCTCCACAGGGAAATAAAAATGTAGGAGCTCCCACTGTGGTACAACTGGACTGGTGGCGTCTTAGGAGTGTTGGGACACAGGTTCAATCCCTGACCCATCACAGTGGGTTAAGGACCCGGTGTTGCTGCAGCTTTGGATTAGATCGAGACTCCTGCTCAGATCTGATCCCTGGCCCGGAGCACCATATGCTTTGGGGTAGCCAAAAATGGAAAAACAAAAACAAACATAAGCCAATCATTATAGTAGACGCATTCAAGGAATATAAGGGGTTAAGTGGACACACCAGAATTAATAATGCTTCTAATTCTGGTTAGGGAAGTCAAGAAAGGCTTCACAGAGGAAGTGAAGTCTTTACAGAGTTTTAAAGAGTAAGTAGGCATTTACTATGTAAAAGCTAGATGCGTGTGATGAGGAGCCTCTGTTAATTCCAAACAGGGAAAACATTATTTCAAAGGACACAGATGAGAATGCTGAATAATTCTAGCAACTAGAAATATGGCTAGCACCTAAAGTCAAAAAATGAGGCTAGAAGAGCAGATGGGGACCAAATCATGAAAATTTGAAGCCTTTAAGCAAAAGGAACTAAGGTAGGTAAACTTCTTTATTATTGTTGTTATTACTCATACCTCCTGGTATCTATGCCCTTTGATAGTGCTGTCCACCAACCAGTAACCGTGGATTTGGTTACATGACTTCTTTTGGGAAAATAGGACAACAACAAATTTAATGAAGCACATATGCCTACTTCATCCCCCTTGCAATCCTGCCCCTGCATAAGAACAAAACTCAGCTAGCCAACAGGAAGGCGAGTAACTAGGTAAAACAGAGCTGGGTAGTACCAGCTGACTACCAACATATGAGTGAGCCCAGCCAAAAACAAAAGAATCACCCAGTGCATTTATAGACTTGTGAACAAAGTAAATGCTTATTACTCTATGTTGCTAAAGTTTTGTGTATGCTTGTAACGTACTATATAGAATGCAAAGCTAACTGGAAGAGGGACTGAAGCTACCCATATGGTCACTTAAACATGGCCAAATGTTTTCTTAGAAGACTGTACTAATGAATGGAGACTGGATCTTGAGATTAATAATGGAAGCAAAAAAGTTTAAGAAAGAAACTATAAAGTTGGAATTAGTGCCAAAAGGAATAGAGAAGAGACATCTGAAAGAAATGCTGGGTGCTAGACCTGATGGAACTGAGGCACTAATTAGACTTATCCAGTGAAGAAGAAGGAGGATTTCAGCATGAATCCCAAGCTTTTCTTGCAAGAAGAATTACAATCAACCCAGATTTAAAATAGTTTAAGAAGAATAACATAGGTGTTCTTTTAAGATTTGTCTTTATTTTCTGTTGAGGATAGAAATAATCATTTTAGAAAATGGCACTTAAATACTGAAAGGCAAAGGCCATTTTACAGGGATAATAACCAGGAAGCAGATTTTAAGATCTCTTTGAAAAGATAAAACTACCCAAATGATTCACAATGGAACACACCAAGTAACCAAGAGTTCAATTTTCTAAGATTAAAGTCATAACACCAGATTTTTTAAAAAATGGCCTTCATAGGTTAAAATCAGTGGTTTTGAATTAGGTTTTTTTCTCCCCTTTTCATCTGCAGCTACTACAATTTGTTACAGTTTATTTTTCATCTTGTAATTCAAAAGCGCTTAGATCGGAGAGTACGAGAAAAAATTCTATGAAGATTTGAAAAGATAATATATGAATATGTGGTTTACATCAGTGTACAATTATGTACTTATTTAATTTAAAGCCACAAATTCAAGCCATTCTATTCACTCACACATGAATACATATATACAATTTTAGTTTAAATATATATCATCTGTAAAAACTGACAATATAGTCAAATAGTGAGGAGCCAAAATAGCGAGGTAGTGTAGATATCTCAGGCACATTTTCCAGAGGATATAAAAATAAGATAAATATTCAAAATAAAGAGTAAAGGGAACTTCCCTCGTGGCTCACAACACAGTAAGGGTAAAGGTGACAGGGACATGAGGAAAAATATAGTTACACAGGTACATTTGAACTAAAGTGGTTAAAAACTAAATTATATTAGATAGCCATTTCCATTTATTTCCATAAAATAGATTTGTTCAGGTACCAGTAGTTGAAGAACCAGGTATAGCAGCTGAAATGCAAGATTACTTAAACCAAACTTGTTAGCCACAAATTCATCTGCTGCCACTGCTGACAGACATTAGAAAAGAATACAAATCATCCAGAAAAAGAAGTGCATGCCCACACCCCTATCGTAATACAGATGGATGAAAAGTCTGAGAACTTGCCTCTTTCTCAGTGTCTCTAGAGATACATGTCCACTGGTTCTCCTTCACACTGTACGCCCAGAAGTCAGCAAGATCTTGTGTTCCATCCCAGCCACCAAACAAATAAACGGTCTCTATGAAAATTAGAAAAAATATGTGTAAAAAATAAACCTAAGGGCAAATTTAAGTACAGGTGTCCAGATCTAGTCAATTGCTTCTAAGATCACTTAGGAAGGTACATCTAAGTAAACTTAAACATGAGGTTTTTAAACTGGTAACATTCCAAAATAAATACCAGCGTTTTCTAACCATAAGCATATAGAAAGGCTGCTGCAGAACCAGCAGTTTGAGAGATTTATAAAAATAAAGATAACTAAGAGGCATCCCCTAAGATTCTGATTTCAAAAATCTTCAGTGGGTTAAAAAAAAGTCGGTACTTTAAAGGAAACGATGTGCAGCCAGTTTAGGAGATTCCATTAATCCACGAAAAGTTTACATTTACCAGCTTCAAAACAACGCAACTTCAGATTGTTTTTAAAAATTAAGAGAAATATATGGTGCAAAATATAATATAAAAACATCTAGCTATTTCTGAAAAGCTCCACATTAAAACTGTTTTCTATTACAATACCAAAAACAATGGTTAAAACTAGCTGTGAGTTAAAGTTAGGTATCTTAAGAATTAAAGCACAGCCTTAGTATTTCCATGGAAACTGGTGGATAGTTTTCCAAATATACTGTGGTAGGTTTAACTCCTCAGAAATCAACCTTGAAGTCATTTCTAGGTATCTGGAGAATCTGGTTTCTCCTTAAGTCTGAAATGTCTATTATATCCATGGACTTTATCACTGTGACAAAACTTATTTCTTGCTCAGTGACTAGTGAAAATTTCTAATACACATCAATATGTATCAACCACCTTTCTTTACAGAATAACAGCTCCTTTCCTTTCTTCAAATACTTCCCCCTTCGAAAATATCTTATGTTTACTAGTTACACATGCCTGCCAAATATTTTAAGTTAAATAACACATTACAGGAAAACCACAAAGCCATCTACTCTGTAATTGACATGCCCTAGGCCTATACACGCGGTGACAGTCATCTAAATCACATACCATCCCAAACAGTTATGATGCACAGTGCACCTGGAAACACTGTAACATCATTTAAGAAAATTCTTGCCACTCATAAAGCTTTCTTCTAAGAGATCTTTGTAATATTTTCGTATAATTTCAAACTCTAAGTGAATTTTCTAAGTGAAAGAACCTAGGGGAAATCAAAATAATGCCTCCAGATAAGAGGACCACTGGAACAGGACTGAGTTCTAGTGCTGACTGGATAACGGGTCTCAGTTTTTTCATTTACAAAACTCTCAGTTTGTGGTGAAGTTCTTCAGATATAAGTTACTGGAAAACATTCTGAAGGCTGACAAGTATGAACAGCATTCTACCTTTAGAAGAAGCATCCCCCCCCCAAAAAAAACCCCAAAACTTTGTAGTTACTAAGTACCAAAGATGCAATAAAACAGTATTGTTGTATCTGTTCCACGTCAAACTCAGTACTTAGAACACTTTTTGCTCTGTACAAATGTGAAATAACAGAAATTATTTTAAACTATTAAAAAACTGCCACATCTCAGAGGAATAAAACAATCCATATCATCAGTTAAGTAACATTCTGTTTCCCAAATGGCATATGGTAATGCCCAGATACTGAGAATTTTACAAGAAAAAAATTAAAGAATTTTCATCTGGCTTAAAAATTATTTGCCAAGGCTTCACTATAAAGGCAATTAACCTCGTTAAATCCTGAAGCCTGGAAAGGGACAGGGTATATAACTAACATAGCAATTGTAACTGACCGTCTGTTTTATAGTGTTTCTGGGCACCCTCTGGATAAGGTTACCTTGGTTCATTAACTTTAATAACCCTTCCTCTTGGGCTCTGGGTTCTCAATGTTCTCTCTGAGAAGCAGGTCTCTTTGTACACATAAATTCTCACAGCTAAGAAAACCCACATTTCCACAACAGCCTCATTGATAGCCGAGCAAAATAAAATCTGGCACAGAGCAAGCATCCCAGTGGAATTAATCCAAGATGTCATTCTCATTCGTGAATGCTTTGTGGTCCCAGTTGAAGTTTAATAGTAAAAGTGAATGCATCAGATGGAAACAGGACCTTCTGACATACCTGAATTAATGCATAACAAAATTTTAATTAAATCATCTAGCGATTTGAGTTAAATCACTCAGAGATGAAATACTTAGAAACAAACACCAGCAAAGTAAGGATATAAAAAACTTTTAAAGATTATAGAAATAATCAAACAGAACTATAGTGAGAAGTAACAAAGAAAAAGGAAAATGCTATTATTTGCAACAGGGCAGTAGGTTTGGTTTACTGGATGTCCGTTCTCATGCTTACAGGTTATATAACAATTAATGTACATCCCGGGGGCAGAACAATCCTCCTCAAGCAGCCCTTTCTCTTCCAGATTCATAGGAATATTCAGTCAATATTTTTTGAGTATCAATCTGAATTGGCAAGGCATTTTAGAGGATTAAAACAGACACAGCCCCTATCCTCGAGCAGCTTACAATCTAGTCAAGCATATAAAACAAGTATATAAATCACCATAATGCAGTGTAGACTAAGTGACATAAGAAAGTTAAAAGGCAAAAAGCACCATAGGGGTTCAAATAAAGGAAGAGAATACACCAGGTGGAGGGGACTCAGGAAAACTTCATGGAGACAGTGATTTGATCTGTGCATCAGAAGGTGGCTTTGTTGTTAGAATGAAGGACAGAGAAGAGGACTTTTCAAGCAGGGTAAAAAAGTAAAACAAAGTACAAAGACAGAAAAACACACAAAAAAGTGTTTTAAAAGACACAGACTCTAGGAGTTCCCACTGTGGCTCAGAGTTAACAAACCCAATTAGTATCCATAAGGATGTGGCTTTGATCCCTGGCCTTGCTCAGTAGGTTACAAATCCAGCGTTGCTATGAGCTGTGGTGTAGGCCACAGACACAGCTAGAATCCGGTGTTGCTGTGGCTGTGGTGTAGGCCAGCAGCTGCAGCTCTGATTCGAACCCTAGCCTGGGAACTTCCATATGCCACGGATGTGTCCCTAAAAAAGCACAAAAAAACAAAAAACAAACACACAAACAAAATACACAGACTCTAACATGAGGCAGATCTTGGAAGGAACTATCACTCTGTCACTGTAGCTGTGAGACCACCACCAAATTCCTTAACTGTTGGTTTCCTTAGCTCTAAAATGGCATATAGTACCTACCTTAAAAATCTATCATGAGAACTAAATAATGCATGCACAGGGAAGAAAACTAAGTGATGAATAAACACAGTGTTCATTTTAAGAGAACAAAAAAAGGTAGTGAACTGGAGATAAGTTAAAAAGATACGGATAGTGGCCAGATCAAGGAATGAGTTAAAATGACAATACAGACTTTGAACTTGACTCCACAGACAGTGTAGTAGCAACAGAAGATCTTAAGCAGAGATGTGACATGGTCAGATCCAGCACACAGGACTGACTGAAACGGAGAAGCCAGGGAAAGAGAAGGATTGGAAGTAAACTGACCAATAATAGCCTATGTTCAAGTTGTCAAGCCAATTTCATTTTAAGAGACCGACTGCCTGAATGAATGAATCAGTCATTACTTAGGCCACATAAACTAAAATCCAACCATATGCTCTGTATAGATCTTTTTTGGGGTATCAGTACCAAAGAAACCCTCTAACTACTTACTCCTAATAGAACTAATCTATACATCTTATATATACTAAAAACAAGTCATCAGTGTCTATTTTGCAAAAAGAAGCAGGTTTTTTATTCTATGGGCCCAACTGCAGTATCCTTCCTCCTACTCTGATTCTTAGAGTAAATCAGACTATGCCGACAGCATAATCCTCCACAAGATGGCACACTATTTCCATAATTTAATACATTTTTCCATTTTGAAATAGTATGGACTGCATATACCATGCAATGACACAGTGTGAGCCTAATGTTAGATAACATTCACTTGTCAAAAAGAAAAGGTAGGAGAAGGGTTACTAGCTTGTGAAAGAAGTTAGCTTAATTCCTAGTTTACTACAGACACCAAGAGAAAAGCAAGTTAAAGTTTTTAAAAAAAGTTTAATAAACACAAACTCATATTCAAGATAAAAAAGAACCCTGTCGGACATCTAGCTTAAGAGTTTAATCCTTCTGAAAGTACAGTTCAAAAGACCTTAGACTGACATGAGAATCTATGTGTGTGTGTTGGGGAGGCGAGGTGAAGGAGAAAAGAACAATTTTATTGCTTTGCCAGGGAAATGGGAGATACAGCAGACTGAGGCCTTCAAAAAGCTATATGTCTCCCTGACAACAGGAGTTTTGAAGAAAGAAATAAATAAGAAAAAATATTTTATATGATCTTTCACCTTACCTTCTTTAGCCATTCCTGTGAACTCTCAAAACCCAGCAGATTATCAATTGGATTCATCTGACTCTCTTTTAAAAAAGTGCTATATTCTTACACAGAGCTATGATTACAAAACTAGCTAGAGACTGATGTTTTGAGTGAATTCAACATATTGTTGTAACCACCTTGCTAAAACCTTGTTATCTTCTGCCTATGACAATATACTTTTGTATTAAGGATATATTTTAGAATTTCTTTCTGATAAAGGTATGACAGAGAAAGATTCATGTAATATGTAGCTATAAAAATACAGTCATATGAATATACTTGTACTTAAAAACCAAAACCACTGTTTCCTGACTTTCTTCAAAAATTTCTTTAAAGAATATCAAGGAAAAACCTTTATGTGGCATTAAAAGAAAAATGAAAGCACTTTACATAAAACTGATACAGAACAGAAGTTCAGATTTCTACAGAAGGGCTGTTTCAAGTGACAAGCAACGTCTTTAACACATATCAAATACTGGGGTTTTGCCTAAGTCTTACTACCTATTCTGCTTGAGAAAGGGAAAAAGTCTGGTACTGTAGTTTCTCAAAATTCAGTGAGAAACAATCTGAAAAAATATAAGAACAGAGGAAAAGTGGACAACCGTTTACTCTGTAACACTATTATTTCGACAACGAAGCCCATTTAAGCAGAGCAAGGAATTACATTTAAAACTTTATATGTATACCAGCAGTATTTACCTGTCATGGAAAGTCAAAACTTAATAGAGATATTTAGCTCCTTAAAAATATATAGGTAACGAATCTTCTCATAAATTCCACAAAGGCGGACAAAATATTACATACCATTTCAAGAGTATCATGGGCCTCCTTAAAGGCTGCCCATTTATGAAGCCTCATCAAAGAAAACCAGGAAATACCAAAAGGATGGAGCATGGTGACAAAAAGGAATACCGGTAGCGATGGTTAGCTGAAACAAAAGACTGGGAATGTTGGACATGAAAGTTACTAAATTTCTGAATGGCATTTTTAAAATTCCTTTTGTTTTCTCTTGATATAGCAGATTCCTGGATTACCCATCCTTACAACCAGACACCTGTTTAAACAACCTAAACCACAATTCTAGATTTTATGAAAGTTCAATGCTTTTTCTGATTTAAACGGCTGAGTCCTAGGGCATCCTTCCTTCTGTTTCTCTCAGCTTCCAGAGACCTGAACCCTCAGAAGCTGCATTCTTCCTCTACCTCAATCTGGAGCCCAAACCTAACTGCATCATCAGTTCTCAAAAGGAAGAATCCCACACCAATAGTTATACACACCATCCCTGTTACTCATACGGGGGATCATTTGAATCTAAACTCTTTCAACCTCAACATTAACATACAGTTAGATTTTAATCCTAAAAGACACTGTTCATATTAAGTTGTGTCAGAATAATTGCCTATCATTTGAATCTTTTTATTTTCCATTTTCAAATATCAGGGATCACAAAAAAAGAGAAAAATTTTCTCTGATACATGTACATGCCCCATAATAAGCAACACAGTAAATAAGCCCTATGAAAATTTCTTCTGTTCCTTAATAAGGGAAGTTTAAATGGTAAAGTAAACCATATTACTTTCACGCTTAGGAAAAATAGCATTTTGTCTAGAAAATTAAAGTAGCTTTTCAAACAAATGCTCTTTTAGTATTTTATTAGCAAATTTTAAAAAAGAATTTAATAGTATTTTCATTACGACTGAGAAAAAAAGACTGGCATTATAAATCCCATGGTGTGTTCAAAAGAGGAGAAAAGCTACTACAGACAACCTAAACACAGTTTTTCATACAGTATTTAATTTTTTTGGATAAAAATACCAATTTGTACATAGATCTTTTTTGAGAAATAAATAAGCATATGTGTATTTATTGAACTCTCAGGTGGAAAAAAGGGTGCTTTTTGCTGAAAAAGATATATGTACCCATATATTCATTGCAGCAAAATTCACAATAGCCAAGACATAGAAACAATCTAAATATCCATTGATAGATGAATGGATTAAGAAGCTGTGCTATATATACACATGCATACATATATATATATATATATATATATATATATATACCACACACACACACACACACACACACACACAAATGGAATACTACTCAGCCATAAAAAAGAACAAAACAATGCCATTTGCAGCAACATGGATGGAACTAGAGACTCTCATACTAAGTGAAGTAAGTCAGAAAGAGAAAGACAAACACCATATGATATCACTTTTATCTGGAATTAATATATAGCACAAATGAACCCTTTTCCACAGAAGAGGCTCATGGACTTGGAGAACAGACTCGTGGTTGTCAAGAGGGAGAGGAGAGGGCGTGGGACGGACAGGGGGTTTGGGGTTAATAGTTGCAAACTATTGCATTTGGAGCAGATAAGCAATGAGATCCTGCTGTATAGCATAGTCACTTGTGGTGGAACATGATGGAGGATAATATGGGTAAAAAGAATATATATATGTGTATGACTGGGTCACTTTGCTATACAGTAGAAAGTGACAGAACACTGTATATCAGCTATAATGGAAAAAATAAAAATCATAAAAAAATAAAAGAAAAAAGATGCTTTTAAGACTCAGTTGAGTCAAGCCTATTTCTGTGGGAAGGAAGTGGTTTCAGAGGTGGGGTCAAGTTTAGGAAAGTAAATTCCTATGCCTCAAAATGAACTGTTTCCAAAGAGACCCTAATAATACTGCTAAACAAGCTCACAGGTTACTATACAAACTTAGCAGTTAATTTTAAATAAAATATTATAATCTCTCTTGCTACTCACGAAACATTTACGAATATACTTTAATGCCTAGAATATCATTATGTATACTACAATAACTTTTACTAATTATTTTATGTGTCAAAAAGACTATTCCTGAAGCACTATCATGAGCATAACACAATAATATACTCGGAAAAAGTAAAATATTACTTGGGTGAATACTAGCATTCTATGTGGTAAAGTTTTCTAAAACCAAATAATAAAATTAGACAAAATTATTGGTATTATTTGCTTTTCAAGACAGTAATTTGAAACCTACTAAAACTGTAACATTAACCTCTAAATATAGTGATATTTAAGCTGTTCTAGGCTGTAGAAACCTAAGGAAAATTTTCAGTATGAAGTCAGAATAAAATTTAAAAGGTTTGGCTTGCGAACAGTGTTCAGCAATTAACAGATCTACCAATACTTAGACAATTTAATTTTATATTCTCTCCCTCTAAAATCATACCAATTCTTTTATTGCAACAATTCCCATATCATGGCATTAAAATATAAATGCACTAAAAATCAAGAAAATTTGATTTTCTATGAAAATCAAACACATATAAAACTATAAACATGTGCACATGCACACACACACAGAGCTAAAAGGGCTGCACATTACATTTCTTTTAGGTTATCTAATTTCATTTGTGCAGTAGCCTCCCCTTTCTCATGGACTCTTGACTCATTTAGATTATACCTATGGCTAATGCCTCTTTTCTTTTCTACTTGGTTATAGCCAATGACATTTAACTTTGTAATGAATGGAAAGAAGTGTATTCATGACTACCTGACATTTAATGATGTATAATATTTTAAAGAATTTGCTTTCCATTGCCAAGTATTCCTCACCTGTCTGAACATCAATAACCATCTGATGGCCTCCTCTCATTCCTGGTCGGTTATCTTCTCCATCACCTGAAGTAGAAAAGATATTTTCTTTAAAGGAGGAACACAGAACAACCACAAATCCAGAGTAAAGTCAATCATAAGTCTGTAATGAGTAGTAAAAATATCACACACTTATTCTTTCAATTATTAAAAATAAGAGGACTCATAAAAGAAATATGATTTATAACTAAGTTTATAATAATTATCTTGCTCTTTTTGCTAATTGCTTTTAGGCTCTTAATGCAACTGGAAGCTATTTTCAATTTATTTAGGACCAGTGCCATAAATTAGCAAAGACACATGATATTCCAAAAAACGTTAAGAAAAAAATCTCTAAACTAGTAGAGTGAAGATGGAAAACAATTACAGAATTAGACTTCAGGTCTGTAACACCAGGCGCGGTTTATTAGTATAATGAGCAGCTTCAAAGTTCATAAAACTAGCAACTGAAAACTAAGAGGCTATCTAGTCTTATACTAATGATGTATTAATTTTGTGCCAATATTTCAGAAATCAGTTCCCACATAATTTACCTACAATTTTATCTGAGTACTGCATGACAAACTGTAAGATTTGCTTCTTTTTGATTCTTACATCACAAAGCTTAATGGGCAGGTTTAAATATAACCAAAAACTTTAAACTTCTATAAGAGAAAACTATTATTCACCTTATATCTAATTCTATTACATCAAATCTTACATAAATGAAGATGTAACTTCATTTCACGGTTTAACGGGTTACAGGATTCTAACGACTTATTTGAGATAAACCAGAAAATCTGAGGTTTTCTTTTAACTCTCCAATTAGCTGAAATATGTTATACTAGCTAATTACTTTCCCTATATCAGCTTTCTCCTATGTAAAACAGGGTACATCCAACTTTTTACTAATTTCACAGGGGTATTATGAAAAAGACTGAAATTTCAGTCCTTATCCCTTGTAACTAAAATGCAAAACTGAGTCTATATTCAAGTACTAATCTTTCAGAAGTTTCCTGCAAATTCTTTTTTTTTTTCTTTTTTGTCTTTCTGCCTTATCTAGGCCTGCACCCGCGGCATATGGAGGTTCCCAGGCTAGGGGTCTAACAGGAGCTGTAGCCGCCGGCCTTCGCCACAGCCACAGCAACACGGGATCCGAGCCGCATCTGCGACCTACACTACAGCTCACGGCCACGCTGGATCCTTAACCCACTAAGCGAGGCCAGGGATCGAACCCGCAACCTCATCGTTCCTAGTCGGATTCGTTAACCACTGAGCCACGACAGGAACTCCTCCTGCAATTTTTTTCTCTTTAACAGTTAAGTTTAGAATTTGCAGCTTATTAGTTTCGAAGTTTTGTCCTTTTTCTTCCTTCTTCCCCCAAGCAGCAAAGTCAGTATTGCCACTTTCAAGAACAGATTAAGAAAACACTAAAATAAACTTATTGTCGATACATTTGCACTTTACATATTTAATGCATAGTTTTCAAATATACAATTACAGTTTGCTACAAGATGTACTTCTTTGAAGAAAATTACATCATATATGATAAAATGGGAAAATGATGCTTATTTAACCCAGATATTATAGAGGCTCATAAGCAATTTTCTCAGTATTGTTAATGTTTAACACTATCAGGTCAGGGGAAAGCTTTCTTACAATTAAAATGAAGGCCTTAGCAATATATGAAAGACCATGGGAAAAAAGCTGAACATCCACAGAACTGACTTCCTTTATGTGCAAGCAGTTAGTTGCATTAAAGGGCTGTTTCACTTTCCACTATGTTAACCATCTGACAAGGCAGTGAGTACTCTGACAAAGACTTTTCCCACTTGAAAAAATGAAGAATACTATATCCTGGATCAGATCTTAAGTTCTGACAGAAATTGTCTTTATTAGAAGCAAATGTCCTATAGAGTTCACTGCTCCAGGAAAGAAGCATGAGACCCAAGGTTTAAGGCTCCAAAATTATTGTCATGCTCAATGTAAATGCCTACAAAGATTTAATGGTACTAGTATCTATTTTTATTAGGATAAGTACACTAGTTTTTATTACTACCTGGCTACAAAGTTTCACAGATTTAGACAGTTATGTCCCATTTCTACTTTTCTTATAAGCCCTATTAGCTTTAGTGAGCAATTTTGCAGAGATTAAGCTTCTTCATGGACACATGTTTGGCATTACAATATAATAGCCTATAAATTTACAGTTCTACAAAAAAGCAGTTGCTGGTATTTTGCGTAAGATACCCAACCTTCTGTTATAGCTATAAAGCAAAAAGGTTTAAAAGAAAAATTTTAATAAACTAACTCTGCCATCTAGTTGAGAATTTTTGCTGTGTTTTAAACACTTGCTTTTCATTAATAGGGCACTGTGAAACTTGAGCGACCTTGGGACAAATGAAACTGGGACATTAAAGCAAAAGCACTCACAATCTACGGTGGGAATGCAAATTGGTACAACCACCATGGAAAACAGTATGGAGGTTCCTTAAGAAACTAAATACAGAACTACGGTATGATCCAGCAATCCCACTCTTGGACACATATTTGGAGAAAACCATAATTGAAAAGATGCGTGTACCCCAATGTTCACTGCAGCACTATTTACAATAGAAGACATGGAAGCAACCTAAATGCCCATCGACAGAGAAGCGGATAAAGAAGGCACAGTACATATATACAATACACTATTATTCAACTCATATAAAAAAGAATGAAATAATGCCATTTGCAGCAACATGGATGTACCTAGAAATTATCATATTAAGTGAAGTCAAAGACAAATATCATGTGATATTACCTATATGTGGAATCTAGTAAAAATGATACAAAAGAGCTTATTTAGGAAACAGAAACAAACTCAGATTTCAAAACCAATCCTATGGTTACCCATAGGTGAAACTGTTGGGAGGGAGGTATGAATTGAGGCAGGGGAATAATACACTACTGTATAAAATAGATGATTAATGAGAACCTACTCTATAGTACAGGAAAATCTACTAAATAGTTTGTAATAACCTACTTGGGAAAAAAGAATGGATATATTTATATGTATGACTGATTGACTTTGCTGTACACCTAAAATTGATACAATATTGTAAGTCAACTATATGCCAATAAAATTAGATTAAAAAAAAAAAAAGCACCCACAACCTACAAGGTAGGACTTACCTTTGGTGCTTTTGGGAATGATTTGACTCCACCGTGGCTTATATTCCTGTTGACTGATATACTGATTGAACAAGCCATCTGCAAATATTAAGGAATAAGAGAGAATTACCCCTTAACAGCTTACCATTTTTTATTAAGGCAAAAAAGACCAAAATGTACAAGCCTACACTAAGTAAAATTACTAATATGTCACTAATACAATAATAGCACATTTTCATAAAATATGTCACTTCAGTTTTCATGTTACCTCAAATATAAAGAGCAAAGTATAAGTTGACACAATCATGTAAACAAACTGTTTTAGTGGCAGTCCATACTAAACTTACTTTTTCCCATTTTTGTACTACTAACATAAAAGCTACAGATGGAAATGGGAACCCCTAACAATTCTGGTCTAGGCCCTGGTATCTTCAGGAAAAAACAAAACTAATCCGTTAAAGTGAAAATATCATTTTTATAGTTTTCTTTGAATAAAAATTGCACATAGATAAAAGTACTAGTAATAATTACATATTTATAGAACAGGAAATGTTAGAATCTGTACTAACTTATCTGATTTAATTTTTAGAACAGCCTTATGAATTGGGCATTATCATCTTCATTTTACAGATGTGGAGATGCATATTTGGAGAAATCAATGAATTAACCCAAACCACAGAGCTCTTAAATGGTGCGGCTGGAACTCACAATTCACTATGCTTTACTTAACTCTTGCATCTATTTCATTAATAAATTCTAAATCTTGTTTTTTTCCCCTGCTTTTTAGGGCCGCGCCTGTGGCATATGGAAGTTCCCAGGCTAGGGGGTTGAATCAGAGCTGTAGCTGCCGGCCTACACACAGCCACAGCAACACCAGATCCAAGCCACACCTCACAGCAAAGCCAGATCCTTAACCCACTGAGCGAGGCCAGGGATCAAACCTGCCTGCTCTTGGATAGTAGTCAGGTTCGTTACCACTGACCCTCAATGGGAACTCCTAAATCTCCTTGAGTTGTTAAGCTATAGTAGTAACTAGTTGTTATACTAGGTTAATATGATGGTCATGGAGACTAAACTCCCCATATATATCAATTCTGCCTCAAAGTATTATCAAGCCCTAATCCTGTGCCCCTTAAAAAGGACAGTTTAAGAATGGTATGGCTAATTAAACATGAGTATCTCCGGGGAAACTTCAAAGAAAAGTTCCCTTATTTATAAACAGACATCAGAGAAAAAAAATCTATTTTTATTATCCTGTAAAATTTCATATCTGTATGCAATGTACACAATTTCTATAGTTCATCTGTATAAGAATGAAATCAACTCCGTAATGACAGGGCAGAGAGAGATAAAGAAACTGGATCCCTGAATCAACTAACATGAACTCTACCTTACCTCTGGACTTTCATTATACGGTATAATAACATTTCCTTCCTTTTTTTTTTTGGTTTTTAGGGCCGCCTGTGTGGCAAATGGAATTTCCCTGGCAAGGGGTTGAATCGGAGCTGCAGCTACCAGCCTGTGCCATAGTCAAAGCAATGCAGGATCCGAGCCCTATCTACAACCTACACCACAGCTCATGGCAATCTGGATCCTTAACCCACTGGGAGAGGCCAGGGACTGACCCCACATCCTCATAGATACTAGTAGGATTCGTTATCACTGAGCCACAACGGGAACACCAACATTTCCTTACTTTTTAAATTAGAGTTTTCTTTTACATGAGTCCAAACAGATTATAATTTACAAAGTAAACTTTTACTATAAGTTCTGTCATTTAACTCTGATTTCAATCTGAATAAAGGATTCCCTTTTGCTTGATTTAGTCACTGAAAGCAAATACTTCTCCAAAGGATTCGTATGTAAAACTGTCTGTTCTCTATGACTTGTAAACTTGCCAGAGACTATCTAACTTACAGAAACTTCTCTAATCTCCTTCTTTTTTGTGAAATTATGAAATGCAATTGTAACCACACCTTTCAGCTTTTAAGTCTTTTTAGATGGCTTTAAATGAAAATCTCCACCCTATAAAATTATCTAGTTTCTTTTTTTCTTTGCCTGGGTACTTTAAAAAATTCTTGCAAAAAGAAAGTTCTCTCCTTCTTAAATTAGCACTCATAAATTAGCAGTTATATTTTAATTGTTAAAATAAGGGAACAAGTAAGCGTCACAACTCTTACATTTAGTGAGAATGTTTCTAGCATATAATCCATACCCCCATGGTTTTTTCTGACAATTCTTGCCCCATCCAGCCTACTCTAGCCAAAACTCTTTTTCCATTACAAGAATTGAAAATCCTTTTTTTACACCCATATAAAATGTGGTGGGACTTCTATCAATAGTAATGACAAGATGACAGTAAAAATATTAATCATAAATTTAGAATTATAATAGAAATAAAATAGTAATTACATTTTATTCCATTTTGAGAAAGGCACATAAAAGTTAAATAACCTTTTTAAAAACCTTAAACAGAGAAGATAAAAATTACTCGATATAAACAATAATTTTAAAACATTAATAATGGCTAAATGAAGAGGAGAGAGAAAAAAGTAAAAGAGGACTATAAACAGATGACTAGAAAACTGAAAGAGATAAGGAGAGTGTAGACTTGAAAAATACAAAGCAAAAATAGAGAAAATCAGAAATGTAATACATTTCAATTTTTAATAGTAACTAATTGCCGTATTACCTAAGTCTCCCATACTAATTAGTTACATGACTTTTGATAAGTAAGTTCCTTATCTGTAAGGGTGGTGTTTAAGAGTTGGATAGAGCCTGAGGTTCCTTCCAAATTCTGGCATACTAGGATCCCACCACTGTTAGAACCAATATATTTACTCGAACTGTGTGTGTCTGGCTGATTCCACCTTATGTTCATCTTAGAAAAGTCTCCATCTCCTCTTTCCCCTTAAGTCTTCTGTGACTATTCTGAAAGAGAAATCACAATCCACTGGGGGAAATTCTTTTTAGAGCTCCTAAGGCAGTGATCACAGGAACAATTAAAATTAGAAAACGGATCCCATTCCTGATCTTTTAAAGTCATTCTGAACACTGCAAGTAAAATTAAATTCTCTAATTGTTCTTTAACCAATCCTTCCATCCCCACTCTTAACTAACCTGAAAAGCTTACAAATTCTCTACCATCAAGACCTTCACAGTTTCTCTTCTATCAAACACAACTATCCTATAAAAATATTGTCAAGAATTTTCAAAGTAAAAAAAGCAAAGTCTCAAACATTATATAATTATTGTAAAATCATCTTGTAAATACACACATACATACAAATGAAAAAGTATACAACACTGACATACATCAAAAAGTTAAAAGTGATTTTCTTTAGTTGGCAAAATTAGGATGATTTTGATTTTTTTCTTTATACTTATGTTATCCCAATTCTTTTGCATCAAGCACTACTGTTACCAGAAGAAAAGCCGCAAAACTAGATATGTGGAACTCTTTTCTAAACTTTGGAAGAACTTTGTAACATACTGTTATTACCAACATAAATCATTTTCACACACTTTGTTACCCCTGAAATGTCTCTTCTTCACACCTCACTAGACACATTCATGTTTCTATAACCAGTGCTTTGTGCATTGACATTAGCTTGCTTTAACAAGGACAAAGAGAACTAAATACGCACAAAGGACTTATAATCAGGCATACAGAGTAAATTACTTACAAAATTTAAAATATTAAGTGCTCCAAAGTTAAAATATTAGCAATTATAGTAACTTTAGATAGATATAATTAATCTTCTCTTGAATAATGATAATTAATAGCATGACATCAGGGATGCTCAGTATAAAATAAATGCTTAGAATGGAAAAAAAAGGTAAGGGGTAGAGGGACTTTCCTAGCCACGTGACTGACAATTTCTCCAAGTCATCTTAATGTTACCAAATTCCTTACACTACAACAAACTGTTCATAAAACTCCTACTTCCAATAAAGCATATTCCTAGTACATAATGGCACCTTGCCAAATTACCATCTTGCAGAGTAGTCAAGCAAATATTAGCTCTGGCATAGCCCGGCAGCTACAGCTCCTGTTAGACCCCTAGCCTGGGAACCTCCATATGCCGAGAGTGCGGCCCTAGAAAAAGGCAAAAAGACAAAAAAAAAAAATTGGGGAACTTTTTAATTTACCTCCCTCTGTATCAAGTAAATTCCTTTTCTCTTCACTAGTCTAACGGGCAGATGATTCTCTTTGATATCTCTTACTTTTTCTTGGAGACTACTAGAAAACCTGAAGAAAATTATTTACATATATCACCAAATCTGGAAGGAACTATTTAAAAAAATCTTACCAGAGAAAGAAGAGTGGACTTTTATTGCATACCAACTGTGTGCAAGACACCACAAATGTTATCTCATTTATTCCTTAAAATAAATCTAAGCAATGGTCATTATTAATTATTGCAAAGATTAGAAAATCAAAGTTCAGAGAAATTAACAACATGCCCAAAGACTCTAAACCAGTTTCAAAGTCTAAAATATTTTCAACTCTTCACGTGGATTTCATGTAAATATAAACACCTATATAACTAACATACAAATAACAGTTTTTTAAAATTACAATCTAAGATAAAACTCTATAATAAAAGACATGGCAAAATTTACTTATTCAGTAATATCTGAAAAAAGGCAAGACTCTGGGAAACAAAAAACACCATACCAGTGGAGTTCCCGTTGTGGCTCAGTGGTTAATGAACTCAACGAGGATCCATGAGGATGTGAGTTCAATCCCTGGTCTCACTTGGTGGGTTAAGGATCCAGCTTTGCCATGAGCTGTGGTGTAGGTCTCAGACGCGACTCCGATCCTGCGTTGCTATGGATGGGCGTAGGCTGGCAGCTCCAGCTCTGATTCAACCACTAGCCTGGGAACCTCCATATGCCGCAGGTGCGGCCCTAAAAAGACAAAAGACAAAACCCAACCAACCAACCAACCAACCAAACAAAAAAACAGCATACCGGATGATTCTGCTGCAGCATCAAACAAATCCATTATAAGAAAAGAGGACTACAACTAAAACTGTTGAAGCATATAATTTAAATTTAAAGGAAAAAATGTAATCCCCCTCTTAAATAAAAACCTACTGGCTCCTGCGGCTAAAGTTTACTTTTAATGTTTCATTTCTTCTCTGGGAAATTGGTCTGCCACTATTCCAGATCACTTTCTTACCAGAAGTATTTCTGTCAGTTGGAAGTTGTTCCAAACAAGAAATGGCTAGTTTGAGAAGCTAGCTTTTCTAACAAAAAACAAACCAAAATACTTCTTTTGGAGCTATCATGGTTTACCATAAGTCACGAAAGCTAGAAACAAATGCCAGCCCTCTCACATCTCTCTATTATTCAACTCTATTTAATTAACTTCTTGATGTTCTATCATTTGATAACATTAAGCCATCTAATCACACCAAAAAAAAGGACTTAAAAAAAACTACATTGCACTTTATAAAGAAACATGATAGACTGCCCCCACTTAATCAACTATAATACATATTACTGGCTCTCAGAGAAAATGAGTTATCAACAAATAGTCCAGACTAGATGTGGAGCAAGTTATATTTAGAAGCTATTTTCAATGAAATAACATGCTTAAGAATCTTCTTCCATGCCTTCAAAAAGAAAAGGAGTAATATAATGTTTATAAATATAATGTTTTCTTGGTAAACAGTAAGCTATTTCAAATCCACAAGAGATATGTTGAAGAAACTGTATTTAATAGAACAAATTAAATTTTTCGAAATCAATCATAGGCTTGAATCCTCGAGGTGGTCTATAAAAATGCTACAAACATTAAGCTGGGTAAAGATTTTTTCAAAATAAATGCGCTTTCAGTTCTCGTATTAAAGAATTTTCTTTCATGGAGTTCCCATCGTGGCACAGCAGAAACAAATTTAACCAGGAACCATGAAGTTCCTGGTTCGATCCTTGGCCTCACTCAGTGGGTTAAGGATCTGGCATTGCTGTGAGCTGTGGTGTAGGTCACAGACGCGGCTCAGATCTGGCATTGCTGTGGCATAGGCCTGCAGCTGTAGCTCCGATTCGACCCCTAGCCTGGGAACCTACATATGCCACAGGTGCCCCCATTTAAAAAAAAAAAAAAAGTTTTTTTTCTTTCAAGATCTAAAAAGAAATGAAAAGTTGACACCTCTGCATCCCAAATAGTTTCCCCATGTTCCCTCACAACTGAAAAATAAGTACAAGGAAATTTATATCCTTATATGCATATATAGGAAAATAACCAAGTTTGAAAATAAGCTAAGCATCCACCTCAAAAGTTATAAAAACCATATTAATCTTCAAGAGAGAGAGAAGACAACATTAAACATAGAACAAAAAAGCTCAACCAACCAACAAAACAAACTCTGAATAGTACAATAAAGTTTAAAGATACTGAATTGGTAAGCAAAAAATACTCCCCCCAAGGAAATCCCAAGCACAGATAGCTCAATGGTAAACTCAGCCAAGTATCTGAGAAAGAGGTAATTCATATCTTACATTTATTTAGAAAATAGGAAGAAAAGCTTAACTCCTTAATCCATTAAGTGAAATTTTTTTTTGGGGGGGGGGTGATAGGGCCACACCCGCGGCATATGGAGGTTCCCAGGCTAGGGGTCAAATTGGAGCTGTAGCTGCCGGCCTACACCACAGCCACAGCAGCACGGGATCAAGGCACGTTTCTGACCTACACCACAGCTCATGGCAACGCTGGATCCATAACCCACTGACCAAGGCCAGGGATTGAACCAGCAACCTCATGGTTCCTAGTCGGATTTGCTAACCACTTAGCCACGACGGAAACTCCAACAAGGCTACTCTTAATAAGAAAAATAGTTGGAAGAATTCTAACGAAACACTAGTAAGTCTAAACCAGAAATATGCCAAAAAATATATAGCAAAGTATACATGAAGTTTAACATTAGAAAATCAAATACTAGGATTTTACATATTAGTAGAGTAGGAAAATCATATCACAAAAGGTAGAGAAAAACTGGCAAAGTTCAATATCCTTTTATGACATAAACTCTGAGCAATCCTGGAATCTGATAAAGAATCTCCAAAAATCCCAGATTAAAAATATATATTTAACAATGAAAGGGATCGCGGAGCTAGGGATTGAAACCACATGCTCACGGGTACTAGCCGGGTTTCCCACCGCTGAGCCACGACAGGAACTTCAAGTCAGAATTGATGTAGCTCTTGATATATAACTTAACTTATGAATAGACGATATAAATTTAAAATATTGACAAAGTACATACTGTGAATGTGTTTTCTCTACCTTACAGCTATCTTACTAACATTTTCTTTACCCTAGTTTACTTTACTGTAGGAATACGGTCTGTAATATGTGTAACATACACAATATGTGTTAATTGACTATGCTATTGGTAGGGCTTCCAGGCAACAGTAGGCTATTAGCAGTTAAATTTTGGGGGAGTCAAAAGTTACATGTGGATTTTCAACTGCGTAACAGGTAGGGCAGGTGGTGAGGGAGGAGAGTCGATTCTGCTAACCCCCACCTTGTTCAAGGGTCACCTATATTTGAAACTGAATGAAAATGAAAACTACACAGCAAAATCTGTGAGATATAACTAAATCAGTGCCTTAAGGGGATATTCTTAATACCAAATGTCTACAAGAGAAAAGAAGAATCTCAAATTAATGGCCTCAACTTTCATAATAAGAAACTAATAAAAAAAGAGCATATTAAAACCAAGGTATGCAGAAAAAGGAAATAATAAAGACAGCAATCAGTGAAGTAAACAGAGTAAAGACAAGACGAAAAAAGAAACCAACAGCACTTTCTTAAAACTGATAGCTCTCTAGCCAGACTACCAATAAATGAAGACAAAAACTACCAATATCAAAATACGATATCACATAAAGGACAATAATGGAATATAAACAACTTTACGCCAATAAATTCACCAATTTAGATAAAATGGGTATATTCCTCAAAAGACATATTTATTCAAGAAGAAATACAAAATATAAGTAGCCCAATATCTAACAATACTAAATTTGTAGTTAAAAACCCTGTCGTAAAGGAAACTCCAAGAAGACTTGAGATCTAAACAAAAATTCTAAGAGGGAAACAGGCCTATCATATAATTAACAACTACTGCATAAACCAAAAAATGGGAAAGGAGAAATAAAGGGTAGGGACTGGGGGTAAGTAGAGAAAAAAGAAAGAAGGAAGGTAACAGAGAAGAAAGGACACGGGAGAGGGATAAAGACCTCAAGTTCAACTTTAAACTTTATCCCTCCCCTTTATCTTACAAAAGCAAAATTTATTTCATTAGCAAATAAGACAAACATGCCAAAGGAGGTTTTCTTTAAATATTTCCTGTTCCTGGGTGATTACTTTTTCCAATCATCACTGGATTCCACCTTTTTTTCCTGGCACTGTCAGAGAGAAAAGTAATGATTGGCGAAGGAATCACCTCTAAAGAAATTAAATGTAAATGTAGGAATGTCTCTAGACAAATAGGGAGTGTATTAGGGAAATGAATACAGTCCAACACGTTCTCAAAATATAGACCATATCTGAGCCACTACATGTGGTTTTTGTTTTCTCCACTATAAGAAACCTGAAAGACGCTTTTGATTCCCTAGACTTTCCTATTTAGCAGGAAAGGAACTTCGTGCCCTTCTCTGCTATGTTTTTTTTTTTGCCTTTTTTGTCATTTTATGGCTGCGGGTTTATGGCCACACCCGCGGCATGTGGAGGTTCCCAGGCTAGGGGTCTAATCGGAGCTGTGGCCACTGGCCTGCGCCGCAGCCACAGCAACGCAGGATCCGAGCCGCGTCTGCAACCTACACCACAGCTCACGGCAACGCCGGATAATTAACCCACTGAGTAAGGGCAGGTATCGAACCCGCAACCTCATGGTTCCTAGTCAGATTCGTTAACCACTGCGCCACGACGGGAACTCCTCTGCTATGTTTTAAATGGAGCAGGAGCCAAAAAACTCAGCGGTGTTTACTTCCTTATTTGTCCAACAAATCATCATCAGTGAATCAGCAGCAAACTGAACAACCCTGGAAGGAATGTTTATTAACTAAACACTGTTCCAAGCCAGCGGGGAGTACAAAAAATATGATGTGGCAAATAGTTACTACCAATTTCCCTAAACTTAGTTCCTGCCTAAAGTCAAAAGGGTAAGTTAAGACTTTGCAGTAGCAGAGTGGCACATGACTTTAACAGCTTCTCTTAAGTGAGTATACTGCTAGAGACAGTTTCAAAGCATGTTTTAGACTAATAATTATATAAAATTGCTGATAGGCTTTCTTGTTTGCTTTGCCTTAAAAATATTAAAACAAAACAAAAAATATTTAAAACAAAAACCCCATAAAATTATTTGTGCCTTCTACATCCTGTAAGGTTAAAAATTACAGAATTCATCCTCAGAAATGGCATATATATGTATACATATATACTTTAGTGCCATTTTGATGGTTTGGTAAGAGAAAAATCATTATATATGTTCTGTAACATATTCCGAAGTATACTCTATTTCAAACATATTAATAACTTATTTGCCAAGTATCATTATCAATAAGCAGCAACAATATAAAGGCTGAAAGGCAGGTTTGTTATTATAACACTAAGGAGCTGGAAGCAATTCATTTTAAGTTAACTTTAAATTTATATACTCAAAGAAGGCAGAACTAGTCCTGTTTTCTCCAGCTACAAAACAGTCAACCACTGTCTGATAAATGAGTACCTAATAATAATGAATGATAGTGATAAATTAAAATATATGAAAAGAGAACACTGAGAAAGTCTATTATTCTTTCTTTCTTTCTTTAAAAAAAATAGAATTTCTATATACCTTTGTATCATTCCACAAGGTTCATATTGAGCATTAAGCTGTTTTTATTTACAATGCTCTGACTCCAAATGTGTAAATCTTCTCCTCAATGTGTTCACCAAACTGGAAGCTCTCTGAACCTTACTTTTAGAGCTTTTTTGGAGGTTGCAAAGTTGATTGAAACTTTGGATACAGGTGATAGAACACCATCTCTGATCCCTCCCATCTTCTCATAGGTGAAAGTTCCAGTCCTCTAATCACATGGTTTGGTTTTTCTGGACTACCTAGGGACCCCAGCTACCAGTCATCTAGGCATGTACTCTTATCACTCTGCAGATCCCAAGAGTTTTAGGAGCTATGTGCCAGGAAAGAGAAAAGACCAAATATTTATTTTTATTATACCATAAGCACCTATCCTGTTCTTTGTTACTATTGAAATGTAGATATTTTAAAAGGATGCCATTCTACACAGCAACAACAGAGTTCCTTATTTGAAATAACAGAACACACTAGACCTTAAATATTCAATTGGCATCATCCTCCAAAATAATTACCTCAGGAAATACTATGTTCTAGCATTCACAATTCTTTCAAAGCAAGATTACAGGACCCAAAGAAAATCAGCAATTATGTAGCATTCACATCACACAGACCATGTTTCCAATACAAATATCCTCATTCATTATTAACTATAAACTAATAAAATTTTTTGGTTTATCCAAGCACGCCCTACCCTCAAATCACACTGTTTTTAAAAAAATGACAATTTGCTGTCAACAAAAATATGTAAAAGAGTAGGTTACCAATACTGAAGTTAACATTAAAAAACCTTTTTCTTACATGGTTCAGGGCTAGTCAATGTTAACATTCTAAGTGCATGTTTCCCAAGATGATAACTTAGATTTAGATATGAGTTCAAATATGGTTCTTGTTTTTCAAGTCTCATTACACTATAGACCTACCTTACTAAAAGTAGTCCCTATTTCAAGGAGCTAACATCTTTACAAAGTGAAAGGGGGTAGGGAGGTTGGAGGAAAGAAAGAAACAAGCTAGTAAGAACTGGCATAAACTACATTCTTTATAAAACAAAAAACAAAAAACCTCTTTCTTGTATATATTTAAAATCACCTTAATAACCAATCTAAGTTTTACATGTTTACAACATACCATTTACAGCTTTTTCAATCAATTCTTCACAAGCATCAAAATCACCCTTCAATACCAATTTATCATGCAGATCTGTTAACATGGGATGTTCCAGAGCAATCTTGGTTTTCTTTTGCAGTGATTCAAAGGCCTCTGTATAGTTATGTTGTCTAAAGTGTTTTAGGCAAAGGCGAATGGCTTCCTGTTCGCGGTACTACTGGAACACAAGAAAAGATAAGATAAGAAGAGATTTGGTTAGTTATTATGGTAGGAAATAATAAGGGACAATCACTAATGTAAAATGAGCATTTACTAAGCATTAACTAAGTATACAAAGCATAACTTAAACATCATTCTAATTAATCATTCATTAGTATCATTATCTTCATTATTAAAAGGCAAAAGTGAAGCTTAGTCCATTGTGATAATCTGCCAAAGATCGCAAGGTATGTAGCAGAAAGATATTAAGGCGACAGATACAATACATACACAGACACACACACACACACACACACACACAGAGGTATGTATTTCATGAAGATAAAGAAATATTAAAAGATAAGACTAGGCTTAATTCTAGAGCCTGAACTTTCAAGAAAATAACAAGAAGAACTTTTTATCAAAGCTTACTTAAGATAGTAAAAAACTGGGAGTTCCTGTCATGGCTTAGAGGCTAGCAAACCCGGCTAGCATCCATGAGGACGTGGGTTCGAGCCCTGGCCTTGTTCAGTGGGTTAAGGATCCAGAATTGCTGTGAGCTGCAGTGTAGGTCGCAGACGCGGCTCAGATCCAGTGTTGCTGTGGTGGTGGTGTTGGCCGGCGGCTACAGTTTCGATTTGACCCCTAGCTTGGGAACCTCCATATGCCATGGGTGCGGCCCTAAAAAGACAAAAAGACCAAAAAAAAAAAAAGATGGTAAAAATTATAATTTCTAAGACTTTTACTAGTCAGATAACAATGTTGGTACTGAGAGCACAGAAACCATTAAATGATATACATACTTACGCTTTTTGTTCTGGGTTCTTAGTAATGTTATTACTTGAATGACAAATATTATCAAATATTCATGTATTTCAAATTCGCAAACAGGTTTTATGATTCAAAACCACTGGAGACTATTTAAGTCTTTTAATTCTTTTTAAAAACCTGGGCCACCTCATCTATTATACAGCTATAAAGTAAAAATCTTAGATAACTACAACCCAAAAAGATGAATATTCAATTTATTAAATCTCTCCCAAAAGAATGAATGCCAAAAAACAAGCTCAATGAAGACTTTTTCAAAAATTAACTTCAGAATTTTTAAAAAATTAACATAAAGATTTCCACAAATTTCCTAAATAAAAATTAATAAAAGAAACCAAAGCTATAGAAGTAACACATAACAATCAAACAATAATATAATTTACCTGTATTTTTCTCTAGTAAGGTAGGAAAATTTATAGGACTTAAAAGCACTAATCAGTTTATAGTTGGATGATTTTTTTTATTAATAAAAGGTCAACAAAACACTTCCTTAAACAGTAGAGTTAACCAAGATTTTTCTTAGTTTGGATTCTGTATCCAAACTAACTTCGCATTAATAGTTTTTTATGCTTGGTCTCTAAATAAAGATTTATCGCAACTATTTAGAACAATATTAAACAGTAATATCTTTTTATCATGTTGACTTTAGGAGTATGAATACATCCACTTCTTACATTTTCTATAAGGCTGTATACAAAATTTTTTTTTAATGGCCGAACCTGTGGCATATGAAAAGTTCCCAGGCCAAGCACTGACCCTGTACCTCAAGCACCTGCCGCTGGTTTCTTAACCCACTGCAACACAGCAGGAACTCCCAAGCCATATACAGATACATAACAGGAGAGGATTCAGGAAATAATAGAATTTTAGTGCTTCATAAGAAGGACTGAAATTCAAAGAGGGTGAAGACTTTAATTTCTAGAGGTTCACAATAAATACAGAGAACTTGACAAGTGAAAAACAATAATTTTAAGTTCTCAAATATAATCTGTCCACAATATTGGGAAAAAGAGGTGAAATCTGCAAATTCCTATGGTATCAAGAGATCTGTACAGTAAAGAATGTATACATCAGAGGCTAAAATTTTTTTCCAGTATCAGAAAAGCTTAATCATTATTTCTGTAAAAGAATCAATAGAATTTAGAAGATTTTTAAGTATATACTAAGCATTTATTATGTGCCTAACACTGTAAAGGTGATTTGTGTGTGTGTGTGTGTGTGTGTGTGTGTGTGTCTTTTCAGGGCCACACCGGCGACATATGGAGGTTCCCAGGCTAGGGGTCTAATCGGAGCTGTAATTGCTGGACTACACCAGAGCCACAGCAATGCAGGATCCAAGCCACGTCTGAGACCTACACCACAGCTTACGGCAACGCCGGATCCTTAACCCACTGAGTGATCCCAGGGATCAAACCCACAACCTCATGTGAGGTTCCTCGTCAGATTCGTTTCTGTTGCGCCACGACGGAAACTCCTGTAAAGGTGATTTTTAATGTTTAAAACATATACTCTCTAACTTGAAAGAATATAGTATTACAGCTAATGTAAGAATATATAAAAGATATAGAAAATACTAGAAGTCAGCATCTATTTTAAATTGAATATAATCAAATGCCAAAAAATTATTCAAACAAAAATTTCTTTAATTAAGCTTAGCAGGAAAGAGCTGAAATACTATATTAAAAAATCTTAGAAAGACCTATATTTGCTTAAACCTTAAAAAAACCTATATTTGCTTCCTAATCTTCTATGAGATCAGTTTTCCTATCTGTAGATAAAAATATCAAGAAATACTTATTAAACTAAAGCTTTATCACTCCCAAACAAGAAAAAGAGCTCCCCCATCAAATTCAGAACCAAAAGAGTCAAACAGATACACATCAGAAAAAAGATGAAGCATAAAAGGCGTTCAAGAAACCAAAACACCAATTTCTCAATTATTTATTTATTTATTTAATTTTATTTTTATGGCCACACCTGAAGCATATGGAAGTTCCCAGGCCAGGGGTCAAATCAGCGCTGCAGTTGCAGGCCTATAAATACAGCCATGGCAATACCAGAACCAACCTGCAAGTGGGACCTATGTCACAGCTTAAGGTAACACTAGATCCTTAATCCACTGAGCAAGGCCAGGATCGAACTCACATTCTCAGAGAGAAAATGTTGGGTCCTTAACCCACTGAGTCATGACTGGAACTCCTATTTCTCAATAATTTAAGACCACATTTTTCAGGCTGTATCTACTACATAAAATGACCAATGAATAAAATTGTTAAATATCATTTTTATACTCCTTATAAGAATAAGGTCATAATATTCACAGAAATCATCTATTTCAAACTCTGGGCCTTAAAAGGAAAAGTAAATATTCCTACTTTACTCAACAGAAACAATGGAGGAATGTATAACTGAGAATAAAAACTACCCAACTAAAAATTATGTTTAAATATTTCTATCAATACAGGTTAAAAACACAATTCAAGGTCAGATGGGCATCATACTACAAAAGCAGACTCTAATGCTAGACTGCCTGAGTTTATATATTGCCCTGAGTACTTAACAATTGTGTGGGCTTAGGCTCTGTGCTTCATTTCATCATCTGTAAAATATAGATAACAACTGTACCCATCTCATAGAGTGGCAATGAGTAAATAAGTTATAAAAAGCTTAGAAGCTGACAAAATGTACACGCTTAATAAATGTTGATTACTCTTTGTAATTATTATTACTAGTCTCAATATCTTAAATTACTTTCAATGAAGATAGATTGATACAATTCTCTATTTTAGGCATATGAAACATGAAATCAGGATTTTAAAATACAGTCCTACCTTGCTATACCAGTTGAGACAGGGTTGTACTACATCAGGATCATCAATGCCACTAAGTTCAACATACCAGATGCTAAAGTTAAAGCTGGGTCCCCACGATAAGAGTGGAACTTTGAGGAGAAAAAAAAGAAAATAAATTAACATAGTTCAAATAAAACTTTAGCAAAGTAAAATCACTGTTCAAACCTACTAGGATTCATTCAACAAATTTCCTGAACACTTTCTATATGCCCAGCACTGTACTATTACGTGCTCCAGCGACAGCAGCAATAAGAAAGATATAATCCATGCCATCATGGGGTTGCTTTAATAATAAGAACACTGAAGATAAATTCAAACTGGTCATTTATCTACCCCCCCCCCAAAAAAAAAACAGTACCAGGGCTAGATGATTTAGCAGGCAAATTTTACCAAATGCACAAGAAACAAATAATTACTATACAATCTAAACAGAAAGAGATCAAAAGTCAATTACTTATCAAAGTGACATAACACTGAAAACAAAACCAAAAGAAAACAGATTTAAGGACAATCTTGGCTATGACTATATACACAAAATTTAAAATAATGTTTTTAAAATGGCTGCAAAAAGGAAGTTCCCTTAAGATGTCACAGGTTAAGGATCCGGCACCGCCACAGCTGTGGTGCAGGCTGCAACTGTGGCACAGGTTCAGCCCCTGGCCCGGAATTTCCACATGCCAAAGGCGCAGCAAAAAAAAAAAAAAAGTTGCAAAAAAGTTCTACCAGGTTTTCAGTGTAACCAGAGTTCATTCTAGGCATGGAAGGTTGGTTTAACAGCGGCAATGTTAATGTAATTCACCACATTAACAAAGTAAAACAGGAACATATCTAATTACCTCAATAGATGCTAAGAGCAAACTAATAAGTTTACTTTAAAAACTAACTTTTTTTTGTTTGTTTTGCTTTTTTAGGGCTGCACCCGCAGCATATGGAGGTCCCCAGGCTAGGAGTCTAATCAGAGCTGTAGCCGCTGGCCTACACCACAGCCACAGCCACAGCCAGGCCAGATCCAAGCCACGTCTGCGACCCACACCACAGGTCACAGCAACGCCAGACCGTTAACCCACTGAGCGATGCCAGGGATCGAACCTGCAACCTCATGGTTCCTAGTCGGATTTGTTAACCGCTGCGCCAAGACGGGAACTCCCAACAAACTCTTAATATATAAGAAACAGAAGGCAAAAGAAAACTTTGTTACCTAGATTTTTTAAAAAGTATCAAAAACCTCAAAAGAAAACCTAATGAAGAAACAGTATTTCCACTCAAATCAGAAACAAGACAAAGAAGCCCAATATCTCTACTATTCAACACAATATGGGAGATCTCACCCAACAGAATATGGTAAAAAAAAAAATGCAAATTAAGAATATTATCGCTTGAAGACAATATAGCTTATCGACTTAAAAAATTCAAGTGATTTAACCGAAAAACACTTAATGTTTATATGTAATGTAAACACATGAAAATGAACTTTTCTTATACCTAGAAAAAAACTAGAAAATATAATGAAAAAAATCTCCTATAGCAAAGAAAGCTTAAAACATCTCAGAATAAACTTTAAAATATGCAAGACATACTTAAGAAAACATGAAATTTTACTTAAGAACTGAATAAATGAAAAGATGTAATATATTCCTAGATGGGAAAACTCAATGTTGTAAACATGTTAATTCCCCTCAAATTAATTATAAATGGAATGGAATCTTAAAACTCAAGAGGTATATATCCAGTTTTTTTCTTGGCATGTAACCAGACAAGCTGATCTGAAAAAAAAATTAGTAACACAAAATATCTACAATAGTATAAATAAGAAGAAAATAAACACACTAAAAAGACACAGTAATTATAAGCTTGTTATTGGTGAAAGAAAAGGACGTCAAATCACTAAAGAGAATATCCAAATATCTCAAGGATCCAGAGGAATTTAAAGTAGGATGAAGGTAACATTTCCCATCAGTAATGACAGGAGCGATCCATGGGCTCCTGGGGAGCCCCACAACCCTTTTAGGAGGTCCCATGTGCTCAAAACTATTTTTCATAATAAAACTAGGACTTTGAAGCCTTTTTTTTTTTTAAACTGTACTGACATATGCACTTATGGTACAAAGGCAATGGCGAATAAAATCGTTGGCATCTTGGCAGTGCCACAAAAAGTAGTAGCATGAAAGTATTCCACTATTTCTTAATACAGCATGAATTGAACTGGAGTGTTCACCATCATACACCTGCAGTTAAAAAATGAAAAGACAGTCCATTTAAGAATGTTTCTGCTGATGCATAAAAATTTTAAAAAATTCCTATCATTAACTATACATCTTATTAATATTCCACATGACACAATGGAAAGTAGACATAAAGCACTTTTGCTGCATAGCAAAGTATGATGGGTGTCTCAGGGAAAAATACTGTATAAGATGTCTGAATTAGGAGCTGAAACAGCCACCGAAACATCCCCATAAGATACCACTTTTTCTTAGAAGAAAAACTGACAATCTATGATATTTTAGATTTGAGTATTTGTTAGATATTTACCTGTAATTTCAAGGGTAACAAATAATAGTATATGTCGCTAGAATAAAATTCAGTCTTTCCAGGAAAAATCAGAATTTTGGGGAGTTCCCGTCGTGGCTCAGTGGTTAACGAATCTGACTAGGAACCATGAGGTTGCGGGTTCGATCCCTGGCCTCACTCAGTGGGTTAAGGATCCGGCGTTGCCATGAGCTGTGGTGTAGGTTGCAGATGCAGCTTGGATCTGGCGTTGCTGTGGCTGTGGCGTAGGCCGGCAGCTACAGATCCGATTAGACCCCTAGCCTGGGAACCTCCATATGCTGTGGGTGAGGCCCTAGAAAAAGACTAAGAAAAAAAAAAAGAATTTTGGAAAATTGGTATCCACCACTGTGAGCTTATCTACTCCCCAGTATTTTTCTGATGAAACTGGCAGTAATATAAAAGTATGATTTTTAAAAATACTATTTCAACATTTGAAAGATCTGCATAACTCAGTGAATCATATTTTCTAAATGACCAATGAATGAATGACACTACAAAAACATGCATAGATTAAAGACTGATTAAAAGTACAGAGCAGGCCAACCAATTTTAATGTAACACTGACATGGTTCACACTAAGTAATACAACTACCTTTAAGAAATTAATACTTGTCAAGTTTTAAGTATCAAAACAGAGTATCACAATATCTGATATCAGGTCTACTGATTTCCATGTCCACTGCTCTTTTCTAGCGTATCAGACTCAATGAAGAGCTAAGATATACTAGGTCAGATGTTTTCTTATTTTGTCATCTAAAGGAAACTATGTGAGTAAAGACAGAAGCAGCAGAAACCAGTCACCAGGATATATGCAGGACTCCCGGGATGTTTGCTTAATGTCGCCTTCAGTTTATATTTGCAAACAACATAAATTACAAAAAGTTTTATACCAATGAATATTAAATTATTATCACTGTATTGGTATTCATTTCTTCATGTAGCAGTACCATTTTAAAAGTGTATCTACTACATCACAGCAATAACCATCAAGAAGTATTAAAGTCAGAATAGAACCGGATCTTAAAGCCAAGGCCCCAAGAACACAGACTACAAATGTCACTAGACATATAATACTATTTAAGAGATCTGAAATTCATTCTCAAGTTCCAGGTCCAAGTTCAAGAAAATTAGGAGGAAATAAAATCTTCATATTGTATCTATTCAAGTCAGTAATATGTTCATTAAATTCCTCTAAGCAATTGTAAGAGGGAGGTTAATCAGGAAATTATCTCGCAAATTATATATTAGATGAATGAAGAGTATATTTAATTTTTAACATACTGAAGGCACATATACAGAATGAGGAGAATGATGTACACCTATTTCAAATTCTACAAATAATTTTTTGGTGGCCTTAACAACACTGTATATTAGATATACTCTGTAGTATATGTCAGAAATCTAAACGTGAACTGGAGCTCCAAACACATTTTCTTTGCTCCCACCTCAAATAAACAGATAGATAGATAGATTAGAAACTCCTAATACACACCCCAAGGCCAAGTCTGTATCCTAGGATTCAACTACTAGTTTTTCCCATGGGATAATAAGACAAAGACATGAGAAGGATCAGTGCCTCTCATCCTTTTTCACAAAACAGCATGCATAGAAAAAAATAAGATATTTACTACACATACTAGGCTGTAGGCTTCTGTGATTCTAGAATTAAGGGTGGAGGGAGTCAACATCACAACACAGTGAAGCACCTATGTGGTACATATGTACAATATGTTCTAGCAGTATAATTTTGGAAACTTGTCTAGATGGCTAAGAGCTCTTAGAAAATGCTAGTAATTTTAAGATCAGGTTCCAGAAGATCTTAAAAATTCAAGATTAATCACTCTAAAATGGCATACATCTATTCTACTGAAGATTAATAGGATAAATACAAAAAGCACAGTAACTGGCACATTTGCTAAGTGCTCACTCAATAAATGCTAGGTATTATTAGCAGCTTTTATTACTGTATTAATTTTCCTCTTAATAGTATACTTTTAAAATGTCACCTTTCAGAGTTCTCTTTGGGGCTCAGGGGTTAACAAACCCAACTAGGATCCATAAAGATGCAGGTTTAATCACTGGCCTCGCTTGGTGGGTTAAGGAGCCAGCACTGCCGTGAGCTGTGATGGAAGTTGCAGACATGGCTCATATCCCACATGGCTGTGGCTGTGGTGCTGGCCAGCAGCTATAGCTCATCTTCAACCCCAAGCCTGGGAACTTTCATATGCCGCAGGTACAGCCCTAAAATAAAATAAAATAAAATGTCACCTTTCCACATACTCTCATGAAGGGCCACCATCAGGGCACCTCCCCCATCCAGTCCCTGCCCCAAGACATGGTATTCATCCTAGACATTTATTTATTTATTTATTTGGGCAGCACCTGCAGCATATGGAGGTTCCCAAGCTAGGGGTCCAATTGGAGCAACAGCTGCTGGCCTATGCCACAGCCACAGCCATGCCAGATCCGAGCCATGACTGTGACCTACGCCACAGCTCACAGCAACACTAGATCCTTAACCCACTGAGCAAGGCCAGGGATTGAACCCTCAACTTCACAGTTACTAGTTGGATTCGTTTCCACTGCACCATAATTGGAACTCCTTATCGTAGACTTTCAATACTTCTGAGGATTCAGAATGCAACCTGAATCCAGCTAAAGCTAAAGCTTGTCTGTGAAGCTCCCACATCCATTCAAGCTATTAAGAATCTGAAAAATCCATTGAAATCCAAGTCATCCCATCTACCAAAAACCACAAAGCTCTTGATGACATTCCTTCTTACATGCAGTATTTTAAGTCCTATAGAAAAAGGACACGCATAAATATAACTGTCATGTTTGGTGTGTTACTTTCTTTTATAAATATAGTTTCTGTTCTTTTTTTTTGCTTTTTAGGGCCACACCTGTGGCATACGGAGGTTCCCAGGCTAGGCGGATGAATCAGAGCTACAGCTGCCAGCCTACACCACTAAAGCACAGTGGGTTAGGAATCTGACTGCAGTGGCTCAGGTCGCTGCGGAGGTGTGGGTTCAACCCCTGATCTGGCACAGTGGGTTAAAGGATCTGTTGTTGTAAGCAGTGTAGGTTGCACCTGCAGCTTGGACTTAATCTCTGGCCTGGGAACTTACATATGCCACAGGTGTGACCACGAAAAAAAAAAAAGACCTTTATGAATAAGATATAAAAAAGAGACATTCAAAACAAAATTATTTCCTCCACACATATGATCTTAAATTTTAAGACTGTCAGTCATTTACAACCTACAAAAGAACACAAGAAAATGTCCATTACAGCTACTTATCCTATCATTAGATAGAGAAGGTAATATCACACTCATTTTACACAAAAGGTAACTAAGAAAGAAAAGTAAAATTTACCTAAAGTAAGTTCAGCTATGCTAATTATCCACAACAGATCTTAAAACCTAAGCCCTGACATGCAGTAAAAATAAGAGCTTATTTTCCTTGTTAATTTGTGAACAAACTTAAATTTGGTCTAAGTCAAATTTAATGAAAAAGCTATGACATGATAATTTGCATTTATAATGAATTTATCATATCTAGATGTCAGTGCATGATATGGAGATTATGCACCACTGAATGAAGCCTTGCATTCCCTTCCATTACTGTGAATGATTGAAGGCTGAGGTTGATTATATTTAGAAATTGTGTTGTTTAAGAATAAACTTATTTTTTAAAATAAAGCAAGAGCTTTCAAACATGTAATTGTAGAACATAAACGTGAAGTATTCAAACACAGTTTTTCTTTTAAGAATTCCAACAATTTATCCCAACCAGGTAAACAAATATCTGTGCTGAATCACCACCAAAAGAAAGCTACACATCACTCAAGTGCTTTATTGAAATGATTTAAAAAAAAGCTAAAAAAACTAACCTAACGTAGACTTTTAGTTTCACATTTTCCTTGTATTATTTAAAAAAAAAATCACGAGAATGTCGGGAAAAAGCTGGAAAGCAAAAACACTGCAAACCACTATTAACTTATTTTAACAGAAAAGTAAGAAATACGAAGTTATGCAATATTAATATTCTAAATATCAAATGAGTTATTAAGTTCTTTTTTTTTTGTCTTTTATGTAGAGCCGCACCTGCGGCATATGGAGGTTCCCAGGCTAGGGGTCTAACAGGAGCTGTAGCTGCCGGCCTTCGCCACAGCCACAGCAACACGGGATCCGAGCCGCGTCTGCAACCTACACCACAGCTCACGGCAACGCCAGATCCTTAACCCACTGAGCAAGGCCAGGGATCGAACCCGCAACCTCATGGTTCTTAGTCGGATTCGTTAACCACTGAGCCACGAAGGGAACTCCATTAAGTTCTTTAATCATTTGGAAAGCTCTAAGTAACATTTTGCTTGAATACCATAAAACTAGCCCACCAGGGTCAAGTAAAAAACACCATCACGCCCTACATTTAGAAGGCTGATAGGGCCGGAAAGGGGTCCAATTTCTTGTCTTCAGGCAGGTGAATGTCTAACTGACCCATAAGAGACCTCTGCTCAGTTATAAATTAAGGGAAGAAAATATTCAACTTCCCTAAACAGACTTTTATTCATACTTATTCTAATGAATAATGCGAGAGGATTAAGAATTATAGAAGCAAAAAAAAAAAAAAAAAACCCAGAAACTTTATAAAAGAAAGTAACATACCAAACAGCCCAATGATTCTAAAAATAGTTTTCCCTTAATAAGTAGCCTTTATTAAGACCAGAGATACTCTCTAACAGAACTGATTAAATGAAACGAACAGGCTGACTCTAGACAGACTGGCAAACAATGACTATGGAACTTCTCATTCTAAAAGAGGAATTTTTCTCCCAAACAAAAACACAGGATTCTGGCTTTTATTAGCATTCTTTAAGGGTTCTGAGTCACTTTAATCCAATTTTAACATAATATTTTCAGAAGTTTGAAATGTAGTTGGAAATTAAAAGATACAAGTCCTCAACTTTTAAATAGTACATTTTAAAGGAAAACAAAGTAACTCTAAAAATACTAGTTATGAGGGAGCATTACAAATGCTTTTATTTATTTGTCTTTTTGTCCTTTTATGGCCGCACCTGCGGCGTATGTAGGTTCCCAGGCTAGGGGTCTAACCGGAGCTGTAGCCGCTGACCTAGGCCATAGCCACAGCCACGTGGGATCTGAGCTATGTCTGCGACCTACACCACAGTTCACGGCAACGCCGGATCCTTAACCCACTGAGTGATGCCAAGGATCAAACCCACAACCTCATGGTTCCTAGCTGGATTCATTTCTGCTGCGCCACAACGGGAACTCCCCACAAATACTTTCTTAAGCTAAAACACTTGCTAAATAAATACATGCCTCAGGTAGCATTTGTCAGATATTCTTTGCAAATTATTAGAGGATTATGAAATTAGTTTTATGTGCTTGACCAAAGTTTTCACACTAAAAAAGAAACAGAAAATAACCATAATATACTGCCTTAAGGAACTCATCAGTATTTGGTATTACAATGATACAACTTTAGAACAAGTGATAGCTTCCATAAGACAATCAAGGAAATCATTTCTCACAAAATCTAAGAAATTTTGAAATGAGAAAATATTTAGAAAAAGTTCCATTTGCAAATAACTGTCATTTAGTTACAGATTTATAAAGCAGGGGTCAGCTAAGCTGTAAACATTTTGGGCTTTGTGGCTTCTTGCAGCTATTCAGCTTTGCCATTATAGTTCAAGAGTAGACACAGACATTGTGAACAACCTGCAGTGTTCCCATAAATTTTTATTTAAAGAAATAGGGAAGGAGTTCCCTTCGTGGCTGAGTGGTTAACAAATCTGACTAGGAACCATGAGGTTGCAGGTTCAATCCCTGGCCTTGCTCAGTGGGTTAAGGATCCAGCGTTGCCATGAGCTGTGGTGTAGGTTGCAGATGCGAATCGGATCCCTCGTATCTGTGGCTGTGGTGTAGGCCGGTGGCTACAGTTCCGATTAGACCCCTAGCCTGGGAACCTCCATATGCCGCAAGTGCAGCCCTAGAAAAGGCAAAAAGACAAAAAAAAAAAAAAAAACCAAACAGGGAACCTGAAGGATTTGGCCCACAGGCTGTAGTTTGGTGGCTGATAGTATAAAGAATTTATTCCCATTCCAAAATGCTAAAAACCTTACCTATTTTAATGAATCGACAAGGAAACATCTGTTCATCAATTTTATGCTTCAAGGTAAATGTTTCTTTGTTATAATCATTCTTTAAGCCACTGTGAAAAAAAATAAGGTTATCAAATCTGATTCCATAATTAAGTAAATACACTAAATTAGAGATTAATATCATACTCAGATTTTAAGGTTCATCTAATGCTCAAAATATATGACAAAGAAGATGTAAAGTAGTAGCCAAACATGAGACTATAGGACAAAACTTGTATATTCATACCAACTGCGTTATAACTGTATTCTCTTAATTACAAGAGGGCTAATGAAAAATGTTCAGGGTTAAAGAATGTAACTATAGTACGTGCAAATGTGTGACAAGGCTTAGTGTCCTTAACGTATAACTGATTATTATATTCAAGCAATATGAAGAAAATTAAAAAACAATTCACACTCATACCTTACAACTGAAACATAGCCAGCCAAATATTAGAATCTGTCCAAGAATTAAGTTATTTAATTCTGACTGAGATGCCAATGTTCCTCTTATAGTCCAACAAATTTTTAAAAACAACCTTACTCTGGTGGTTTAACAGCATCTGCTTTACACTATATAAAAATAAACCAGTATTGCCTCTCTACTTAAACAAATAGGAATGATTCAAGTATTTATGGGAAAGTCACTTATCTCCAGGTTGTTTTATATTCTAAAATACTTTCATAACGTAAATCAAATGCAGTCTAGATACAATACTTATATAAAGTATTGTGCTAATGGGACACACCCTATCACAAATATATTCTAAAACTCCATGGTTTTATTTGTACACTCCATTGTCCATCCCATTTTTCATCATGTAGAGGGCAAATTAACATTTTAATTCCTGGTGGTCTACACTGTCAAAATGCAAATTACTGAGCTCCTTCCAACAGGTCAATACTGTACTAGGTGTGCAGTCACATATTTTTACTCTGCTTAGTCTCCAATTTATATTAAACTCCCAGAATATTACTTCTGGATTAGGACAATCAATCTTAATGTTTTGGATAGATTCCATACTTTTATAGCAAAAATTAAAGCAAAGATTTTGATTATAGCTGAAAAGTATTTCTGAAGTCATTAATAGTTCAAAAATATGATTGAAAATTAGTAAGTAGAAAAATAACCCTCAATTTTATTCTTTCTTCTTTGGTAACAATATTAACTAGTATCTGGTAGAAAAGAAAAAACAAAAGCCAACTCAAGTCACAATATTAAAATAAGACACTAGAAATAAAATAGTAGAAATATTCTTTTCTCCTTTGCAAGAAAAATCAAACCATGCAGATTTAGTTACAAAGAGACTAAACTAGGCCTGCAGCTTGTTCATAAGACTACTTTTCCCTCCCCATAATCATAACCCACCTGGACAATAGCTCTGTCATGTTTTCTTCATTCATTCCACCGAAGACTTTAAATTTCTTCAAATTGCAGACATGAGTTTTCTCATATTTTCCAAATGTGATATTCTGGACTATAGCAGGCCTTTCAAGCTTCAGAATCAAGTACTACAAAAAGAAACAACCAAATTATATCCTCCTCCATTTAAAACAAATGATTTGACAACTTTAAAAGTTAAAAACAGGACTAGTAATATAACATCTAATCAAGGAGCGGCATTCGGTAAAAGATAGACTATGAATATCCAAATAAGACAAAATTGGAATGCAAAAGTAACAATTACATATTCTCATCAATTACACTTCAATAATAAATTCAATGTTGAAAATCGTGATAAAATTCTAAACTTTCAAAAAAACAAGATTTACTAATCACCCCCGCCAGTTTTATAAAAAAATCCAGACCTACTATAGATATGTTGAGATATGTTGCTCAAGTTTTCCTATTACATACAGCATAAAATGGGATCAGTTAATTAGAGAATGCATTTTACATTATGCAGTCTGTTTTCAATTATAAAAAATGAAGTAGGAAACTACCACTGATCAAATACATGGGGGAAAAGCATATTTAGAAAACAACTCAGGGAGCTCTCCCATGGTGCAGTGGGTTAAGGATCTAGAGTTATCACTGAAGTGGCCTGGGGGCGCTGCTGTGGCAGGGCTTTGATCCCTGGCCTGGGAATTTCCACATTCCATGGGCATGGCCAGAAAAAAAAAAAAAAAACAAGAAAGAAAACTCAAATGTCATGTTGGAGTGGTTTCATCCTTCACAATAATGAGTAACACTTCTGATAAAGGGGAATGGAGTAAAGTTGGTGTTCCTACTTTGTACCATACACAAAAATGAACTCAAAATGTATCAAAAGTGATCCAAAATCAATCCTTTACAATCCAGTGTAAGATGTGAAGGGGCAAGCTGAAACTACAAAACTCTTAGATGTAAACAGGGATATATCGCCATGACCCTGGAGTTGGCAATGGATTTTTAGATGTGACTCAATACACAATAACAATTTTTTAGGTTCATATAATGTTTACACTTAAGAATACAGCTGTATGTTAGGGAAGAACAATAAAGCAAGGCAAAGGAGTATTCACATTTCTTTCTCTTTCTCTTCCTCTCATCCCTTTCTCCTTTCTCTCTTTAGTCTCAGTTTAGAAGTCACTTTTCCCTGACAACTGGCTAGTTATGTACAGTGCTGTAACTGGTAAAAACAGGTCTTCATACAACGTGTTGTACACTACCCATCACCCCATATATGACACTCCAAATAGAATAGAAAGCATCTGCTTGTCTATATAAAATTTTATTAAATAACCAAATAATATTTTTGTTATAAAAATTAAATTAGTAAAATGTAAACTCTCTAATCTGAAAGTAAAACACAATGATCTGACAAATACATTTTAGGTAAAACTTTTCATGTTTAACCACATTATTGATAAATTTTATAACTTCCATTTTTCAAACTCTTGGGTACCAATGCTGAGGAGTGTTACTATTAAGCAATGTTATCCCATAATTAAATAAGTTTTCATCATCTTTACTTTGGATATATAACTGCTGTAGATTAATAGAAAGTGTAAGAAAAATCTGTTAAGAATGAATATTTTAGAAAAACTATTTTAGAACCTCCATTATCAACCTTTAACTTCTAAACATATGGATATTAACAATTTTAAAACACATAATGATCACAATCTCTTTACCAAAGCAGGGGGTAGGCTCATTGAGGATCAAAGAACTATCACATGGGTCTTAATTTAGCCACAGAATTAAGCTAACAATGAAAAAAAACTGATGTTCAAAATTGTTTGCAATTTCAGCCTAGACAGGCTCTTTCAATGTGAAACACAATTTTAAAACTATTTTTTAATCAAGTGAATACTGAAAATTTTTAAGAAATAAAGAGGACATAAAAGAGAAAGCTTTAGGTCTATTGATAGAAATGTCTCCAAGGAGCTGAGATGAGACAGAGGACATTAGTTTACACAGGCTGTCATAACATATTACCAAAAACTTGGTGGTTTAAAACAACAGAAATTTACTCTCTCACAGTTCTGGAGGCCAGAATTCTGAAGTTAAGACGTTAGCAAGACCAAGTTCCCTCTGAAGTCTCTAAAAGAGAATTGTTCTTTGCCTCTAGCAGTATCTAGCGGCTCCTGGTGTTCCTTGCTTGTGGCAGTATAAATCCGATATCTGCCTCCATCTTCACATGACCTTCTTCTTCACCCCCCCCTTCTCCTTCTTCACATGTCCTTCTGTGTCTTCTCCTCTACTGTGTCTAATAAAAACACTTGTCACTGGATTTAGGGCCCAGCCTAATTTAGGATGAACTCACTGTGAGATCCTTATCTTGATCACATCTGCTAAGACTTCTATTTCAAATAGTTATATTCTGAGATTGCCTATACTTTTTTTCTGGGGGCGGGACAAGAGCAGGAAGGGGACACTATTAACTTACTACATAGAGCCCGCCAGGCAAAAAGGCTTAGGTCTAGAAACTGTTAAAAGGCCAGCATGGTTGAAGCCTAGTACTAAAGCAAGGTGGAGAGTGGTATTTGTTGAGACTGAAGAGGTAAGCAATTACCATATCATGCATTACAAACACAATGGAATCTATTGAGCAAAACGGAAAACCAAGATCTAATTAACATTACACAGGCGTGTGTGCACACACAGTCTGCCTTGTAGAGAAAGGAAGAACTAGCAGACGAGTTAGGATACAGTTAAAAATAATCCCAACAAGAGATGAAATGAAAGAGACTTGGACTAAAATAATGCAGAGATGGAGAGGATTAAGCAGTTTTGACATACATTTTGGGGAAAAAAATGAATGGGATTAAGTGATAGCTGGATATAGGGAGGGGAGAAGGAGGTATCAGGGATGACAATTTAGTTTATGACCTGCATAATTGGGTAGCTGAAATATCATTTACCCTGATGAAAAGGACTGACAGAGAAACTGGTAGCACGGAAATGACACTAGAAGGTTCAAATAGTATTATCTAAGTACATCTCGGGCTGCATAGTAAATCACCCCAGTGTCTTAAAACAAGTGATTTATGATTTCTCATGACTCTGTGGGTTCAACAAACAGTTCTTCTATTTATATCTTCTGGACTCATTCATATAGTTGTATCAGCTGGTGGGCTGGCTGTGGGGGCTGGACTTAGCTGGGGTGGGGGGTGAAAAACTTGAATTTAGCTAGAACAGTCAGGCCTCTCCATGTAGGCTTTTATCCTCAAGGAGGCTAGATGGGCTTCCTTCAGAGCAAGTGGTGTCAGAGTTGCAAGACAGAGAGAAAAGAAGCTACAAGGCCTCTTGAGGCTTTGCTTAGAAGTGGCAATAACACTTCCATAGAATTTTCTGTTGGTTAAAGCAAGTGACAAGGTCAGTCAAGATTTACAAGGTAGGGGAGTAAACTGCACCTCTTACCGTAAGGAGCTATAATGTGTGACCATATTAAGAAATTTCCATTCCATTCCAAAAGAAGTAGAGAAACATAAAAGTGTTTTAAGATGTGGATCAACAATAAAATTCAGGAGTTCCTGTCGTGGCTCAGCAGTTAACGAATCCGACTAGGAACCATGAGGTTGCAGGTTCGATCCCTGGCCTTGCTCAGTGGGTTAAGGATCCGGCGTTGCCGTGAGCTGTGGTGTAGGTTGCAGACGCGGCTCGGATCCCACATTGCTGTGGCTTTGGTGTAGGCCAGCGGCTACAGCTCCTGTTAGACCCCTAGTCTAGGAACCCCCATATGCCGCGGGTGCAGCCCTAGATAAAGGCAAAAAGACAAAAAAAAACAAAAAAAAAAAACCCAATAAAATTCAATACCCCTTCAAGACTACAAACTCTCAGAAAACTACAAATAGAAGAAAATTTTCTCAAACTGATACAGGACATCTATAAAATATCCATAGCTAGGATCACACTTAATGAAGATTCGCCTTAGAATTGGGACACAAGAAAAACTGGGATCGGGGGTCACAGGAGGGGAGAAAATGTTCACAAATCACGTATCTGATAAAGGACTTATATACAAAACATAGAGTCTCAAAATTCAATAAAAAGAGAATAAACAACCGAATTTTAAAAGGAACAAACATTTTTTTTCAGGGGGAGAGCTTCCACAGCATGCAGAAGTTTTTGGGCCGGGATCGAACACATACCACAGTGACCTGAGCCACAGCAGTGACAATGCCATATTCTAAACTCACTGAGTCACCAGGGAATTCCAAAGACAAATTCTGAACAGACGCTTCACCAGAGAACATTTAAGGAGGCAAACAAGCATATGACAAGATGGTCAACGTCAATAATCATTTTTAAAGTGAAAATTAAAATCACAAAGACTTGCACATTAATTTTCAATGCATCTTTACTTGTAATTGTCAAAAGCTGGATAACAAACCAGTGCCCACAAACAGATAAACAAACTGTCTGTGATATGTCCACATAAGAGAATTCAGTTAGGCAACAAAAATGAATTAATTATTGGTGCAAACTACAACATGGATGAATCTTAAAACAAACATTTTGAGTAAAATTAGTCAGAAAAAAAATGCATACTGTATTTCTCCATTTATATAAAATCCTAGAAAATGCAAATGAATTTATAGTGAAAGAACAGTGGTTGTCTGGAGGTGGGGGATAGAGGTGATTTGAAGGAATCAAAAGAAGACATGGAAAACTTTGGGAGTAACAGATATGTTCAGTGTTTTAAGAGTAGTGATATTTTGAAGCGTGTGCACATATGTCAAAATGTGTCGAATTATACATAAAAATATGAAGATTATATGTCAATTATACCTTAACAGCTGTTTAAAAATAATAAAAGTTAGCATTAAAGACATGAATAAGCAAGTCATAGACTGGGAGAAAAATTCACATTACTAAAAAAGAACTTATATCCAGAATATATATAAACAACTTCTACAGCTCAGTAATAAAAAAGCAAACAACACCACTTTTTAAAATGAGCACAAGAATTCACAAAAAAAGATAAATGAAGAGCCAATAAGCAAGTGGAAAGTACTTAACATCAAAAGTCATCAGGGAATTATAAATTAAAACCACTTTATACCAACAATAAACACTAAAATAAAAATGTGTGTCAATGTGAAGCTGGGAAGTAAAAGCAATACTTTTGCTTTCATACAAAGTAATATACAGTTGACCCTTAAACAACATCGGTTTGAAACGCCACAGGTCTACTTATATGTGAATTTTTTTTTCAATAAGTACCTTGGAAATTTTTCTTGCAGATTTGCAATAATTTGAAAAAAGCCTAGAAATTTGAAAAAAAAACCTGAAAAGCAGACAATTTTAAAAAAGTCAGGTTAAAACAAAAAATTGTTTAATGTGTATCATCGGAGTTCCTGTTGTGGCTCAGTGGAAATAAGCCCAACTAGTATTCATGTGGATGCAGGTTCAATTCCTGGCCTCGTTCAGTGGGTTAAGGATCTGAGGTTGCCATGAGCTGCAGTGTAAGTCACAGACACTTGTAGGTCACAGATGCAGCTTGGATCCCGTGTTGTTATGGCTGTGGTGTAGGCCGGCAGCTGCAGCTCAGATTTGACCCCAAACCAGGGAATTTCCAAATGCTGCAGGTGCAGCTCTAAAGAGAAAAAAAAAAGTGTATATCTTGAATGCACAAAATATATGTAGAGACTAGTCTATTTTATCACTTATACCATAAAAGAGATACAAATCTACTGTAAAAAGTTAAAATTTATCAAAACTTAGACATACAAACCCTTATAGACTACACACAGCACCATTCACGGTTCAGAGAAATGTAAACAAACATAAGGTTGCAGTATTAAATCATAACTGCATAAAATTAACTACAGTACACACTGGACTACTGTAATAATTTCAGAGCCACCTCCTATTGCTCCTGTGGCGAACTCACATTGAAAGCATTAGCCTAAAATGCCACGTGATGCTAATTATCTCCACGTGAGCTTCTCTCGCCAGTAAACTGTGTATCACCATGGAAAGTGATCTCTCTTTTCATCGTGTTTAGTGCAATGCTGTAAACCGTGAATAAAACCATGAGACCCATTTTTACAAAGTGCCACCAGTAATGCTGGAAGTGCTCCCAAGAAGTGGAGAAAAGTCATACATTACAAGAAAAAGATGAACTGCTTAATATTACCATAGACTGGGGTCTGCAGCTGCAGTTGCCCACCATTTCAAGAAAAAATGACTCTCATGTAAGGCCGACTGTAATAAAAGAAATACACGAAGCCATCACTTCAGCTATGCCAGCAGGCACAAAAACTTAGCAGTTTTTGGGAAATACTTTTTTTTTTTTTGTCTTTTTGCCTTTATGTAGAGCTACACCCGCAGCATATGGAGGTTCCCAGGCTAGGGGGTCTAACAGGAGCTGTAGCTGCCGGCCTATGTCAGAGCCACAGCAACGCGGGATCCGAGCCGCGTCGGCGACCTACACCACAGCTCACGGCAACGCCAGATCCTTAACCCACTCAGCAAGGCCAGGGATTGAACCCGCAACCTCATGGTTCTTAGTCAGATTCGTTAACCACTGAGCCACGAAGGGAACTCCCATGAAATACTTTCTAATCTTGTATTAAAAATGCAGCTTTTAGGAGTTCCCTTTGTGGCTCAGTGGCTAACGAATCCGACTAAGAACCATGAGGTTGCGAGTTCGATCCCTGGCCT
>PVHT020000093.1:9982574-10016860 GCA_004024745.2 Catagonus wagneri | reverse complement strand
TTTTTTTTTTTTTAAATCTGAAATTTGTTTGTTTTTGCCACCTGCAGTAGTATATGGAATTCCCAGTCCAGGAATCAGATCTGAGCCAGGCCGGGCATTGAACTTGCATCCTGGCACTGTAGAGACACCACCAATCCCTTTGACCACAGCAGGAACGCCGCCCTACTGTTTTCCATAAATTCAGCCAGGTTTATGATCAGGACTGCCCTTATCAATACGTAAGGCCAACCTCAAGCCTTGAAGGCTTAAAACATGATAAAACACGAGCTACCAGTCTTTTGGCTGTACAACAAGAAGGCATGGAGGAGAACTCATTTTCTGGATTGGCTGCATTGATGTTTTGTTCTTGAAGACAGGGAAGTATTCTGCCAGTAAGGGACTGCCTTTTAAAGTTCCTTTGAGGAGTGTCTAATGTGGCACAGTGACAATGAATCTGACTAGTATCCATGAGGACTCGGGTTCCATCCCTGGCCTTGCTCAGTGGGTTAAGGAACCTGTGCTGCTGTGGCTATGGCGTAGGTCGGCAGCTACAGCTCCAATTCGACCCCTAGCCTGAGAACTTCATATGCCACATGTGTAGCCCTAAAAAGCCAAAAAAGAAAAGAAAAGAAAAAGGTTCCTTTGACATAGGACAACACCCTTGGCTACCCAGAATCCCATGAGTGCAACACTACATGCATCAAAGTGGTCTACTTGCCCCAAATACAATGTCTCTAACCCAGCCTCTAGATCGGGGGTCATAAGGATCTTTAAGGCTCATTATACACAGTACTATGAGAAGGATTTTCAGTGCTCTGGAAGAGAACCCTGATAGAACATCACGGAAGTCTGGAAGGATTACAGTACTGAGGATGCATGGTTATTACAGGAAAACTGTGAAAGCCATTAAGCCTGAAACAATAAATTCCTGCTGGAGAAAACTGTGTCCAGATTTTATACATGATTTCACAGGATTTATGACAAAGCTAATCAAGGAAATCATGAAAGAGATCAATGATGTGGCAAAAAAGGTGCTGGGAGCAGGCAAGTGAAGGGCTTTAAAATATGTTTAAAAAATTCAAGCGCTAACAGACATCACATCAGAGGAGTTAACAGTGACTCGATGGACATAACTGCTTCCAAACCCTGTGCCAGACAATGAGGAAGAAGATGCAAAAGCAGCAGTGCCAGAAAACAAAGAGACGTTAGACAATCTGGGAGAATGAAAGGTTCTGACTATTCAAGACTGCTTTAGATTTTTTTTTTTTTTTTTTTAACAACATGGGCCTCTCTATGATACGGGCACTGAAACTACAACAAACAGTGGAAGAATGACTGGTACTGTACAGAAACATTTTTAGAGAAATGAAAAAGGTCAGAAATGATGATGTATATTTATGTAAGGTTACACCAAGTGTGTCTGCCTCTCCTGCCTCCGCTTCCACCTCCTTCTCCTCCTCCGCCTCCTCAACACAAGATGACAAGGATGAAGACATTTACAGTGACCCACTTCCACTTAATGAAGAGTAAATAATCATCATGCTGTACAATTAATAAACTTCTCTGTGGTCTAAGTGTGTCTTCCTGTGAAAATTTAGTTATGTGTATAGCAAATGTAGTGTATGAGACATTTTTGTGTCACATCATCATCGCCTAAGTATTGATCGTGTAAAACACTGTGTATAAGACTTATACTGAAGTGGATACCTGATCCTTACACGGGCATACGGTGAGTGATATTTTATATAAAATTAATAATGTTTTAGTTTCCTTACTGCTTTGAAACATTGCTTTTTAAAGAATTACATTATCATACAGGATGCCTTTCTCTCCTGTAATTGGAAACACTGTCTATCAGCCTATAATCACAGGTAAGTGATTTTTAAAAAAATGTTAACAATGCTTCCAATACTGTATTATAAACATGACTGTAAAACTGTAAGCCATAAAAATTTTATAATGACTCATTCATTAGCGTACAGGGTAGGGTACTGTGAAGTAACTATCAATTACACTGGGCTACCATAAAGTAATCATACTGCTGTTTCTTCATTATCACTGCATGAACAGTTATACTTGTAAATAAATACGAACTTTGGAGTTCCCATCATGGCTCAGCAGTTAGCAAATCTGACTAGCATCCATGAGGATGTGGGTTCAATCCCTGGCCTCGCTCAGTGGGTTAAAAATCTGGCTTTGCTGTGAGCTGTGGTGCAGGTCGGCAGACACGGCTCAGATCTGGCATTGCTGTGGCTCTGGTGTAGGGTGGCAGCTACAGTTCTGATTGGACCCCCAGTCTGGGAACCTCCATATGCTGCCGGTGCGGCCCTAAAAAGACTAAATAAATAAATTCTTTTTCATATTTTATCTTTTCATTTTTGATGTCCAGTGCTAGTAATACACATAACATCTACAGTGTTTTGTATCATGTTAAGACAATACTGATGTAGGTTCTGACATTTCATCTTGTAAACAGGCAACATAAACTTATGATATCAATAAACAAAGTATAGTACCGTAAATATATTTTCTCTTCTTTATGATTAATAAAGTATGGTACCATAAATATATTTTCTCTTCATGATTTTCTTAATGACTTTTTCTTTTCTCTAATTTACTTTATCGTAAGCATAGAGTATATAACACATATAATACATGAAGTTAATCGACTGTTTATATTATCAGTAAGGCTTCCAATCAACAGGAGGCTGTTAGTAATGTTTTGGGCAAGTCAAAGCTACATACAGATTTTCAGCTGCATGGGAGTCAGCATCCCCTCAGATTGTTCAAGGGTCAACTGTATTTTTACCTTATGATATAGCAGTTCCACCTCTAGATATTTACCCCAAATAATTAAAAATATTTACTTTTAAAAAATCTTACAGGAGTTCCCGTCGTGGCTCAGTGGTTAATGAGTCTGACTAGAAACAATGAAGTCGCGGGTTTGATCCCTGGCCTTGCTCAGTGTGTTAAGGATCTGGCGTTGCCATGAGCTGTGGTGTAGGTTGCAGACGTAGCTCAGATCCCGCGTTGCTGTGGCTGTGGCAAAGGCTGGCAGCTATAGCTCCTGTTAGACCCCTAGCCTGGGAACCTCCGTATGCCGCGGGTGTGGCCCTAGATAAGGCAAAAAGACAAAAAAAAAACTTACAAAAGAGAGTTTATATAAGCTTTACTCATAATCACCAAAAACTGAAACACTGCAGACATCCATAAACAGGAAAGTGGATAAACAAACTGTGGTATATCCACAGAACAGCATGGTATTCTGTAATGAAAATAAGTGAAATATTGATGCACACAAGACACGGGCAAGCATTCCCTCTCCCAATATTCTGAGTATAAAAAGCCATACAGAAAAAAGTATAAATAGGAGTTCCCTTGGTGGCTCAGTGGTTAACAAATCCGACTAAGAACCGTGAGGTTGCGAGTTCGATCCCTGGCCTTCCTCAGTGGGTTAAGGATCCGGCGTTGCCATGAGCTGTGGTATAGGTTGCAGACACGGCTCGGATCCCGCGTTGCTGTGGCTGTGGCGAAGGCCGGCAGCTACAGCTCCTGTTAGACCCCTAGCCTGGGAACCTCCATATGCCACAGATGTGGCTCTAGATAAAAAAGGCAAAAAGACAAAAAAAAAATATATATATATATAAATATATGCTTATTCTATTTATATTAAATTTTAGAACTGGCAAAACAATTTATGGCAAAAGAAATCCAAAGAGTGACTGCCTCTGGTTAGAGGGTGAGAGAGCTATGGATTCATTGGTAAGGGACAGAAAGGATCTTTCTGACATGACTGAAACATTTTCTATCTTGATACATGTGTGAATTACCTTAGACTGTGCATTTTTTTCCAAATGGATACCATAAACTTAAGGTTCATGCATTTCACTGTATCTAAATTACATTAATAAAAATTCATTATTCCTTACATACAATGCTCTTTTCACAAACCTGGGCAAAATAAACCTCATAAATTAACCGGTTATTGTGGTTCCATAGACAGAAATTACATTAAAATGCATACATTTTCTATTTTCTTCCTCACTTTGCAAGTAACCATTATTCCTATAATATTCTTGTTATGGTTCATCAAACAGAAAGAGAATAACATGAGTGTATTATTGCAAAAGCTGTAATATACACCCCCCACAAATATTCCAAACGTATTAAATAATCACTAAAGTTTCTTTGACCTGCTTAAATACAAAAGAATACTTGCTGTTTGTTAAACTAACTGCCCTCTCTAGCCCCCAAAAGCAAAGAATATTATCTAAAACAATACTTCTATTTAAACTACCTCAGAAGGAACTTATAATTGTAGAAGAATTATGATTTAGTTTTTCTTAAAGGAATTATCAAGACATCTATACCTTCCTATACATTTTAAACAACCCTATTTACTCAAGTCACCTTGAAAGACATGTTTTCCACGGCAGTATCAGTAACTTCTATGAAACATATTTGATGTGGAAGTAGGGTGAAATTACTATCTTAAAGTATTTATGGGGTTTTCATTCATGCTACATTTACTCCCTACCAGTACAGATAGATCCAGAATTAAGAGCAATGTTTTTTCATTAGGTCTCAAAATATTTGCCTCCTATCACCATGAAGACAAAACGGTTTTAATTTTTTTCTGTTTATACAAATTATAAATACAAATTGAAAATGGGACTCAAAAAAAAGATAAAAGTATAAGAATAAAATTTATAAGAAATGACAAATCACCTAAATTTCATTATCCTGATACAACTATCACCAACATTGTGATGATGATTCAGTTTAACTCAATGCATATACTCACACAGATACATACTTTATATAAACTGAATATCACATATTTTTAAAAATAGGAATAACTTTTTAAAAATGATTGTTTTATCTCCTTTTTCCTCCCTCATCTCCTCCTTTCTTAATTAAATAACCAATGCCAACAACCAGATGTGTATCATTTCTTATCTTTATATGGGCTCACTGTATCAAATACAAATATACATACGTACATACATACTGGTGAGGGAGGGAGAGTTATTATTCAGGTAACAATAGTAGGATCTTATTAGAGATGCTTCTCTGCACCATGCTTTCCTAATTTTACAGTGGAAATTTTTCCAAGTCAACTAGTATAAAGTCTGTTCATTAATTAAATGGTTGACAATATTCCATGAAAAATGATAGGTACTCCTTTTTTTTCTCCTCAGACAAAATCTGATCCTCAGTAACAGGGTGAAATAATAAACATTTGTTTTCAACTGCTAAGTTTGTGGTAATCTGCTATCAGCAACAGATTACAACAGCATCCAAGGTCAAAAGAAATATCAGCAGTTCTATTTATTAAGTATTTAAGATCCAAACAACTTAATAAGCATATATGCCTAATAATTTTTCATTTCCTGAAAAAAACACTCAGTATATATTACAAGAAAAATATTTGTATCTCTACCTATCCCACTCATACCCCAACACAAGCCTTAGAAGTATTTAGGATTCATTCACTCTAGGGTGCAATTTTCAAAACATGCCATAAACCTAGCCATCCATGCATACAGACATAGTCCTTCCTCATTGTGGGGAAAAAAGGAGTAGCTAAGAGGCTTTAAGTTTGATTTCCGCCCTGTTTTAAACAAATGCACCAGTAACTTCCTTATCTGCTTAAGCTGCATACACTGAACAGAATTAAAATTTCTTATCGACAGAGTCGAGCACTGTGAGCATCAAACAATATATCCTAATAACAGTGATATGCCTTAGATCTGTGCAGTCTAATACAGACACTGGCCACCTGGGGCTATTTAAATTAGTTAAAATTAAATAAAATTAAAAATTGCACTCAGTTGCACCAGCCTCATTTCAAGTACTCAAGAGCCACCTGTGGCTAGCATCTGCCATACTATATAGTACAGGTTATAGGATATCTTCATCACTGTATAGAGTATAATGGGAACACTATCTTGGAGTTTAATAAAATATTGAGTATTAGCTATCCTTGCACTGAAGACTCCCTATAGGTTATACTTTTGGTTTTCTATTTTTACTTAAATTTTTCCATCTTCCTCCTTATGACACTTTGCCAGTTGTCAACTTGGCTGTTAATGTCTATCTTTCACAGCTATGTTCCCCATGCACAAAGTTGCTTCCAGTCTGAAATCTAAAGAAACAATTAACCAAAAAGAATAACATTATATCCAAAGCAGATTATTAAAAAAAGGCGCCCAGGACCTAAAATTTCATCATAATGATTCTGATTTTTCAGAGTCCTCCTTTCCTTTTTTTCTGATTCTCAGATCTGTTCAAGATATGGTAAATGAATTGTTAGTTACAGTACTATTATTCCTCATTATCCATGGGTTCTGTACTTGCAAATTCACTTACTAAAATTTATTTGTAACATCAAATCAGTGCCTTTAGTCATTCCCGGCCACGTACAGAGCCACAAAAAATTTAAGTCATTTGGTGTACACTCTCTCAGCTGAAGTCAAACAAGGGACCCCATACTTTCTGGTTTTAGCTCTCATACTATAAATAAGTATCCTTTTCGTGGTCTATTTAATGCCACATTCTAAAATGGTCCCTCAGTATAGTGCTAAAGTGCTGTCTAGAGTTTCTTTTATTTATTTATTGCTTTTTAGGGCCACACCTCCAGCATATGGAAATTCCCAGGATAGGCATCAGAGAGCTGCAGCAGTCGGCCTTTACCACAGCCACAGCAATGCCAGATACGAGCCACATCTGTGACCTACACCACAGTTCACAGCAATCCCGGATCCTTAACCCACTGAGTGAGGCCAGAGATAGAAACCGCATTCTCATGGATAGTAGTTGGGTTCAAAACCTGCTGAGCCACAATAGGAACTTCTGTCTAGTGTTTCTAAATGGAAGAAGGCTGTCAGAGTTCCCTGGTGGCTCAGTGGGTTAAGTATTCGGCCCTGTGTGGCTTGGGTTCAACCCCTAGCCTGGGAACTTTCAAATACCAAGGGCATGGTCAGAAAAACAAAAAGCCAAAAAACAAAAACAAAACAAAAAAAACCTGCAAACGCTCTGATGTCTCTTATGGAGAAAATATGTCTGTTAGTTAAGCTTCATTCAGGCAAGAGTTACAGTGCTACTGGCTGTGAGTTCAATACTAATGAATAAACAATATATATAAAGCAAAGTGTCTTTTTACTTCTTTTTATGGCTGCACCCATGGCATATGGAAGTTCCCAGACAGGGAGGGGCTGAATCCAAGCTGCAGCTGCAACCCAATGCCAGGCTTTAACCCACCGCACCAGGCTGAGGATTGAACCCACATCTCCGCAGTGACCCAAGCCACTGCAGTCAAATTCTTAACCCACTGCGTCATGGTGGGAACTCTGAAAGTAAGGTGTCGTTAAACAGAAATGCATATAAACTAATGTTATGTATTAACTGGCTGATGAAAGTGTCATGACAAGTGGCTTGCAGGAACCTAATTCTGTGAGTTACAATGAAAGATCCACCACACTGGCAATATCTAAACATCAGCCACAGAAGTGATAGAGAAAATATCATGCACAGCAATTTTCACACACAGCCAATTAGAGTATAAGTTATATATAGCCATTTTTTAAAAACAGTTTTGCATTACTAGGTAAAATGAACATACATATCCTCTATGATTCAGCAATTGTACACCAAAGTATATCTTAAAAGAAACTCTTGCACATGTGTACCAGGAAACAACATACAACAATGTTCATAGCAGCGTGTTCCTGAAAGCAAAAAAACTACAAAAAACCCAAATGCCTATCAACTGAAAAGTAGATAAATATATTTTGGCATACTCATACACTGGAATACTAAACAGTAGTGAGAATAAACTACAGTTTTACTCAGCAACATTAATATAATGTAAAACAAACAAAAGGCTAGCCATAGAAGATGTATAATGAGAGATTCAATTTATATTATACTTATATAGTCAAAACCAGACAAAACTTAAACCATAGGAAATTTATAAATATATACATATACAATACTGTGAGAATATGCTTGACAAAGTATGAAGTAATAATTACTGGCGTAGGAGTTCCCTTCGTGGCTCAGTGGTTAACGAGTCTGACTAAGAACCATGAGGTTGCGGGTTCAATCCCTGGCCTTGCTCAGTGGGTTAAGGATCAGGCGTTGCCGTGAGCTGTGGTGAAGGTCACAGACGCGGCTCGGATCCCGCGTTGCTGTGGCTGTGGCGAAGACCGGCGGCTACAGCTCCTGTTAGACCCCTAGCCTGGGAACCTCCACATGCCGCAGGTGCGGCTCTACATAAAGGCAAAAAGACAAAAAAAAAAAAAAAATTACTGGGGTAGGGTTAGAGGACAGACGTACGATGGGGCTCACAGGCTGTAGTAGTTTTCCATTTCTAAAGATGGCTGACAAGTACACAGGTATACTATTATTTTTAATATACAGGTATTTTATTCTGTATACTGGTGTATATGTATGTGTCTATATATGTGTGTCCATATATATGTATATATCAAAATAAATTACATTCTTTGGATGTACATTTTGCAATGATACATTTAAACACCAGGCGATCCAGGGAGTTCCCGTCGTGGCTCAGCAGTAATGAACCCAACTAGTATCCATGAGAACACGGGTTCAATCCCTGGCCTTGCTCAGTGGATTAAGGATCCGGAGTTGTTGTGAGCTGTGGTATAGGTTGCAGATGCAGCTCAGATCCTGTGTTGCTGAGGATGTGGTATAGGCTGGGAGCTGCAGCTCCAATTCGACCTCTAGCCTGGGAACATCGATATTCCGTGGGTGCAGCCCTAAAAAGACAAATAAATAAACACCAGGCGATCCAAAAATGTTTCTAAAGAGTACAAAAAAAATTTTTAAGGAAAAATAAGTACAAGACACTAAATTTCCAAGAATTACACTATAATTTTTTTAAGTAAGTTCTTATTCTTTTTTCCCTTTTTTGGCCACCCTTGCAGCACCTGGAAGTTTCCAGGCCAGGGGTCAAACCTGCACCACAGCAGTGACCCAAGCTGCTGCAGCGAGGATCCTCAACCCACTGCACCACAAGAAAACTCCTAAAAGTTTTATTTACCCATCTGCTTTACCTATCAGAGAATTAATTTCCTCAAGGGTATGGATATAATAAGTGTTAATGCTGAAAAAGTATAACTGAAAAATGATTATTTTTTAATTCAGATGACCTCATACATCATTTGTCAAGGAAACAATAACTTATGGTCCTGATGTCCTCTAAATACACAATTTCAGTAAAATAACAAACTAGATTAAGTTTATTTGCCCTAAAAAACAGTAATTGAGTCACCGAGTAAAAGTTCAATTTAGTAATATCTCCTTAAACATTTACAGAATGATTTGAGTTTAAGTGCAGTTGAAGTCACAGTTTCTGCTCAGATCAGTCCTCTGATCAATTACTACTCAGAACAGTAATAGCACCTTAACCTGCACCACAGCAGTGACAACATCAGATCCTTAACTCACTGAGCCACCAGGGAACTCCATTAACCAGTTCTTTCTAGTTGATACTTTCCTCAAAACGAATCAAAAAACTTAGTTTTGCATCATTAATAATCCATAAAAAATATAAATTGGATTTTTAACATTCTGATAGAAGTATAAAGTCTATGCTTCATCAAATCCAACACTATATTTGCCAATGAAATAGAAATCCTTCCAAAATTAGCAAAAAAAAAAGGAAATAAAAATTTACCTCACAATATCAAAGACTGAATAAACTATTAAAGGAAACCAGATAACTGATATCAATTAAATCCTTGCCTATTTAAAATGGTATCAGGAGCTACATATAAGCTTACCTGAGGAGGATAGTTGCTCTCTGAAGACCACCTTGAAGACTGATCATTTGGTTTATCCACTAAAATGTTCCTGAAATAAAGAAAAGAAAATTATAGAAATTAAATTAAAAAAATAAGTGAATAAGAATATGGAAAAAGAGGAATAGTTTACTAGATGCTTAAGTTATAACAAAGTTATATAATGCCTGAAACTTGAACAAGAGAAAATGAAAAAATAACAAACAGAAAACATCTAGTAATTTTAAGATTTTAAAATATGATAAAAGTAGCACTTTAAGCAATTGAGAAAAGCAAAAATATCTATATAGTCTACTTCACACCAAGTGACAAAATGAATTATATTTAAGAATTTAAGCTAAATGAAGTAATAAAATAGCTAATTTTATATACATATACACACATATATGTGTTAATGCTGTATATATATATATTTCATACATATATAAATAAAATCAATCTTTGAATCAAGAAGGTCTTTTAAGCTCAGTGTCAAAAGCAGAACTGTGAAAAAAGGAATTGATATAAATAACTTTAGAAGATGGTGCTTTCACTGGACACTACAAGGCTAAAGTCAAATAGAACCATACATAAAAACTGCACTCTATTTGCTAAGGTGGTTTCCTAGAGGGATCTGAGTAAACTCTGAAACACTGTATATATTCTAGGATCAAACAAATGAGTAAATGAATGGTAGACCACAGGGGTCAAGCTTTTCACTTTGGAGCAGGAAGTTATAGAAATGCATGGGGAGCGAGGCTGGAATGAATCTGATGGTACTAAAATAGAGTCGGAGATACCAGTGTGAATGCATATTTAGCTTAATACAGATACAGATAAAGAGATTCAGAATTATATGCGTGTGTGCATACATACACACGCTGACACAAACAGTATTCTCAGCTCTGTTCACTTCCTAGTTCTTTTCACCAATAGGGACTAGAAACAGTGACACCCCTCTAGCAGTGAGTACACCCAATACCAGATTTTGGTTTCTACACACCTCAGTCTGATTAAAGGAAAAAAGGATTCTTGGGAAAGTAGCTAATTCTATGGTTAGAGAAGGGAATTCAGAAGATAAGTCTAGAGAATATTATAGGGCTCAAAACAACCACAAAAGAGAAGGATCACGTCAAAGGGACACAGAGGAGCTGACATGAAAGAATCAAGAGTCAAAGCTAAAATAATTTAAATAACAAAATAACTAGTATTGGATTAGAACTCAAAGTATAATTATCCCTGAGTCCATACTGACAGAAATAATCCTTGTCTAACAATCAGAAAAAGATCAGACAAATTCGAACTGAAGAACATACAACAAAATACATGACCAGGATTCCTCAAAATTCTTGATATAATGGAAAAGAAGAAAAGACTGAAAAACTGTTACAGACCAGAGGAGAGTAAGGAGATCCTGGATCAGAAAGACGATATTAGTAGGAAAACTAATGAAATCCAAATAAAATGCAGAGTTTAGGTAACAGCAATGTATCAGTGTTGGTATCTTGGTCATAACAAATGTACCATGGTAAATATGTTACTAACAGGAAAAACTAGGTGAGTAGCCTATGGGGAATCCATACTATATCTGTAACTTTTCTGTAAATCTAAAATCATTCTAAAATAAAAAGCACATTTTATTTTCTTTTTTTTTTTTTTGGCCATGCCCACATGTGGAAGTTCCCAGGCCAGGGACTGAACCCAGAGCAAAGCAGCAATCTGAGCCACAGCAGTGACAATGCTGGATCCTTAACCCACTAAACCACCAAGGAATTCCAACAAGGACATTTTTTTTAAAGTTGGATCTACTTGTACCTGTAACAGAGAAGGTACTTATTAATAAATGTCAAAAAGTGAATAAAAAATTTTAAAGACAGAACTATAAGGGAAAGAAATGCCTTTACATAAACATCTCACAAAGGTAAAACACTAATTCATAAAGTAATCTCAAACAAAATTAAAAAGTAAACCAACTAAAAAAATATAGACAACATAAAACATAAAAGGTTAATTAAAATTTGAGTATTTAAAGAGCACTTAAACATAAATACTCCATATTAAAATGGACAAAACCCAAACATTAAAAATAAATAATAACAAAAAATTAGAGATTAAAACCAAGACATTTATTATTCCTATAAAATTGGGCCACACTCTCAAAAAAATTAACCATAATCTCAGTTTTTGGCCAGAGCTGGTAAAATGGAACTCTCATATTTTCCTGGTAGAAATGAAAACTGATAAAACTTTTCAAGGGAGAATTTTAATATAATATACACCAAAAATATTTCATCATTTAAATAAAAATGATGACAACAGCCATGATAACAATGATAATGTCTGCATCTAACAATTCCGAGCTTCTATGACATTCCAGCACTGGTCTAAGTACTTTCCATATATAAAGTATTATCTTCAACGTACAGATTAAGAAACTGAGAGAGAGAAATTAATTTGCCTAAGTATACACAGCTAAGAAGTTAAGGATTTGAACCCAAGGCAACCCAACTCCAAAGACAATACTTGTAACTATCATATTGTACAGCCTCAAAATTACTCTGCTTCTTGCAATATAACCTAAAAAAGAATCCAGGGGATGCAAATCATCACATCCATCACAGTACAATGTATAATAGCAAACTGTAAACAACCTAACTGTCTAAAGTAAGAAGATAAATTACCACATACCTATGTCACAGAATACTATGTAATCATAATGTACTCTTCAGCCTGACTTTAACATCCTTGGAAACTATTCACTACATAGTAGTTCACAGTATATATTCAAGAAATCAAGTATTATAAGTAATGATATTCCTGCATGAAGAGAAAAAACAAAGATATACTAAATTGTTAATGTAATTCTCAATGGTGAGATTACAGTGACTTTTCTTTCCTTTTTTGTTCTCTTTTGTACTTAACAGGATGCATTTTTATTAAGAATGAATTATAAGACAGAATAAAGGTAAGAACTCTGTATGAAAAGACTGCAGTACAATTAAAAGCTAAAACTAAAAAAGCATGGGAAAAAACACTCTGACATGAATGTTATAAAGCATGAAAGAAAACCTAATATAACTATGATAATCTGGGACCAAAAAATCAAAAAATAAAATAAATTTGGGGAGAAGCAGATCAAATGACATGTACGTGAGTTAGTATCATCATTTTTCATAGCTCCCAGGAATATTTCTGAAATTGATAAAAAGAAAAAAAGAAATTCAGATTGGATTAAGATGGCGGAATAGATGGACTGGAGCTCAACTTCTCTCCCAAAAAACAAAACTACAACCAAATGCCGAGCAGCCTTCAACCAAATGGACTGTAATCTTCCAAAAAAGATATTCTACTCCAGAAGACAAAGAGGGGACCACATCAAGAGGTAGGAGGGGCGATTACACGGCAGACGCAACCCCATATCTCCTGGGTGGGAAGCCCCACAGACTGGAAAGTAACTGCATCACAGAGGCTCAGCTACAGGACTGAGAGTTCTGAGCCCCACGTCAAATCCCTACGCCTGGGGATGTGGCACACGGAGAAAGAGCCCCCGGAGCATCTGGCATTGAAGGCCAGAGCAGCTTGTGTGCAGGAGCTCCACAGGACTGGGGGAAACCGAGACCCCATTCTTGAAAGGCACACACAGACTTTCACGTGCACTGGGTCCCAGGGCAAAGCAAAGTCTCCATAGGAATCTGGGTGGAGCCTGACTGCAATTCTTGGAGGATCTCCTGGGAAAACAGGGCTTGTTGTGGGGGAAGGGCATTGGAGGTGAAGCTCTCGGGAACATTCATCAGCCTGCATTTCTCTGGAGGGGGCCATTTCTGGGAAAATCTCATCCCTCCCATCAGCGCTGAAAAGCTCCAGGCCAAACAATAATCCAGGTGGGATCACAGCCCTACCCATCAGTAAACAGACTGCCTAAAGACCCCTCAGGCACATAGCCAGCCTCTAATCTCATCCAGAAACAAAGCCCCATCCATCAGAGGCTTAGGAATCAACCCCACCTACCAGTGGGCAGGCATCAGTCTCTCCCATCGGGAAGCCTATAACAAGCCCCCTCCATACCAACTTTAGCCACAGGGGAGGCAAACACCAGAACTAAGAGAGGCTACAACTCTGTTGTTGGCAAAAAAGTCACCACACCAAAAACCTATAAAAATGAAAAGACAGAAAACTATAACTCAGATAAGGGAGAAAGAGACAAGCCCAGAAAAACAGCTCAGTGATGAGGAGATTAAAGTCTCTTTCTGCCTCCCAGAAAGAGACTTTAGACTGTTGATGCTGAAGATGATGCAAGGCATTGGAAATAAAGTAGAGGCAAAGACTGATAATTTACAGGAAACACTGAGCAGAGAAATACAAGCTGTAAAAATTAAACAAGAAGAGATACAAAATACAACAACAAATAAAAAATTCATTAGAAGTAGCCAACAGTAGAATACAGGAGGCAGAAGAACCAATTAGCGAGGTGGAGGACAGATTAGTGGAAATCACTAATGCGGAAGAGAAAAGAGATAAAAGATTGAAAGGAAGTGAGTTGAGTCTCAGAGAACTCTGGGATAATGTTAAACGCACCAACATCCATATTATAGAGGTGCCAGAGGGAAAAGAGAGAGAGAAGGGGACAGAAAAAATATTTGAAGAGATAATAGCCGAAAACTTCCCTAATATGGGAAAGGAACCACTCACTCAAATCCAGGAAGCACAACGAGTACCATATAAAATAAACCCAAGGAGGAACACCCCTAGACACATATTAATCAAAATGACGAAAACTGAAGACAAAGAGAAAATATTGAAAGCAGCTAGGGAAAAGAAACAAATGACATACAAGGGAACCCCAATAAGGTTATCAGCAGATTTTTCAGCTGAAATTCTGCAGGCCAGAAGGGTGTGTCATGATATACTCAATGTGATGAAGGGGAAAAACTTCCAACTAAGATTGCTTTACCCTGCAAGGCTCTCATTTAGATTTTAAGGAGAGATCAAAACCTTACAGATAAGCAAAAGCTAAGAGATTTCTGCAACACTAAACCAGCTTTACAACAAATCTTAAAGGAACTTCTCTAGGCAGAAAAGAAAAGGCCACAACCAGAAACAAAAACACCACAAATGACAAGGCTCACCAGGAAAGGCATATATACAGTAAAGATACTAAATCATCCATGCACAATTATGCTACCAAAATCAGAAATCATGAGAAGAGAGCACAAATGCAGGTCACTGGAGATGCATGAGCAATTAAGAAACCACAACTTAAAAAAATCTCATTTGTATACAGACTCCTATATCGAAACTTCAGGGTAACTGCAAACCAAAACCTACAATTGATACACACACAAATAAGAAAAATCAACTCAAATACAACATTAAAGACAGCCATCTTGTGAGAGAAGACAACAAGAGAATAAGGGAAGAAAAAAGAGCAACAAAAACCCCAAACAGTTAATATGATGGCAATGAGAACATATATATCAATAATTACATTAAATGTGAATTGACTGAATGCCCCAACCAAAAGACACAGACTAACCGAATGGATACAAAAACAAGACCCACATATATGCTGTCTTCAAGAGACCCACTTCACTTCTAGAGACACATACAAATTGAAAGAGAGAGAATGGAAGAAAACATTCCATGCAAATGGGAATCAAAAGAAAGCAAGAGTAGCAATACTCCTATTAGACAAAATAGACTTTAAAATGAAGAACATTTTAAGAGACAAGGAAGGGCACTACATAACGATCAAAGGATCAATCCAAGGAGAAGATATAACCATTTTAAATATCTATGCACCCAACATAGGATCACCACAATATATAAGGCAATTGCTAACAACCTTAAAAGAATCAACAATAACACAATCATAGTGGGGGACTTTAACACCCCACTTACAGCAATGGACAGGTCATCCAGACAGAAAATCAATAAGGAAACACAGGCCCTAAATGAAGCATTTGATCAGATGGACTTAATAGATATTTATAGGACATTCCATCCAAAAGCAACAGAATACACATTCTTCTCAAGTGCGCATGGAACATTCTCTAAGATTGATCACATCCTGGGCTACAAATCAAGCCTCAGTAACTTTAAGAAAATTGAAATCATATCAAGCATCTTCTCTGACCACAATGCTATACGACTGGAAATCAACAACAAGAAAAAAACGGCAAAAAATACAAACACATGGAGACTAAACAACAAGCTACTAAACAACCAATGGATTACTGAAGAAACCAAAGAGGAAATTAAAACATACCTAGAAGCAAATGACAACAAAGATACAACACTCCAAAACCTCTGGGATGCAGCAAAAGCAGCTCTAAGAGGAAAGTTTACAGCAATACAAGCCTACCGGAGGAAACAAGAAAAAGCTCAAATAAACAACCAAACTTTACATCTAAAGCAGTTAGAGAGGGAAGAAGCCAGGTCATGGAAACAACCTAAATGCCCATTGACAGAGGAGTGGATAGGGAAGATATGGTACATACACACAATGGAATATTACTCAGCCATTAAAAGGAACGAAATAACAACATTTATAGCAACATGGATGGACCAAGAAATTATCATGCGAAGTGAAACCAGTCAGACAATTAGACAGCAACACCCAATGCTACCGCTTACATGTGAAAACTAAAGAGACACAACGAAGTTCTTTGCAGAACAGACAATGACTCACAGATTTTGGAAAACCTTGGTTTTTCAAATAAGACAGTCTGGAGGGTGGGGGGATGCACTGTGGGTTTGGGACACAAAATCTATCAAATTGATGTGTGATGATCTTTGTACACCTATAATTGAAATAAAACTTATAAAAAAAAAAGAAATGCAAGAATATCGAAGTTTAGAATAAAAACATACTAAAACATACATGTTCTAAATTATTTGAGACAGAATATCAACAAAAAAAGCAAAATGCATGAAATAAAAGGTAAATGAGAGCAGAATACATTAAAAACAAAATTTAAAATGACAATATTAACACCAAGTGTCTAATAGAGCCATACATATAAATGGCCTAAAATAACATAATAAGATATCCTTTGGACTGGGGGAATAATGGTAACAACATTACTACTACATTAAGGCACACACACAATAAGAAAATGACTCACGACAGATAAAAGATACATGAGGTAGATGCAATCTTTGTAAAACTAAGAGGAATTTAAAGCAAAAAAGTATTAATAAAAATAAAAATTTTTAAAAATAAACATTTATATAACATCAAGGTAGTGGTAAGGAATAAAAGAAAAATAAAGCAAAGTAGGAGAGAAACAGATGTGAATGATGTGAGGAAGCTAGCCATGTCATAATCTGAAATATGAGCAGATGGATCACTAAAAGCAAGGTCAAGGGGGCAAACAGTTACAATATGCTGTGGTCTTGTGAATTCTGAATGCCTATTAAACAGCCTGTTAGAGATTCATCAGGTGGATTATCTGAAGCTGAAATTTAAGGTGAATGTCAGAGCTGAAAAAATATATATTTAGAGACATCAGGATATCAAACGCTAAAATATTTAGGAGGTCCAGAAGAGAAAGATCAAGAAAGGAGATTGAAAAGAGCCAATGATGAAGAAAATGAAAACCTAGAAAGTATATATGCCAATTGAAGGAAAGTATTTTAAGAACAAAGAAATGAAAAACTTTGTAAAATGCTAAGAAACTAAGAAGTTTTAGGAGAAAAAGTTATTTGATTATTAAAAAACTTTAAATTTTGTATTGTAAAAAAACACCATAAAGATAGGAAACGAGTAACAGTTTAGGAAAAAGTGCATGCTACTCATATAACTCACATAACTAATAAAGTATTCGTATCTAAAATATGCAAACCACTGTTTCACACTGATTATAAGATGAACAACAAAATTAAAAATGAAGAGTTCCTGTTGTGGCTCAGTGGTTTAAGAACCGCACACATCCCTGAGGAAGCGGGTTCAATCCCTGGCCTCACTCAGTGGGTTAAGGATCCAGCGCTGCTGTAAGATGCAGCATAGGCTGCAGATGCAGCTTCGATCCCACGTTGCTGTGGCTCTGGCATACGCTGGCAGCTGCAGCTCCAATTTGACCCCTAGCCTGGGAACTTCTGTATGCTCACAGGTGTGGCTCTAAAAAGGAAAAAAAAACACAGGAGAAGGCATGTCACTGAAGAGCCATTAAAATGGCTAGTAAACAACAATTTTTTTCCCTAAACCCCTGTGTATTATTTGTATCGGGAAAATGAATTAATAAAACTTTTTTAACACATCAAATTGATAAAACTTAATCCCTATTTAACAGGAAATCGAGGAGAAAATGTGGACATGTTCATTACTCCAACCTTGATGGAAGTCAATTTGCAACAGCTATTACAATTCTAAATGTACATATTCTTTCACCTAGCACTCTCAGAATCTAGCCTATAAAAATAAAATCATAAGTACATAAAGCCCTATGTATAAAGACTCATACGTGAGTGTTTAATGCAGCACTTTTGAAAGAGCAGGGAAAAGATTAAGTAAATTATAAAACACATAACTTGTGGAACATTATATTGCCATTATAAAGAATACCTCAGGAGTTCTCATTGTGGCTCAGTGGTTAGCAAACACGACTAGCATCCACGAGGATGCAGGTTCGATCCCTGGCCTTGCTCAGTGGGTTATAAATCCAACGTTGCCATGAGCTGTGGTGTAGGTCAGAAACATGGCTTGGATCCCGTGCTGCTGTGGCTGTGGCATAGGCCAGCAGCTATAGTTCTGATAGCACTCTTAGCCTGGGAACCTCCATATGCCGCAGATGTGGCCCTAAAAGACAAAAAGACCAAAAAAAAAAAAAAAAAAAAAAAAAAAAAAAAAAAAAAAGAAACCTCAGATCTATGCCAGCTAATTTAGAGGGATTTCTGCAATATATGATACAAAGAAGCATGTACGATTCTATGGTTATAAAAAAATATATATATACATATATATGTACATACATACAATTAAATTAACAAGCATGTAGGGGATGATGTAAATTTATATCAAATAATACAAAGTAAGGACAAATATAAGCCAAAAATGAAGTAAGTACCATTAAGGGGTTTCACTTATTTCCTTATAATTCTTATTCAGATTTTTATAATAAAATCTACCTAAACATTACAAGTTATTGTAAAAATACTATTGTTGAGATGACAACAAACTTTCCATATTAATGCCAAGCTGAATATTTTATGATTAAATCAGGCTCAATTTTTTTTTTTTTTTTTTTTGCTTTTTAGGGCCACAACCGCGGCATATGGAAGTTCCTAGGCTAGGGGTTGAATCTGAGCTACAGCTGCCAGCCTACGCCACAGCAACATGGGATCCGAGACACATCTGCAACCTACACCACAGCTCAGGCAACACTGGATCCTTAACCCACTGAGCGAGGCCAGGGATCAAATGCGCGGCCTCGCATTTGATCCTAGTCGGATTCATTAACCACTGAGCTATGAAGGGAACTCCAATTTTTCTTTATTTTTAAAGATAAAGAAGCAACTAATAAAGGCTACTGCCTCTTAATTTTTAAGTGACAGATCATTTCTCAAAGCTGAAAGTCAAATGTAGATTGTTTTTAATTCTCCCTTCCAGATGTTCCTTCCTGCAATCCATTCCCACTCTCCTGCAAGGCAAATGTGAAACTAGTTGAGGGCAGTTACTCTTAACATTAGCCTTCCGTCAACAGTAACATAGTCATTATGGTAGCATTCTATAAAATATGTTCTTTATCACCCTTCATACTTCCCAAAGACCTATAAAACCCATCATCATTACTGATGTAGCTTTCCCTTCTTCAAACTCTCCAGAGAGACATTAACCTCTTTTACTGCATTCTGTCAATCCTATACTAGTTCACCATCCCAGATTTCTAACAGGGAAAATATTCCATCCACATGCTCTGCTGAAGAAACAATCATAGACAGTGATGTTTTTTATCTGTGACTCTCCCTTACAACTATCTCAATAATAGCTAATCTAGGCCACCTAGTGACCTTTGACGGGAGATGGAATGGGCCAGCACAAAAATAAAATTCTTGTAGGTCAGAAAAATGTGTAAATGAACAGAACCAACAGAATAGAAAAAAGAAAAACAGAACAAATATAAACAATACAAGAGAAAGAATAAGCCAGTCAGTAGTAAGATAAGAATGTAGCAGACATAAAACAGAAGGTATTGTGTGATTAATTTTAACATTTTAACTATTTTCTGGGAAAATAAATGATAAGCAAAAAAATTACAGAAGACACAAAAGAAACTATGATACAAATAATAAAGAAGATTAATTTGCTAAGGGTAAGCTAAATTGTAAGCCATTCTAAAACGTATTTAAAATGCTAAATGCAGGAGTTCCCGTCGTGGCTCAGTGGTTAACGAATCCAACATGAGATTGCAGGTTCGATCCCTGGCCTTGCTCAGTGGGTTAAGGATCCGGCGTTGCCACAAGCTGTGGTGTAGGTTGCAGACGCGGCTTGGATCCCGCGTTGCTGTGGCTGTGGCGAAGGCCGGCAGCTACAGCTCCTGTTGGACTTCTAGCCTGGGAACCTCCATGTGCCGCGGGTACAGCCCTAGATAAGGCAAAGGCAAAAAGACAAAAAAAAAAAAAAAAAAATGCTAAATGCAAATAATAAGTAATGGAGAACTGATCAAAAAGAACTGATAAAAGAGATGGGTTGAGGCCTAAAATTGTTTTCTTTTTTCATCAGAGTTAATTTAATTTTAAAATGTACATTTTTATTTCTACCAATGCAGGATAAAAACTGAAGGTAATAAAAATGAGCCACATTAAGCCTCTAGACACGGACTACAAAAGCAAGGCAGTGAGTGATTAAATTCTTCTTTTAGGACTATAAAAATTCATGGTGAAACACATGGGCAATTGAACTATGGAATACAATATTAAGTTTTCCAAGTTATGTGTCTCTGTTTTGCAATTTTTTTAATGTACTACTATCTATCTACCTATATACTACCAATTAAATGTCAGGTACAAACTTAAAATTCATCATGAGATGATTTATTGGACATTTTGGGTTCAAGTCAGGAAACTAAAAAAATTTTTTGATTAAATATGCTCAAATTCTAAGCTTGCTTGGCAATGCCTTTTAAATCGCTGCTCTTAAGAATACTTAAACATAAAAAGCAACACTTGGGCAAAAAAATGGAGTACTTAACATTTTTTTCTGTTAATGGATGCTCAGGATACTTACCAGTAAATCCGGTCGATTTTAAATCACGAGTTTTGGATACTCAAAAGCTACTTCTAATTTTGATGTGAAAAAGTCAGTCAAGCAGAGTATCTAAAGAGTGTGGAAGGATTCACCTTGGGAATATTTTTCCTTTTGGTAGTTTTAAAACACCCTACTAAAACCTGTGCCCTTTCTGTGAGTTATGTGATTAAAACGGATCCAGAAGAAATCAGCTTTGACTAGGAATCACAGAACCATGGAGCTTGGCCATTAATTGGATGGATAACCTTAAGCACATTTCATTATCTCTCAGGGCTTTACTCCTTTATCTGCAGTATAAAAGGAAAGGTTGAATTCCCGGTCTCAAGTTTCTTCTAACTCTAATCAGGAGAGTTGCATTGCACAACTCTAAGAAACACAATTCATGAGGCCATGTTAACATTCCATAAGTCTATGAAAAGATTTCACATCTTCATTCAAGGTATCATGTATAAACCTCCTCTTACACAGCAGTCGATAACAACACACAATCCATTGATTATAATACAGCTTCCATTAAGTGTGAACACTGCTAGGGTAATACTATAAAAGTTTAAGAATGGGTAAAGTTTAAGAATGGCCAAGGAGATTATGATTTATATTTTTATTTATTTATTTTTAATAAATTGCATATGTATACGCATAAAGTTTAGGAGACGCAAAAACATGTACAATAAAAAACTAATTCAAAATGCAAAACAGAAATCAACTCAAACCAATTTTGAATATCCCCAGCTACTGAGTTAAAAGAGAATAGTATAAAAATTACAGCTTTTCCAAAAATCACTTACACACTTGTATACTCACTTTCAAATACTTCCCAATTTTCGCATCAAATACTTTCCAATTTTCACACAAGGAGTATGGTGAAAAGGGAACCTGGAGTTGTTCAACAAATATTTACTGATCCCTAAATGTAAGAGACTGTGCTTGGCTCTGGGAATACACTGATATACAAGAGAGACAAGATCCCCACTTGCAATGCTACTATTCAAACGAGAAGTTGCAGAAAGCAAACTGGTACAGTTTGTAAACAAGGTAATTACAGACTGTGATAAATGCTATAAAAGAAATAAAGAGAGCTGCATTAGGACAGGGGAGTTCTTTCACTTGGAGTGGGTCCAAAAAATGCTAATTATACTAATTAAAAGGATCCACTCATGGAAAAATGAAGGAAAGGTCAACTCTTCACAAAGGAATCAACAAGCTCAAAATCACAGCAACAGGAAATAATCTGACCATGGAAATCTGAGAACTATCTAAAGCCAGATAACGATCTCACAGGCTCCAAATTAAGGTAAATGCAAAGAAGTCAGGAAATCTCTAAGGGGGCGTGAGTATATTAATAAAATGCTGAATCTAAACCCTAACAGGATTTCAGAGCTAGCCTACAAATATTTTCTTATTTTTATAAAGATAGAAACCCACTCTGAAAAGAAACTGCAGGAAACAGAAAATAAATTAAGCAAAGCACAGAGAATGACAACCCTCAAGAAAGGTAAAATTCATATTCTAGGTGGGCAGAGGTCCAAGCGACACAGAACTCAAGACAAACCAAGGGACAAAATACATTTAATGCATTTAAAGGTGCCTCTTCAGAAAACAAAATACCTGGAAAGCACAGATATAAAGGCGAATAGCTTTACTATATCTCAAAAGTCCAAATTTTAAAGTATTTCACAAAGGAGAAAGGTGTTGAAGCACAAAGCTCAAAAACTGCACTTGTCTATCCCTTCTGCCTACAGAAATTCCTCCTTCTAAAACTACTAGGAAAATGAACTTGTTTAAAGACTTGGAATTCCCACTGTGGTGCAACAGGATTGGTGGTGTCTTGGGAGTGCTGGGACCCAGGTTCGATCCCCGGCCTGGCACAGTGAGTTAAGTATCTGGTGTTGCCACAGCTGCAGCTTAGAACACAACTGCAGCTTGGATCTGATCCCTGGCCCAGTAACGGGGTGGCCAAAAATGAAAGAAAAAAAACTAGAAACTTAAAATGAAAGTTCACACTCAGAAATTGTAGGAAAAATAATATATGTGAAATAAATAACACTGTAACAGATTTAATAATTACATCAGAAAAATGTGGCCACAAAAAGATGAACATTAAATACTATTTCAACATGAACTGAAAGAGATTAAGAAAATGGCTGAAGCTTTATTAAGCAGTAATAAATCAAAATTACAACAGTTCAGAAATAATATGACTACACAATAGGAAGAACTAAGACTCACAAATGAGGGAAAATAGCTTTTTTCAGAAAACATACTAAATTAGAAAGAATTAGATTGTTAACAAGACTTATTGTGGTAACTATTTCACAATATATACAAATATCAAATCACACCTGAAATACGTTGTATGTCAACTATATTTCAACTAAAACACACACACACACACACACACACACAAAGAATACAATCCCTCTTCCCCAGCCCTGCCAAAAGAAAAGCCTAACAAAGAAAAAAAGATTAGAAAGTGAGTAAAAATAATGAAACAGATACAAAAGAAAGCAACAGTAAGTCGGTAATCCAGTAAACCAGACAGTTATTTCAAACTGTGTTGCAAGCAAATCTTCCTAAAATAAGACTTGAATCTACATACTGAAAGAATACATGGTATATTAGGGAAATTCAACTGAAAATATTCCTAGTATAAACTACTATAGATTGTAAAGACTTTTTTAAGAAGCTCATCAAGCATCCAGGTAGAAAGACCAAAGTGTTTTTTTATAAGAAAAAGAAAATTACAGTTTCAAAAATTTCACAGCAGCTGTGTTTTGTATACAAGACAATGAAATAAAAAATTGTAAGAGGGAGTCCCAATCATGGCTCAGGGAAACAAATCCAACTAGTATCCATGAGGATGCAGGTTTGATCCCTGGCCTCGCTCAGTGGGTCAAGGATCCGGTTTTGCCGTGAGGTGTGGGTTGCAGGCACAGCTTGGATCCTGAGTTGCTGTGGCTGTGGCATCAGCCGGCAGCTGCAGCTCCAATTTGACCCCTAGCCTGGGAACTTCCATATACCGTGGAAGCAGCCCTAAAAAGTAAAAAAAAAAAAAAAGAAAGAAAGAAAAGAAAAAGTTGTAAGAAAATCAAGCACAAAGAAATGTGATCCTCGGACTTTACATACAGTCAAACTCTCCTTCAAGTTTACAGGGCTAGATAGTTAATAACATACGAAAGTTCCTTGAGCCCTTGAGCCCTTCCTGAGACCTACTGAAGGACAAATTATACATATTCAAGAAATGACTTGAAGAGCTTCAAAGTAAAACCTGGTCACAGCAATTTCAGAAGTTATATATTTTAAAAGGATTAACAAAGACAGACCAAGGAAATGCAAATAAAAATAAAGTAATATTCAAATTTAACTTCAGACAAGATGAAATCAGACCCTTAAGCAAAAATAAGAGTACCTTATAATAAAATACTATGGTTTATAATATACATTAATGCTAGATATTACTAGAAAAAAATTTTAAACAACAAAATAAAAAACCACTCCTCCAAGTGAAAAAAAAAAAGATTTCTATTAAAAATTATTGGGTCAAAGGAGAAATACAAAATAAACTACAAAACTTCTACAGAATAATGCTAATAGCAATGTGACAGTATAGCAGCATTTCCAACAGAATTTCCTGTGATGACGGAAATATTCTATGTCTGCACTGTCCAATGTAATAGCCACTAGACACATAAGACTATTAAGTACTTAAAATGTGGCTGACGTGATAAAGGAATTGAAATTTTAAAGTTAATGTAAAATTAATTTTAAGATGCTATATGTATCTAATAGTTATCATACTGGATAGTGCAGCTCTCTACACTAAAAAATTCCTAAAATGTATTAACTACATCAAGATAAACTAAAAATTAAACTATCTGGAAAAAAAAAACTAAAATTGGAAAAAAAATAGGCAGCAAAAAGCAAAAAAAGCAAAAACAAATAAATAAAAAAAACCCCAAAAAACCCTACTATGCTAGGCCAAGGCTATTTTAAGAATCACACAGCTCTTTGCAAAAAGTCTAAGGAGACAAATTTGAAAACTAAGATGAAATGTATAACTCCCTGTGAGGAAAAAAAAATGTACCAACTGACCCTAGTAGATACAGAAAGCTGAAATAGAGAAATTACCCTAGAAGAAAAAGAGAACATTATCAGAAGCCAACCATCAACAAATACTAGGTAAGTACAAATGGTTCCAGCAAGGAAATCTATTGAAACATTTAGTAATAAAAGTATTGGCCAATACAATTTTTAAAAGTAAAGCAAAGGGACCTCCAGATTCATCTCATCTTGATAACAAGATAAAAGCTGAACAAAGTAAAAATCAACAACTTTCCTTAGATCCCTCAAAGAGCTGAGGTCACTGGGGAAACAACTATCCAGTAATCTTGAGAGACAAGCAAAGACAGAATCATACCAGAGATCACCTTACCTGAAGCAGAAGCCACTAGAACCAACAATCGGCAGGAATAATTATAAGGTCATTTTGACAAATTTCTAAAGACTGAACATGGACTAGCTTGAGAGTCAGGCACTCGTGGGGGTATAGTTTTAGGGATCACCCACATTTTTGTGGGTTTTGCTTCCACTAAAAGAAGATGAGAAGGGAAAAACCCTGTCTGAAACAGGGCAGGGGAAAAAAAAAAGCGTTTTAAAATATCCACAGTATGTTCTTCATAATGAGAGACAGACTTCTAAAGGCAACTTTAGGAGTTCCCATCATGGCACAGGGGTTAACGAATCTGACTAGGAACCATGAGGTTGTGGGTTCGATCCCTGGCCTTGCTCAGTGGGTTGATGATCCACCGTTGCCGTGAGCTGTGGTGTAGGTCGCAGACATGGCTCGGATCCTGCATTGCTGTGGCTGTGGTGTAGGCTGGCAGCTACAGCTCTGATTAGACCCCTAGCCTGGGAACCTCCATATGCCATGGGTGTGGCCCTAAAAAACGACAAAAAGCAAAAAAAAAAAGGCAACTTTACCAGTCTTAACCCTACCTGGGGAAGGGTTATTAGCCAACTCCAACCTTCTCTAGCCTTCCTTTCTCTCATAAGGGGAGAAAACAAAAAGCTAAGAAATATTTTGCAAAGTAAGAGTGCAGGGACTGAGACCCAATAAAAACTGGGATTTAATCATAAGATTAGAAAATGCTTCCTTCCCTTCACATTTAGCCACCACAACAGGGGTAATGTATAATTACAGCAGACTACAACTGAGAGAGCTACAAGACACAAACTATTTAAGAAGTTCTTAGAGAACCACATCCCATCCTCTCCCTCCCCCCAAAAATACAGAAGAGAGAGAAAAAAAAAAGACACAAGGAAAATGAAGCCTCTAGCACCTAGGGCTTCAGCAAACACGAAACAGCCCAACATCTAACCTGATGAACACAAAACTTCAAACTAAAAAGCCTAAATACCTAAGTTCCTATTACCTAATACATCCTAGCTGGCTTCTAACAAAAAAACTTCAGCATGCTGAAAGGCAAGTAAAACTACAGTCTGAAGAAACAAAGCAAGCATCAAGAGCCAACTCAAATATAACACAGATTTTGGAATTATTAGGTAGGGAACTTAACTATGATTAATATCTTAAGGGCATTAATGGAGAGAGTAGACAACATGGAAGATACATAGGTAACGTACCAAGGAAAGAATCAGGGAGCTTGAAGTTATGTCAACTGACAATTCCCAAACAGAAAGAGGAAAAAAAAAAAAAAGTTTAAAGGAAAAGAGTATCAGAGGAAATTACAAAAGCTATATGCATAAATGTAATAACAGAAGGAGAAGAAAGAGCTTAAGGAGCATAAGAAACATCTGAAGTAATAATGACTGGAAATTTTCCAAAATTAATGACAAACATCAAACTACAAATCCAGGAAGCTCAGACAAACCAAGCAGGACAAAAACTCTACGCAGAGGCATTATCATATTCGAACTGCAGAAAACCAAATAAAAAGGAAATCTTGAGTGAAGCCAGTGGGAAGGAGAATAAGAATATACAAGAACAAGAATAAGAAATAACTCAGGCTTCTCACCAAAAACCGTATAGCTAAGAAATTAACAGAATGAAATACTTAAAAGTGTTGAAAGAGGAAAGCTACCAACATAAAATTTTGTATCCAGTGAAACTATCTTTCAAGTGTGAGGGAAAAATAAACACTTCCTAAAAAAAAGGAAAACTGAGAAAAACTGCCACCAGTAGATCTGACTTGCATTGATGTTAAAATAAATTTCTTTTAAAGAAAATGATACACATCAGAAACTTGGTTCAACATAAGGAGGGGCAGAAAAGGAATAAACTAAGCCAAAACAAAAACATATTTTCTTCCTCCTAACTGAGCTAACAGACAACTGTTCAAAGACATAAAAGCAACCGATGTATTGGGTTATTACAGCATATGGAAAAGTGGAATGGATGAGAACAATGTTATAAGGAGGGCAGAATTAGAAATGCTTCGGTATAAGGTAACTACCCATGAAGCAGTATACTGTTATTTAAAACTGGACTAGATTAGCTGTAAATGTAATACTGAAAACTCTGCGACAACCACTAAGAACATATTTAAAAGACGTATAAGTGACATGTTAAGATAAAAAATAAAAGCATACTGAATGTTCATTTCAAATCAGAGAAAAAGGATAAAATAAGAGTACCAAGGAACAAGTGCAAAGAATAGAAAACACAACATGGTATATATCAATAATCCATTCAAATGAGTGATTTTAATAAGCCAAATGGAAGACAGAAACAAAGTGGATTAAAAAAAACAAGACCCGGAGTTCCCATCATGGCTCAGTGGTTAACGAACCCGACTAGTATCCATGAGGACGCAGATTCGACACTTGGCCTTGTTCAGTGGGTTAAAGATCCAGCATTGCTGTGACCTGTGGTGTAGGTAACAGACACGGTTCAGATCCAGAGTTGCTGCGGCTGTGGCACAGGCCAGCAGCTGTAGCTCCAAATGGATCCATAGCCTGGGAACCGCCATATGCTGCAGGTGCGGCCCTAAAAAAAGACAAAAGACCAAAAAAAAAAAAAAAAGGCCTGAACATGTTGTCTACAGAAACCTTCCATAAATATGAAGACACAGATAAAAAGTAAGGAACCAGAGAAAGATACATCATGCCTTCAAAAGAAAAATGAAGAAGCCATATTATTAATAAGGCAAAAGTCTTAAGAACAAGGAAAATCACCTGGGATAGGAAGGGCACTACATAATGTAAAAAGTGTCAATTCTCCAAAAAGACATAACAATCTTTAATGTGTCTGTGTCTGTTTTTACACATTTTGGTGTCAAAATACTTGAGGGAAAAACTGACCGAACTGCAAAAAAAAAAAAAAAAAAAAAGACAAATCCACTATTATAATTGAAGACATCAACATCCCTCTATCAGTAACTGACAGATCCAGGAGCAGAAACTTAGCAAGGATATAGTTGAATTGAACAGCACCATCAATCAACTGGATCTAATTAACATTTATAGAATATTTTACCCAACAAAGCAGAATACACATTCTTCTCAAGCTCACACAGGAACGATTATAAAACACATGTTAATAAATGTAAAAGAATAGAAAATTACACAAAGTATGTTCTCAGATCACAATGGAATTAAACAAGTTTAACTGGTTAATTAAACAACTGGTATCAGAAAGATAGGTGGAAAATCCTAAAATATCTGGAGTAAACTACACTCTTCTAAATAACACATGGGTCAAGTCACATGTAAATTTTAAATTCTATTGAACTACATGAAAACAAAACATCAACATTTGTATGATGCAGCCAAGGAAAAGAATATAGCACTGAATGCATATATTAGAAGAGAAGATAGATCTAAAATCAATCACCTAGGAGTTCCAGTCATGGTGCAGAGGAAACTAATCTGACTAGGAACCATGAGGTTGCAGGTCTGATTCCTGGCCTTGCTCAGTGGGTTAAGGATCTGGTGTTGCTGTGGCTGTGACATAGGCCAGCAGCTGTAGCTCCGATTAGACCCCCTAGCCTGGAAACCTCTATATGCCGCAGGTACAGCCCTAAAAAGAAAAAAGAAAAAGTAAAAATAAAATAAAATCAATCACCTAAACTTCCACTTCAGGAAACTAGAGAAAACAACTTAAATATAAAGCAGAGAAGATAAATAATAAAAAAGCAAAAATCCATAAAACTGGAAATAGGATATGAAAAGAGAAAAATCAATGAAACCAAAAGCTGGCTATCTGAAAAAACAGTCAATGTGACAAATTTTCAGCTATACAATCAAGAAAAAGAAAAAAGAAAAGCAGAGAAGACACAAATTACTGATATGAGTAGGTCATCACTACTGATTACTTGGATACCAAAAAATTAATGAAATAAATATTATACACAACTCTCTTTCTACAAAATTGCAAAAGATGAAATGGGCCAATTCACTGAAAGACACAAACTACCAATACTCAAGGATAAACTGATAATCAGAATAGGCTGACAGCTATTAATGAAATTAAATCAATAATTAATAATCCTTCAAAAAAGAAAGCACCAGGCCCAGATGGTTTCACTGATGAATTCTATCAAACTGTTAAAGAAAACAATGTTACTAACTCTCTGCCATTTCTAAAAAAAGAAATGCAGTGAAAACTTCCTAACTTTGTATGAGACCAGCATTATTCTAACATCAAAACCAGACAGACACTGCAAGGAAAAAAAAAACTTCAGCTCAGTACCTCTTATGAATATAGATGCAAAAACTGTCTCAACAAAATATTAACAAATCAAATTTAATTATAAAAATAATTACACACCACAATCAAATGGTATTTATTCCACATATGCAAGGTTAAACATTCAAAAATCAATTAATGAGGGAATCTGCTGATAGCTCACTGGGCTAAGGATCTGGCATTGTCACTGCTGTGGCACAGGTTCGATCCCTGGCCTGGGAATCTCCACATACCACTGGCACGGCCAAAAAAAAAAAAAAAATAATGAAATCTGTCACACCGACAGGCTAAAAAAATAGTCATATGATATCAGTAGATGCAGAAAAAAGCATTTCACAAAACTCAACACTCAATCATAACTAAAAATCTCAGCAAACCAGAAGCAGAATGGGCCTTCCTCAGGTTGATAAAGAACATCTAAAAACACCCACAGCTAACATAATGAGAAATTACATGATTTCTCCTTAGTACCAGGAACAAAGCACTCATATTTAACATCATACAGGAAGAGCCAAGTTTCTAACTACTGGAGTGGAAATGAAATCAACAAGGGGAGGAGTCTAGAACTATCCATGTGGTAACAGATTAGAGTATGAGACATCAGTAGGAACTCATGCTTAATAGAGATACATATGGTTATGTATAGAAATAGAAATATTTATAGATATGCGCATATATATATATACACACAAGTTACTGTACATACATATAGTTCTTCCCTTTGTTAGCTGAGAGTTACTAAAATAAACAACACCCCCAGAAGCAAGGAACAAACCTAACACCCAGGCCTTGGTCTCTGAGACCATTTTCCAGTAAAAGGAACCAGAGCTCCATGAAGAAGTGGTCAAGAAATAACCAAAGATGAGTCTGGAGTATCTTGTGGTACCTTGGAATATCTTCAAGCACTTCTTTACTGTGCAGCAAAAAGTAGAGAAGTGCTTAAAAAAAAAATCTGGGAGTTCCCATCATGGCTCAGTGGGTTAAGAACCCAGCAGAAATTGACAGAACTTTGTAAATCAACTATACTTTGATTTAAAAAAATTAAAAAAACTACTACAAGGAGAATTTAGTGTGAAAAAATATATCAAGTTAAAATACAGAAACCAGAGCCTTCAAACTTAAAAAGCAAAAAGCAGAAGATATAATGGAATAAAAGTCCCCACTTAAAACAGCAACTAAATAAAATATTAGGCATAAACTTAAAAAAAAGTATAAAACATAAAAAGCAAAAAAAAAATTTTTTTTTTTCTTCTTAAGCAGAACTCACAGCATATGGAGATTCCTGGGCTAGGGGGCGAATCGGAGCTACAGCTGCCAGCCTACGCAACAACCACAGCAATGCCAGATCCGAGCCGTGCCTGCAACCCACACCACAGCTCACAACAATGCCAGATCCTTAATCCACTGAGCGAGGCCAGGGATCGAACCCTCAAACTCATAGTTCCTAGTTGGATTCATTTCCACTGTGCCACGACGGGAACTCCAAAAAATTTTTAAACAATCCTAAAAGACACATAAGTAAGCCTAAAATAAATGCAAAGCTGTATCATGTTACTGCACAGAAAGACTAATACAGATGTCAATTCTCTCCATATTAATTTACAAATTTATTTACACTCAAAAATAAGCTTTTTCCTAGAACTAGAGAATAAAGGTGATAACTCACAGAGACAATAAAGGTTATATAAAAAATTAAAGGAGTTCCCACTGTGATATAACAGGATATGTGGCATCTCTATAGTGCCAGGACACAGGTGCAATCTCAGCCCATCACTAGGGCTTAAAGGATATGGCATTGCCACAATTTCTACTGAAGCTCAGATCTGATCCCTGGCCTAGAAACTGTAGCTCTGATTTGACCCCTAGCCTGGGAATTTCCATATGCTGCACATGTGTACCTATTAAAAAAAAAATTTACAAAGTGCTGATGAATGAAATCAAACACAACCTAAATAAATGGAAAGACATACTGTGTTCATGAACTGCAAGACTCAACACAGTAAAGATAACAGAGGAAAAAATAATAGAACTGTAAAGCCATAGAAGTTACAATCCCAAAAATCAAATTTGAACTGGAAATAGCAGTATGAACTCAAGATTTACCTCCTAGCTACATACCTGAAAAGGGTCTAAAAGAAATGACAATTCTGGAGTTCCCTTCATAGGTCAGTGGTTAACATACCTGAGTATGATCCATGAGGATGTGGGTTAGATCCCTGGCCTCGCTCAGCGGGTTAAGGATCTGGCATTGCTGTGGCTGTGGTGTAGGCCTGCAGCTGTAGCTCCATTAGAACCCTGGCCTGGGAACTTCCATATGCCTGGGGTGTAGCCCTAAAAAGCAAAAATAAATAAATAAGAAAAGACAATCCAGTAGCAATAAGCATTCCTAGTTTCCAATTATGAACTCTAAATATCATTCCCTCTCGAGGCAAGGACACTCTGCCATGCCAAAAAACAAAAAAAAAAAAAAAAAAAAGAAAATAAAGATTAATCAGGAGTTCCGTCGTGGCACAGGGGTTAACGAATCCAACTAGGAATGGGAGATGAGAGGTAAAGGCAAGGTTTTTTAAGGATTAGTGACAGTTGATCTGATAGGCACTGAGTAGGGGCCAGAGGCAGCAACCAAGTGGCTTATAACAGCAAAGAAGAGTTAACTCAATGAACAAAATCAGAATAGGATCCAAAGTATAAAAGAAAGACATAATCTAAAATGATCTCTCCCTTTTAACAGACAAAAAGATGGAGAAAATGAAATAGAGCAATTTTATAGCACTTCAGTATAACCTGGACATACAACAATTTCTCTTTGACAAAAAATTTACAGTGGGTCTAAATGAGATCTAAAATTGTCTCACTGTTAATATGCTCTAGTCATGTAGAGAATATGACTGGATTTATAAAGATATGGATTCTAAACTCAGTTCTAATGTTTACTTCATAAATGATCTTGATTAAGCTATTATTCTCTTATTGGCCTCAGCCTACAATTCTTCGAAGGGAATTATAGGATGTCAATGGTCTAATAAATAGTAGGCCACCTGCTTACCATCACCCAGAGCAAAATTCAACTCATTATTACCAGGCACTTGAAAATGTTGGAGATTGTAGTAATTATCTCTAAGGACTCAAAGCACACTGGGAACATATACCTACATACACACTTCACATAAACAAATGCAGCAACCATGGGGAAAAGAGAATAGCAACAAGGTAAATAAACATTCCTATACTGAAGAATGGTAAGATAGGAAACTCTCATTAGCCAAAAACCAACCTGGAAAACAAGCTAATGTGGTTTGGTAACTGCCCCCCCCCCGCCTCCCAAAAAAAAAAAAAAAATCCACTGAGATATTCATATAAAAATACTTCTCATTTGGTAAGTATGTCAGAAGGCTTGAGTCATTAATCTTTTCTGAAATTAAAAAATTACCCCTTCAGAATATATTTCAAAACTAAGAATTGCCCCTTTCTAACCTAAAGCCAAGATATTAAAGTTGGGCATGCTCTGGGAAAGGTTTACTATTGCTTAATATGCACAGTCTTCAAAACTCAGACAAAATAACAACATAAAGGAATTAGAAAGATTTAAGTTATCACTCTACTTCCAAGTATCCTCAATGATTTCATCTATATGTAAACAATTTTTTAGAAATAATCACTCTCATCTCCTGACTAAATTAAGTCCTCAAAATATCTTTGCTGGCCAACAATTTAGCTTAATTTGAGTTACTATAGTGTGATGGAGGGTGAGGTGGGGGGGTGAATTTATTTTTAAAAACTATTCTGTAGTACTTCATGCCATCCTGTGCAAAAAAGGCTTTAAGCATTTAATCCTCTTAGTTTGTATGAAAATAAATAAAAGGATAGAGAAATTAAATGATTCATACAAAATTACCAATTAACTGATGACAGAACTGGGATTAGAACACAAATCTCCTTGTTCAGTATTTCTCTATACTACCCTATTTCAATTTTTTTTTCATGTTTTCCTTTGCACACACCCCCCCCCACTTAATGTAGTAATTTAAACTGTACTGATGGTGAGAGGTCAAACCAATATTAGCTAATCCAAATCTGATCATTTTGTGAGAATTCTCCCCTTATCTTTGACCAAGACATAGGTCTTATGGCACAGCATTTTTCAAACTATGTTCCTCAGAGAGACTCCAGAGGATCTGAGTTCTAAAAAATAAAAATAAAAAGATTTTAAGCTAATCCTATAGACCAAGTATCACTACAATAGATACCACCCTCACAAAAACTTGCTTACTTTGCTTTCTGTGTAGCTTTGGAGTAAAATTTTTCCTGACATCTCCATATCTATATTAACTTTTCAAAGTATGTCACTGATTAATATAGCCGTAACTGTGGAGTTCCCACTGTGGTACACGGGTTTGGGTTCAATCTCTGGCACAGCACAGTGGGTTTAAAGGATCTGGCATTGCCACAGTTGCAGTGTAGGTCAAAACTGTGTCTCATGGAGTTCCCTTCGTGGCTCAGTGGTTAACGAATCTGACTAGGAACCATGAGGTTGCAGGTTCGATCC
>PVHT020000093.1:9928591-9974388 GCA_004024745.2 Catagonus wagneri | reverse complement strand
GCGGCTCGGATCCCATGTTGCTGGGGCTGTGGCGAAGGCCAGCGGCTACAGCTCCTGTTAGACCCCTAGCCTGGGAACCTCCATATGCCGCGGGTGCGGCCCTAGATAAAGCAAAAAAAAAAAAAAAACTATCTAGATAAGAAGCTATGCATCTAGGAGTTCCCGTCGTGGCTCAGTGGTTAACGAATCTGACTAGGAACCATGAGGTTGTGAGTTCGATCCCTGGCCTTGCCCAGTGGGTTAAAGATCCGGCGTTGCCGTGAGCTGTGGTGTAGGTTGCAGACGCGGCTCGGATCCTGTGTTGCAGTGGCTGTGGCTAAGGCCGGCGGCTACAGCTCCTGTTAGACCCCTAGCCTGGGAATCTCCATATGCTGCGGGTACGGCCCAAATAAGGCAAAAAGACCAAAAAAAAAAAAAAAAAGGAAGAAGCTATGCATCTAGATAATTATCTAAAAACTATCTATCTAGATAATTTTCCAAGCCCTTCCAAACATAACATCCGCACCCCAAGATAACCAATTTCACTTAAAATATTCTCTGAAATTGCTAAAAATTATGAAAATCTACAGATTTAAAACTTATTAGTAAAATTGTTTAATATTTTGAACATAGCCTATACATGACTCTCTCTAATCCTAGAACAAAACTGTATTAAAGAGAGAAAAGCAGTCAAAATGCTTAGTCAATTAACTCAGCCAAGCATTTAATAAACATTATGCTGGACTACAAAGATGAAGGGGGGAAAATTTCATAGTCCTTATGGAGCTTGTGGTCCGGTTGAAGAGACAGCTATTAATCAAATTAATCAAATGTTTTTAACATTTTATTAATATTAACAATCAATTCTTAATATTAATTAACTGCCTTAACAAGTACATACGTCATAACTACAATAACTATCAGTCATATTAAAGAAATGTAAGGATATTTTAAAAGTACTAAATACTAACAATATTTACAAACCCCCAAATTTATATGACCCAAGTATCTTCCTTCTAAACAATGCCTTCATATAAATATTCCCAAGAAAGTTCTAAAAATAAAGGTAAATAATATAAAAATCACATTATAGGAAGTGAAAAAGTAACTATATACTTACAACCAAAGATTAAATTCTCCATTTCTGGACCTCATAAACAAGTAGGTCTCAAAAGAGAATTATGAATCATCAACAAAACCAGTTTAACTCTTAGTATTTAAAACAGCTGCTAACAAAATAATTTATTTATAGTCCATAATTTTTCCCATCAGATATTAGGAACAAACAATAAAGGTGTCAAAGGGCAAAACAAAGGAAAACACTGAGCAAAAATTCTGGGGCTCAAGTGTTAGGTTATTAACATTAATATAACTAACCATGACGAATTCGTAAGTCTACAATTACAACAGTCTATTCCATAAGAACTAAACAGAAAGATCTCTGCTTCTGGATATGACAGAACAGCCTGTTGCAGATCAACATTACAACCAGGAAAGCTGCATAAAATAGAAAAAAAAAAAGTTCTTAAGGTATCAGAGATTTTCTGAGGCAGTTAGGACTTAGATGACAAGGAACTTCTTAAAAGAAGCCCCACATTCTGTACAGCTTTCCAACTCATGACATTCCACCTATTTCTTCAATGGCACAGGGAAAGGATGGAGGAGCCAGGAAAGGTCTGCTACTAAAGGGCAGAAAAGTCAGCAGAGCTTTTCAAGGGGGTAAAGGGACAAAACTTGGTAAACGAGATCTGCCATGACATCCAGGACCTAAGGGCTCAAGATCCTATAGAAAAGGGAGGTACAGAAGAAAAAACCCCAAATAGAGGCCTGTATTTACAAAGAAAACCATTCTTATGTGCTAATAGCTACATCTCTGAAATTAAAATCTAGAAAAATCTCTCATATTTCCAAAGACTTCTGAATGACTAAAATACAGTGAAGTCAGATCACCACAAACAGCTGAAATGTATCTTATCTATATGTAAAACATCACAAAGTCCCTGTATCAGCCCCCCAAATTATTTATTAAAAACCTCCTGGGAGGAGTTCCTGTTGCGGCGTGGAGGAAACAAATTGGGCTAGGAACCATGAGGTTGAGGGTTCGATCCCTGGCCTCGCTCAGTGGGTTAAGGATCTGGCATTGCTGTGAGCTGTGGTGTAGGTTGCAAACGCAGCTCAGATCTGGTGTTGCTGTGGCTGTGGCATAGGCCAGCAGATGTAGCTCCGATTTGACGCCTAGCCTGGGAACATCATTATGCTGGTGTGGTCCTTAAAAAAAAAAAAAAACCCTACCAGGGAGTTACCATTGTGGCTCAGCACGTTAAGAACCCAACATAGTATCCACGAGGATTCACATTTGATTCCTGGCCTCGCCCAGAGGGTTAAGGATCCAGTGTTGCCACAGCTGCAGCATAGGTTGCAGCTGCGGCTCAGATCTGGCGTTGCCGTGGCTATGGTATAGCCCTCAGCTACAGCTCTGATTCTACCCTCACCTAGGAACTTCCACAACAGGTGTGGCTGTAAAAACAAAACAAAGAACACCCTACCATATTTTACCTAAAAGTTAATGCAAATAGTAGAGCTATTTGCCTATCTGCAAAAAAGAAAGGAAAATTAAACATAATATTAAACCTCACTGTATTTGATCAAGATAAAAAGTACTTCTACATAAAAGGAAACCGTCTATAGACCAAATAAATAAATCTCATAAGTATGTTCTATTTTTCAAATGCATGTGATTAATAAAATCAAAATTCATTTAAAAGCCAAAATAAAGGGAGGAGGGAGACGGAAAAGAAATGATAAGGAGCAATGTCACTTTTGAATTATACATGCATTCTCCAGACATCTCTAAGGACCTATGTGATCAAAATCACATTTTAATCCCAAATTACTAAGGATAATACCAAAGTAAACCCAGGGTACACAGAAACAAGAGTTTCCTACACAGATAGCAGCAAAATAAACTGATACCTTTAATCCAACAATTCAGTATCTCAGGACTCATTAATACTCCTAATGGCCAAAAAAACAACAAAAACAAAACCCAGAAAGCCTAAATGTCCCCAAATAGGGTGTCAATTAAACAAAATGCCATAAGATCATTATATGAATAACAAGATACCCACAACAAATGATAATACAGGATACTGAATAATATGAGGAAATATTATATATTAACTAGGAAAATGAATACAGAATAGCAGAGGACAATATCAAACTGGAATATATTACAGACACAAAAACATCTGGAATGACATATATCACAGGAATGACATATATCACATGATAATTAGTTATCTTTGGGTAGTAGGATTAAGGATAATTTAAATTTTCTTTCTGTTGAGATATATATGTCTATTTTTTATGGCCACACTTGTGGCATATGGAAGTTCCCGGGCCACGAACTGAATCTGAGCTGCAGATGAGACCTACGCCTCAGCTACGGCAAAGACAGATCCTTTAACCCACTGTGCTGGGCTGGGGATTGAACTCACACCTCTACAGCAATCCAAGCCACTGCAGTTGGATTCTTAACCCACTGCACTACAGTGGGAACTCCTTATGGGTCTATATTTTGCAAATTTTTCCACAAGTAATTTAGGGTGAGTTTTTTGGCAATTAGAAAAAATATATATTCATTTTTAAATGTAAATTTTTAAATCAGTTGAAATAGGCTCACCTCCTACCGTAGGTGTCAAATCATATCACTTTTACTCTTTACCATGAATCACATGTTCATAAAGTACATTTTTTTTTCTTTTTATTGCTGTACCCACAGCACATGGAAGTTCCCAGGCTATGAGTCAAATCGGAGCTACAGTTGCCGGTATACGCCACAGCCACAGCAACGCCAGACCTGAGCCGCCACTGTGATCTATACTGCGGGCTCATAGCAACACCAGATCCTTAAGCCACTGAACGGCGCTAGGGATCAAACCCGAATTCTCGTAGTCAGGTTCCCTACTGCTAAGCCACAACAGGAACTCCCACAAAGGTATGGTTTTAATTAATGTTGTGATTTTAAGTAATAAAGAAGAAAAAAAGGTAAACACTTTAAATGCATTCAATTTTACTATCTAAACTATTGAAGTCTCTCACTAATATGTGTGAGAATATTCTATATCTCATAGAATATTTATATAGAATTGATATACCCCCCCCATTCTAACTTTAGAGCATGTCTTATCTATAATCCCAATTAGGCACATATTACAATCACATAAAATACTGAAACAGCTTCAATAAGTCAGAAGGCCCAAGATTAGAGTCCTATCTCCTACGCTTTCAAATCTTAGACCTGGAAAAGTTAAAGTACCTCTCTGAAACTGTTTCCCTAGCTGTAAAAAAAAAAAAAAAAAGACAGTATTAACAGCAGAGTTTTGTGAAGACTAAATCAAAGATAACATGTTAAGTCCTAAGCATCATGTTTTTAGAATGGAAGGTACTCAAGTGGTGGTTGTTACTAGAGGCACATCCAACAGAGATTAGCAGTTTATAAAATATTTTTACATATAAGAGAACATGTAATTCTAAGAATCAATCATTTAAATTGGAAGTTCCCTTCTGTCACAGCAGGTTAAAATCTGGTGTTGCCACAGCTGCAGCATGGAGTCACTCCCTGGCCCAGGAATTGCTACATTCCACAGGTGTGGCCAAATAAATAAACAGATGCATTTCTCTTAATTCCCAAATTAGTTGTAAACTTCAGGGGGAAAAAAAAAACAAAATACAAGCAAGCTTATTTAAGAACACTGAAAAATATAAGGCCACTTTATTAGTTTCCAAATAAAAATGTGTTATCTATACCTGCTCTAATATTTTATAGTTCAAATAAATATAAAAGAGAAGGGAAGATGGTTGTTTCTGCCTTTGCAAGAAGAAGTTTTTCAAGTCTTTAGGAAAGAAAATAGAGATCTGAATTTTTTGTTATTAATGATTTCACAAGTCCTTCAAAACTAAAATCTAAGTGCCTTTAACACAAGAACGCTTTCAAATCTCTGAATTTGTGTCTCCACCATTATGCAGAAGCAGAACAGCTCTCCAGTTAAGGTCATGAACTGTGGAGCCAAACTGCAAGGTTTTCAAATCCTGACTTCATAGACTTGTGCGTGTTGATGAAAGTTTTAACCCTACCTATGTCTATTTCCTCAGCTGGAAAATGAAGATTCCTTATGCAATTGTTGTGAGGATCAAGAGAGTCAATACACTTAAAGTGTTCACGAGAGCCTTGCCAAAGGAAGGCATATTGTTATAAATGTTTCCCACTGTTGTTATTGCTTTAGTATTACCCCCTCAAAATGCCTCAACCAGTGACTTGGAACCAATAATATTTGCTCTTCTGTAGACAATTTCAACAAATGGCTTTACTTAAAATTAGAGCTGTTTAACAAGTACTTTAACAAGGCAGTTACCGCCAGTAAAGACACAGCAACTGCTGGCAGGATTTTAGGGCAAAGGTAAGAAGAGTCAATTCCTTTTCTGCATTTCCTATTATACTAAGTTATAACACCCTGACCTGCTAATAGAAGTTCAGACATGGCACACACCCATCCAGCAGACACAACACTCTCAAACTTAAGCTCCATACTCAACTATAATCCTTCAAATTAAAAAGTTCAGATTACTCTTCTAATATAATAGTTTAGTGCTTTAGAATAAAAACTATACTGTGTAAGTGAAAAGAATAAAGACTAACAGCATAAACGAAAGTGTTTAAAAGTTAAATATGCATTAAATACTAGTTTATGAATATATTTGAGAACCATGCAACAACAGATTTCTATTTCAAATGGCTGTCTTCTAACTCCAAAACTAGTGTGCTGTCCACTTCAAATGTGGAGCCAGGATAATGAGACATAAATCAAAGTAAAGTTGCAATCCCACTAAATCATTTCCTAATTGAAATGTACTTTCTTTTTATCTCATTCTTCAGATGAGACTTGTGCTATCCAAGTCTCTGCCCTACATCAGAAATTTAAGAAGTGAATTCCTGTAATCAGTCTAACTTATGACCAGGAAAATGTCCCCACAGTTATCGGGTCAAACAATGCCATTTCAATTCCCAACTATCTGTGATCCTAACCTGAGTTAGAAAAATAGTGATTATCTACACAATCATAATCCTTAGGTACCTACAGTACCTAAGGATGGATTTCAACTGCAGCTAAGGACTAGACTATTTTACCTGTCTCACTTTCATATTAAAAGCTGGATTCCAGCATCAATCAGGGACACAGCCATACAACCATCAATAGCAACTTCATAGCAACCATCAACAGGCCTCACAGGCCAGATCGGACCACAGGTCACTTGGCACCCCTCACTGAATCAGATTCTCCTGAAATTCTGTCAACCCTTGACCTGGAGAATAGGACAATGGGCTGGCAGTCAAGAGAGTTAGATTCTTCTAGTCACAGCTCAATTTTTAGATTTTTGACTGATTTAACTAGAGAAATCAAATTTGAGAAAATGTGAAGAAGTTTTAAAATATAGGTGGAAAACTGAGTCTGCTTCACATATCTAGTCATTTTACTTGTTCAGTAACATAAAAATTTATCATTTGTAACTGTTTTGCTCATAAAATCATTCTTGGGCTTCTAAGATGACAACTGGCAATTTTCTTCAGGGTCTGCACAGACCTTAAAACTTTACTAAGCCCGTTTCTCTACCTGTAAATAAAGTGAGGTTCAACCTGCTCCTCTCAAAGATAAGCTAAAGGTAAGTAAATACTGAATCAAAGTACTGTCAGCATTTCAGAAGCAATTTGCTACAGAAAAACATAAGGTTCTTCCATACCTCAATAGAACTCTTCAACATCTAAATTGGGGAGCCAGACTAAGCCAGTGTTGGAAGTCAAATTCATTGAAGTCAGACTTTTCTGTCTATATTTGAGTTTCTAGGCTGGGAAATTGGTGTCTATGTACTTCCACACTCTGAGCCATCATGTAATGGTACTCTTCTGCAATGTCCCTCCTGCCCTCTCTCTTTTTCAGAACTACCAGCCGGAAAAGATTTCCTCTACAATCCTACGTCTCCCCACTTGCACAGGTAAGAGTCCACAACTTTTCAGCCGCCTGTGACTTTTATCACTCCTCTGAAGAGAATTATTTTTCTTGACCACCACCCCCTCTCCTCCAGAAACAGTCCCTCCTTAGCTTTACACTTTGTCCCGAGCGCAATCGTCTGAACCTTCCCCAGTCTCGGGCCACCTCGGACGCCCTCAAACGTCTTCACTAGTTGGCCCGCCATCCGGACCCCGAAAACTCCGACTGCTGCCCCACTTCCCTGAGCCTCCTGCCCCCAAGCCCTCCTCAATCCCCAAATTCCAGCCGCAGCATCGCCCGGCTACTCCTTGTCCTAAGTGCTCTGGCCCCGCCACACACTTCGCCTCTTCCACCCGGACCTTGCTTTACGGATCCTAACCCCTCCCTGAAGCGGGGGCGGGCTACGCTCTCCGCGGCTGGCCTGAGACTCCGGAGGCCGCGCGTCCCCCTCGCCAGGCCCCGCCTGGGCCTCTCCGCTCCACTGCCCTCCAAGGCCTTACTGGCCCAGCCGTGATTATGCCGAAGACTAGGTCTGCACGAGCCCAGAGCCCGGCACTTACTCGGGAAGGTAGGTGGAGGAGAAGGAGCTCCACTTGTGTAGCGCGTAGGGGAGAAGCCGGCACTCGGGCGCAGCAGCAACAGCCCCGCCAGCCGCCATCTTGTCAGCACCGTAGCGGCCGGGAGGAGGGGAGGGGCGTGGCCTGTTCTTAAAGGGGCCGCGACTGGCCTGGGCCGTCAGTTCTTCCGGTCTCGCTGTGTGGAGCGACCAGAAGCGCTCTAGTCAGACGTTCTCCCTCGGGGTCTCTGACTCTGCGCCTTCCTGAATGACTGACTGACGGAAACTGGGACTGGAGTGTGAGCACCTGAGGGGCTCTCCAGTGGGGCTTGGAGGCGAGTGCCCCAATGACTTTTCTTACAAGCTTGAGGTAAGGGAAAAGCCAAAAATACTATGAAAAGAAATAAATTGTAGTTATGGGCCAGGAAGGGAAAATGAGAAGATGAACCTGGAGAAGGGACGCCTTTGCGACTCTGGAAACCACTGCTCTGTCTAGTTTCTAAATTTTTTAAGGAAATAGCATCGAAGGGAATTGGAATGGAATAGCTAAAATGCCTTTCCCTCTAGAGTTGTCCTGTTTTTCAATGTCTTGTCCACTGTTCCAAAATCACATGGAGACAGGAAAAGGAAATGCGCGCGTGTCCTCTCACCCCGTTCAGTTTTCAGTCTGTGATACCCTTTGTTGTAAGCATCTCTTGGGAGCCCTCTCATACCCATCTTGTGCAATTGGTTTGCTCAGTAATGACATTCGCCCACAGAACAGTCCTTAAGGAGTTGGGAAACTGGGTGTCATCATCCTTCCAGCTGAAATCTGCCCACTTTTAACTGACAGAAATTTAGCCCAAAAGTTTTGAAAGAGCAAAAGACAGTTTCACGAAAATGACAGCCCAAGTGCTCCAAATACCATATGGGCATCATGCCAGCTTCTTCTTTTTTTGGGGGGGTCTTTTGTCATTTTAGGGCTGCACCCACGGCACATGGAGGTTCCCAGGCTAGGGTCTAATCCGAGCTATAACTGCCGGCCTATGCCACAGCCATGCCAGATCCAAGCCACATCTGCGACCTACACCACAGCTCACGGCAACTCCAGATCCTTAACCCACCGAGTGAGGCCAGGTTTCAAACCCGGAACCTCATGGTTCCTAGTCGGATTTGTTTCTGCTGTGCCATGACGGGAACTCCCCAGCTTCTTATCAGAAAAGGAACACTAATATCTAAATATCTAGCAGCTTTAGGAGATGGAGAGAAGTGGTTGATGTATTTTGGAAGCAAAGCCAACTAGATTTGTTGATGAGGGAGGAAACGCAGGAAGAAAAGGCAAGAATCTAGTATAACTCCTGGGTTTTGTGTTTGCACCACTGAGTGATGCTTTTATTGGGAGGGAGAGGCTAGAAAAGTTTTAAGGTAGAAGGAACTAGAATTCAGACTTCAGTGTGCTATATAGGGAACGCCTAATAGAGATCCAGGTGGAATTGCCAAGCATGCAATATGGGGACCTATATTGGTCAGTCTTATATCAAACCACCTCATAGATCTAACCAATCAGTGCATTGTTTTTTGGTTTTTTTTTTTTTTTTTTTTTGTATTTTTGGCTTAGGCACTGCTTCCTGGGTCAATTAGTTTTTCTTTAAATAGCAGTCACCATAGCCCTGGGTATAGCAGCTCTGGAAAGCATCTGTGGCAGCCTTCTGCAAAAGGCGTTGAGGGGTATAGAATAGTCTAGAATATACATTGAAAATCTTGCTTTCAGTCCCAGTTCCGCTACTTTTCCAGCTATGGGACCTTGGGAAGGTTTCTTAACTTCTCAGAGTCTCATTTTCCACCATGATAAAGTGACCTGTAATCATATCTATCCTGTCTACTTCACGGGAGTTTTGAAGGTCCAGTGAAGGAAGAGGGCCTAGCTCACCTGCTATGATCGAAGTTCTCATTTAATTCTCACAGAAACTCTGAGCGGAAAATATTATTATTCCCCTTTTCACAAATGAGAAAAATAAGAAAGGTTAAATAATTGTTTGTTTTCTTTGGTTTGTCCCTGCAGATGTGTGGGAGGGAAGAGGTGAGGTTGGGGTGTCCTTTCCCTGACTCTCTACTTGTAAGCACAGTGGGCTGACTGGCCCTTTCAACCAAAGATCACAAGTGCTCCCAAGTGGCTTCTCCACACAGCTCTCTCTAGTTCTGGGTTCCAGTAACCACCACCTCCCCTTGTTCCTTGTGGTTTCCCAGTATGTTCTCACATCTTTTTAAAGAGTCTCTTTATTAAACCTCTCGAATTGCCTAATTTGAGAATGCCATCTGTTTTCAGCTGGGACCCTAACCATTACAATAACTTATCCAAGGAAATATAACCAATCAGTGGCAGAGCCAGAATCTCTTTGGTTCGAAAGCCCATGCTATTTGACTGCATTCCATTCTTCTCAGGTGGGAAGGGACTCAGTGCTATTCAAATATAAGATATGGTCACATAATGAAGCGGTAAAGAGCAAGACAAATCCAGATGATTTTATTTATGTCCAGGCAAAGGAACTTACCAACTGTGTGAGGGGGGGAAGGAAGGTGTTTTTAATTTTTAGAATGGGATGTCAGGGTTTGTTACACTAATTAAAGATTAAAACAAATGCTCTAAATAGGCGGGAATACAGCCACAGTTTTGCACATGATTGGTTAAAGCAAGCCATATATGTCATTGATCAGGAAAAGTGTCTTCAGATAGGTCCTTTAAGGGTCTTGCTTTAACTTACCAAGGTCATTCAAAGTTCATTGTTTCTTTAACAATTTTCAGCTGGTTAGGAGAGTCAACACAGTACTCAATATGCTATATCCTAGGCAAGCTCTGCTGTAACAGGAAGAATTTCCCTTCATGATATTATCATGCAGCAGTTTGCTCTGCTAGGTTTTGGACTTGCTTGGGGCTCATTACCCCTTCCTTCTTTCCTCTTTCTCTCTTTTGGAATGGGAACATCTGTCCTGCTCTCTCTGGTTTCACAGGTTCATAGCTGGAGAGGAATATTTTTTTTTAATTTTTATTATTGTTATTTTTTGGCTGTGCCCACAGCCAAATACCCATATATGTTGGATATCATGTTTAAGGTCGCTTACACAATGGGGCTGGTTGCAGATCTGAATTTAGAACCCAGGTACCTAAATCTTGGTCCCTTTTTTCCTGATGTAATTAATGGGAACTTTTTAGGTCTACATCTACATTATTCTTTAAATCCTGTGTAATTAGCACATAGTAGGTACTCCAGAAATATTTCCTGAATTGAATCCCTTAGTTCCTCTTGAATTTCTTTATTTCTTTTTTTGGGGGGTGGGCGGCACACCGTGGCACATGGAGGTTCCCAGACCAGGGATCCAACCTGAGCCACAGCAGTGACCTGAGCCACTGCAGTGACAACACTAGATCCTTAACCTTCTGCACCACAAGGAAACTCCCCCTCCTGAATTTCTCCTAATTGTATTAGTTCACGCTGCTTAAACAAAAATACCATAGACTGTGTTGCTTAAACAACAAACATTTCTCATAGTTCTGGAGACTAGGAAGTCCAAGATCAAGACACTAGTAGATTTGGTAATTGGTGAGAGTTCTCTTCGTGGTTTGAAGACAGCCAACTTTTTGCTCTCATCCCTGGCCCCCAAAAATTCATGCCCTCACAGACAAAATACATGCATTCTATCCCAAATAGCCCCCAAGATCTTAATTTATTCCAGCTTCAACTCTAAAGTCCAGAGTCTCATCTAAATCAGACATGAGTGAAACTCATTCTAAGGCAAAATTCCTCTCTAGGAGTTCCCTGGTGGATCAGTGGGTTCGGGATCTGGCACTGTCACTGCTGTGGCTGGGGTTCACTCCCTGGTCCGGGAACTTCCACATGCTGTGGGCACAGCCAAAAAATAACAATAATAAAAATTAAAAAAAAAATTCCTCTCCAGCTATGAACCTGTGAAACCAGAGAGAGTAGGATAGAAGTTCCCATTCCAAAGGAGAGAAAGAGGAAAGAAGGAAGGGGTAATGAGCCCCAAGCAAGTCCAAAACCTAGCAGAGCAAACTACATGAGATCTTAAGGCTAGAGAGCAATCCCTTTGGCTTGATGCTCTGCCTTCTGGATGCTCCTAGAGTGGTCCTGCCTCAGAAGCTCTGCCAGCCAGAGACACACCCCCCAGGGCTCTGCCAGGAAGTGATCACTCCCTGAAGGCTCTAGGTGGTCCCAAGAGTCGCTCCCACGACTTTGGTTAGAGGCTATCTGGCCTGTAGAAACTTCTCTCTCACCTCACTTTTTGAAATCCTAATTTCTAAATTGCCTTCAGGGTCCTTCTTGTCTTGAACAGCTTGTATTCCAACTGAATAGCTCTATGGTCCCAGGCCTGTAAAATCCAAGAAGTCCATCAGTCATACTTTCTCATTTTTTGTAATATGGACAGGCTGAGAATTTTCTGGATCCTTTTTGCTTAACAATCATCAGTTCACTTCTCTCACGTTTTGCAATGCAAGCAGTCAGGAGGAACCAAGCTGCTCCTTCAACACTTGGCGTAGGAATCTCCTCAGCTAGATATCCAATTTCATCACTTGCAAGTTCTTACCTTCCACAAAATACTAGAACATGAGCACAATTCAGCTAAGTTTTTGGCACTCTATGACAAGGATCACCTTGCCTCTGGTTTCTAATAACATACTCCTCTTTTCTGTCTGAGACCAGAGTGGCCTTTACTGTCCATAGAAATACTCTGTGCATGATTATTTATATTCTCTAAGAAGATGGAAACATTCTCTCCAGCTTTCCTCTTCTCTTTCTGAGATCTCACCAGAATTGCCTGTAGGAGTCCCTTTGTAACAATAGTGACTTTTTCTAGCAGGCAGCTCAGAAATCTTCCAGCTTCTGCCTATTACCCGGTTCCAAAGCTGCTTCCATATTTTTAGGTATTTGTTACAGTAGCACCCTCTCTTCTGAGTACCAATTTCTGTCTTAGTCAGCGTGGGCTGCTATAACAAAAATATCATATACTGGGCAGCTTAAACCACAGACATTCATTTCTCACACTTGGAGGCTGGAAGGTCCAGGATCAAGGTGCCAGTAGATCTGGTGTCTGACAAGAGCCCTATTCCTTCTTGCTGTCATCACATGCCTGAGAGGGAAGAGCTCTGGTCTCTTCACTGCCTTATAAGGGTACGTCTCCCATCAGGGGGCTCCACCTTCATGACCTCATCTCAACTGAATAACCTCTCAAAGTCTCTCCAGATAACAGCACATTGGGGATTGGGTCTTCATTATATGAACTGGGAGGTAGGGCACTCACATTCAGTCCATAGCAATAATTTATGAATATATTTTTTAAAAATAAAATGAGTTAGCGTCGGGATCATCTGTAGATCAGAAGACTGGAAAGAGCTAAAGGCATAAGGGCTATCAATCAATTTCTGGTCAGTCAGTGAAGAAAATCACCATGAGGACTAGAAAAGTAAATTTGTCTCAGTGTAATTCCCATTGAACATTTCTTGCATACCAGGAACTTACATGCATTATCTCAATTAATCCTCACAACAGCCCTGTAAGTAAACTCACTTTCTTTGTGTTAAAACTCATATGCATCCTCTCTGATTCTCAGATGTATGCATTCTTAACAGCACCCCAGGATTTAGGATTCCTAAAGGAAGGCCAAGAGAAGGAATCTTGTGTTTTCCTAAGGCTCTGTCTCAGTCTTACTTCTGCTTTCTCATGATTTCCATTTCAGGTTTGTCATTGCTGTTTGAAATCATTTCTTTGGGCACAACACTGCCAAAAGGAGTAGATGAAAAGCAAACACTAATGTTTTGTTTGCTAAGTAAGGGGATATCCCTATTCTTTTCTAGGACAAAGAAACTTCAGCCTGGCTCCAGTGGGGCCTTTGCCCTGGTCACAGGTGAACATTGAGACTGGCTTCAGGTATGAAGCTCAGGTCTGTCTTCTCCCAGGAGGTGGCAGCAGCAGCAGCCTCAGCTTGCTGGAGAAATCAGATAGAATTCATCCTTTTGCCTGTTGGCATCCAAACCTAGAAATTACTGGTTCCAGAGACCACTCTATCCCTCTTTTGGTTTTCTGAGCTTGGTTTATGTCAGGGCACAGGGAGTGCAAGAACTGACAATGATTGCTCTATTAAGTGCCTAGTATTTTGGTAAACACTTTGGTCTAAGCTATGACCTTGAAGCATGTTTGAAGGAGGATCAGGAAGTCTTATGCCAGGGAAAAGAGTTTCAAAAAGGAACAGGCAGTAACTCAAACACATATCCACGCTACCACAAATCCAGAGGACTCCAGTTTACAATTTGGTGCCACACAAAGAATATAGATTCTAGACTCAGCCTCCCAGCTACCAGCCAGCTGACCTTGTCATTGAATCTGTCAGAGCCTCAGTTTCCTCTTCCACTCAGTGTGCACCAGATGATCTTTAAGCATCTGCTAATTCTTAAATTATGAGTTAGTACATTTTTGTTTTCTGTATTAAGTAAGCTCGGGCCTTCACTCTTTCAGAATTTTAAAAATCTCAGACATAACAGAGCACCATTGGTTCCAAGTAGAATTCCAGGTGAGCACAAATCCTGGTGAGCACTGCCAGCTGCCTAGGTGGTGGGCAGGAATCCCAGGAAATATCTAAACACCACACAGCTATGGACAAACTGTCAGCTGCTGGGGGTTGCTCTCCAAATTACCACATCTAAAATGAAGCTGACAAGATAATATTCGAAAAAGCAATTAACACTGATTCCTGGTGTATTTGGAACCAAAAGGCCGTTGGGGAAAAGTGAAAGTGGCTCAAAAAAGTACCCCAGCCCTCTGGGTAGAAATGTTTGAAGTTAAGGGGATTCATCAACTCAGGATCTTTCAGTGTATTTGTTCCATCACCACAATCAGGGCTCAACCTGGGCTTGTGAAGGAGGAAACTGAACTATCTCCTCTCATTCCCCCCGTACTTCATCCTGCTTTCTCTCACTTTCATTGCCTGGACTGCTTGAACTTTCATCCATTCATTCAGTAAACACTTGTTGGGCACCTACTATGTGCCTGGTGCTGGCATACACCTTGCTATTAAGGAGCTCACAATCCAGTAGTCAGATTTTAAGCAGAAAGCATTTAGAGAAGAACTAGCATGTAAAATATAAGGTCATAGTGATGGTTAGTGGTTGCATTATCTCTGTAAAGCCACAGGCCAAATATTTTTCCTTAATAACGCTATCTCCAGAACATAGTAGAATCATCTAGAGATAATCCTATAGGTCTATAGGCATTGGCTCCTGTGGGTCTGTCAAGGCAAACTTTTCTTCCTAGTTCATGTGAAAGTTATGCTGTTCGAATCCCTTCCTGGGTTAGGAAGCTTTGGCTCCAGAGGCTACTATAAAGTGAAATATTTCTGTTACCTGGTAGGAGAGGATGGGGCTGATTGTGGGCTTCCAGCTTCCTTTTCTCCTTAAGCATATCAGATAGGTGATGAGCAGGTTAAATAAGTTTCGGTGTTACTGAAACAGAGGGAACTGGGGAATGACAGATATAGGAGAGCATGATGATAGCAATTCTAGCTGGCTCTATACCAGAAAATACAAACAGGCTAGAAAGTAAGGGATCGCAGTGATGCCCAGTAGGATAAGGAACTGAACTGAGCTATACAGCACAACAAACAAGAATAGCAAACTATTTCTCCTGGTTCCCCATCTCGGATCCATCTGAGGCCATCAACTGATGTTTGTCTTCAAAGAGATACAAGATGCCCTCATCATGTCAGAATCAGGTCAAATCATTTCTCAAATGTAAATTTTTTATGGATACCTTTCTTACCATGTTGAAAATTTTGACTTATTTTCTTCCTGTGTATTTCCAAATAAGTTCAAAATGATTTCCTTCTCCCTCTACTTCTACAACCAGTTTTTAGCAATGCCAGCCACTAAATATGTAATACAATGTTTGAGAACTTCTGGCCTTCGGCCTAATTTTATCCAATTTAATGTTGGGGTCACTGTTCTCTTAGCCCTCCCAAAATAATCACCCTTACAACGGGGTTCTCGGATGAGCACATTTCTATGTGCAGCCAAGATTGAGAACTTTTCCTCCTTAGGTCTTAGGAGAGTGGCAGATAGGAAACTGCCTGTAACTGACTGCTGAGCTCTCCTCCTCCCTTTGGAATTTCTCCAGAGAAGTCAGCCTCCAGAAACCAGGTGTTGCAATGGCAGCTAGCTTGGACATCCAGTTATAAGGTTTCCATTTCAACTTTCCCACCTTATCCACCAGGTCTACAATTAAAATGATTTTAGGGCTTAGAGTTGTGAACAGTGGTTAATCAGCATTTCAAAGAGAATTGGTAGCAGGTGATGGTGGTATAAATGCCACATTCTAGGGATCCCCACATTCGTCTTAAAAACAAATCTAATTTTTTTTTTAAATCTCACACACTACCCAGTCATCTCCTCTTTTTTAATTCATGTTTCTTCTCCTTTCTGTTTCTACCTAGCTATCTCCTTCACCTGTTCCCCACCATATTACTGTCTTTTTGTCTTCTTCCCCTTATCCCTTGTTTATCTTTACTCTCAGCCTCTTCCTGTTCCTTCTACATCTGACCCCATTTCTTTTACTCTGTATTGTCTCCCCTTTATCCACAACACTTACCTCTCTCTATTTCATCTTCTTTCTCAAATGTGACTCTCAAGTTGACTATACCATAGAACAAAACCATTGTCAGATATTTATAGTTTTTTTTAGGGCCTACCTGAGACATATGGAAGTTCCCAGGCTAGGGGGTCAAATCGGAGCTACAGCTGCCAGCTTATGCCACAGCCACAGCAACATGGGATCTGAGTTGTGTCTGCAACCTACACCACAGCTCACAGCAGCGCTGGATCCTTAACCCACTGAGTGGGACCAGGGATCGAACTTGCATTCTCATAGATACTAGTCAGTCCACTGAGCCACGACAGTGGCTTAATTATTATTAAATAAGATGTTTTGTTGTTAATTTTAAAAGCAGATAAGTTCTGAAAATGCTGTATTTTTCTCTCCAAGGAGGAAAAAAGAATAACCTGCTTATAGCACTCCTTAAATACTAACTATAATTATTTTTCTTATAACTTCTTGTTTCACCTCAGATTACTTTTTTCAGGTAGTTCAGTGACCCTCAATAGAAAAATGGTTCTCTGTTCTTCAGTAATCCTGACAGCAGCAGCTGACATCAGTATAGAAAGAGAAGCAAGCTAAAAACAGTTGTTGAGTGTATGCACCCTGAATTGCATATTCAGTTGCAAAATCATCATGATTATTATTATAATTGCAGAGGGGAGGCATTTAAATAATTGTTCAAAGTGTCTTCTTGAGGAAATAACTAAATCAGGGCCAGCTGTCACAAACCAACCTACAATAATAATCCCGTATGTGCATCTTCAGTATTCATGGCAACTTATCAATAACAAATTTAAGCATTCATCTAATGTCCTTAAGCAACCTAGAAAATAACAAACAAACCTTGATCAGATCCTGTGTCTCACTTGGTAGTGACCTGTGTTTGTAAGCAGTGTCCCAGAGCAATCTTAGACTCATACACCACAAAACAAAATTGCACCATCAATTCAGTGGCAAACCGGGGTGGGTGGTCCAGCATCCATCTGCTGTGTCACTAAATCTAGGTACACAGGCAGTGTGAAAACCAGGTAGATACATCAGCAGACAACTGTGGGACTTAGATGAAATATCCACAATGGTAGACATGTTTTATTGATTTGAAATTTGTAAACGAATGGGAACTGTGAGAAAAGAAGGAAGGTCTTGTTTTTAGTTTACTTGTGAAATCACCCAAAAATATTTGAGATTTTCTCCTCCCAAGATACACCTGTGAAATGACTAATAGAAATTAAGTGAGCCTGCTCCAGGAACTGAATGTGCCACTTCACTGGGAACAGAAAATGTTCCCCTGATAGAGGCTGTCCTCTTAGATTAGTACCTTGGGTGTTTTAAAGAGACTCAGCCAGACACAAATGTGGTGCATTTAAAAAGAGCAAGAATCATCCAAACGCCTTTGCAAATTTTCCCCATATCTCAGTACTTTTGAGTCATATCTGAACTTCCACAGTCCTGAAAAAACATCAGGAGAGAGGGAGAAAGAAAATTTCCTGTCGCCCTGTCTTTTTCTTGCTGGCTACTGTAGCCTTCCAGTAGGAGGTCTGGCTAAAGGCCTGGCCCAAGAAATTTTAGAAAAGTTCCAAAAATCATACACCCAGTTACAGTGGCTCAATACTATTTGCATATTTATATCCCTAGCTAAAATCAATTTTCCCACATACAACCTCATCCTGTTTCAGTAATTTAAATATTTTCTACAAAAGTATCAGAAGGGGCAATGACTGACATTTTAAAAGTTGTTTCAAGGCACGATCTATATATACATATTTTTTCTTTATTGTAAAACACTACCATAATGAAAATAAATTCAAACTTCAAAAAGGCTTAAAATGGAAAGAAACATCTCCTTTCTACTCTTATCCCAAGATCAGCATTATTAACTATTTCTTACCTTTTTTTTTTTTTTTTTTGCTTTTTTCTGCCACACATGCAGCATGTGGTAGTTCCCAGGCTAGCTGTTGAATCAGAGCTACAGCTGCTGGCCTACGCTGCAGCTCAGCAACACAGGATCTGAGCCGCATCTGCAAACTACAGCGCAGCTCACGGCAACGCCAGATCCTTAACCCCCTGAACAAGGCCAGGGATCGAACCCACATCCTCATGGATCCTAGTTGGGTTTGTTAACTGCTGAGCCAGGAAGGAAACTCCAATTAACTATATCTTGTGTATATTTTCCGGATAGGCATATACAATATACATACCATTTTTCCACAAAGCAGATCACAAAATACACAGTGTTCTATTGCGAGATAGTAGAAAATACATACATTGAACTATGCCACAGTTCCAGCACGGAGCTCCTAAAACGCTTCTAAGTTCCTCAGTGATAAGAGCACTGGGAGCAACTTTTGTTCTAATATTTGGTCTTTGACCCTGCTTCCTAACCAAGGTCCTAAATACCTTTGAATTTCCTGGGTGACAGTAGTGTCTTTTGTCCTAGAGAGGTGAGCTACTGGATGGCTCCTGGATGAGAGCTGGTCCCCAGAAAGACCAAGCCAGGATTAGAAGCTTGCAATTTTCAGTCCCACCACTCAGTCGCCAGAGAGGGAAGAAGGACTAGAAATGGAATTAATAATTGATCATGCTTATGCAATGAAGCCTCTATAAAAATCCCAATAGTGTAGGGTTTAGAGGGCTTCGAGATAGGTGAACACTTCCACCTAATTGGAGCATGAAGCACCCCAAGTTCATAGGCTCCGGTGCAGAGATCTTTCCAGACCTTGCCTTATGTATCTCCTCATCTGGCTGTTCATCCATATCCTTTGCATTACCCTTTATTATAATAAACTGCTAAATAAGTGTTTCCCAGAGTTCTGTGAGCTGTTCTGGCAAATAATTCAATCTAAGGGGCGAGAGGTCATGGGAATCTCTAATTTGTAGCCAAATCAGGCAGAATTTGTAGGTAACCTGGGAACCTACTACTTGAGATTAACATCTGAAGTGGGGGACAGTCTTGTGGGACTGAGTCCTTAACTGGTGGGATCTGACTCTCTCTCAAGTTAGATAGTGTCAAGATTGAATGAAATTGTAGAACACCAAGCTGGTGTCAAACAAAGAATTGCTTGGTTTGGGGAAACCCCCACATATCCAGTGTCAGAAGTGTTGTTGAGTGTGATAGTGTGAGAGTAAAGGAGAGACACACAGGAGGAAGAGGGAGTTTTTCCTAAACACCTATTCCTTGCTTCATTCATTTAATATCAAAGATATTTCCATGTCAGCACATACATATCTTCAAAAATCTTTTAATTGTTGATTGTGCCTTAATTTAACCAATGCCCCATGGATAAGCATTTAAATCATTTCCTCTTATTGTTATAAACAGTGTTTAGGTGAATATCTTTATATGTGCGTCATTGGGAATTTGTATGACTCTATCTTAGGATAAAGTCCTATAAGTGAAATTGCTAGGTCAAAATATATGTACATTTAAATTGGGTCAGATGTTCCCAAATTGTAATCCCCAAATGTTTGTTCCACGTTTCATAAACAGTATAAGTTAACTGACACCCTTGTCAAAACTGAATTTTATCAAACTCTCTGCTTTTTGTTGATCTGATAGATAAAAATTGTCTCACATTGTTATGATTTGCACTTTTCTAAGCACTACTGAAGTTTTTTTTTCAAGCAGTTTTTGCTATTCTTATTTATGAAATATTTGTTCATATTCTTTGCCCATTTTTCTGTTCGTTTTTTCCCCTTGTAAAAGTGTAAGATCTCTTTATATGATAAACAAACTTTTTTTCTGTTGAGTTACAAATTTTTTTCTCCTCTGCCCTTTGTCATTTGTTCAATTTATGGTGGTTTCTTGTTGTTGCCATATTTGTTTTGGCCATAAAAAAGTTTTAAGCGTTTTATGCTAAAGCATTTATCAACATTTTCATTTTTGGTTTCTGAGTTTTGTCTCTGTTTTAACTCTCTTGCAAGATGGGCCTCCTTACAGTTGCCTAAACTTTAATGCACCAGGGCATGATTTGAATTCCACTATATCATAGGTACAGGTGAAAAAAATTAGATTTTGGAGTTCCCGTCATGGCTCAGTGGAAACGAATCTGACTAGTATCCATGAGGACACAGGTCCGATCCCTGGCTTTGCTCAGTGGTTTAAGGATCCGGCATTGCCGTGTGCTGTGGTGTAGGTCACAGACGTGGCTTAGATCTGGCGTTGCTGTGGCTGTGGAGTAGGCCAATGGCTACAGCTCTAATTCGACCCCTACCTGGGAGCCTCCATATGCTGTGGGTGCGGCCTTAAAAAGATAGAAAAATAAAAATAAAATAAAAGGGTTTTTTTTATAGCTTAATGAATTTTATTTCAATTATAGGTGTACAAAAATCATCACAAGTCAATTTGATAGATTTTGTGTCCCAGACCCACAGTGCATCTCCCCAACCCCCAGACTGTCTTATTTGAAAAACCAAGGTTTTCCAAAGTCTGTGAGTAATTGTCTGTTCTGCAAAGAAGTTCATTGTGTCTTTTTAGTTTCCACATGTAAGCGGTAGCATTGGGTGTTGCTGTCTAATTGTCTGACTGATTTCACTTTGCATGATAATTTTTAGGTCCATCCATGTTGCTATAAATGTTGTTATTTCGTTCCTTTTAATGGCTGAGTAATATTCCATTGTGTGTATGTACCATATCTTCCCTATCCACTCCTCTGTCGATGGGCATTTAGGTTGTTTCCATGACCTGGCTATTGCATAGAGTGCTGAACACTGGAGTACATGTGTCTTTTCGAGTCATGGTTTCCTCTGGATAGATGCCCAGGAGAGGGATTGCTGGATCAAATGGTAATTCTATAAAATAAAAGTTTTTTAAAAATTTGATTTTACTGTGGAAAGAGGGAACTCATGATGTCAAGGTCTTTAAGAGAAGGGAAGGCCCTGAGACCCCATCCTCTTAGTGTCTCTAACTAACCTGCTGGCCTCACAGAATTGTTTTCCAGAGAAAGGAATTCTGCCCCTCTTTTGGTCTTCTTGTATAGAGCAAGTTTGAGAGTAGCCGTATCAGTGAAAGGAATAATCAGACTGTCTTGGCAGCAGGCAGCCTAGATTTTGGTACCAACTCTTTACCAGAGTTGTCTGGGAGGCACACACAAGCTGCTCGGCACCTAGACTTTTGGCCTCATGGGATATTACTGCACGAGAGAAAGGAAACCAGTGGTCCCACAAGAAGCTGAACTTGTGTATAGTTCCTCAGGCTGGGAGAAGCCCTCTTCCTCACCTCCAAACCCCTGTATGTGGTTTGAGCTAAAATCTATACTTTGAGCTAAAATCTATACTTTGCTGTATAGCAGAAATTGGCACATTGTAAATCAACTATACTTTAATAAAAAAAGAAAGTTTCCAAAACCACAAAGCTGAAAAGAATGATACAATGATGCCTCTATATTCTTCATCTAGATTAACCAATTGTTAACATTTTGTCACCTTTGCTTTACCTTTCTCTATAAATATATGTTTTTATCCGTTGAAGCATTTGAAAGTAAGTTGAATACTTTATGATGGTTCACGCAAAGTAATTTAGTATATATCTCCTAAGAATAAAGGCATTCTGTAACCTAACTGTAATACCATTTTATAGGCCTAAGAAAATTAACATTTCAGTATTTTTAATTCCACATTCAAATTCCTCTAATTGTCCAAAATATCTTTTATAAACTTTTTTTTTTTTTGATTCAAGATCTTAAGGTCCATACATTGCATTTACTTCTGTCTCTCTAGTCCAGTATCCTAAAGTGGACATTTAGCAATGCCTGGAGATACTTTTGATTGTCACAACTGGGATGCTACTGGCATCAGGTAGATAGAGGCCAGGGATGCTGCTAAACATCCTAAAATACACAAGGCAACCCCTGTAGCAGAAAATTATCTGACCCGAAATGTCAATTAGTGCTAAGATTGGAAATCCTTGCTCTAGTCTATCTAGAACAATCTCCTCACTTTGTTGTTGTTTTTCATGATTCTGCTTGTAGTATCGAGGCCAGTTGTAATGCAGAATGTTCTACACTCTGGAATTTTCTGATTTGTTCCACTTGATTAGTTTCCAGTTAAACATATTTGGCAAGGATATTACATAGATCATTGTAACAGTTATTACCACAGAGCAACCTACCCCAAAACTCAGTGGCTTAATATGAATAACCATTGGCTAGCTAAATTCTGCTGATCTGGGCTGGGCTGGGCTATGCCCAGCTGATTTTGGTTAGACTCATTCATGAATCTGTGTGCAGCTGATAGACTGACTGAGGGCTGGCTGGTTTAGTAAGACTTTAGCTGAAATGACTAGGCCCAGCCCCATTCATCTGTCACACTTAGCAGGCTAGCACTGGCCTATTCTCATGGAAGAGGCAGGGGTCTGAAAAAGAGTGAAAGCATGCAAGATCTTTTGAGGTCTAGGCTTAGAACTGGCTCTCTATTGCTTCAATTGCATTATGTTGGTGAAAGAAGGTAACAAATTCAGCCCAGCCTCAAGTGGTAGAGAAATAAACTCTGTCTCTTGACGGGAGTTGCTGCAAAGTCACATTGCGAGGGATGTGCCCATTGCTATCAGTCTGTCACACTGACACTGTGTACCTCTTGTTGCATGATATCAGGAAGTATATAAGACAGGTGGTTCCACTGTTAGTGATGTTCAGATCTGATACCTGCTTAAGTGGTAACTGACAGAACTCTCCTTTGGAAAACTCTATCTTTCATATTTGCAAGTTGATATTTTGGTGTATGGTGTCTATCCTGTTTGCCATTGGATTAGTTTCCTAGAGTCGCTATAACAAAGTACCCACAAATTGGCTGGCTTAAAATAAAAATTTATGCCTCGTGGTTTGGGAGACTAGAAGTATGAAAACAACGTGTTGGTGGACTCCATCTGAAACCTTAAGAGAAAATCCTTCCTTGCCTCTTCCAGCTTCTGGTAGCCCCAGACGTTCCTTGGCTTGTCGGTGCATCACTTCAATTTGTTCTCAAATTGTCCTCACATTGTTGATCTTCACATGGCATTCTCCATGTGTCTCTGTACAGGACTGTTCTTATAAGGACACCAGTCACTTTGGATGGGATCCCATCCCACTCCAGCACGACTTCATCTTAACTAATTACATCTGCAATGAACCTATTTCCAAATAAGATCACCTTCCAGGGACCTGGGGATTGAATTTCAACATGCCTTTTTTTTTGGGAAACATAATTCAACCCATGACACCTATCAACCCTTCACCCATGGGTTTTGTCATCCATTGATAGTCAGTGATTGAATCAGTTATTATGCTGAGGTTTGCATAATGCTATTTTTCTTAAGCTTCATTTCTTCAACATTTATTAGCTGGCATTTTTCTGTCAAGAAAAATTTTTGTTTTTTTATTTCTCCCCTATCTCTTCTTATGTCTCCCCTATCTCTTCTTTCTTTGCTCCCACCATTTAAAAAAATCACGTTAAATGTGTGGCTTTTTCTTTTTATACAACCATTGTTTTTATACAACCATATAACAAAACTTTGATGATCGAATTATCTCAAATTTGGCTAGTTAGAGCCCATAGTCAACTCCTAATGAATGAAAGTACAGTAAATATTTAAACTTTTATTAAATTTAAAATTCTTCTTTTTAAAATATGACTACTCCCACTAATCTATCCCTTAGGACCTACTTCTGCTGTTCAGATAAGTCAGGGTTCATATTTTTCTCCCTGGTGAGACTCTGTGAAAAGTCTCATCATCATTGCTAAAGCATAACCATAAAAAAGGTGTCATTTATTGAGTATTCCGCTCTACGTATGTTGTTTACATTGTCATAATAACTGTGTCTTTGTAGTGTTACTACATACAACTCTGAGGCTCCATGTGAGATACTGGAAAGAGCATGGATTTGCAAGCTGACAATTGAATGCTGACTCTATTAGGTATGTGATTTGGGGCCTCTGTAGGCCTAGGTTTATTTACATATACTGTGGGAATGATGATACTTTCCTCACAGATTTGATCCAGCAGCTTCCCTAACCTAGAGCAGGTGTTTATTAGTTCTCTTCTTTCCATATCCTGATGACAGGTCATGACTTCTAGGTCATGTTGGATTAATGACAATGCCATAGAGTCCACTAGCAATTAATCAGGAGTTGATCAGTTTTATTAATTCAGAGTGTTAATTAATCATTATGAATTAAAGGTAGCTTTACCTAAGTTTTAGCTAAAATTTACCTTTATCTTTCGAAAAAAACATTTTTCTTATCAATTTCTTAATAGTGTGAGAAAGAGGTCATATCTCCTCAACTTAAGAGAACGACTTTGGGGGCAATCATTTGCATTTTACATGCATGTTGTGAATCTCATTTACAAATCAGTCTTCAAAATATGTAGACTCAATTTTCTTCACCTGAAAATAGTACATTCATTCATTCCACAAATAGTATTGAGTACCTACTATGTGCCAAGCGATGTTCTAGGTACTTGGGGTACATCAGAGAATAAAATAAACATTCCTGCCCTTATTTATCTTCCAGCTGGGAGAGATAGGTGAAAACCAAATAAATTTGAAAATTGCATAGAGTATTAGAAGCAGGTAAGGGATCATGAGAAAACTAAACAAAGCAGGGGTGTACAGGAGGGGGTTACTATTTTAAATAGGGTTGTCATCATTTAAAAGATGATAGTTGAGCAGTTTCCATCATGGCTCAGCGGTAACGAATCTGACTAGTATCCACGAGGATTCCAGTTTGATCCCTGGCCTCGCTCAGTGGGTTAAGGATCTGGAGTTGCTATGAGTTGTAGTATAGGTCGCAGATGCGGCTTGGATCCCGTGTTGCTCTGGCTGCAGTGTAGGCCAGCAGCTACAGCTCTGATTTGACCTTTAGCTTGGGAACTTCCATATGCCATGGATACGGCCCTAAAAAAAAAAAAAGACAAAAAAAAAGATGATAGTTGAGCAAAGACTTGAAGGAGGTGAGTAATTGGTCTTGTGGCCAATCTGGGAGAACAACAAATACAAAGGTCCTTGGGTGGGAGTGCGCTTGGCCTGCTGGAGGCTCAGCAAAGAGGCCAGTGTGGCTGGAGTGCAATGAATGAGGGGAATAATTTTATTTATCTAACACTTAAGTAGCCCTTACTAGTAGCACTATTTCAAGCACTTAAGAAAATTAAGTAATCTTCCCAACAACTACGTGAAATGGGTACTGTTTTTCTCTTTTCCAGAGGAGTAAACTGAGGCACAGGATGGTTGAATAACTGCCCCCAAATCACATAACTATCAAATGATAGAGCTGGAACTAGAACTCAGGTAGTCTGTCTCTAGAGACTTTTTTTTTTTTTTCTTTTTGCCTTTTCTAGGGCCGCACTCGCGGCACATGGGGGTTCCCAGGCTAGGGGTCTAACAGGAGCTGTAGCTGCCAGCCTTCACCACAGCCACAGCAACGCGGGATCCGAGCCACGTCTGCAACCTACACCACAGCTCACGGCAACGCCAGATCCTTAACCCACTGAGCAAGGTCAGGGATCGAACCCGCAACCTCATGGTTCTTGGATTCGTTAACCACTGAGCCACGATGGGAACTCTTCTAGGGACTGTTGATGCTCTTAAACACCTGAGTATGCTATTCTGCCTCCTAGTTACTAAGAGATGAGATCCAATAACTGGAGACTAGATTCCAAAGGCCATTAGAGGCCATTGGTAAGGATCCGGGTTTTTATTCTGAGTGATACAAGTTTTGAACAAAAGCATGAGGCAGTTCCCTTGTGGCACAGCAGGTTTAGGATCTGGTGTTGCCCCAGCTCTGTTGCAGGCTGCAACTGCATCATAGATTCGATCCCTAGTCTGGGAACTTCCACATACCACAGGTGCAACCAAAAAAGAAAAGAAAAGAAACAAACAAACAAACAAACAAAACAGAGTGTTATGTGTGTTTTTTGTTTTGGTTGTTGTTCTGGGAATTGCCAAAAATATTTACATACTTTAGGTATGTGTTACTCTTGGCTTCTCTCTTTTTTTTTTTTTTTTTTGGCCCTGCCTGTGCCGTATGGAAGTTCTCAGGCCAGGGACCTAACCCAAGTCACAGAAATGACAATGCTGATTCCTTAACCTCTAGATCACCAGGGAACTGTCTCTTGGTATCTAATATGCTTATGTAAAGTCAAAATGATTTTAATTTATGAGAACAAAGAAATTTTGATGTGTATAATTTAGAGGTGACATCCTATCAAATACCATTTGTGTAAGAGGCATCTCTTCTATTTCTAAAGTCTTATAGGAACCTCTTTATTTTGTGGACCTAGCAATACTAATGTATTTATTTAACTGCTTTCTGGGGCCAACAAGGCAAAATTTTGACCAAAAAACTTTATTTTTCTACTTGGAAGGGAAAAACAGTTTAGGAGAAAATGGTTATTCAAGATATGTCCTTTCTACACACCTCAGGTGATGGGTTAGCAGTGCTGCCATCTTGGGGCTTCATGTGTCAGCACGCTGTGGGGATAACACGATCTCATGTTGAGCTCCATGACCTCAAGTGCAGCTGCCCCTGAGGCTGACTAAAGGACTCCAGTTCAAGCTACCAACCCTGCTCAAGATGAATTTAGGAGCAATACATGCAGAGTCAGCCTAGAGAAAAGAAAGCACTGGGAAGATTGCACAGTCATCCGAGAATGATAGTAATGATCATAATTGCCATAGTTTATTTAGCATTTACTGTATTTCTAGCATCATACCAAATGCTTTACAAGCAAGAGCTATATAGTATCATCATCCCCATGCTATGGGTAAAGAAACTAAGGCTTAAAGAGATTAAGTAAATTGCCCGAGATCATATACAACTATAACGTAAGTGCCCCTCTGCCTGTTTCCAAAGCCCATGTTCAGACTCGCTTATTCTGTGCTGTATAGGAAGCGCTATAGTTATTCCTTCTGTATCCCTCAGAACACTTCCTAGAGGTGGTTCCAGTTCCGACTCAGCCACCACAGCAACTGACTTGCTTTTTTTGGGCCCAAGTAGCCCTACTACCTTGGGCTGGAGTTTATCTGCCACTTTCCCAGCCTGGCCTTCCCCCTTAATTGCCACTGAGCAGCTAGGTTCTTCAGCTACATACCATGAATTTCTGGCTTCTCTCTCCATTCCCCGAGCAGGATTAAAGGCCACGCCATAGAGCACTGGCTGTGGTTTGCTAAGAGACTAACAATGGGAAAGTATGACATAACCTGGAAGGATGAGGAAAGAAACTCCTGGTGTGGTAAATTTTGATCAGTGGGAAACAGGAGGGAATCATGAAGATGGATTCTTTTTCCTTTCTGCTTCCCGAGAACTTACTTGAGCATGTTTTCGCCATAGTGCATGTCTGGAGTTATTCTGCATGGATATGCAGGCGTACCTACTGTCTCTGCAGATTGTTCAAACATCATCTTGCATTGCTTCCTGTCTTTCTCAGTCTCTCTTTCCTTTTTCTCTCACTCTTACTGCCTGGGATTACATCTCTGAAATGAAGCATTAGCATTAATTCTTGGTTTGAGTTCTATTTTTCTAGAAAACATAGGCTAAGATGTTAAGACCCAGTTTCTCTCTATGGAACCACCGTTTCCTAAATTCTCTTGGCTCAGAGCCAGGCTTCCAAAAATGTATTCCAAAAGATAATCACTGATAAGAGTATTGTCGGTATTATTAGTATTCCTGATAGAATTCATATATTGCTCCAAAAAAATGTCATTTATTTGGAAGAAAATAAAAATAATTAAAAAGGAGTTCCCATTGTGGTTCAGCAGGTTAAGAACCTGACATAGTGTTCATGAGGATACAGGTTCAATCCCTGGCCTCACTCAGTGGGTTAAGGATCTAGCATTGCCACAAGCTGCAGTGTAGGTCACGGATGCAGCTAGGATCCCACGTTGCTGGGGCTGTGGTGTAGGCCCACAGCTGCAGCTCTGATTCAACCCCTTTCCCAGGAACTTCCACATGCCACAGGTGCAGCCCTAAAAAGAAAAAAAGAAAAAAAAATTGAAAGGAGCCTTGGTAGTAAAAAGATTCTGAACCTGTAGCTCAAAACTAGCCTCAACTGGAGATCCACTCATGCTCTGAAGTTCTCATGACTAGCTTTGCCTTCCTTTCTGGTCTTCTCCTGGCTTGGGTCCGCATTATTCTCACTTAGACTATTACAACACCTTCCTAATTTATCTTCCTGTTTCCACATTTTCCTACTTCTCTTCTAATCTGAATACCATTGCCATCTGATAAATAGCCCTAAAAGCTGATTTTATCTTATTCTCCCATGTTCAAAAACCTTCAGTAACTTCTCACAGCCCGTAAAATAATGTCTGAAGTTCCTTCTAAAACAAATCTTCACTCAAGGCTCTCCACAAACTTTTGTGACCTACATTTCCAGCTTTAATACCCACAATAGCGTTTCTCTATTTGAATTACCCCACCAGCTATTCAGGGCTTCTTGCTTTCCCCAAACATGTGTTGTGCTTTTCTGAACCCACCATGCCTCTGGACAACAGAAGTACTTGTGGGTTTTGATAGCCTCCCTTGGGAAGCATCAGAATGCCTGCCACACCCATAACCAGGAATTTCTAATAGGACAGCCAATTATGTATCAACTTATTCTGCCATTTTAAACAAAACCGTTTAGTTCAGGAAGCAGGCACCTAACGTAGAGCAATAAACTTAGGCTAATGTGATGGCTTGTCACGGAGGCTCTGCCTAACTGCTTATATTTGATGTAAGCAGTCAAGCCAGTCAGGCCCTTTGGAGGAGTTGGATATGAAATATAGAGAAGGAATCAGCAGTTAGCAGTGGGAAGAAGCTAAAAGTTCACAGAGGGAAGGAAGAAAGCTGACAGCACGTAACCGGAATTCATGAAGCAATAGAAGCTGCGAGATAGAGAAAAGAATAGAAAGTACTTAGTAGCACGGGCAGCAGAAGCGGAGAGTCACAATAATAGCAGATAATTAGAGTACAAAGCAACAGATATTTACTGCTGAAGAGCCCACAAGATAGATAACCCAGCTGCTATGGCTGTGTTGCGTGCTGAATCACCGTCCAGTCCCCATTGGTCATTACTTAAACTTAGATTGAGGCAACCTGAGTCCATCTCTGTTCTGGAAATTAAATTTTTGCTTCTCATTGTCTCTATCAGTCAAGATCATGGCTGGAAACCAAAGGCACCCTGAGCTGGGATTTTGAAAATAGTTTGATGGAGACACTATTTACAAGGATGTAGCCAGGGTTTTTGGCACGTAAAAAGAATATTGAGGTACCCAAGGACTAGCAAGTGTGGAAACCCAGGGCTGAAGAGACAAGGGGTGGAAATGGTGTTATGAGAGTCCCACAGGAGCCAGAGCTGGGAAGGGGTATAGCTGCTGCCAGAACTGTGGTGCTAAAGCGGGAAGAAAGAAGAAATACCTCAACCTCTTTTTCCGCCTACCCTCTGATAGTTGCTGATACCTCCTGTTGGCGAAATCCAACGGTAAGCCAGAGGGCAGTGGGTCTATGTGAGTCATCTCTGGATGACAGCCTCACCAGGCACAGAGTAGGGCAGAGGAGCATAGGAGGCTGCTATGGGCTAAGTAGTGGTGCCTCAGAAACAAAACAAACAAACAAAAAAATTGCTCACATGCTACTCCGTGGAACCTGAGAAAATTATATTACATGGCTAAAAATGTAATTAAATTCGGGCTCCTTTGTGGAGAAGCGTATCCTAATTTACGTGGGTGGGCCCTAAATGCAATCACATGTATCCTAATAAAAGAAGAAAAGGAGGAAGCAATGTGTCCACAGAATCAGAACCGGAATAAAGTGGCCACTTAAAGCCTGGAGCCATCAGAAGCTGGAAGAGACAAGAAGCAGATTCACCCCTAGAGCCTTCGCAGGGAGCCCGGTCCTGCCAAAACCTTGATTTAGGACTTCTTGCCTTCAGAATTTTGAGAAAATAAAATGCTGTTGTTTTACGCCACCCTGTCTGATAATTTGTTATAGCAGCCACAGGAAACTAATACAGGGGCCAAATGGAGAATAACCAGCATGAAATCTATTTATCTCAAATGCCTCTTTGACTACAATGATAGTCCTAATCACCTTGGCTGGAAAATCTTTTGCTTACTGTCTGTATTCCCTTTGGTACTCCTTTTTCGACCACTCATAGGATTCCAGTTAAATGCTCCTAAATTATAGTTACTTTTGCATACAAATATCTTTTCCTCCTAACCAGATTATAACATTCTCCTTTAGAACAAGAACCTTGTCTTGCACATCTTTGTATCCCATGAAAATCCTAGCACAGTACTTTGAACAGAGTGCACATTCTGTAATTGGTAAATGAGAACGAAAGCTTCCATTTGTCCACCTGTAAATGGAAAATGACAATTTCCACTGACTTGCCTTTCAGAGATAATAATGGCAATGTTTCCTGGAAACAATTTCTGTACCTGTAACAGAATGATACATCTGAAACACCCATTCCTGCTGGAGAAATTTCTTTAAAAATTTTTTTAGTTTTAGTGTGTCCTCTATTCCAAGTGGAACTGAAACTGCTTGTAGTTTCAGCCCAAGGAGAAAAAGGCAGGGGACAATTAAGAAAATATAAGAGCTGAGTGTTGATGTTTTCTCAGGAACTTTGATTCATCCAGTAAATTTTTATTGAAGGATTATTATGTTAAAGTACAGTCCATAAATGTTGGGGGCAACATACACACACACACACACACACACACATACACACACACACATACACACACACACACTCACACACACACACACACACACACACGACATAATTCCAAGTAAGTAGTTGTCACACAACGTGATGAAAGCTTTTTATGAAAAACAAAATGTTGTGGGACCAGAAGGAAGAGAATGATAACTCTATTGATGGAAGGTTTCACCAAAAAAAAGAAAAAGAAAAGTCACATTCAAGCTGGTCTTTTAGGACTTCATCAGACAGAGCAAAGTCAAAGGCATTTGGAGACCAAGAGAAATAACTTTGCCTGAGCTATTGCCAAAGCAAACCACACCCTCAGCTCAGCCCTATTGTATCCACAAAGACCTATTTTTATTCACTATCCTCCCTGCTACGTTTTAAGAGAGGAAGAGGATGCGGAGGACCTATTTTGCACCTGGGTATTTTATGCTTCAAGGAAAGGAGATTATCGGGAAGGAGAGGAGAGGTTGACTCTGACAAGCCCAGCAATGATGAGTCCAAATAAGCCATCCCATCCCATAATGAGTTAATGAAAGCTCTTGCCTTTCCTGAGCTTCTCTCCCATTTCTGAAAACTGAGCTAGGCTCTGCTGTGAGTGTATGTGATAGCAGGGCATGAACAGCTCTGCGGAAAGCAGGCGAGGAATCCCCTGGTTTCACTGCCCCAACCAGGTGGCACTTCTTTGTGGCAACCCCCACCCCATGCGGATTATGCATTCCTGAAGTTCTTTGTCCTCCCCTAGGCTGACCTTCAAATGGCTCCTTGAGAGACAGCTCTGCCCGGGCACAACCTAACCTCTCCTAGCCCAGCCTTGCTAAGGCCTCTAAAACTGGAACTGTGCTGCTTAGGAGTGGGAGGAGAAACTCGGGAAAGCAACCAGGAGAGAGGGAAAGACCATCCTAAACCCACTGAGGGGCAGAGGGTTCCCCATCCTCAACCTATAGCTTCTACTGAAAAATGGGGAACCCAGGCACCCAGATTCCAGCCTGAAAGTACACATCGCTTGTCCTTGTTTTCTCAAGAAGCCTCTACCTTCCAGACCTTGCCAGAAAGCCGGCGGCATTTTCCTGAAGCAGTAATAACAAGGACAGAGCGTTCTAGCCTGCTGGAGCCTGCTGGCTGGTCACTCTTTCCACTGCCTTTTGTTTTCATGCATCATTCCCTCACTTGCTTCTCAGATTCCTCAGGGCTTTGAAAAAGCCACAAATGCTCCACACAGTGACACCACCCAGCGGGCTAGCAGACATTGCTGACATGCACCCTGCCCTAAGTGGTGTCATGTACGCAAGTCCCAACAACTGGTACCCAACCGCATACCTAGTAAGAGGCGAGACAGCTTCCAGAAAGTGAACATTGTCCCCCATCAGCCCAGCTGGCATAGGTGGGACTTTAGGTCAAGAACCAGCCAGGGGACTTGTCAGTCACATACCTGTGTTGGTTTCAGGACACATCTACAAAGTATGTTGGACCGTGGTACTTCTCTGCCTTTTCCTCAACAATCTAAATGCAGCCAACATGGATGTTACCAACAAAGTGCTAGGGCGCTTGCACTGTGCCAATTCACAAACCAATGATTTGCTATTTCAAATATTAGTTTATGCACATATGCATATACTGAGCTGATGCTGTCAAAGATAGCTATGTTTCAGTATCACCTGTGGCCTGTTTCGAACCACACTGCAGAGCTACCCTATCAGAATCTATGAAAATAGGACCCAGATACATGGCTTTAAAAAAAAAAAACACTTGACAGTGTTGGTTAGAATATGGGACAAGAGAAATTCTCGTCTATCATTGATAAGAGGGGTAAAAAAAGTTTAGTTACTGTGGAGAATAATTTGAAGAGCAATCTAGTGAAGCTGAGAATGTGTGTATGCTAGTCCCTAACAAATTCTGTTCTAGATATACTCCCTAGAAGAACCCTCACATGTGAGCCCAGGGAGGCACATGCCAGGCCACTAATTATGTCATGATTTGAAATAGCAAAACCTAGACATGACAAATATCCATCCATAGAATAGATTCTAGAATATTTATACAATGGGACTTATATTGCAGTATTATATAGTATAACATTACTATATTGTAAACAATGGACTAGCTCTACAAGTATCACATGGATAAATCTGAAAAACATGATGTTAAATAAGTTTCAGAAAAATATGTACACTATTTGTGTACATATTTAAACACCAAAAGCACATATATTGTACAATAAAAATATAAAAACATATGTGGGATTTCCACCATCCTCAAGAGACTGATTACCTCTGAGGAGAGAGGGGGATGGAATGGCCTTTTTTGTAATGAAAATGTTTTATTTTTGTTTTTAAGTTATTAAGCAAATACGGCAAGTTGTTATCATTTATTAAATCTGGGTAGTGGATATATGTTCCACTGGTAACTCTGAGAGTCATCCATAGCAGAAGGATCTCATAAGATTTTTAGGATTCTCAAATACTAACATTAAAAGTTTGTTTATGAGGATGGTTCATATACGTGAGACTTCAGATCCTTTCTACTCTGTTTTTTCCAGATCTCTCCAACTTTCATTGTCTCTCCATCCCCTGAAATTTGCTAGAGCTCTAATTATATGTAGCATTCACTCGGCAAACCTGTATTTCCCTGTACATTGCTGAAATGGGCTATTATTTACTCAATAAGTTTGTGTCTTATTTCTTGAATTAGGCTATAAGCTTCTTCAGAACAGGGACCATGTCTCGTTAATTTTTGTATTTTCTATAATATCTAACATAGTGCCTTACACAGAGTAAGAGGTAAAGCATCATGATTAAGAATTCAAGATGAAACAGGTTCGGAAACGTGCCAGGATATAAAAGCAATGTACAAAAACCAGTTGTATTTCTATATACTAACCACAAACAATCAGAAAATGTAATCCTATCCAGATCTTAGCTCTTCCTTCCCTCCTTCCTTCTTTCCTTCCTTCCTTCCTTTCACTACACCCTCAGCTTATGGAAGTTCCCAGGCCAGGGACTGAATCTGAGCTGTAGCTACATCCTTTGCCACAGCTGCAGTAATGCTGGATCCTTAACGCACTCTACTGGGTCAGGGATGGAACCTGAACTGCCACAGAGACAATGCTGGATCCTTAACCCACTATGCCATGGCAGAAACTCCTCTTTCTTTCTTTTCTTTCTTTCTTTCTTTCTTTCTTTCTTGCTTTCTTGCTTTCTTCTTTCCTTCCTTCCTTTCTCTCTTTTGTTCGTTCGTTCTTTCTTTTCTTTCTTTCCTTCCTTCTTTCTTTCTTTCTTTTACAAAAATTGACAAGCTGATGCCATATTTCATATGAAAATATAACCCAGAATAACCAAAACACTCTTGAAGAGGAAGAACAAATTTGGAAGATACACTTTTCCTGATTTCAAAATCTACAACAAAACTATAATAATCAGGGCCTAAGACATAAGATCAATTGCATAGACTTGATTGTCCAGAAATAAACTCTCACATTTACGGTCAATTGATTTTTTTGACAATGGGCCCAAGACAATTCAATAGGGAAAGAATTGTTTTTTTCAATAAATAGTACTGGGATAATTGGATATCCACATGCAAGAGAATGAAGTTGATATAGCCTATACTATACAAATAAATTAACTCAAAATAGATCATAGGGCTAAATGTAAGAGCTAAAACTATAAAACTCCTAGAAGAAAACGTAGTAAAAAATCTTTATGACCCTGGATTTGGCAGTAGTTTATTAGTTACTTTTTATCACCAAAATCAGGCATGACAAAAGAAAAAAATAGATAGATTGGACTTCAAAATCAAAAACCTTTGTAATTCACAGGATGCCATCAATGAAGTAAAAAGACAACCCATAAAATGGGAGAATACCTTTGCAAATTATATATTTGACAAGAAACTTACACCTAGAATATATAAAAATTTATTACAGCTCAATAATAAAAAGACAACAACCTAGTTAAAACATGGTCTAAGAATTGGAATGAAAGTTCCTCCAAAGAATGTGTACAAACTGCCAACATGTACAAGAAGAGATACTCAACATTATTGGTCAATGGGGAAATGCGGGTCAAACCCACAATGAGATACCTCTCCATACCTGCAAAGATGACTACAATTAAAAAGAGAATAACAAGTGTTGGTAAGGATATAGAGAAATTGGAACCCTCTTATATTGCTGGTGGGCATATAAAATGATGCAGCCATTTTGGAAAACAGTTTGGCAGTTTCTCAAAATGCTAAACGTGGAGTTACCAAATTGCTCATCAATTCCACTCCTAGGCATATACTCCAGAGAAATGAAAACATACCTCCACCCAAAAGCTTGTATGTGAACATTCACAGCAGTATTATTTATAATGGCTAAAAAGTGGAGGCAACCTATGTCCATAAACTGATGAATGGATAAACAAAATTTGGTATATCCATACAATGGAATATTTTCATCCCTGAAAAAGAATGAAGTACTGATGTATGCTGCAACATGGCTGAACCTTAAAAACATTATACTAAGCTAAGGCCATGTATTGTAGACAAAATCTTTGAAGAGGCAAAGTTAAAATGAGGTCTTAAAGGTAGGCCCTAATTCAGTATGCACAGCAAGATACTAGGACTGCCCATGCCCAGAGAAAAGAGCATGGGAAAGATATAGCAAGAAGGCAGACACATGCAAGCCAAGAAGAGAGGCCTCAGGAGAAACCAGACCTGCTGATACTTTGATCTTGGACTTCTAGCCTCCAGCACCATGAAAAAATAAATTTCTGTTGTTTAAACCATCCAGTCTGTGGTACTTTGTTGTGGCACCTATAGTAAACTAATATAGTAGTTCTTTTGAGTTGTACCAATGATGTGATATATAAGAAAGATCTATGCTCTGAATTGTATTTTGCAGGGTGGCATCTTCTGATCACTTCTGTCATCAATTACTAGAAAAATGAGAACTCTCCAGAAGGTCAAGTACTGTGCAGTAGTTCCCATGCACAGGCCCCATAGTGGCTTGGCCTTTGAAGTGCCTTGTTCACCAACCCAAAGGAAGGTAAATACTTAGAATATCTCACCAGACCCACGGGATTTTCATAAAGTGGTAGAAATTGATCCAGATGTGCTTGAAACCAAGGAAAAAAATCATTTTAAATGATGTTTAATTACTGAGAACTTTTAATAACATGGAGAAAGAATTATAATATAAAGTAAAAAATTCAGTATGCAAATTTAACATGTATAGATTGACTCACCTTATCTGTATAATGATATGCATAGAAGAAAGACTGAATAGAAATAGAATCAAAGTTAACATTAGTTTTTCTTTGTGGTGAGATTATGGGTTATTTTTGAGCTTTTTGCTTTATACCTCTCTGTATTTCTGAATTTTTCCAAAGTGATCATGTATTAGTTTTATAATCACAAAATATGCTTATATTTTAAAGATTAAAAACTGAGGCAAAGGATAGATAGCTCAATGCTATGATGGAGAGTCATCTCCAGGGGATGTGGTTCTAGGACTCAGAGGTCAGGTCTATTGGAACCCTGATGCCTCCCTGTCTTCTTGGGACTTGGCCATAGGGTGCTGCCCCCTGCCTAGAAATTCTGATCATGCTCCTGCAGTGCCCTCCTGTCTAGAACACTGATCCTCCCTTTAGACCTCTCATTCCTAACTCTGAACTTAGGCTTTTCTTTCTGGATTTTTGTAGCCACCTCTGTTTTTCTACCAATGACTCAACCCAACCACTCCCATACCTTTCTTCCAACCTTTTATATTCTGAGGCTACCCACAGTGACATATGGACAACTGTGTCCTTCATGAGCAGAGAGGCTGAAAACTAACAGGCACAAAATGAGAGGAGAGGGACAAGAGAAGGGAAATACTGAAGGAAATGCTTGTGGAAGTTTGACACTCCTGGCCTCTGTCTACTCCTTCTCTTGTTCCTCCTCCTTAGAGAAGGGGCTTAGTCTGCTTGGTGAATTTTGAAGTAGACAGGGCAAGCTCAGCTTAGCTCCTCCTTTCTTTGGCTGAAGTATCTACCTGCCCACAGTGCGGATGTCACCTTGGTTTGCTCCTCTGGGGGTAGGTTCCCTTCCCACTCCCAGCATGAGAAGGTCTGTTCTGATCAAAAGTTACTGCGACTGAGTGAACAAGTCTACCTAATTCTAAAACTCATTTAGTATTTAGTGTCCCATTATCTCTCACGATAAACAGCCTTTATCAGCAATCAAGGTGGTATTTTGGTCTCTATCTGCTCCCTCTTTTGTTTAATTCACATTTTGACCAGGACCCAGGATAGGGGTTGGGGAAAAGATGGGTACTTGACAGAAACCTGAAAAAGAAATAACACTTGTTATGAGCCAACTATGTGCCCAGCACTGAGAGGAACTTTATGTGTGTTCATTTATTTAATCCCTGCAACTACTCCCAATAGTGTGCATTATCTCCCCATTTCACAGACTAGGAAACTGAGGCTCAGTGAGATTAAGAACTTGCCCAAGGTGTCACAGCTGGTGGGTGGCTCGTGTCTTTCCAACTTCAAAGCCCAAGCGCTTTCCACTGGAGAAGGGATTGTTTTTGGCTGCCATGAAGGCACTCTCAGGGCCAGAGGCAGCAATTTCATCTTCCTTAATACTTCTTCCTAACCATCTGAGCTAACAATGGAGCAGCACGCAAGGAAGGAAACCATGAAACAACCATAGAACAGAGCGCGAGATGATCACAAAACTCTAGACCAAAACACATCAAGAAATTAACTTTTCCCCAGATTTTTGGGGAACTTTTGGACAAATGATGCCTTCTGCCCCCCAACTTGTGCTCTGGCTTCCCCAGTTGTAAAAGGATTCAATAATACCTGGCCCTTCTTAAGTCAGACCACATGCCTTACTTTCCTGAGACTGGCCTCAAGTACAGTTGTCCTTTTGCCCTCGCTTGCTATTAAAAAACAAAGGCATGTCATATTGCTCTGGGTAGCACATGGAGTAAAAATAATTACAATGAATAATGAATCAACTGAACAATATATGAAAACCAGAAGTAGTGAACTGATGAACAGAAAATGATATAAAATACCAGCCATAGGGGCTGACACTCTAAGCAGACAAGCCAAAGAAGTTTTGATGTGCCCCCTGAAGGACAGTCAGCTAGCAGGCTAAACCACAGTCACTGAAAGGGCCAACAACTCCCCAGATGCCTAGGGACAGGGCAACATTTCCAGGAGCCCAAACCACTGCTACTTTCTTCTCCTCTTCCCAACAAAAGCTCAGAAAGTGCAAGGGCACCCCACAGACCACTAAGCACATTCCCAATTGTCCTGTAGGGAAATTTGATGCTGAAAAATGGACCTTTTCCAAAATAGTAGTTCAAGCCAGATGAGGAATTACAGAGAAGACAGCCTTCCATGGTAAATATCCTGCCTCCAAATCCCCAATGTCTTCATTAGGGAACTGAAAACACAAGCACACCAGCTGGTCTCAACTGCTTTGAAGCCCTGTGGCACAATGGAAAGAGCAATGCTGTAGGGCTGGCAACAAGAGACTAGACTTCTATTCCCCAGCTCTGCCAAGTTTTAGCTGGATGACCTTGGCAAAGCTACCTCACTTCTCTGGGCCTCACTTTCCTCATTTGTTAAATGAGGTTTGATTAAGCTATGACGTCTTCTGGTTCTGAAATCCCAATTTTCATCTTTGGATTCGCATCCTACATTTCAAGAAAAGTGACGCGGTTTCTTGGGTGTTATGTTTCTCAGATATCCTGCCACTCATCTTTTCAGTATTCTTCATTGGCTTTCCTTCCACAGGATTAAACCTGTTAGCATGACATTCAAGATTCTTTGAAATCAGCCCATGCCTATCTATTTGTCCAACCACCCTCCTCTCACTCCCACCAATCACGTATTTAATCCTCTGACCATACTGGGCTACTTGTACTTCCCCATAACACTCCTCTTGCAGTTTCAAATACTTACTGACCATGTACTCCATGCTAGACATTCACATCAGAAAGCCTTTGCTTGCTACTGTTCACTTTGCTTGGACTGCCTTATGTTAAGGTAGAACCTGCTGCTATAACACATGATCTATATACTATATAATATCAGTAGATTAACACAACAGAAGGTGTTTTGGTTTTTGTTGTTGCTGTTGTTTTGTTTTAGGGGCTGCACTTGTGGCATATGGAAATTCCCAGGCTAGCGGTCGAATCGGAGCTGCAGCTGCCAGCCTACACCACAGTCACAGCAATGCCAGATCTGAGCCATGTATGTCTGTGACCTACACCACAGCTTGCAGCAACACTGGATCCTTAACCCTCTGAGCAGGGCCAGGGATCAAACCTGAATTCTCATGATACCAGTCAGGTTTGTTTCCTCTGAGCCAGAATGAGAACTCCAGAAGGTATTTTTTAGACATGTAATAGTTAGGTGTGGCAAGCTGCCTTCCACCCAGGATCCTTCTGTTTTGCAGCTCTGCTGTCTTCTAAGCTTTAGAGAGTCCTTTAATTTCAGAGCTATCAGCTGGGAAAGAGAAGGAAGAAAAGGCGCACATACTTCTTAAGCTAGTCCAAAAAATGATGTATATCATTTCTGCTCACATCCCATTAATGAGAACTGGTCACCAGTTCCACCTAGCTGTATAGGGGATTAGAAATTGGGCCAATTCCCGGAAAAAGTTGATGCTGTGGAAGGAGAGCATGAGTCTTTGATGGTCAACTAGCCATCTTATACCCTTTCTCGATTTGCCTACTTAGCAAAGCCTTATTCAAAGACTCTTCAGACTTCCTTTGTGAAGTCGTCTCTGACTTACGTAAGCTGATCTACTTCCTCCTTTCCTTGTGTCTCACTCCCCTTTCCCATTTCTCCATTATGACAATTATCATAATGTACTGTGTGATTTGCATACCAGTCTACTCAACTGGACTCTGAGCCTTGAGGGCAAGATTACTATCTTTTCATTTTTGTATTTGGAAATCTTAGCATAGTGCCTGATAAATGGCAGTTTTACAGTGATATTTAATGAATTAATGAATATTATCAGCAAATGAATGAATGATTACCTTAAGGAAAAGAAGCTGGTTTTTACAGAAGAACAAAGACCTCAGTCTTGAAAAGAAAAAAAAAAAAACTGTTGGTGATGCAAGATTACTCAAAATGCTAAAAGGAAAATAAGCTTTCCATACAAATGTCACAATTATGATTAGTATATTGCATTATTGGTTACTTAGAGTCTGTTTCTTCCATAAGCTCCATGAGGGTAGGGACCTTATATATGTTGTTCCTTGCCTGGCTCTAGCATCTAGCACACTGCCTGGCCTATAGTGGGCACTCAGTGTAAATTTCAGAAAGAATGAATTGATAAGGAAATGAAGACTGCACCTGAGTCATATAATAAACGCATGTCTTACATTACAAGAGGAAATTGTAGATGAGGCAGTGAAAACTTACACCATAACTAGAAAAGCAGAACAGAGCGTATATCAGGACTTTACCATCGTTACCTTGTACAATCTATGTCATTATCCTCTTTATATAAGAAGATGAACAAACATTATTGGAGAAAGCTAAAATCTCAATGGGAATAGTTGCCTGTGAATAAATGAGGACAAATGGATGTCTCTAAAATGATAGCACTATGAAATAGCCTCTGAAAATTGGTTAATGAGAGAAGCAGGAAGCAAGAGTGCAGACAATTACAGAGTCATGACAGCTGTGAAAAACACATTGATTGAGAAAAGACAAAAACATGTTTTTCATAGTTCTTAAAGAGGTATGGAGACAGTTCTTCAAATGTTTATGACACATTTATTCTCCTCATAGGTCCCATGTAACAAAGTCCCATGTAACAAAGTTTGGATTAGACATTATAAATGGCTTTAGTTGTATGTACTACTTTCTAGACTTTGTCGTGGGAGCCACCAGATGAGGAGGGCAGAGGGCAAGTGCATAAACAGCTTCCAGTCAGAACTTCTGCATGGGCTTGGCCCAGGTATCTGGAAACTCCAGAAAGTCCTAAATATAAACAAGTAAGTTTGTAATGTGGACTGATTTGTGGTGTTAACAAGGTTGAGGCCGATGTTGACAGATGCTTTTTTCCAGAAACTGACCAAGGTGTTTGTTAATAGTAGGTCTAGGCATTAAGTGACCTGAAAATCGGACAGTAGATTTATTTGCATACCTTTGATGATACATAATCACAGAACTATCAGCTTGCCCTGAGAAGCTGTCTGTCCCCCTTTGTGGGAGAAACTGCTACGAGCGAGGTACACAGCTTGATTATACTTCCTAGCCTCCCTTGAAGTTGGACAGAGCCATGTGACGGAGTTCCAGCTAATAGAAAGTAGATGGAAGTTATGGGCACCAGTTCCAGGTCTGGCCCATAAAAAGCCTTCTGTGCAATACACAGCAGGCCTTTTCCCCATCCATTGGCTGAATGGAGAAGATTCTGAGAATCTAGAGGAAGCTAGAGCCAAGCATTAGAAGAAGTCCCTGAGTGACTGCATAGTATGGACCACCACATTCCATACATCTCCACTCCTACCAATCTATATTGCATTATGACAAGAACGATATATTTTTTATTGGGCCAAACTGTTATTTTGAAGTCATTTGTTATAACAATTAGCCTGTCTTGACTAATACACCCCTATTTGCCAACTCTACTCCTAGTTGCAAGTAGAAAGAGAGGCTAGGGTGAATTTTGGGAATCCAGGTTCGTAGCTTCAGAGGATTGAGACAAGAGAAGGTTACAGACAAAGCTCAACATCAGGAACTATTGCATTTAGTGGCATTCTGGACTTAATTTTAAAGCTTGGACATTCCCACAGAGCTGTAGCCATGCATGGTAGACTCTGCTTATCTAACCAGTTCCTTCTGGATATTTTCATACTCTTGGGAGAACAAAGAATAACCACCTCCTCACCACAGTTATCATACGAACCCCCCAAAAAGTCTATTTGATTTAATATGCTTAGGGTCTAGTCAGATAATACTACATTTAAAGCCTGTCTTAATTTTGCATTTGTTTTTTGCTAAACATTATAATCAAGAAGAAGAAAAAATAAGTTAGTAACTTTGTGTTTGGAGGTATTTTTTAAAGTGATTATGCAAGGTTTGATTGAACACAATACCGATGGACAACTATGGGGGAGTCAACCAAGCACTGTAGCAAAAAATAAGGTCTTTTGGTGCTTGCCTGGAGATACTATTGGGAAACTTTTGTTTACTGACCAGACTTTGAAAATTAAATCCTTCTTCAAGTAGCCCCAGGTGTTAAGGACAAAAAATTAAGACTTGCTGATTGAAAACATTAAAAAAAACAACTTGTTACAGCCTTTAAAATAACAAGGAGTAAGTTCAGCTTAAAACAGAATATTCCAAATTCATTTGGCCTGCCCAACAGAAGCACCATGCTTAAAAGCTGGATTCTATAAGTCATCTTTATACAAATAAATGCTCTACCAGATGAAATTTAGTAGGGGTCTGGGACCAGAGCCCTAGAAATGCTAGACAGCTCCTGCCTGTAAACCTGACCCCATTATAGGGGCAATTGATCTTCTTATCTTGGAAGTGTCAAGAGAAAGGGATGAACTGGGAGACAGTCAGGGCTCAGGCTCAGGGAGAGGTAAGAGATTTAGGAGAAAGTCTCATTTTTGGAAGCGTTCCTTAGGGCTGAGTTGAAAGAAGCAGTCTTGGGATAGTACTTTTCTTTTTCAAGAGGTAAATTCTATTGCCCTACTTTCAAAGGATTCAAACTAAGCTATGATGATCCCCTAGCTTTCCTCATTTTTTCCTCAAACTTCATCTTCTATCCCTTTCCCCAAAGCACTCCATTTCTTTGTCTTCCCTCCTAAAATCCCTGGCTACACTTAGATAATGAGGAGCAGACCTGGTGCTTCTTGATGCTCATCACCAGAGCTATGTCCAAATCGCATAGGAACCTGCCAGAGGAACAGGTGGGCTTAAGGAAGTGTTGCTGAGTTACGGTTAGGGAACTGAGTATGCTCCTCAAGGTAGGATCTGTTGATTAACACAAAGGATGTGTGTGCTTGTATATCCCCTTCTTTGTATACTTTGTATACTTTTGTAATCAGTACCCTCTGTACTTGACAGGAGTTCTTAAGGGGGGACTGCTGTGGCCATGTAGAGTTATGTTATGTGAGTGCCTCCCAACTCTTCTCAGTGTTTGGATTCATCCCCCCCCCCAAAGCTATACTTTGGAAGACTTTTCTCTACTAAATAAATCATATTTATAAGGAAAATATATGAAGAATTTATTAAGTGCCAGGTATTGCATTAATGAGTGCTTTACTCACATCACCTAAAATTCTTAAGTAGTCTGAAAACATGAAGTGATTGGCCCCATTTTACAGATGAGTAGACATCTGTAGTAACATCTCTGAGTTTCAGAGATGTTAATAGCCCAAGTCTTTATTGCTAGAAACTAAATTCTGATTGGCTTTGCCTCCACACCCACATTCTTTCCAGTAGACTTTCTGTACCCTGTAGACAATACACACACAACCAACCAGAATTTCTGTGAAGATACAGCCTTTACAATGAATTCATGTGGACATGTAGAGAGGCTGAAGAAGAAGGAAGAAGGAAGAAAAAAGAAGAAAAGAAGGGAGCTTATATATAAAGAGGATAGAAAAAAGAAGAGAAAAGGAAAAGGAGGTTGACCCTTTACACTGTTTGTTCTTATGCCTACTGATGGGATCTTTGTCACCAAATACAGTAACCCCCAACTGAGGCAGGAGGCAAGTGTAGCTAGGTCCGCTGGCAGTGCTGTTATTGAGGAACTATTTCCTCAAAGGGATCCTCACCACCTCCCCTACCCAACTGGTAAGCCAGAGTCTTTAAAAATTACAGAATAAATGGGAAAAAAAGGATATTACTAGTTACACTTGTAAAATGAAAACTGTTAGTCAGTATCCTAAGGTTAAGCCCTGCCCTGCGATGCAGAAAATTCACGACAACTCCCCTGTCTTGAAACTAGCTGAAAAACAAAATAACAAAAACAAACATGAAAAGCAGACAAGCAATAATAACCAAAAAACCCCTTTGGGTATCTAGAAATATAGGGCAACCTTGAGCAGAGTTTAACTGACTTGGGTATTTAATTACTATAAAATGAAAGTGTTTACTTGGAGATTTAAAAATAACTTGTTTTCCTTAGAAACCCACATTTTTACTTTTAATAATGAAACCCTTTAATCTAGTTGTTTGTATTTTAAATGGATCATTTATTTAGTTTATAGTAGCTGAAAGATAAGAGGTAAACATCAACCAAAGAGAACAGATGCATACTTTTACCTCAGTCTAGAATTTAACAGTACTCAAGAAACATCTAAAGATCTGTCTATTCTGCATCCTAACGTTCTTCTTTAATTTTTTATTCTACAGTCTAAAGTGGTTTTGGGGGGGGAATGAATGGAAAGTGAAGGGAGAGTTATTTTAAAATACCGCAAAAGAGCCTTCTGTATCTGAACTCCCAAAGTGTTCTGTCTTTAATAAATATTAGCAAAAAGATCTATTTATTCATAGTTAAATTCTGGCTAATGACCAATTTCAGAGTACCTTCTTCTGGTCCCAGAGAAAAAGTAGTCTCTGGTAGACTTCATATTCCAGAAATTTCTGCCCTGATTGACCACCCCCGCCTCCCCAGAGATAAACTTGAACTCCTGCATCTACTCCATAAAGAGGATAAAACTTCCCTCTTAATCCTCTTATCCTTTACACAGGATAAAGGCTGTCTCCTAGGTGCCAGGCAACAACTCAGAGCCCCTTTATCTGAACATTCAAAGTAGGGATAATCATTTTAAAACAGTGCAAATAGTCAAGTTCCTATTTTTAAAAACCCATTTTTTAACAGGCTGTCATCACCTTAACCCAGTGATCAGTATTAGCTTCATTAGTCATGGGATAACCAGGCATTATGTACATGCAATAGGAAGTATACAGCATTACTCTGTGAAGCATTCTTACCAAAATGTTTAACCCGATTCCTATTAGCCTTTAGATCTAACTTTGAGCTTACAAGAAATACAGAGAACAGAAGAACAAGTTCAGCAATACCATTAAAAAACAATCAGGCAAATCCAGTGGGACATTCTGTAGAACAATTAGTCCAGAATTGTCAAAAAGTCAGTATCATGAAAATAAAATATATGTGGGTGTGGTACAAAGAGACAGGTCTAGATCAGGAGTCTTGAGAAACATAACAGCCAGACTTTCCTTGTGGCACAGCTGGTTAAGGATCCAGTATTGTCACTGCAATGCCCCGGGGTCTGATCCCTGGCCTGGGAACTTCCACATGCTGCAGGCATGGCCCCAAAACCCCCAAAACCAAAACCAACCAAATGAAATATGTGGACCTTGTTTGAGTTAACCATCTTTAGAAGGTGTTTGGGGGAGGCTGAAATGGGGAGTTATTCTTAAAGGATATAGAGTTTGTTTGGCATAATGAAGAAGTTCTAGAAATGGTGGTGATTGCACAACATGGTGAATGTACTTGAGGCCACTGAATCGGACACTTGAAAACAATAAATTTTATACTATGTGTATTTTGCTACATATTTTTTAAAAGACATTTTGGGAGCAAATAGGGAATATCTGAATATGGGTGGGTATTACCTGCTATTGAGAAATTGTGTGAATCATATGAAGCGTTATAATGCAATTGTGTATACTTAATGATGTGTTTATTAATTTAGAGATGAATTTTGAAATATTTAGGGGAGAAATATATATATTTCTTTTTTTTATATTAACAATGAATTTTATTTCAGTTATAGGTGTACAAAGATCATAAGTCAATACGATAGATTTTGTGTCCCAAACCCACAGTGCATCCCCCCACCCCCCAGACTGTCTTATTTGAAAAACCAAGGTTTTCCAAAATCTGTGAGTCATTGTCTGTTCTTCAAAGAAGTTCATTGTGTCTCTTTAGTTTCC
>PVHT020000093.1:9845924-9927591 GCA_004024745.2 Catagonus wagneri | reverse complement strand
AATTGCTTCAGCAAAAAAAAAAAAGACAAAAATGGAGAATACATGGCAACATTTTAGCCGTTGTTTAATCTAGGCAATGGACATTGGATATTCATTATACCGTTCTGATTCTTTCTCTATATATATTAGAATTTTGCAAAGGAGAAGGGAATCATGGACAAATATCACTTCTCTGTAAAACAACACAAATGGCAATTGGGGTTCTGACTTGGAAATATAATTTACTCTGAGAAAATGCTCTCTGGAAGGTCAGACTTCCCAGGGGAAGGAGGTGGGTGGCACAGAATAAGTATTGGTGGTCAGGGTCTTGTAACCCTAATAGAAGGGTTGCATATAAAAAAGCAGCTGAAAATAAAGTTCAAAAGGGTGAATAAAAAGTTTCAACCCCAACCAGAGTGCCGGAAGTCTGCAGAGGGAATCATTGCTCTTAGCTATAACTGGCTCCCTAGTTCCTGCCATGTCCTCCCTTGGGGTTTGGGCTGCTTAACTGCACTGAAAGGTCAAATCGTTGCAGTTCAGGGAGCCAAACAGAGAGGAAAAGAACTGTTTTTCACCAAAGGCATCCTTTTACAAAACAATGAGCCATAGAGCAGGTCACTAGGTTTGTGTCTCTTCTATATCGTTTTTTTTTAATTTTATTAAATTTTTTTGATTTTTATTTTTTCCATTATAGCTGGTTTACAGTGTTGCATCAGTTTTCTGCTGTACAGCAAGGTGACCCAGTCACACATACACATATACATTCCTTTTTCTCACATTATCATGCTCCATCATAAGTGACTAGATATAGTTCCCAGTGCTATACAGCAGGATCTCATTGCTTATCCATTCCAAATGCAATAGTTTATATTTATTAACCCCAAATTTCCAGTCCATCCCTCTCCCCCCTCCCCCTTGGCAACCACAAGTCTGTTCTCCATGTCCATGATTTGCTTTTCTGTGGAAAGTTTCATTTGTGCCATGTATTAGATTCTAGATATGTGATATCATGTGGTATTTGTCTTTCTCTTTCTGACTTACTTCACTTAGTAGGAGAGTATCTAGTTCCATCCATGTTGCTGCTAATGCCTTATTTTGTTCTTTTTGATGGCTGAGTAGTATTCCATTGTGTATATATACCACATCTTCTTAATTCATTCATCTGTTGATAGAAATTTAGATTGTTTCCATGTCTTAGCTATTGTGAATAGTGCTGCAATGAACATACAGGTGCATGTGTCTTTTTCAAGGAAAGTTTTGTCTGGATATATGCCCGAGAGTGGGATTTCTGGGTCATATTGTAGTTCTATATATAGTTTTCTAGGTACCTCCATACTGTTTTCCATCATGGTTGTACAATTTACATTCCCACCAACAGTGCAGGAGGGTTCCCATTTCTCCACACCCTCTCCAGCATTTGTTATTTGTGGACTTATTAATGATGGCTATTCTAACTGGTGTGAGTTGGTACCTCATAGTAGTTCTGTTTTGCATTTTTCTAATAATCAGTGATGTTAAGCATTTTTTCATGTGCTTGTTGGCCATCTGTGTATCTTCTTTGGAGAAATGTCTATTCAGGTCTTTTGCCCATGTTTCCATTGGGTTGTTGGCTTTTTTGCTGTTAAGCTGTGTAAGTTGTTTGTGTATTTTAGAGATTAAGCCCTATCAGTTGCATCATTTGAAACTATTTTCTCCCATTCTGTAAGTTGTCCTTTTTTTTTTTTTTATGGTTTCCTTTGCTCTGCAAAAGCTTGTCAGTTTGATTAGATCCCATTGGTTTATTTTTGCTTTTATTTCTGTTGCCTTGGGAGACTGACCTGAGAAAACATTTGTAAGGTCGATGTCAGAGAATGTTTTGCCTATATTCTCTCCTAGGAGTTTTACGGTGTCTTGTCTTATGTTTAAGTCTTTAAGCCATTTTGAGTTTATTTTTGTGCATGGTGTGAGGATGTGTTCCAGCTTCACTGATTTACATGCAGCTGTCCAGTTTTCCCAGCATCACTTGCTGAAAAGACTTTTACCCATTTTATATTCTTGCCTCCTTTGTTAAAGATTAATTGACCATAGTTGTCTGGGTTTATTCTGGGTTCTCTCTTCTGTTCCATTTGTCTGGTACGTCTGTTTTGGTACCAGTACCACACTTGTCTTGATTACTGTGGCTTTGTAATATTGCCTGAAGTCTGGGAGAGTTATGCCACCTGCTTGGTTTGTGTTCCTCAGGATTGCTTTGGCAATTCTAAGTCTTTTGTGGTCCCATATTAATTTTTGGATTGTTTGTTCTAATTCTGTGAAAAATGTCATGGGTAATTTGATAGGGATTACGTTGAATCTATAGATTGCTTTGGGTAGTATGGCTATTTTTACCATATTAATTTTTCCAACTCAGTAGCATGGAATATCTTTCCATTTCTTTGGATCCTCTTTAATTTCCTTGATTAATGTTTTATAGTTCTCAGCATATGTGTCTTTCACCTCCTTGGTCAGGTTTATTCCCAGGTATTTGATATTTTTGGGGGCGCAATTTTAAAAGCTATTGTATTTTTGTATTCCTTTCCTAATATTTCATTGTTATTATACAGAAATGCGACTCTGAATGATCTCTGAATATTTATCTTATATCCTGCTACTTTGCTGAATTTGTTGATCAGTTCGAGTAGTTTTTGGGTTGAGTCCTTAGGGTTTTCTATATATAGTATCATGTCATCTGCATACAGTGACAATTTTACCTTTTCTCTTCCAATTTGGACACATTTTATTTCTTTTGTTTGTCTGATTGCTGTGGCTAGGACTATGTTGAGTAACAGTGGTGAGAGTGGGCATCCTTGTCTTGTTCCAGATTTTAGTGGGAAGCGTTCAGCTTTTCACCATCGAGTATTATATTTGCTGTGGGTTTGTCGTAAATGGCTTTGATTATGTTAAGGTATGTTCCCTCTATACCCACTTTGGTAAGAGTTTTTATCATGAATGTATGTTGGACTTTGTCAAATGCTTTTTCTGCATCTATTGAGATGATCATGTGGTTTTTGACTTTTCTTTTGTTAATGTGGTGTGTGACGTTGATTGATTTGCGTATGTTGAACCATCCTTGTGCACCTGGGATGAATCCCACCTGGTCGTGGTGTATGATCTTTTTGATATGTTGTTGGATTCGGTTGGCTAAAACTTTGTTGAGAGTTTTTGCATCTATCTTCATCAAAGATACTGGCCTATAGTTTTCTTTTTTGGTAGTATCTTTGTCTGGTTATGGTATTAGGGTGATGATGGTGTCATAGAATGTCTTTGGGAGTGTTCCTTCTTCAACCTTTTGGAAAAGTTTAAGGAGGATGTGTTTAAGTTCTTCTTTGTATGTTCGGTAGAATTCGCCTGTGAAGCCATCTGGTCCTGGACTTTTATTTTTAGGGAGTGTTTTTATTACATATTCAATTTCATTTCTAGGGATCAGTCTGTTCAGTTGATCTGTTTCTTCTTGATTCACCTTTGGCAGGCTGCTAAGTCTCTAGAAAGTTGTCCATTTCATCTAGGTTGTCAAGTTTGTTGGTATATAGTTGTTCATAGTATTCACTTATGTTTTTTTGTATTTCTGCAGTATCCATTTGTGATTTCTCCTTTTTCATTTATTTTGTTTATTTGGGTTTTTTTTTTTTCTCCTCTTCTTGGTGAATCTGGCCAGAGGTTTGTCAATTTTGTTTACCTTTTCAAAGAACTAGCTCTTGGTTTTATTGATTTTTTTCTATTGTTTTTTGAGTCTCTATTTTATTGATTTCCTCTCTGACCTTTATGATTTCCTTCCTTCTGCTGACCTGAGGGGTTTTTTTGTTCTTCTTTTTCTAATTAATTTAAGTGGTGGGTTAAGTTGTCGATTTGAGATTTTTTTTCTTTTCTAGGAAGGCCTGTATTGCTATGAATTTCCCTCTAAGCACTGCTTTTGCAGCATCCGATACATTTTGAATGGTTGTGTCTTCATTATCATTTGTCTTGAGGTATTTTTTAATTTCCTTCTTGATTTCTTCATTGACCCATTGGTTTTTTTAGTAGCATGTTGTTTCGTTTCCATGTGCTGGTTTTTTCTCATCTCTTTTCTTGTGATTGATTTCTAGTTTCATACCATTGTTGTCAGAGAAGATATTTGAAATAATTTCTATACTCTTAAATTTGTGGAGGTTAGCTTTGTGCCCCAGTATGTGATCAATCCTTGAGAATGTTCCATGTGCACTTGAGAAAAATGTATATTCTGATTTTTTTGGATGTCATGTCCTGAAAATGTCAAGTCTAACTTTTCTATTGTGTCATTTAGGATCTCTGTTTCCTTATTGATTTTCTATCTAGAGGATCTGTCCATTGATATGAATGTCTTCTATATAGTTTTGAAATTCATCTCCAAATTTCTTCTTTGTGAGTAGAATTTTAGTGCACCCTGATTAGACATGCATTCAGAAGAGAAGGGAAGAAGACTGAAAAAAGAACCACCCGAGGCACCAATACAGTAAAGCTCTAGGAATGTAAATGCATGGCCCCCCCACCCCAAATACCTGGTAACATCTGTAAAGCACTTCATTTATACCAACAGATGTAACCTTGCTATAAACACAAATTGTTTAATAATTCTGCAATTTCATTATGGGTTAAAATCTTTCTTGGAAACCTTGAAATGAGCAGCTTCTTCAAATGGGTCTTTGATTTTCACAGGATTGTAAAGCATTCTTACTCACCAAGGCATTCTGCTCAGGTTTGGTTTCACCTAGACTTCTCCGATACCTGCATCTCTATCTGTCAGGAATCTCCCTCCAACTACAGAGCATCCAGGAAGGGAACATCAACTTTCTCTCTATCCTCTCCTTCCTACTCTGCAAGAGGAGATAGTACTCTGATTGCAGGCATAGTTCTATATTTATTAAGTTCACTGGGCCTTCTCCCCACCCCTTCTTCTCCCCACCCTTTCCCCTTCCCTCTCTTTCCTCCTTCAAGGTAGCCTCAGCATTAGGAGAGCAATTCTCCCTCACATGATAAAGTTCAGCTATTTGGTTCTCCTCTAATTCTCTCAAATGATCTTGATTGCTGTCTTATCATCACACCCAGTGGAGGGTGATAAAACTGCCAGACTCAGGTTTGGGTTTCGGGCAAGGAAAAAATGCCGCCTAAATCTACCTTGGCTGTGAGATTTAGGCCAGTTCAACAGAGAGCTCTGCATTAGCACTTTATTAATTTATTTTTCTTTTTCGGCTGCAACTGCAGCAATGCCAGATCCTTAACCTACTTCTCGGGGCCAGGGATTGAACTCATGCCTGCACAGCAGCCAAGCTGCTGCAGTGGAATCTTTAACCCACTACGCCACAGCAGGAACTCCTGCATAGCACTTTAGGTGCAACCTAATTAACAAAATGTTACATTATTGCTGACTCTACTGTCAGGTATAAGGGTAGTAGCTGGGCTAAGCCTGGGTTTAGGTGTTCTTTTATTCCTTGACCTAATAATACCTCTGTCTGTCTGTCTGTCTGTCTGTCTATCTATCTATCTATCTATCTATCTATCTGTCTATCTATCTCTATATACATATATCTAATACCTTTATTGAGATACACTCACATACTATATAACTCTCACATTTAAGGTGTACAGCTCAGTGTTTTTTAGTATATTTACAGGTTTGTATGAACATAACCACAATCAATTTTAGGATATTTTATCATCCCCCAAAAGAAATTTTGTACCCATTAGCAGTCACTCCCCATTTCCTTCTAACCTCCTCCATCAGACCTCAGCAATTAGGCAATTGCTACTCTGTCTCTACAGATTTTCTTTTCTGGACATTTCATATAAATGGAATCAGGCTTCTTTCATGTAGCATAAGGTTTTCAAGGTCTATCCATGTTGCAGTACTTTGTTCCTTTTCATTGCCAAATAACATCCATTGTATGGACATACCATGTCTTATTTAACCATTCATTAGCTGATAGACATTTGGGTTGCTTCTAACTTTAGACTATTATGAATACTGCTGTTATGACCATTCATGTACTGTTTTTATATGGACATATATTTTCATTTCTTTTGGTTTTATATGTAGGAGTTAGAGTTGCTAGGTTTTACAGCGATTTTGTTTCAGCTTCTTTGAGGAGCAATCAGGCAGATTTCCAAAAGTGGTGTAACACTTTACATTCTCACCAGCAATACGTGAAGATTCCAATTTCTTTACATCCTCACCAACCCTTATTACAATCTGTCTTTTTGATTATAGCCATCCTAAGGGGTATGAAGTGGCATCTCATTTTGGTTTTGATTTGCACTTCTGTGATGGTAATGATGTTGAGCGTCTTTTCAAATGTTTATTAATTGACCTTTTGCATATCTTCCTTGAAGGAATGTTTATTCAAATTCTTTGTCTATTTTATTTTATTTTAATTTTTTGTCTTTTTGCCTTTATGTAGAGCCGTACCTGCGGCATGTGGAGGTTCCCAGGCTAGGGGTCTAACAGGAGCTGTAGCTGCTGGCCTTCACCACAGCCACAGCAACGCGGGATCCGAGCCACGTCTGCAACCTACACCACAGCTCACAGCAACGCCGGATCCTTAACCCACTGAGCAAGGCCAGGGATCGCAACCTCATGGTTCTTAGTTGGATTCGTTAACCACTGAGCCACGAAGGGAACTCCTTCTTTGTCTATTTTAAAATTGAGTTATTTGTCTTATTATTGAGTTGTAAGAGTTCTTTGTATATTACTAGACATAATCTGTTTTTTTTTTGTTGCCTATTCCTTTTGTATCATATTCAAGAAATCATTACCAAATCCAGTGCTGTGAAGCTTTGTCCTGTTTTCTTCTAAGACTGTATAGTCATTTTTATGTTGCTAGATTCAGTTTGCTAGTATACTGTTGACTAGCAACATAAGAGATATTGTTCTGTACTTTTTTTTATGATGTCTGGCTTTGGTATCATGGTAATTATTGCCTCAAAGAATGAGTCTTCTATTTTTTGGAAGAGATTTAAGAATTTGTATGAATTCTTTAAATTTTGGTAAAATTCAACAGTGAACTCATCTGGACCTCAGCTTTTCTTCATGGGAAGTTTTGAATTCCCAACTCAATCACTTTATATTTTACAGGTTTATTATGATTTTCTATTCTTCTTGTGTCAGTTTGGATAGTTTCTGTCTTTCCAAGAATTGGTCCATTTTATCCAAGTTACCTAACTTCTGGGCATGCAGTTGTTCATAGCATTCCCTTTTTTAGTATAATTCTTTTTATTTTTGCAGGGTTGGTAGTATAGTCCTATTTCTCTTCTGATTTTAGTAAGTTGAGTCTTCTCTCTTGTTTCTTGGTCAGTCTAGCAAAAGATTTGTCTTTTTAACCAGCTATTGGCTTTGTTTATTTTCTGTAATGTTTTTCCTATCCTTTTTTCACTAATTTCCACTCTGATCTACTGCACCCTTTCATCTGCTTGATTTGAGTTTAATTTGCACTTCTTTTTCTAGCCTCGGAAAATGGAAGAATAGGTTATTGGTTTGAGATCGTTTTCTTTTTACTTCAATATAGGCATCTACAGCTGTAAATTTCCTTCTCGGAACTACTTTGGTATATTCTATAAGTTTTGGTATGTTTACGTCCATTTTCACTCATCTCAAAGAATTTTCTAATTTGCTTTGTAGTTTCTTATTTGACCTATTTAGTAGTGAATTGTTTATTATCAACATATTTGTGAATTTACCAGATATCCTTGTCTTATTGATTCTACTTTATTTCCATCGTGGTCAGAAGTCTTGTTTCATATAATTTCAAATCTTTTAAATTTAGTAGGGCTTGTTTTATCACCTAGAATATGATCTCTCCTGGAGAATAGTCCATATTCATCTGAGAAGAATGTGTATTTTGCTCTTGGTGATTGGAGCATTTTATAGATGTCGGTTAGGTCCAATTGGTTTATAGTTTTGTTACAAACTGAATAATAACATTGTTATAATTATTAACTAATATATCTTTATGCCATTTGTTTAAAGCTGAGAAAAGAAAGGAAAGCAAGTCACATTTGCAGTTTGCTATGACAACCTTCTTATTCACCAATTCTAGTTCTCTTCATTTCTTCTTGTGGATTTGAGTTACCATCTTATAACTCACTTCTTACTTTAATACTGCTTTGTTCCCATTCCCCTCCATTGTGCTGTCATTGTCAAATAAGTGCTTTCATATAATTTCTTTTGAGATCATTTACGAGAAATACAGAGAAAAAATTTGCATTCATGTACTGTCTTTTATAATTACATACTTATATTTACTAGTGCTCTTTTTTTTTTTCTGTTTGGATTTGAATTACTGACTGGGGTTACTTTTGTCCAGCTTGAAGAACTTCCTTATTTCTGTAACTCTGATCAGCTAGCAATGAATTCTCTAAGAGTTTGTTTATTTGGGAATATCTCTATTTTGCTTTCATTTTTGAGAAATAGTTTACTGGGTAAAAGATTCTTATTTAACAGGGATTCCTCCCAACCCCTCACCCTGCCAGGGCACTTTGAATATCCCATCTCACTGTTTTCTAGCTCCCATTGTTTCTAGTGAGAAGTCAGCTATTAGTCTTATTTGGGTTCCCTTGCATGTGATGAATTCCCTTTTCTTGCTGTTTTCTAGATTTTTCTCTTTTAAAAATTTTACTATGATGTGTTTGAATGAGGATCTCTTTGTATTCACTCTACTTGGGATTAGTTGAGTTTCTTAGATGTGTAGGTTAATGTTTTTCATCAAATTTCAGAAGTTTTCATCTACTATGTCTTCAAATATTTTGTCTGCTTCTCTCCTCTTTTCTCCTTCTGGCACTTGCATTGTGCATATGTGGATGTGCTTATTGGATCTCACACCTCTCTGAGGTTCTGTTCATATTTCTTTATCCTTCTTTCTCTCTGTTCTTGAGTTCAAATAATTATCATCTATTGATTTATCTATTTAGCTCTCTATTCACCTCTCTATCTTCAAGTTTACTGATTCTTTCTTCTTCCAATTCAAATATACTACTGAGACCCTCTAGTGAATTTTTTCCCCTATTTTAAGTTCAGGATATCCATTAGGTTCTTTTAAAAATAATAATAATTTCTGTCTCTTTACTGATTATCTTTTGAGAGAGTGCCATCATACCTTCTTTTGCTTCTTTAAGCATGGTTTCCTTCAGTTCTTTGAATATATTTATAATAGCTACTTTGAAGTCTTTGTTTGCCAAGTTGGATATCTGGGCCCTCTCACAAGAAGTTTCTTTTGACTGCTTTTTTCCTCCAGTGTATGGAACAGGAGGAAACATCCTCCTGGAACATCACCCTTTCCTGTTTCTTTGCATGTCTCAAAAGTTTTTTGTTGAAAACAGGACATTTTAGATAATATATTCTAGCAGCTCTGTATACTGATCCCCTCAAACTTATTGTTTATTTCTGAACTTATGAGCTTTTGTTATAGTTTGCTTTTTTATTTCTTTAGTGACCTAGCTAGACTATTTTAGTGAAGTCCATTTCCCTGCAGTGTGAAACCTCTGATGTTGCTCCTCAGAAGATGCATTTTTGGTCATGTGCACAGTCATCCTGGATGGTAGTGATTTTAGCACACTTATCTTTGACTGTCTCTATCCTCAATCTGTCTGTTGGTATGCTCATTAGTTGCTAGCAAATCACTCTATTGTTTTCAATAATGCCTGTTGCATACATTGTTACACAGTTGGATCCAGTTAATTTTAAGCCCCTCTGCAGAGGTAGTTTTTGAGGTCAGTCTTTGAGATTTGCTTTGACTATGGGAAGGCTTTTCTTAGCTGTCTTTTTCTCTGGTTCCTTATAGTAAATTAGCTAGCCTATAGTCAGGCTTGTGGTTCTCCTTGAGCTACCAGCTTCATCCTAATCATTTATCACCAAAACCTCCATTGTTTTCCAGGATTCTATTCAGCTTGAACTTCCCCCACATTCTGTATTAAATAAAGTCTGTTCCCTTGTGGAAAACTTCTGAGCTCTTGGTTCTTATCACCTGCCTCTTCCCTTAGGCAAAAACTCTAAGACTCTGCTCTGAACTAGGAGCAAGGACAGTGACTCACTTCTCTTGAAGTGATACCCCTCTTTTACAAGCAGGGCACTGGGTAGAGGCACTAGCCTTTGATCTTCATGGCTTTCATCTCCCTTTATGGAATAACAATTTTAAATAATTATTTTAAAAAATAGCTTTCACCAGTTATGGTTATTTTGTTGGGGAGTGGGTCTGGGAAGTTTTTCAAGTCATCATTTTAGAAGCATCCCCTAATACAATCTTTTCTTGACTGCTAACATTTTCATGAACTGTTCAGAATTTGGGTTCTGAACCAAGTGTGATATGAAGACTAAATTGGAAGTGAATTTGGAGACAAAGGTACTGATAGATCACTGCTGACCAAATGAAAACTTTATAGAGAGGCCCTGAGAACCACCTCCCTTGTACATTCCAAGCACAGGATACCAGCAGATATTGATGAAAATAAACCACTAAACCAGGTATCAGGAAACAAAGGTACTAAATCTCAGCCCCTTTCCCAGTTTTCTGGGTGACCCCAAGTAAGCCAGTCAATCTCTTTTGAGTTCCAGCTCCCAGGAATAGCATATTGTGTTAAACTATTTGTCTTACCACTGGTCTCTGGATGGGGCATGTGGTTTAGATTGTGCTTATGTGGAGTGGTTTCACAAAATCTCCCCCCCCCCGCCTTTTTTTTTTTTTTTACCCTCCTGCTATTTCTTGTGACTGATATCATGCATCTGGGAAGTATCTGCCTGGATTTACGAACTCCAGACTGAATCTTGTCCAATAAGCATCATGCTCTAAACACCACCAACTTGTTGGATGAAGAAAGGAAATCACAAATGCTTATCCCTACCCTCAGTAAATGTATTAATTTGTGAAAGATAAGGCAATAGGAGAGTTGGAATTTCTGGCTTTGATCTTTTGGTCATAGTCTACCATTCCAAACCAGAAATATGTCTTACCCTCCTCAGGCACTATCATTTTTGGTTACTTAAGATGAAGTTTGTTCCTAGACAATTGATCTTCTATCTATCTTTGGAACAGAGATTGCCTCCAATAGGGTCTTTACAAGGGCCTGTGGCTCTTGGCTTAATTTTTACTGACTTCTTAATAAGCACTGCCACAAGCCATTTGAATACCCTGGAGGTCAAGATTAATAAGTCCCATCAGCCATTAAGGTGGTTAAAATCAGTCTCCCTCCAGAGATTAGGTTTAACAAGCTCACCCATAGGACAAGGAGTCTTTGGCCCCAAAAACCCAGATCTAAATTGAAAGTGACTGACCAAACTAAAATCAAGCTAGTTTTCTTATTTGAAGCAGACAAACTATTGTCCTGACTGGTAGACAGAAATTTCCCAACACAATTAAGTTATTAAAAACATTTGGGGCCCAACAGGGAGTCTTTGCTTAATGGTTACAGAGTTTTTGTTTTGGATGATGCTAAAGTTTTGGAGGTACTGGTAATGGTTACACAAGATTATGAATATACTTAATACCACTGAATTGTACATTTAAAAATGGTCAAAATAGCTTCATGTTATGTATATTCTAACACACACACACACACACACACACACACAAAACACCTGGGGCCCCATGTTGCTGGCTCTCTGTCCAGAATGTTCCTGAAATTGTTTAGTAATAACATCTGATCTGAAGTTTTGCCAGCACCTGAGTTGCCCCAAGAACTCCAAAGATTTCCTGAGTATTACTGCCATCACTATGACAAATGGAAAAAAAAATTAACTTCCCATATCTCTGCCTGTTTGCCTAGAAACTTGAAAATGATATGTAGCTACTCAGAGTTCAGGGGTGCAGAAAGGCATAAGATGGGTGTATGTACATTTGTAGTTAGCCTGAGTTGGCATCCACTTCCGTGTGCCCTCATTAAGTGGTAGCTGAAATAACTAGCAGGATCATTAAGTGGCTTACTCTAATCCTTCTAAATTGTTAGACTTACTCTAGAATTATGATGATATAACCCCAATTAACTACCAGTAGTATTGAACATCCTTTTCTGATTGACTACGTCTTTTTCCTGTTTATCTGTTAGCCCGCTGCAGCCTTGTGACCCAAGGCTCTGGAATGGATCAGCCCTCCTACTCACTCCCTCTTGCGCACACTGAGTCTCCATGGAAACAGCTTGTCAGGCCCTGTTTGGCTGCAGGTTCTGAAGACCTCTCATCTGCAGCCTCAGTCCTACACCAATTCAGTCTTAATAAGCCAGCCAGGTTTCTAAGTAGGAACTTGTATTTGTTGACCCATCCTCTCTAGCTCTTGGGGTCTGGAAGTGTCCTTACGCCTCCTTTGAGGTACAGTGGGGGCATCCCCAATGCCAGTAAGTTGCCCTGACCCTCCACCACGGATATTCAGGCCAATGGCAGGATTTCTGTCTTGCGTTCCTTCTTCAGCCTGAATTCATTATCTCCTTCCAGCAAACCTTTGGCTCCCATCATTTCGCCTTACCCCCCAAAGGTGAGAGTCATTCTGAGCTCTTTCTTGCCCTACCTGTGGCTAATCACCAAGGTCAATTGATACAACTGCTTTTGTATCTCTCAACTCATCTTTCTTGCATCCCTGTTGCCTCTGCTATAGTTCAGGCCCACATTATTTCCTCCTTCAGTTACTGCAAGATCCTCCAACTTGGCCCTTCTATTTCTAAACTTGCTTTTTTTTTTTCCATCCAAACTTGGCTTTACAACCAGTGAGAAAACTTCCTTTAAAACCAGATCTGACCCCTCCTTCCTCTACGAGTCCTTTAGTGGTTCCCATTGCCCTCAGGATAGATTTCAGACCCTCTTGCATACACACAAGATTATGCCTTATCATTTGAACCCTGCTCACCTCTCCAGGATCACCTCTTGCTCCATCCCCTGAATATTTTGATCTTGGCCACACCAAACCACTTTACTTCTCCAATGAGCCACCTGTTCTTTCTTGCCCCTGTGAATTTGCACTGCTGCCTCCTTCACCTGGCGTGTCCCTTCTCCATGTTCCCCTGCATAAGCCTTTCACTTTCTCAGGGAACATTTTTCCAACTCTCAAACCTTAAGTGCCTCTTCTAAGTTCTCCTAGAGCTCCTACGTTTACTCCTTTTCTACTGAACTGTCAATTCTCTGACGGCAAGAAATACACCCACCTCTAGCTCAGTGCCTAATGTATTCACTCAAATGTCTGTTGTATATGTGAAAGAATAAAGAGTAAGCCTCTGGAATAAGAATGCCACCATATGCTAATTATAAGTGCATCCTTTTCCAGAGTCTTCTGTTGTTGGGCATCATTCATCCATCAGATTGCACCAGGCATTTGCTGCACTGCCAGAACCTTGGGACTTGGACTGCTGGCCACTGTCCTTGGGGGTACTTCTAAAACCAGGTCAGTGGCAAGTCCTGGCTGCCTCCTTTTTTTAGTCTCTGGGGAGGTCTCTGCTGGCCTCGTGGCTGAACCCATATGGCCTCAGTCAGCAGCTGGAGAGCCATTCCTAAGAGCTGAGCTAGTGACTCAGCCCTTCTCTCATTGCCCAGAGAAGATTCCTTTCTCACTGGTTATGCAATGTCACCCAGGTTGTGTTTTCCTTAGTGGTCAAAATTTGGAATCATAGTAACAGGAGAAAATGGCAGTTAATCTCAGGAATAGATTAGATCTGTTGTGTTTCTCCAGGAGAGGTTTTCTTTTTTTTTGTTTTTGTTGGGTCATGGGTGGGTGAAGCTGTGGTAAGGAACCTGTGTTCATACATAAAGAAATAAATCAAAGGTAGAGTTGGATGTATACAGCTGCTTTCCCCTGGAAAATTCAATGGATTATTTGGGAAAGAAAAAGACCACTCAGCAGAGGCAGGTGCCCACCCATGTCCACAAAAGAGCATTTAATCCTCAGCCCTGTTCCATTTACCTTTTCCTAAATTAACATATGCCTCATCTTCTGGAAATGAGAAACCAACCAACTTTTTGCCATGGACCTGGATCAAATGAAAAAAAAAGAATGGATTTTGCTTCAAACTGCATTCCCTTGCTTCCAGTGTAAAGCTGACACAGACAGGGAGAAGTAAGTACTCTAGGAAGAAGAGTAGCAAAGCAAAGGCACAATTTCACCTTCTCCTCTGAAGTAAGAAAGTAAATGATCCATTAGATGAAAAAATGTATGTGAAAGCACTTAGCACAGTGCTTGGCAAATGGATGGGACTCAATAATATTGACTCTTTTTGTTTTATCTATGCTCAGTGTAGAGACTCATAAGGCAAATTTTATGTTGGGAGAATAAAGGTGGAAGCAGTGGGAGTGAGGAAGTATTCTTTACCTGGATGATTTTGCCATTAGAATTTCTTTCCTTTGACTGTATCGAAAAACAAACACCAATTAGAGGCAAAACACATTGTCTTCAGACATGTTTATATTCTTCCTTCCTTCCTTCCTTCCTTTCTTTCTTCCTTCTTTCTTTCTTATAGGCAATAATGGAGAGAACTTAAAGGCATTAAACATCATAGATGAGGGAGAAAGTACAAATTTTCTATTTCCCTAAGCTAGTCAAAGACCTATTAGTCTAAATTGGAATACTATCACTGATAACCTCTACTATATAAATTAATAATTTTTACAAATAAAAGATTCTAGCAGAGATGAAACAGCTAATGTGGAGACCAAGGAACAACTGGGTCATTTGCCTCAGGACTGACATAGTTTCTTAACACTGAATGTGTTAGGAATGGTAGAAGATCTTGTCTGTTGAAAACTTAGAAAGTTGCAATTGAGGAAGCAAAGGGTAAACAGAAATCATAAGCACTTTTACGCATATAAAGTTCTCCATCTTCTTTTTGGTTCATACTACCAAGAACCTAGAACAGTACTCAGAGTATTTATAAGTGCTCAATAACTAAAACCAAAGTAAAAGCAAAACAAAATGAAACAAACAAAATACTGGTACTTACTAACACCATTCAGCAATGTTCCACGCTAGGTTCAATAATAATATCAAATTAAGCTCTGGAACCAAAGTACCCGTGACCTGTTACTGTACAGCACCATCCCATGTATACTCCCCCCCCTTTTTTTTGGGCTTTTAGGGCCACACCCCAGGCATGTGGAGGTTCCTAGGCTAGAGGTCGAATTGGAGCTATAACCGCCAGCCACAGCCACGGTAACGCAGGATACAAGCTGTGTCTGTGACCTACACCACAGCTGAAGGCAACGCTGGGTCCTTAACCCACTGAGTGAGGCCAGGGATTAGACCCGCAACCTCATGGCTACCAGTCGAATTCGTTTCCACTGCGCCACAACGGGAACTCCCTGTTTTTTTTTTCCATGTGTACTTCCTCTTTTATACTCAACAGTTTTATACTCAGCATATATTCAATATGTAGTCTTTACTGCTTCCATTTACAGGTAAAAGAGTCATGTCACAACAGGTAAAGGGACTTTCTCAGATTAGCAAGAAAATTAATGTTAACATAGAGTCGAAAATTCCTAACTCCAGAAAACTTTATTGGGGCAAAGAGATCCTTCTTAATATTTTAATAAAGAACTGTTACAACTCGATAATTTTTTTTCCTTCTCTTTTCTTTTTTTTTTGTCATTTTGCCTTATCTAGGGCTGCACCCGCAGCATATGGAGGTTCCTAGGCGAGGGGTCTAACAGGAGCTGTAGCTGCCAGCCTTCGCCACAGCCACAGCAACGTGGGAGCCGAGCCGCGTCTGCAACCTACACCACAGCTCACGGCAACGCCGGATCCTTAACCCACTGAGCGAGGCCAGGGATTGAAACCACAACCTCATTGTTCCCAGTCGGATTCGTTAACCACTGAGCCACGACAGGAACTCCACAACTTGATAATTAAAAGACAAAGACCCTAACAGAAAAATTGGCAAAGGATACAAACTAATCATAAAAGGAGATCTCTGTAGGAATCAAAGAAATGCTTTATTGTTAACCACACTCTGCCTAAATGTGAGTTCAGAGATCTCTGGTAAGATGGCCTAGACTAGACCTCAGAGCCAAGGTTAAAGATAAGTGGACATTTTCCTTGCCCTAGTCCCAGTTTGAGTCTTGCAATTTTAGTACTCTCCACTGGAAGTAGACATGAGAAAGCCAGGAGCATTGGGAAGAATAGATCAGCATTGTCTGGGCCTCACAGATAATTATCAGCAGCTGAGGAGGAGGGACACATGGTGCAACGTCCCAGAGCCCGTGAGTCTCCCAGCTGACTCTTGGGGATAGAGTCAAGCCTTGTCTGGCTCTGTGCAGATCCCCTGTAGTCTTACTCCTCAGAATGTGGTTAATGGGCAGCAGCGGGGACATCTCCAGGGAGCTCACAGAAATGTGGAACCCAGGCCTCTTGAATGAGAATCTGCCTTTTAGCAAGTTTCCCAGGTGACACACATATACTGTGAAGCCTGAGAAGCCCTGCCTTGTGAGGCCTGGCTCAGGGTTTGCTCACTGCATGTGCTCAGTCAATGCCTGCTGGCAGAATGGAAGACTGAACAGGGTGATCCCTGGGGTTATTTTCAAAAGTTATCATCTGACTTACCAAAAACTAGTCACTACCCAGTTGATTCCAGTATTAACCATTTCACAAAGGGCTTGAAGTAAGATTAATGAATTAATAATGGTGTTTTGGTGTTGAAATTGTCTGCAGTGAATTTAGAGTTTTTACTAGGCTTCTTTATATGCCCAGGAAGCATCAGCCAAGCATAAATCCTCCTGGTCCACCTCTCCCAAAAAGGAAAGAATTGAAAATGTAAAATTGAATGAGTGGAAATGAGAGTAAGTCTGAAAATGCTGGAGAAAAGAGTGCCAACCAGTGTAAGGCCATTGCTCTTTTACCTGCCTTTCCAGAGAGTGGAATCCCTGAGCTTTCACCTTGTACCATACTGGCATGCACGCAAAGGAAGTGACGGTGAGGAGGGAAGGAAGGGACGAGGAAGAGAAAGAAGTGACCAAGAACCAAGGTACCAAATCTGGCCTGTTAAGGTGCATCTGCAGCAACTGTGTGCATTATCATCATCATTGTCATTATCTTCATCATCATTTTTGGTTTTACTTGCTGTCTGTCAGCCTTCTCACTGAGCATTTTTATTTTGATAGTGACCCAGCCCCTAGCTTCAAGGTTGTCCGCAGACCTTATGCTGCAAGAAAACTAGTTACAGGAAGGGAGACAAAAATCCAGAGGATGGAGAAGCATTCTGAGTTCCACTAATGAGTGAGGTGACTCACGGCTGACTCAGACAAGCCTAGGAGATGGGAGGCAGTGGGGGGCAGACCTCAAAGGAGCCCTGCCAAAATGTTCAAATAGGAGCTAGGAGGCCAGGGATGCAGTGTTATTTAGAGAGCAGCCTGCAGCTCTGGCATTGAAGGGAGGAGCAGATCCTAAAAACAGAGGGAGAAAATTGCATTTAAGGCCAAGAACTGCTTTGTGAATCAGTAGCTCTCTCTGCTTAGACAAATATGAAACATTCTTTGGTGACACTGACCTGCTCTTTGGCAAATCTCAGAATTCTAACTCAATAGGAATTAATTGTCATCAGGTTCCTGGGAAGTAGAGGTAAATCAGGTACCACCCTCTATTTTTCTAGGGATCTCATTGAGAAAAATAAGCCTCTTTCTTTAGCATTTTACATCTGGAGAACACTGTGATCCAACTTGTGTTTACAGATAGATTTAAAAAAAATTTTTGAAAACACAACTGAAGCATTTTCTCTCTTATTAATGGCTAAGTGAGGTTTTGTGTTCGAAAATTCCAAAGTCAATTACTGTCATGAAGGGTCATAACTACATTGTCCTATATGGACTGCACTGAAATAATATGTCCCACCACACACCATAACATGCATTTGTGAAGAGGCTGGATGTACATATAGACTACCTGGGTAACACGCTTTTTTCCTCTGTGTACTAAGTAACCCACACAGAGATCAAAACCATGACCTCAGTCTCCTGAAGACAACAAAAACCAACTCAGCTATCTAAGAGTAATTTTGGTTGAGTACATACTTAAGTGTAATTTGATGGTTACTCTCACAAAGGTACTTCACCAGGATGGCACAATGGTGAAAGAATCAGAGGTTCTTTGCCAGCTTGGCCACCTGTGCACTTTCACTATGATGAAAAAATTTGCTCCAAAGGCAAAAATTTTCAACTTTGCCTGCCTCCAACAGATAGCAACGATAGCTGGATGTGGTTGTTTTTGTCTTGACCAACTAGTTTTCTATAACCAGCAAGTTTACTGTATTTAATTTTCAACATTATTAAGTCCAGTATGTCTGACAATTGCAAAAGCAATGGGAATGGTGAATGTGCCATTAATTAAGAAGAAACTTATGATTATGATGAAAATGAAAGAGATTAACAAAATGAATATTATGAATGGTAAGAAAAATCACAGGTGTTGAACGTGTATGAGATAAGATGAAATGGGTCATTAGTCAATAGGGGCGATTGTGAAAGATAAATATTCAAAACGTGAAAAATCCTGGCTTGGTCTATGCCATGAACATCAATCAGCAAGAAATGAGGACAAGTACCCCAAGAAACAGAAGGAGTTTGGAGTGTGTGATTAGAGACTGGGTATCAGCTTTGAATGGCTATAATCCAGATATTAATTCAGGTAAGAATTAAAAATATATTCAAGCATTTAAAAGCCAGTTGTGGTAAAAGTTCTCATTCTGGAATCTTTGCTGAAAACCAGTGATAACTCCATAGATTCAGGATCTATGCAACATTAAATTACCCCATGGAAGCTGGTAAGGAGTTCTTTATGACACTTGCAAAGCCCACCAAAGAGTGCCTTGACCACCTTTCAATTTATATGGACTGATCTAAATTGGATAAAGAAACCCAGTAGAACAGGTATCAGCAAGGGGATAAGATGCTGTCTAGTTTTAAAACATTAAAGGACCATCAAATCCATTTGGTAGAAATATGTTTTCCTAAGCTTTAAATGCTAGTAGCCAGTTTTGTCTTATTAACAGTTTTTCAGAATTCATGTTTGTAAATTATATAAATGTCTGTATACATTCCTCTGTACATGTTTTTCATCTTGTTTTTTTATTTAACATTGGATAGTGGGGTTTTCCTTTAGCTTTTAGCTAATTCTTTAACATGGTCTTTTAATAGCAGCTTGGTATTCCATTTCCTTACTGTCACTTGATCCACCTTTTGCTGGATTCATAAGAATGCCATGATATTAATATCATTTGGCATAAATTGCTATGTTTCTCTGATTATGTCATTAGGATAAATTAGAAAAACAAAGTTACTAGGTCATAGTGTTATGAATGTTTGCAGTCTTAATATATTTCTAAATTTTTCTTCAAAAAGACTTTGCCAACTGATGTCGCTTCTAGGAAAATGTCAATGTTCCTGATTCCATGTGCCTTTGTCAGTACTAGATATTATTTTTCTTTCACCTCTACTCAGTTTGAGGAGAAAAAAATATTTGTTGTCAAGATCTCTTTCTATACTTTTTTTTTGTCTTTTTTTGCCTTCTCTAGAGCTGCACCCACGGCATATGGAGGTTCCCAGGCTAGGGGTCTAACAGGAGCTGTAGCTGCCGGCCTTCGCCACAGCCACAGCAACGCGGGATCCGAGCCGCGTCTGCAACCTGCACCACAGCTCACGGCAACGCCGGATCCTTAACCCACTGAGCAAGGCCAGGGAAGGAACCTGCAACCTCATGGTTCTTAGTCGGATTTGTTAACCACTGAGCCACGAAGGGAACTCCCTCTTTCTATGCTTTTTAATGCATGTCTTTGCCAGTTTTTCTTTTTCTTTTTCTCCTTTTTAGGGCCGTACCTGCTGCATATGGAAGTTCCCAGGCTAGGGGTCGAATAGAAACTGCACCTGCCAGCCCACACCACAGCCATAGCAATGCCAGATCCAAGCTGTATCTACAATCTATGCTGCAGCTTGTGGCAATGCCAGATCCTTAACCCACTGAGTGAGGCCAGGGATTGTATCCACATCCTCATGGATACTCATTGGGTTCGTTACTGCTGAGCCAAAATGGGAACTCCCTCAGTTTTTCTATTGGAATACTTCCTTTTAATTAGTGATTTGCTATCATTCTTTAAATATTAAGGCTAGTTCCCTCCAACCAATTTTTGTTAGTCTTTTAACTTTATAATAGTCACCATGTTGTTTTTCCTCTCTAAAGACAACACCGGGAATTCCCATTGTGGTGCAGTGGAAATGAATCTGACTAGTTACCATGAGGTTGTGTGTTCAATCCCTGGCCTCTCTCAGGGCATTGCCATGAGATGTGTAGGTCACAGATGCAGCTTTGATCTGGTGTTGCTGTAGCTTGGCATAGGCTGGCGGCTATGGCTCCGATTAGACCCCTAGCCTGGAAACCTCCATGTGCTGCAGGTGAGGCCCTAAAAAGACAATAAATAAATAAATAAATAAATAAATAAATAAAATAATGGTAACACCATTTATAGTTAATTCACATGGCTGATGAGAAAACTAAATAAGAAAATATTTGTGAAAATGCTATAAAACATAGAGGATTTTTATCTCATACTTCCAATGTTGATGCTAACAGGAAATCAGGAAGATTGGCCTGCAAGTCTAACATGAATTTGTAAACAAATAAACTCCTATTCTGGACTCTGTTTTCATCTTACAAATAAGTAATTATATCTTTTGTATCATAGTTATTAGGAATGTTACGAAAATAAACAAAGATATCAGTATAAAATCACTCTGAGACATTTAGGTAAATCCATAAAACTAAGCTGTTGTGCTATTATTCTTTTATTTTCTTTTGCAAAAGTTAACTGATCCAGTATGGGCCCATTATAATAGGAAAGACTCCATAGTCATCACTATTATTACTTCAGGTTCATAAGTTATATCCTGCTCACCTTTCCATATAGTCCTTTTCTCAGTTTCTGTACTCGAAAACAAAAAAAGAGATCAATCAGAGAACAACCCTTCTCCAACAGAAAGATATTTTAAAAATTACATAGTTTTATAATTAATTCATTAAATAATATTTAAAAGCAAACACGGAGACCTTCACTCCCAGCGATGTCTCATCCTACCTCTGCCCCCACCCTGGTCCTTATGGTTTCTTATGCATCCTTCCAGTGTTTCTGAACATACATGCAAGCAAATATAAATAAATATTGTCATTTTCATACCTCTTTTCATTTGCAAAAGTAGCTTCCTATATACATTGTTCTCTACCTTGCTTCTTTTAACTTAACAATATATTTTTAACAGAAGCTCTTCAGTAGGAAGACATTTAATGTAAACATGAGACATGATATTATCATTAAACAAGAAAAATTTGAAGTTCCGGCTGTGGCGCAGCAGGTTAAGGATCCAGCATGGTCACTGCAGTGGCTTGGGTTGCTGCTATAGCATGGGTTCAGTCCCTGGCCCAGGAACTCACATGCTACAGGCATGACTAAAAAGAAAAACAGAATTAAACAAGAAAATTTTAAAATTTCTCTTTCAGTTCTGTCATCATAATTATAGAAGCTCAGAGTTGGACAGTGTGGGAGAAGATTTGCTAGTCAGTCACCAAATCCATTTCCTCTTTCTTGGGCACAGGACATAAGCCACCCTTGCAGCTAGGTGTGACCATGTAACTGAATTCTGCTTTGTAGAAAGAATGTGACCAGAGCTGAGTGCCACTTCTAGGTCCAGCCCTTAAAAACCTCCCCACGCAATCTTCCATGTTCTTTCCCTGTCAGCAGGGTATCAGTGCCTAAAGCAGCCTCAGAAGTAGCATGTTGAAGATGACAGGATAATGAGATGGAATGGCCTGGTTCCTTGGACTACCACTTGGAAAAGAGCCACCCACCATCAGGAGCACCCATTTTGGATGTTATATGAGTGAGAAATAAATTTCTTGTCATGTCTGAGCCACGAGGCAGTTTTAGGTTTGACATACAGAATAATACAGCAGCTATTATTTCCTTAACACAGATGACAACCCCAAAGTCCTTCTAGTCCAGTAACTGGCATACGGCAGGCACTCAATAAACACATTTGGATGAATGCATATTTGAATACCTCTGGAGATAATTAATTCACTACCCCATTGATCAGTTTAATATATTTTGATCAGCTTCAATTACTGCGAAATTACTTATATGTAGTTAAAATCTATCACCTTCTAACTGGTACCAATTTGGGATTGGCCTTTTCAGACACATGATGTAAGTCCTCTTCAAGACAGCTTTTGAATTATTTGACAATACCTCTTCCCATGCTCCCTGTGACAAACTTTCTGGTTTCCAAGCTAAATAGTCTAATTTTTGTTTTTTGTTTTGGTTTTGGCTATGCCTGGGCATGTGGAAGTTCCCGGGCCAAGGATTGAACTCTGAGCCACAGCAGTGACAATGCCAGATCCTTAACCTGCTGAGCCACCAGGGAACTCTGAAATAGTCTAATGTTTTAAATTATCCTCCTTAAGCTCCAACTGTAATGCACGGGGAACTATATCTAATTACATGTGACAAATCCATATATGTACATGTAATCGGGTCACCACATGGTGCGGTTGGAAAATCTGACAGAAATCTGTAAACCAGCTATAATGCAAAAAAAAAAAAAATTATCCTCCTTAGATTATAATTACTAAAGCTCTTATCACCATCCTTTTTTTTTTTTTGTCTTTTGTCTTTTTGGGGCCGCACCTGCCACATGTGGAGATTTGCAGGCTAGGGGTCTAGTCAGAGCTGTAGCTGCCAGCCTACACCACAGTCACAGCAGCGCAGGACCCAAGCCTTATCTGTGACCTACACCACAGTTCATGGCAATGCCAGATCCTTAACCCACTGAATGGGGCCAGGGATTGAACCTACAACCTCATGGATGCTAGTTGGGTTTGTTAACCACTGAGTCACAACGGGAACTCCTCTTATCACCAACTTTACCTTCCTCTGGACACATATGGGTTTATCATTGGTCCCCATTCAATGGATACTCAGGACAAAATGTCATATTCTTGGCAATACTGACTGCCATGAGGGTACTAATTGCCTCCATACTTCAGTGAATGCAGCTTAATATTATAATAGTCTCTTAGATGGCCATACCACCTAATGACTCATTCTGTTCTTGTGGTCAAGCTTCCTACCTCTTTTCTCTCCTCTTCTGGCCCCCAGCATACACACTAATTTGCTAGATGACCTTAGACAAATCACCTCTCTGGGACTCATTTCTCATGTGAAGAATGAGGAGGTTGGGCCAGATGATTTCTGAGTTGCTTTTCTCTCCTGTTCTAATATTCTTTGAGTCTAAAACAGGAAGTTCTGGGAGAGCTCACGTTGTACTTTTACATAGAATCTTTCATCCATAGCAGTATGAGAGTTATCTGCCTGGAAACATTAAGCTTGTCAGACAACATGAAACTCCACGGGTAATTTTTCCCAGCTGCATTAAGCTTATATTCACAGATATGTGGACAGTGTGTGGTAGGTTGTATATATACTACAGCCCTGGACTGGGCTGAACCATAGTGGTCAAGGAGGGAGAAAATAAGGAATAGGCAGAAAAAAATCAGTGAGAGCATGAGGGGAAGCAGGGTGTGGTTTTCTCTGAAGGAAATCTCCATTGCTATTTTAACCCAAGGGAGAGAGACCATGAAAAAGGGGATATACATTTCACTCAGCAGAAAGCCTGGTTTGATGTCTTACCAATTTCCTCATCTCACTTCAGACACTGTGTAAACATACTAAAAAAAAAACCAAAACAAAACAAAACACACACACACACACACACACAAAAGAAAAACCAAAATTCTCAGCCAATGGACAAATAAATGCATTTGCTGTCTGGGGGAACCAAAACATATCGCCATACCCCTTGCCCTTGGCCAATTTCTTATAAAGCAGACATCTTTTATGATTTTAGCTGACTAATTCCTCCTGGTATTTCTGCCTGACAGTCCTCAATCTATGCCTAAGAGGCTGGATCCACTTCCTAGCCTAGACCAAGAGTCTACTTATTATTATTTGACCTCTTTTGAAAAACTCATTGCCAGCTTTATAACCCGATCTGGGCACACTCCCCATTGGGGCCTGCATTTCCTGTGGATGATGCATTGGTTTCCTAGGTGACAGCGGGAAGGAATAGACCTGTTAGCTTGTGGCTTCTGACTCACTCACTGCAATGGACGTCACAGAATCGTGGCTGAACAAGTGGATGCTGATAAAAGCATGGGCTTAAGCTGAGCACTGGTGGTTAAAACCACCCCATTGTACCAGCTCTCCCTCCCACTAAGCAAGCCGACAGACTGACAGAAATAACAGATGTGAAAAAACAAGCAGCAGATTTGAAACCTCTCTGAACTCTCAGTCCTATAGAAATGCACAGTGGGGTCCTATTTACAACCCCGATATGTTGTTTCTTTCCCTGTTTAGAATTTCCTCATTTTTCTGGAATGTATGAGTACCAGGGTTCTCTAATGAAATGTTGGTTGGAAGCTGAGGAGGGAGAGGTAGACAAGTTGAAACTCAAAAGCCTGTTTACTAAGCTGGCATCTTCTTTTGATCTTTCACATTTGTTCCCTGAGAGGGGGAAGTAAACTCACAATGGACTAACAAATTATCAGAGTCCAGAATTAAATATATATTCTGTTGGGCACATTTCATGAAGCCTAGAGACAAGGAGCGTGTGACACACACACACGCACACCATGCACATGCATGCACACATGCACGTGTGCGCACGTGCGCACACACACACACACACACAGGGGAAAGAGAGAGGGATTAACTTTCTAGCTACTTCTCTTGCTATCAACTGATCCCAGCAGCTTACAATCAAAGGAGACTGCCTGGGATAAAAAACTGGAAAAGCTCCTTTGTCCTTCACATCTAAACTACTGAAAACTGAATGGATTCTTTCGATTCTTGAATTCCTTAAGTGACCAACAAACCTAAAGTTTCCCTCCTGGAGATAATGCATCTTGTTTTCCATGGAGCCCTGAGGGATGCTTTAAATAGCATCAGCAAGCATCCGAATGAATTAGACAGCAAATGTAGGTTAGCTTTATTTAGACAGATAAAGACAAGCAGAGAAAGTTGTCTGGTTCAAGGGCAGTGCAGCCTGACATGACAGCATTTCTCAGAGGAGGGGATATTGCTTTGGGAGTGAGAGGTATTTCGGGCAAAGAGCAAAGTTCCTTGGATCACCGTAAGTGATGCTAAATTCCTCAGTGCAGAGGAGCAGGCATTAAAAATGGCCTGCCACTCGTCGAAGAAAAGATCTATGGATTTAAAATGTAAAATACAACTTGGCATCCTCTTCTCTCTTTCCCATTCCTCGGCACACCATGAGAAAGGACATGCTTCCCAGAGCATAAGCTGGGGTAGGGAGTTTATGAGACTTCTCCGGAGTGGGACTTGAGAGCCTCAGCAAGTTCTGAGTCAGGAAAAGGCATCCAGATGGAGGGCCCCTGGAGATGCGGAAGCCCCGAAAGCAAGGAAACTGACAAACTGGGGGGCAATCACTCACTAAGCAAAAATGTAAATGCTTGGAAAAAATTTACAGTCCATAGCTATTGTCTTGTAATAACTTTTAAAGGTGTACAATCTGTAATGAGACTGAATCACACTGCAGTACACCTGAAACTGAAATTGTAAATCAACTATACTTCTGTTTTTAAAAAGCTGCAAGTGAATTTTGTTTATTTTATTCTCCCTCTCCCTGTAGCCCTTAGATTATTCTCTGAAAATAAACTCTGGGAGTTCCCGTCGTGGCACAGCAGAAATGAATCTGACTAGTAGCCATGAGGATGCTGGTTCCATCCCTGGACTAACTCAGTGGGTTAAGGATCCAGCATTGCTACGAGTTGTAGTGTAGATTGCAGATGCAGCTCAGATCTCACTTTGCTGTGGTTATGGTGTAGGCCGGCGGCTATAGCTCTAATTCTACCCCTAGCCTGGGAACCTCCATATGCTGCGGGTGCAGCCCTAAAAAGCCAAAAAAAAAAAAGCAAAAAAAGATAAAAAGCAGTGGGTCTAGAAAAAATATATAATTTTCTGTGGTGCTTATGGTTCCTTCTTTTTCTAACTTTTGGCTGGTTTTCCTCTCAATTGAGAAAGTCAAATTATATTTGATGTCAGCTTATAACTCCATCACTAAATTTGTTTATAAAAGAAAAATCAATGTCAATTTGTAAATGTATATTATTTGAATACATTATATTTTAAATATGTAATGGTTTCATGAATAAACAAATTTGTACATAATACATTATTATGTTCCTAAGTAACACTGAATTTAGACTTGTAAAAAATATTCAGGGGTTCCTGTTGTGGTGCAGCAGAAACGAATTTGACTAGGAACCATGAGGCTGTGGGTTCGATCCCTGGCCTCACTCGGTGAGTTAAGGATCCGGCGTTGCCATGAGCTATGGTGTAGGTCACAGATGTGGTTTGGATCTGGTGTTGCTGTGGCTGTGGCATAGACTGGCAGCTGTAGCTCCGATTAGACCTCTAGCCTGGGAACTTCCATATGCCGCGGGTGCGGCCCTAAAAAAACAAAAGACAAAAGTAAAAAATAAAAAATATTCAGAAAATATAAAAATTTAGATTTGCATTGATTTCTAATTCTCCCATGCCTAATTTTTAGATGTTTTCTTTTTCAAGGGTCCCATAACTTCTGAAAATTATACATCTTTATATATCACCAAGGCAGGCATCATAGGGGACATATGTTTTAACCCTGTCACAAAGCAGAATTTAAACTTCGTTTTGAATCAGGTGTTTATGCTACCTTCTTCATATCACTATTTATTTATTTGTTGTGGCTTTAAAAAAAATTTTTTTTTAATGACTTCCAATGTATAGAAGTTCCTGGGCCAGGCATTGAATCTGAGCCACAGCTGTGACAACGCTGGATCCTTTTTAACCTACTGTGCTCAGCCGGGGATTGAACCCGTGCCTCTGCAGCAAGCCAAGCCACAGCAGTCAGATTCTTAACCCACTGCACCATGGCAGGAACTCCATATTTATAACTTATTCACTCATTTCATGCTTTCTTTCCTTCAATAGTTATTTACCAAGTAACTGTCTACTTGTGCAAACAAAGTGACCATCAGACTTACTTGCTTCACTTCTTCATTTCCCAGTACTTTTCTCTCCCTAGTCAATTCCTTTCAAATCTGTTCACCTCAAGTCCATTTGCTAATTATTTGGTAAGCTAATATATAGATTTATAGTTCATCCAATTGGGAGGTACTGTTTCACACTGTACCCAAACCACACAAAACTTCTTAGTTCGCTGCCCAAAATTCCATATGCTTTTTTTTTGGAGGTATAGTTGATGTTTGATATTATCTAAGTGTACAGCGTAGTGATTCACAATGTTTAAAGATTATATACCATTTATAGTTATAAATATTGACTATATTCCTTATGTTGTATTGTATATCCTTTGTAGCTTAGTTATTTTATATATAGTAATTTTTTCCTCTCCATAGGCTCTTAACTATTTGTGAGACTGGCAAATCAATTAATCATGTGATGCCATTATAATTCTAAGAAGGTGATGTAAAGCCAATTCCTATTTTATAAAGTAATAAAATCAAAAGACTCATACGCAATCCAATGCCAAGCTTATTTCAGTGTTATATTAACTTTTTCTAAACCTCATCACCTAAAGCCAATCCTATAAATTTTTCATTTGTGTTACAAGAATCTAATCAAAAGGAAAACTACTCTTGCACTTCTTTTTGGTAATGAAACTAACATTTCTACATGAATGAAATGAAAAAACTTAATAACATACTTGAGATCTATATTTCTTGCTCTGACCTCCTTAATCACCTCACTATTATTAGAGTATCTATCAAAATGTCTTAATTTGTGCTAATAGAAAAGGAGACTGTTAAAATGTTCTTCGGTAAGGCAATCTCAGAACTTGTTTTTTTTAATTTTTTAAGTGATGGAGGGAAAAAAACAATTCACATATAGAAAGCAAAGTTATAATCAATCACTGATCGAAATAAATAGGTATGGTAAATGCAACTTTTAAAAATTTCAGCAATTTTTTGTTTGTGTTTTTCTGTGTTCTTCATGATTGCTGTCCTAAATACTATTTCAGTAATTTTAATAATGCTGTAAGGAGAAAATATTATAGTAGCATTTGACTAGGTAAAATAAGAATCCCACATTTTACTTTTATTTTGTGACATTTGTGGCTATTCAGCATGATGTCGGCATTCTTCCTCTTCTGATGTAACTTCCTTCTCTGTTTCATTCTGTTTAGGTTGAGCTTATTTCACCCTCTCCCTTCTCTGAGCAGTTGTTGAGCTGTCTATGAGATCCCAAGCTGTCACCTTGCTCCCTGAATACCTATTTTTCTTTTCTGTCTGTTTGTGGCAACACCTGTGGATAAACATCTAGCCGGCCATCCAGAGGGACACACACACACACACACACTCTCTCTCTCTCTCTCTCTCTCTCTCAAACCCATACATACACAGCCACAGATATGCACATACATGCTCAACTCCTTCACCTTCCCCCAGGGAGCTCAGACCACTCCAGCTGTTTTCTGCCCTTGGCAACAAAAGCAGCAGCAGAGCTTCTAATGTCAGTTCCCTGATTGGAACCAGTACTAATGTTGCTGCTGCTGCCAAGGTAGAATTTAAGTTGTCTAGAGAGAGGAGAAGGCGGCTATACAGGGCAGAGACGGTAAAGCCAGGTGTGTCAGGCTGCACAGAGTGATCAGAGGGAGAGGAACAAGAACTGGGGTTCCTCTACCTGAAGCTTCATGCCCTCCTTGTCTTTTGACAGCCAGGTATGGATATTTCAAGTATCACCTCTTTCTGGAGATTTTCCTGACTGGCTGACTGTCCTTTCCTCTGTTCCTATACAATCCTTGTTTAGTTAGATGCTTATCTTCCCCACCCCCCAAGCCCATTAGATTGAAACTTTTAAAGGCACAGAGCTTGGCTGGTTCATCTTTTACCTGAGTACCTGGCACATAGCAGGCATTCCATAAATGTGGCTGAATGAATGGAATCCACTGCTTTTCTCCCACGAGTAAAAGTAGCAGCTGACTTTTGGTGGAGGGGGAAAGAGAAGGGTGTCCTAATGGTGTCTCCTTTTCTCTTTAAAGCCAACAGTGGGAGTGAAGAGGCCAGTGTGATGCTGTGAGGATGACCCTCCGCATGTGAAAATAACTCAGCAACAAGCAGAGCAGGTGCCTTATCATCGTCCCCATCACTGGGATTGCTTCAGGTGACCGATAGATCAATCCAATCCTTCTTACAAGATAAGCCTTTGAAAAACTTGCAAGTGCGAATGAGAAGAAACTGCCGTGTCAAGGAAGGCTGTGTTAGCAATGGGGAAACGTGGCCCATATACATTAACTTGATTAATATGGCTCGTGTTCCAGAGTAAAATCTTTCAACATTTAAAAAGTTGTAACCTCAAGGGAGGGTAAGGATAAGACAGAACTGAGTTGGGTTTTTTACTTGCATGATCTCATTTTAATTCTCACAAAGAGATCTTTTTTACTTTTTTGACTCTCTTGTGGCATATGGAGTTCCCAGGCCAAGGATCAGATTGGAGCCACAGTTGCGACCTAAGCCTCACTAAGGGCAACACTGGATCCCTAACCCACCGCACCGAGCTGGGGATGGAACCTGTGTCCCAGGGCTCCTGAGAAACCGCCAATCCCATTGCGCCACAGTGAGAACTCCTCACAAAGAGATCTTACAGTCTTCATTTTATGAGTGAAGAAAGTGAGACTTGGAACAAATAAAAATGGGGACACCACCTTAGTACTAATACTCAGCAGAGCTTAAATTAGAACCCAAAGCTGTCTGACTCCAAAAATCCTTTCTTCACTACTGTTGGTTTCTCTCAAGAGCAATTTTAAAGTATTGACATTAAGTTTTCAGAAAGATTGAACACTAAAGACTGATTATGTGTTGAGCACTGACGACGCACCACGCAGAAGGCAGGGCAGTGTGGGGCATATAATAAACCATCCTGCACTTAAGGAGCTGAGTAGCTAGCGCAGGAAGCTGACACATCAGCATGGGCTGAGCAATAAGGGCTGCTATGAAGGGAAGCGTCAGGGCTGCGTGAGAACTGAAGGAAGGAGTGGTTGGTTCTGGTTGTGTGTGGAGGGCATGGAATGTTCCACAGAACAGAGGAAGATGGCACTTTGAGGAGGTGGGGGAGGGCTCCCCAGGCATTGGGACACTGCAGAGTAAGGAAGGGAACATATTACAGGAGCAGGATAGAAAGTTCAGTGAGGTCAGGATGCGATTGGAATAGTGGAGGGTGAAAGTAGGTTGGAGCCAGACCATGGAAGGCTTTGAATAGGAGTCTGAACTTGAAACGAGAAGTTATTAAAGGTTTTTGAGTAGAAGTCAAGGATCCAACCAAATCCTTGACTAAAACATCCGAAAGTATTGCTGAATCCATCCTGACACCAAATCACAAGTACGCAAAGCACACAAAGCAGAAAAATTTAGAAAATCAATGGTCTTAATAAAGACTCAACAAAATAGCCTATTTACTTCTGAGGAAACAGCAAATGAAGGGATATATGCCTGGATCACTGGCTCCAGCCCCACCTGCCCTCTTTCTTCTGCATTGGCCAAGAATGGTCCCATTCTCCTGACTCATAAGACAACCTCCTGAACAAAAAAGACTTGGGGCGACAAATACAATCCCCCCCAAAGAAAAAAATTCCCGCAGCGAAATGAAAATTCACTTCATTTCCTCCCTTTCTTCAGAAGCCAGTCCATGAAGATTACTTAACTGTCCTATCACCTCAGTACACCAGACAAACAGCCTAGAATGGGAACTGGATCCCAATTGCTTAATTGAGTTAAAAGGAAAAGGGTAGATCATCTAAAAGCCTCTCAATGGTTTCAAAGTGCCTCTCGCGTCTCTGAAAGCCCTGTGGCCGGTCTCAGTTCCTCCTTCAGGGAGGAGCTGAATAAATTTCCTAGCCCAGAATTCAAAAGCACTGGAAGTCAGCAGTTCAGAAAGACTGCAGAAAGGTCTTGTTTACATTTTTCTCTTGGGCTGAAACCCATCTATTTAAACTTTAACCAGAGGCAATTATAAAACCATGGTGAGCCAGAGATGGCAGTCTGCACAAGACTGAGAGACAGATGCCAACAGTCTGGCATTGAAGGAGGAAGAGAGGGAATATTTTCAGAACGGAGTCAAGGAAGAACTACAAAGAAGGTTTTGGAAATAAAGAATGTCACCTAGGCAGCTGCTCTTTAGGATAGGGAGAGAAGCAGTGGGGGAGGGGAGGAAGACAGCAGGCAGGGTGGGCAGGGAAGACAGCTTAGGCCTCTGCCAGCTTAGGTGGGTAGAGCTGGGGCTGTCACCATCCCACCGGTTCACAAGTCCCACCCTGTAAGAGCCCACAGCTGTAGCCTCTGCACTTTACACCCTTTTTTTCCCTCGTGGGTCAAAAGTGCATTAACCCAGAGAGCCAGTGGCCCTGAGAGCCCTGCCTGGTGCAGACACACCCGCTGCCAGGACACGGCACCTCTTCCCCGAAAGCCAAGCCTCCTCTTCAATTCAGGTTTTCCTGGCAAAGACCCACCTTGGAGCTGATGAGCAGTCCAGTGACGTCAGAGGAAATACCCCATTTTACAAAGGACCCTGCTGTAGTTGCCAGTAAACTGAACTCATTAGCATGTCCTGATCTGGGTCTTAGGATTTGATGAGTCCTAAGAATAAACTCAGAGAGAAATAGCTGCTGCTCCAAAGTAAATGTTTTTATTCTGGATTTGAGGATGTCTGTGGACCTGACGTGGACATTGGGGCTAGTTTTATTTAGTTTTCATTTTTTAGTTTATTTTTTGTCTTTTTAGGTCTGCACCTGTGGCATGTGGTGGTTCCCGGGCTAGGGGTCGAATCAGAGCTACAGCTGCTGACCTAAGTCACAGCCACAGCAATGCAGGATCCAAAAACTACATCTCTGACCTATACTACAACTCATGGCAACACCAGATCCTTAACCCACTGAGCGAGGCCAGGGATCAAACCTGCGTCCTCATGGATGCTAGCCACGACGGGAATTCCTGGGCCAGGTTTAGATGCAGGTACAAATGTGGGGAGATCTATAATCTCCTACCAATCTCCAAAGCCTGAAATTCTCCCCCTAGATATTCACTCCTTTGAGTTTCCTAACTTTTTGATTTTGAATGCCCTTATTAAGATGCAAATGCAATGTGGAGAGGAGAGCCCGTGCCTGAGAAGGAATCATCTAATTTCTTAGGAGGAATTCGTGTTCTGTCAATTCCAGCCAGATTAGTACTAGGGCCCTGTGTGGCTGTGGGTGGGAGATCCAGGACAGGCATCCTGGAGATGGAGAATGGGCAGAGGCCTTGGAAATTATGAGCAGGGAAGCCGGCAGGAGTCACGAAAGAGGCCAGAGACAACTGAGATCCGCCCCTCAACATAAGTCAGAGTTCGTTTAAGCAGCTGAAAGCCAAGCTCATCCTAACTTTCTGTGAAACTTTCTCCTCTGCTCCCAGCTTTTAGCAGGGAAGGCCATTTGGGGCACAGCCAGAGGGCAATGGGGAATGTCAGAGGATTTGCAGATATTCAGGGCCATGACCATGGTCTCCCAGGGCAAAGAGGCCAAGGTTGTGGGCTTCTTTCCAGACCAGTTTACTACTCTCACCGGAAGATCTCTCCTACAGCTCTGAACTGCACTCCCAAGTCCAGCCAATCATCTAAAAAATTCATGATGCTGTTCACAAGGGCCCGAGTGGAGAATGTGGGGATGGCTCCATGCAAACTCACCCTGACCGAGGACAGCAGATCCTAGGGTAATATTCTTGCTTGTGTGTATATGTGGGGGAGGCGGAGGCGGGGGGCACTTCATCAGAAGAACATAACATAGTGTGACTTTTTATTTTTATTAAATATCAGCTTAAATTTTTATTTCTTAAAGTTTGTATGAGTAGAAATTGCTTTATTGCACCCTCATCCCTAGAGAAAGAGAAGGTCTGATTCTGATGTCTTCTGCAGGAGGCAGCCTGTGAACACACGCCTGTTTGATATCCCAAGAGCTGCACAGAAATTTCAAAGGGATTCCCAGCACCCACCAGAGGGTGTTATACCTTCGAGGAGATATTTTGTACAATCACACATGAGATTTTCAAAGGAAATCCTGCGGGACTGTACATAAACCAGACAAAAAGCATAGTATAATAGTTAAAAGCATGGATTTAGGAACCAGGGAATTTGGGTTCAGATCCTACCACTTATTAGCTGTGTGACCTTAGGCAAGTCACTTAACCTCTCTGGGCCTTAGTTTCCTCATCCACAAAACTCAGATAATAGTACTTCTCAATTCACAGGGCTATTGTAAGGATTAAATGAGTTAATGTTTAAAGGGTTGGGAGTTCCCATCCTGGCTCAGTGGTTAACGAATCCGACTAGGAACCAAGAGATTGCGGGTTTGATCCCTGGCCTCACCCAGGGGGTTAACAATCTGGCGTTGCCGTGAGCTGTGGTCTAGTTTACAGATGCAGCTTGGATCCTGTATTGCTGTGGCTGTGGTGTAGGCCGGCGGCTACAGCTCCAATTAGACCTCTAGCCTGGGAACCTCCATATGCTGCAGGGGCGGCCTTAGAAAAGGTAAGAAGACCAAAAAAAAAAAAAAAAGTTTAAAGGGTTGAATGAGTTACTATTTAAGTGTTACATGTAAAAAGTAACATAATCAGGAGTTCCTGTCCTGGCGTAGCCAACATGAGGTTGCTTGTTCGATCCCTGGCTTTGCTCAGTGGGTTAAGGACCCAGCGTTGCCGTAAGCTGTGGTGTAGGTTGCAGACCTGTGGTATAGGCCGGCAGCTATAGTTCCGATTTGACCCCTAGCCTGGGAACCCCCTCAGGTATGGCCCTAAAAAGAAAAAAAAAGGTAACATAATCAAGTCACCAGGCCTGGAAACCTCAGCTGGTTCTATGATTGACCCTGCCTCCAGGAAGGACTTCAGTTGGCTCTGGCCTGTACTCACCCTCCCACCACACTAGCGTGAGGAGGCAGAAGATACCCAAGAAACTTTCAGCTCCAGGTTTCCCCTTGAGCATTAGGCAAGGCACTTCTGTTTTGCTCTGAAGTCTCACAGAGTGCTTGCCCAGGGCCAAGGCCAAGCCAGAACCAACAACAGGGAGCTGTCTGGTGCCCAGGCCAGAAACGGGAATCCCTCATTGCAAACCCCTCAGGTTCTAGGCGGGCTCCATGCTTGTGCTCTCACTAAATGCTGCACCAAGCCAAGGTTACAACACAAGGAAAAACCCTAAGTGAGAGAGCTAAGCAGAGCAAAGAAACTAGCTGGTGGCAGGAAGAAGGATCACAGCAAGAGGAAACCCAAGACACCAGGAAAAAAGTAGAAAAGCTGAAGTAAGTGCAAGGAAACTTTTTTTGTCTCTCTATTTTTGACCAAGTGAAAAACACACACTAGAGAATAAACTGAGCAATAAGAATCAGGCTGAGCCAGTGAAGGGAGGGAACAGGCAATGGAACAGCAAATACATACTAATTACCTCACCCTTCTTCCTGTGACCTGCAAGTATGGCCCCAGAGCTATTTGTATCATAGCTTAATAATGATTTCATTTCACAGACTTCCTTCCACTTTTCTTTTTCTTAATAAAAGTCCATCACAACTCTGTTTGGGGAATCAGAAACAGTATATATCTTTAGGAAATTTAACTGCCGAAAAAGCTCAGATAAGCATAATTGAGAAGTAAAGAATAGTTGGTGTGACCAGGACAAATATCAAATCACAAATATTTGAAATTCTTCCCCTTCCGGGCTCTAAGTAGAGAAGTGCCTTTGTTTGCTGAATTGGCTCACAGAGCCTTGGCTTCTGTGATGTGTAGGATGTTGAATAGGGAGGAGAAACCAGATGAAGGTCAAATATTTGTCAAATGCTTAATATGTATCAGGTATTCTGCTAGATGCCAGAAATTCAATAGTAAACAAAACACATAAGTCCTTGTCCTCATGAAGCTAACACTTTTTTTTTACTTTTTAAATGACACATAAAATTTACCATCTTAACTGTTATTAAGTGAATGTTTCAATAGTGTTAAGTGTGTTTATCCTGTGATGCAATCTCTAAAATTTTTCCATCTTGCAAAACTGAAACTCTAGGCCTATTAAACAATTCCCATTTCCCCTTCTTCTAGGCTCAGGTGACCAATATTCTACTTTGTATGTCTGTGAATTTGCTTACTCTAGATTGCTCATATAAGTGGAGTCATATAGTATTTGCCTTTTTGTGACCACCTTATTTTACTTAGCATAATATCCTCAAGGTTTCTCCATGTTTAGCATGTACTGAAATTTCCTTCCTGTTTAGAGCTGAATAATATTCCACTGTACGTATAGACCACATTTTGTTTATCCATTCAGCCTTGGATAGACACGTGGGTTGCTTCCATCTCTTGGCTATTGTGAATAATGCTGCTATGAACATGGGTGTAAAATATCTCTTTGAATTAACACTCTTTTAAAGAGTTTATTTTATCATATTTGGGTTACTTATTTGTCCATTAGTTAGCCCAACTAGATGGGTAACTGCAAGAACCTGTGTTATCTTTCCATTCAACTTCCTGTACAGTTTTGGCACATAGTAGGAACTCAATAAATATTTGTTGAATAAAATAATTTATTTTTACACTTCTTAGTTCCTACTGCTGCAGCTGGCTGTTTTACATATTTTAATAAGTAAGTTTTACAATTTTAATGAATGCTGTTTTGATTATATTTACATACTAAGCCAGTTTATGTAAGGGGATTAGTATTAAAAAATCTAAATCTCAATCAAAATTTACTTTCTAGATGAAATGCTATTGACAATTCCTTCCCACTCACTTTGGTTAAAGTCAACTGTTGCTGCTCTTATTTCTCTCTTTCCTTTTCTCTCTTTTCCTCAAGTCAAAACCCTGTGTAGATCTTGAGGACCTCATTACGGATCTCCTCAACTCATGGGACATCATATTGAATAGAGCTAGACATAGGCCTAGACTTTGGTTCTCTCAGCTCAAAATGTTGCATTGAAGGTCATTTTGTACAGTGTACAGTATAAACAAAGCATAGCCCTACATCTGAAAGAACTCTGTCTTGTGGTTCTGTCCAGTTATTCTTGACTACAATTTGAGGCCTCAGTTTTCTTGGGTGCAGAAAATAATATTTACCTCCATTCCCTGTGACAAACATAGACACAGCTCTAATATTTACAGAGCATGAGGAACTAAAGACATTGTGAAAATTCTGAGTATCCTTGTATTTAATGATAATTACTATATGTAATAGCAGTGTTAGAAGCTAGTTTTATAATCCTTTACATAATGGTCATTTAGAATTATGATTTATGGTCAAGGTAGCATTGCTGTACATAAATCTTTGAGGTGCTTGCTTAGCCAAACACAAAGCAGTGGTTTTTAAAATGTACAAGAGAAAAATTAAAAGACACAGTTGGCCCCAAATAGAAACTTTGCTGTGGACCAGAAATACAAAGCAATGGATAGGAATGAAGATATGGGCCTATTGGACTCCTGGTCTGAAAGGAGGCAGTAAATTCTTGAATGGGGCTTCTGCAGGGGAAGCGAGACTAAAAGTGATCTCCATGGGGTGAGGGAAGTGGGTAGGAACCAGACCAGATTCACTGCTTGAAACTATGGACTAGGAATTTCCGTCATGGCTCAGTGGTTAACAAAGCTGACTAGGAACCATGAGGTTGCAGGTTTGATCCCTGGCCTTGTTCAGTGGGTTAAGGATCTGGCATTGCTGTGAGCTGTGGTGTAGGTCACAGATGCGGCTTGGATCTGGTATTGCTGTGGCTCTGGCGTAGGCCGCCGGCTGTGACTCCGATTAAACCCCTAGCCTGGGAACCTCTATATGCCGTCGGTGTGGCCCTAAAAAAAAGACAAAAAAAAAAACTGATCCTTTACTCTTCCACATGAATTTTATGATCATTGTTCCATGTTACATAAGCAGGTTGGAATTTTTTTAATTGGGTTCACATTAATATTAAACATTACCTTTAGGAGAAATGATATCTTCATTATAAAGAATATGGAAATTCATGAATATGGTACATCTCTACTTAATCAAATCTTAGTTAACTTTTTCCACAAAAATGTCTTATGCATAAAATCTGTACTTTATTTATACATTAAAAAATCCACATTTTATGTTATATTTATCCTATGTGCTTTATTGTTTATTGAGATTAAGGATGGTATCCCCTTTTTTTTTTCTTTTAAAGGCCACACTTGCAGCCTATGGAGGTTCCCAGACTATGGGTCAAATCAGAGCTACAGCTGCTGGCTTACACCAAAGCCACAGCGAGGCCAGATCCAAGCTGTGTCTGTGGCCTACACCACAGCTTACGGCAATGCTGGATCCGTAACCCACTGAGCGAGGCCAGGGATCAAACCCCCAACCTCATGGTTCCTAGTCGAAATCATTTCCACTGTGCCACGACAGCAACTCTGAGGATGGTATCTTTTTGTTTTCTATTAAATATTGTATTGGATAAATTATGAGATATATATTGAATATTTTTTTCTTTTGGCTGCACTCCCAGCATACAAAAGTTCCAGTTCCTGAGCCACAGGGGTCTAACTGAGCCACAGGAGCCACAGCAATGACAAAAGCAAATCCTTAACTACTAGGCCACCAGGGAACTCCATGCAGTTGAATTTTGTGTTGACCTCGTACCCAGCAATTTTGCTGAATTGCCTTTTTAGTTCTAATATTTTTTGGTATAGTCTAACTATTTTCTTTATAGACAATCATGTTATCTGAGCAAAGACAGTTTATCTGTTCTTTTCTGTTACAGTGTTGATGGAGATGCCATAGGGTCAATCATGAAGACCTGTGTTTGGTTGCTTAATCCAATTTCCTATCACGGGTCCTGTCTTCCTGTTCACAGTTCCCTCACGAAAGGCCCATCATTAGTCAGTGGTCAGCGTTTTTTTAACCTCTTTAACAAGCCAGTTTGAGAGTATGAGGATGGGGGCTCTCAGTCTAGTTCATAGTTCTACATCACAGCTTCAGCAACACCAGATCCGAGCCTCGTCTGTGACCTATGCCACAACTCACAGCAATGCTGAATCCTTAACCCACTAAGGGAGGCCAGGGATCAAACTCATGTACTCATGGTCACTGGTCAGATTTGTTTCTTCTGAGCCACGACAGGAACTCCAAATCAAATTCATTTTAGCAGCTGGAGATTCCTTTGACTGAAAGTAAGACTAAAAAATTTAAAGTGGCTTAATTAATGAGAGATTTCAAATGAAAACCAGATAGGAGAACCACCAGGACCAGTCCTGGGGCCACTAAACACCAACTCTGAAGAAGAATGAAAGCTTGCCTCTACCCTGATCCTTGTCTGTGGCCTTATTTTCTACTCCCAAACTATAAAGCCACTTCCAGTTCTCTCCTAAAGGAGGGCACTGTCTTTAGGGCATTAGCCCACTATGGCCTCCTTTGCCTGGCAAGACAAAAAAGCTTCTTTTTTTTTCCTTCTTCGTCTCCCCTGCAACCCCGGCCCCAGGTTGGGGAGGAGGGGGAGGGAGGATTTCTTATTTCACACCACAGGATGTCCATTGATAGGTGGTTTCAGTATTGGATAATTCAGCAGCACAATGACATCATCGGACCCTTTCATCTATCTGCTTAGCCATTCCCTTGTGCTATGTTCCACTTGTCCCTTCAGAGTGGCAAGATGGCTGCTATAGTTGCAGACTGCAGACATCATGTTTTCCTCCAAATCTGTATAAAGATTGGAAAGGCAAGTCTTTTTCTTATATACTTTTTTTTTTGTTGTTGTCTTTTTGTCTTTTCTAAGGCCGCATCCGCGGCATATGGAGGTTCCCAGGCTAGGGGTCGAATCGGAACTGTAGCCGCTGGCCTACACCACAGCCACAGCAGCACAGGATCCAAGCCACATATCTGACCTACACCACAGCTCACAGCAATTCTGGATCCTTAACCCACTGAGCAAGGCCAGGGATCAAACCCACAACCTCATGGTTCCTAGTTGGATTCGTTAACCACTGAGCCACGACGGGAACTCCCTCTTATGTACCTTTTTAAGTGAGAAGACAACTTACCTATCCCATCCTGTCTCCACTCTAGTGCAATTCCATGTAGGTCTCATTGTCAAGACATGCAATACATGCTTATGGCCAAACTAATCCCAATGAAATAAAATTCCTTTAATGGGCTTAGACTGAACGGTATGGGATAAGGTTCATGGGCACCTGAAAACAATTTAGGTTCAAATTAGAAAGGAGAAAGAGACAATATTCTTTGGTCAGATAACCAACCACAACACCCAAGGCAATTTTGAAAAAGAAAAAGCCAGGGGGTTTGTCCTACCAAAGATAAATATTTAAAACCAGAGGTGGCATAACAAACCAGGAGTGAAAACATGAATAATTTATTAAATATGTGTTGGAATAGTTATATGTACATTTTCTATTTCATATCACAAGAAGTTTAAGTTGGTTTAAAAACCTAAATGCCAATAGTCAAATTTTATGCTTCTAGAAAAAATATGAGATTATCTTTACATCATTGGGATAGAAAAATTTATAAAATAAAGCACAAAAACATAAGACATGAAGGAAAAGATTGATCTTTTACTAATATAAATAAGAACCATTCATCAACAAAGTGAAATGACAGTCTTAGACTGGGAAAGATATTTTCCAAGACATAAAACCATCAAGGTATTAATATTGAAAATTATAAAGAACTCTTACAAAGCAAAAAGAAAAAGAAACACTTAGAAAACTCAACAAAGGGTATTAATTGGTTCTTGGAAAAAAAAAACCCTAACGGCCCATAGACATTCATGAAAATGTGGAATCTCACTAGAAATTAAAGGAAAATTAAAATAGTAAAAGTTACTATTTTATATCCATAAGTAGGCAAAAAAATTAAATTCGGAAAATACTAAAACAGCATGGTGTGGAGAAATAAGACTCTAGAAACTAAAATAGTATAACAGTGTAAATCCCAAGACGCAGCAGTTCCTCTCTTAGGTACATTGTCTAGAGTAGTGGTTCTGAACCAGGAGAGATTTCACGATGTTTGAGGACATTTCTGGTTGTCACACCTGAGTGTGAGGGTGTTACTAGTAACTAGTGGGTAGAAATGAGGTTGAGAAACTGCTCAATATCCCCCCTGAAACATGGAATTATCCAGTCCAGAATGTCAATAATGCCAAAGTTGGGGAATTCTGGCTTAGAAAAGCTTTCACATGGTGTGCATCAGGAGGGTGGTATTTAAACACTAATTGCAGCATTATTATAGCAAACAACAACAATGACAAACAGAAAACAACCTACGTGTCAATAGTGCACCAAGATGGATTAAGTAACTTGTGTATATTCAAACAAAGGAATAATGTATAACAGTTATAGTTAATGAGTTAGGTGTTCCAGGTTGCAACATGAATAAATCTAGAAAATAATGATGAATAAAAATGTACTCCAGGATGTTATGTACAGCATGATATAATATTCCTTCACATTTTACAAATTCAAAGCACTACTATAACAAGCATAAAAACATGCATGGGAATGATTTATAATAACTTCTGATAATGATAACTTTGAGGAAAGGAGAAAAGTAGAGAAATGAATGGATTCAAGCTTCAAATTGAACTTATAACTTGTATAAGATTTTTTACAAAAACAAAAAATCCTAAAGAAAATAAGTCAAATATTGATTTTTTGAGTGTTTTATACACAAATGTTTGTTAAACTATGTTCAATATTTTCCTGTTTGAAATAATTTATAAAGACAATATTTTAAACTAAGAGCTCTATTTGCAAGAACGAGTATTCTTTATGTGTCTCAGGAGCATGGAGTTGGTGAAGGGAGCCACTGCTTCCAGAAGAAAATGCCTCACTCCAAAGAAAGATTAGACAAGGGGAAAGTGACCCCTGAATAAGAAGAGTCTCTCCAAAGAAAGATTAGACAAGGGGAAAGTGACCCCTGAATAAGAAGAGTCTCTTCATCTAAAGACCCTCTCCCAGGAACTCTTGGCAGGAAGAGAGATGGCTTTCCTGCTGCACCAGTGATTGGTAGGCTGTACCTCTGTCCATGGTCCTATTCCTCTCCCTCAAACGACCTTAGAAGAACTCAAAGGGAGGTTCAAATTTGCCTTGTAGGGAGGCATTGAAGTGTTGTAGATAGAGCTGAGAAGCTGAGAGAAGAGGAAATTCTGTGGGTACAGCAGGTCTTGAGTATTTGGAAAGAAGTGCTATCTTCAGTAGATGCTACCAGAAGAGGGAATCCTGCTGGACAACTATTCTTTGTAATAATCTTGAACATCATCTATCAGAGGAGCAAGCTCCACTCACACCGAAGTCTGCTTATTAAGAATGACACTGTCATCTCCCTAGCATTTCATGTTTTTACTGAAAGGCTATCTTGCTCCTAATTCTTTTCATAATTTCTTTCCAACACTCCTGTAAGACCAGGCGATATCTACCTCTTGCTTTTGCAGAGATGAGGAGAGACTCGAAAGCTTCTCCCAAGACTTAGATTCTTTCTATTAACCTTTTCTTTTTTTTTTAACATGAGCCTTTAGGGATAAATAAACAGTGAGAGTAACTCAACTGAGAAAGATATTTTATGGGCATCCCACAGTAATCACCTGTCTTTTAAAAAGAAACAACAGTTCTTGAGATCCCAGGAGGTGTCTGGCACTACATAAAGCGATATGAGCATGAGACTGCAGAACATAATGTTTGGGAACATGATGTTCCTCCGGGGATTTAAAAATTAATGCAGATCCAACACTGTTAAAAAATACAGAGGTTGGTTGTAATAAATTATAGGAAAACAAAGTGAAAGGTGTAGGGGCAAAAATCCCAAGCACAGTGATAAACCAGGGAACATGAAAGCAGAATATGATGAAGCCAATTAACTTCGGGAGAACACAGACTTGCAGTATGGGCAGAATACAAGATATCCTGTGAAGTCAATTTTGCAGACTTGGTTACTTGTCCATACACAAAATAGCTGTTTCAGATGGGCTACTGGCAAAAATTTTTTACTGTTGTTTTCTATAGATGGAGTCCAAACCATCCAGCATATAATAACGTGTTTAGGAAAAAAAAATATGGAATTGGCTAACTTGTAATCTACAAAACTAGAGATCTAGTTCTGGATGATAGATGTAATGGAAATAGGTACAATTGGGTTTGTAGATGCTGATATTTATCAGTAACCAGAAACTGTGATGAAAGCTCAGTTTGGCCTACTTTATATTCGCTGGGTTAGTGAATGGGGAAATTTTCATTAGACTGTTTGTTATATTTAGAAGAGGACATAAAGAAATACGTGAACACTGTGATATATAGGTAAGAAGGTATCAATAGAAATACGTATTCTAGTCTAGGACAATGTTTCTCCACCAAGGTGATGGAAAGTACTTGGAAATGCAGGGACCTAACTTGTCCTCAAACTGAGCTTCTTCCATCACCCCAGCTTTCCTGCTTTAACAACTTCAGCCTTGCTAACTTAATGCTAAGAGAGTCAGTTTTATGCACTGATTTGAGCTTCGGATTTGAGTTCCCATGTGGTCACTGCAACTTCATTCACTTTTATACATATCCTTTCACATTTTCTGGTATTATAGTAATATGAAAAGATAAAAATATCTAAAAGTGTCATCCCTTGTGGAAGGCAAGAAATTGCCCCATCCCTTCACATGGATATCCGATAGACAATTCATACTGAACATGGCCAAAAGAGAACTCAGTTTTTTCCCCTTAACCTTGTTGTATCAATAACAAGAGGCTTAAACAAATGGAGTTTAACTTTTCTCATGAACAAGATCTCTGGCAATAGATGATTGCTGGTGTTTGTTCAGTTGCTCAACTATTGCCTTCAAGAACCCAGGCAATTTCAATTTTTTTTCATACTTCATCATCCTTACCATCATCAGGTCTCCTAAGGAGTCTGCCATGACTCCAAGCATTGTGGCAGTGTTCAGTATAGCCATATCTATCCCCAGAAGGTTTTCACTTAGGTCTCATTAGCCAGCAATGAATCACCCCTAGCTGCAAAGAAGATGGGGAAATTGAATATCTAGCAAAAGAGAATGGGATTATTACGATTGAATTACACCACTCATGATTCATCACTCTAGGCTGGACATATTGTTATCCTCAACAAAGTCAGGGCTCTGTTAGCAAAGATCAAGAGAGGAATGGCTACCGGGGAAGGAATTAACATAGTCTGCCACACTTCTTATTCCCTGCCCACCTGTCTCACAAATAGCATCACTATCTATCCAATGCCCAAGCCAATAAAAGAGCAGATAACTTTGACTCCTTTCTTTTATGTCCCAAATACAAACCACCAGAAAGTTCTTTTGACTCTGTCTCCAATATATACTCCCAATTTACTCTATTCACCCCTTCTTCACTGCTAACATCTTAGTCCAGATCACCATTGTTCACCTGGATCACTGCAGTTGCCTCCTAAAGATTTCTGTACTTTCATTCTTGCCCTCTACATTTCATTGACCAAACAGAAAATCATTTCCTTGCTTACCACCACCTACTGGCTTCTCATCTCACCTAAAACCCAAATTTCTTCCTGCAACCTTCCATGCCTAAAAAATCTAGGCTCTGTCTACCTGTCCAGCTTCATCTTTGACAACTTCATTTGTCAAACTTTTATGTTTGCCACTGAGTTCCAGCCATCTAGGCTTTCTTTCTCTTCTTCAAACTCAAATTTGTATCATCTTGGGAACTTTTGAACCATCTGTTCTCTCCATCTAGGATGCTCTTCATTCTGATCTTTCTATGACCAGCTCCTCCTTGACATTTAGATCTCTATGCAAATGTCTTCTCTTCAGAGAGGTCTTCCCTGGATATGCAAACTAAAATAGCCACTTAGTCCTCCATCACTTCATCCTATTTTGGATTTCATTTTTTTATTAAAGTATAGTTGATTTACAGTTTTGTGTCAATTTCTGCTGTACATCAAAGTGACCTAGTCTCCCTCTCTCTCTCTCTCTCTCTCTCTCTCTCTCACACACACACACACACACACACACACATATACATTCTTTTTCTCTTCCCATCTTCCATCATGTTCTGCCCCAAGAGGTTGGACATAGTTCCCTGTGTTGTACAGTAGCACCCCATTGCTTATTCATTCTAAATGTAATAGTTTGCATCTATTATAACTTTTGCAACCCCCAATTCCCTGTTCATCCTATTCTCCACCCCCCCCATCCCCCCAGCATCCACAAGTGTTCTTCCTGTCCATGGTCTGTTCTGTTTTGTAGATAGGATCATTTGTGCCATATTTTAGATTCCACATATAAGTGATATCATATGGTATTTGTCTTTCTCTTTCTGACTTACTACACTCAGGATGAGAATCTCTAGTTGCATCCAGCTTACAGCAAATGGCATTATTTTTTCCTTTTTTTAGCCGAGTAGTATTCCATTGCATATACGTACTTCATCCTGTTTTGTTTCTCTGTAATATACTGATCACTGCCCAACATTATCTTGTTTACCCCTTTGTGCATCCTGTTATGAAATACAACTGTTTCTTTATTTTCCAACTCTTCCACACTAGAACATAAGCTTCATGAGAGCAGAAACCGTGTCTCCTGTGTTCACTGCTCTATCCTAGCACCTAGATCAAGGCACATGGCAGACTCTCATTGACTCTTTATGAATGAATGAATAAATGAGGGGAGAGATTTTGAAGTGGAAACTTAAGCAATAAAAATAACATCTGTAACATATTTTCAGCATCCTTAGAGTTATCCTTTATAGAGCAAAATCACTTTCATAGTTAAAGGATACAAAATGTGTTATACTTTAAAGACATCACAGTTAAGAAACACAAATTTCTCCCACCTAGCCTCTTTCTTCCTATGTCTTCCTTTCCAAAGCTAAACAAGCCACATGTACTCTTAATCTTAATGCTTTATCAATGCAGTTATCGAATGTCTTCTCCACTGACTTCTTTCCTTTTGCCTAATAATAGGATCACACTTTCTCACCATTTTCTGAAGGTCTGGGACAATTTAAAAGACGCATTTGGGGAACATCCTCCTCTCCTTTAATTTTGGCCAGGATTTCAAGAAGAGAAAAACCCAAATGTTCTTGGGAAAAGAGAGAAATACTTAGCATCTGAAATTTTCTGCCTTTTTCTGATGTTTTTACATTTCTATATATGTTCTTTCTAAAGGCTAAAACCATTTCCACTCCCTTCACCAGAAAATGAGATTTTTCATTAGGCAGTCCTCCAGGTAAAATGCTAAAATCAGATAAATTAATATGCAATCCTCCTTTATCTCCCTTCCTATGATCCACTCAGCCCTTTCTACGCCATCTCAATCCCTAGGTGACCCTCTTCAGGCACAGGCTTCTGGATAAGAAGCAGGCTGTGCCCAAGACCCAGCCTCCTCGCATGCATCTGGCAGGCCATGGCACATTGAAATTGTGCAAAAAAAACCTTTGGCATGTTCACATTTACACTAGGGGCATGGCATCCTGGTGATTGCTGATCCAGTATATTCTAAAGTGACCCTGTGTTTAGAAACATCTTCAAATACTGGTCATAAATCACACACAGAAGATTCCTTGGGTTTTTGAACTTCCAGACTTACCAACAGAAAATAACAAAAAGATCCTCATCTTCAAAGGTCTTCAGTGAATATATTAAAAACAGGAATAATAAATTGTTCCTCTGTACTCGCAGCAACCCCAGCCCCTCCCCTTCCTCCCTCACCTGTCACCACCATCTCCACGCTCTCCTACACCATGCCCAGCTACACACCTACACATTACAATCTCTCTCTTCTTTAAAAAAATTTTTTGTCTTTTTAGGACCACACCCACGGCATGTGGAAGTTCCCAGCGTAGGGGTCAAATTGGATCTACAGCTGCTGGCCTAGGGCACAGCCACAGCAATGCTAGATCCAAGCTGCATCTGCGACCTATACCACAGCTCCCGTCAACATTGGATCCTTAACCCAGTAAGTGTGGCCAGGGATCAAACCTGCGGCCTCGTGGACTAGTCAGATTCGCTTCTGCTGAGCCACCACAGGAACTCCCACGCGTTACAATTTCTTGGACACTGAGAGGCCCCTAAAACACATGTCCCAAAACAGTCTTGCAACATTTTTGATCATGTATCAGTAAAAAATGTTTGGAGGTATAACCCTAAAATATGTACATTAAAAGATAAACCATATTCATATGTATTTAAAAAAACAAAAAAGGGAATAAAGTAAAAAAAAGTATTTGATACTCTTGGGAACCTATTTCTAGATCATATCTCCTGTTAACCAGGTAACTGCACTTCCTTGTGGCTATCTGAACTCTATCTTTAGAGTATCTTTAGTGTCCCAAGTTTACCAGTCCTGGTTATTCAAACACTAATCTAGGTACTTCTGTGAAGAGATTTCTGCAGATGTAATTAAAGTCAGTTTACTTCAAGATATTGAGAAATTCAGCTTCTGTCTGCTGGTGCCCAACTGAAACGCAGAGACAGAGTTTTGGGTAGAGTAGAAGAAAATAGCTTTATTGTTTTGCCAGCCAAAGGAGGGTCACAACAGGCTAATGCCCTTAAGACTGTGCCCCACCCCCATTAGAAAGAATTGCAAGGAGTTTTATAGTAAAAATGAGAAAAACCGTTTTTCTGATAGGAATCAGGATTGGGACGAATATTCATTTTTCTTTCTTTGGGGGAATCTTTCTTTGAGGGAATCTCCAGATCTAGGTATGATCATGATGGTGGTCTTCTGGGTTATTGCCTAGAATAACAGTACTTGTGAAAAGGGCATATTGATCAGAGATTGGAACAAACTAGAGAAGTTTTTCCAATCTCATGTGCTAATTATCTTTAACTCACAGGCAATTGTATTCAGGGTGCCTAATCTTTACCTTATGGGTGACTGTATTTAAGGTGCAATTAAGCCTGGGAGAAGGACAAGGAAGGACTTTAAGCTGTTCTGTTTTAAAGTATTCATTTCTAAAAGAAGCATAAGGAATGTAACTTTTCTCTTAGGTATAAGATACCTATATGATTATGTGTATCCCTTGAGAGGAACCTAGGACTCTGCCCCAAGGCTGCACTATTGTTCCTTGTCTGTTCCTCCCTTGTCTTTGCACCCCCTCCCTTCCCTGATTAGCAACTGTCTGAACCTGCCCCTAGGAACTCAGGGAAGGGCATGGAGGCTGAATGAGACCCATTTCCTCAGAACAAGAAATGGGGGACACAGAAAGTCTTTTGTGCCCAGGAGCCCCACAGGGCTGTGCTCAGTTTCAATATGATTGTCTAGGTGGGCCTGGTCCAATTTGGTAGCCCCTTTAAGAGGATCGTTTTCCTCATTTGGTAGCAGAAGAGGAAATCAAAGTGATCTGAAATGTGAGAAAGATTCCAGAATGATAGCTGGCTTTGAAGACAGAGAAGACCAGTGAGAAGGACTGTGTGGGGGCTTTAGGAGCCAGAAGGAAAACGGGGACCTTGGTGCTCTGGTCATAAGGAATTGGGTTCTGCCAACCACCTGAATGAATTTAGAAGTGGATTCTTGTCCAGAGTCTCCAGATGAGTCCAGTCTAACACCTAGATTTCCACCTTGTGGGACCCTAGGCAGAGAACACAGCCTTCTGACCTATATAGAACAGTGAGCTAATAAATGAGATGTTGTTCCAACCCCCTAAGTTTGTGGTAATTTGTTACACAGCAGTAGAAAACTAACACATCCCTTGGGTTTTCACATCTCTAAATAAAAGTAATAAAGTCTGGCTCATCTAAGAAGCACTCAGGAAACAAATATCAATAAGATTACTTAATATGTTTTAAGTTAAACAGAAAAGAGATATATTAAATTATTTCCGAGAGGTTATGATTTTTTAATGAACTGGAATACCCACTGAGGTTCAATCCAGGGCAGCTGGACTCTTTAATCCTAGTTAGGTTTGTTTTCTCATATTCATTGCAGTTGCAGGACCAAGCTAACTTTAAAAGCCATGTCATATGGGTTTAGGCATGGAATTGTTGCTTCAGCGGAACGTGATTTAACCTTCGGTGTTTTCATTTCAGAAAAAAAAGTGCTGCATTTTATAGATGCTTTACTGGATACCACATCTACATGTCAAATATGGGGCTTTTTTTTTTTTTTTCTTAGTTATAGTTCCCTAAAAAATCTTGCCCTTAACCTTGGCAAATATGTTGGAACTCAGCAAGCCATATTCTGATCTTGAGAAAATGATGAGAGAAGAGGCAAAAGATGGCCATACCCGTTTTAATAAAATTGATCATTGAGATAAAAGAAAACCAAAAAGTAGGGCAAGAACATTCTGACCACATAATCATGCCCTAACTAAACAGAGATATGAATGGTGCTGAGCCTGTTAACCCAGATTTCTCCTTTTGAGAACGAAAGGTAACAGTGGAGTTCTCTGATGAGCACAACCCCAAGACGAGATCTAATTTAAACAAAGTGATCTAGAGTAGAGAAAGGGGGTAATAGTTAAGGAAGCGAGAGATTGTATATAGGGTAAGGAGGACATTCCGATTTGGGGAGTAGACTTTATATACAAAATGAGAAGTATAGCTTAGTAGTTAAAAGCTGCATGGCCCTGGCCAAGTTACTTAAATTCCCTGAGTCTCAGTTTCCTCATGGCTAGGTTTAGGATAGTTTTTCAGCATTCTTAGCACCTGGCCTAGGACATGGAGTCCTCAATAAATGGTGTCACCATTAAGAGCGTACAATCTCATTTTTCTGTTCTTGTCCAAGAATCCTGGATAATCATCTCTATTCTAATGGATGCTAATAGCCCTGCTGGCTAGTTCAAAGCATCACATTCAAAATGAAAGACTACAGGCCAGTGTCCAGGCCAGAAGTCTAACACAAACACTCCCTTATGGCAGGGAGGGACAGAGAGAATGGGTCTGGCTAGGGGAAGCCAATTCCCTAGGCAAGGGCAGGGTACTTCCTAGAGCCACGGAAGGAAAGACCTATAGGCAAATACCCATAAATAAAAATCTTTTTCTAAAATAATCTAATTTTCTGGCTCAATCAGTTGACAATGACTTGGCCACTGGAGATCATATTTTTCCAACATGGTCCACTTTCTTGGCTTTTCCTAAGTCATTAATTATGACCATGTTTTCCCAAATGTGGAAATTCCCCTTGCGCAGATGCCACTACTGGCCAGCCCTTCTTTCCTGAGAAGTCTCCACAGCACAAAAATATTTTTGTTTTCCCCAGTTGCCCACAGGGAAAATTTCCTCACTCTTTTTTTCCCTCTTCCCTTAAAGGCCTCTGGCAATTTCCAGGAATCTAAGTAAACCAGAATCACTTAGATCACTGGAAAGCCTTTGAGATGTTCTACTTCTAACTAACTTGGCCAAAACAAAACAAAACAAAACAAAAAAAAACCCGAAACCCTAAACTTTAAATTTAACATTATTAGACCAATTTGTGTGTGTGTGTGTGTGTGTCTTTTTAGGGCCACACCCACAGCATATGGACGTTCCCAGGCTAGAGGTCAAATCAGAGCCACAGCTACAACGCCATATCCAAACTGCATCTACGATCTACGCCACAGCTCATAGCAATGGTGAATCCTTGACCCCACTGAATGAGGCCAGGGACCAAACCTGTGTCCTCATGGATACTAGTCATATTTGGTTCCTCTGAGCCACAATGGGAACTCCAATTTGACCAATCTTAAATTGAGTTGTTTTTGTTGTTGTTTTTTAATAACCAAAGGCAATACCACTGAAATCAAAATACCTCCCACTCCTGCCTGAGAATATGGCTCTGGGACTTAGGAGCTTAAATAATAAACAGAGGTGCTTATCTTTGTATCTGGATCAAATGCCATTGTATAGGGCTTTCATACACGGTAAAGCCCTATACAGATGTAGGCATTTGGCACCAAAATGTGTATATGGTATGAACAGGGAGTGATTATTCAAATCATAAAAATTCATTAGACGACTTACCCTGGTTACCTATTCATCTTCTGGGTTTACCAAAGTGCTTTGTGCAGGGTTGATGACAGTATAGGTACTCTATTGATGTTTTGTTCTTTTCAGAACATTCATCAAGAAAATTTCTGTGCCAGAAACTAAATTTAGCTGGTGGGCAGAGGGTGGTAGAGTGATGAATCAGACTGGGTGTCTGCCCTCAAGGTCTTTATAATCTAGTAAAGAAGGTATGATGTACATATTAGCCTGGTAGTTCTCAGCCAGGGACAATTTTGCCTCCCCCACCGCCCCTGCCCCTGAGATGTTTGGCAATGTCCGGAGACATTTTTGATTATCAGACATTTTTGATGATCAGAACTAGTAGAGGTACTACTGGCATCTAATGGAAAGAAGCAAAGGATGCTGCTAAACATCCTACATTGCACAGGACAGTCCCACACAATAAGAATTATATGATTCAAAATGCTGACAGTGTCAAGCCTGAGAAACTCAGAACTAGCTATACTACCTAGGATAAAGGGCTGATTGATTGATTGACTGAGTGATGATTATTGGTGTTGGACCACATGGCAAATGACTTTCACCCTGCAACCCCAGTCATTTTGAATTTGTGCCTGTGCCCAATCCATTCTGATTGCTAAATGTCTTTTGAATGAATGAATAAATTTAGATAGGTGGTGAATAAAGCATGAGATAGTGTCACTAGGCAAAATGAATGATAATTTAGAGTGAATTGTTAACTCAAGAGCACAAAGTTTTTCTAGCAAGATGCCAAGGATAGAGTAACTGCTCAGTGAATGTGAACTGAACATATTCAGATAACCTAGCAACGCTCATTTGCTTAAAGCCTAAAGTGCACAATATCGAGGAATGTTATTATTAAAGCAGTCCTAGCAGTAACTTTTCTTCTTGTAAATACTTCACTACAGATGGTTTGAGTGGCATATTGTACCACAAAAAGATAAAACTATATATTCTTATAATACAACATTGAAATTTTTTGTTAATTCAAACTTGTCCTTTCTCTAATGTGCCTAATTAGCGAACTATGAAATTTCAGACATCAAAACATGGATGTGGCCACTTAATGAATTTAGGGAAGGAGAAGAAGTATTTTGAAGTATGGCCTTAACTCTTTTGCATAAAATGTGGCTCCTGCTCTTGATATACAATAAAAGTAAAACCAATTGACATAGGCATGGACTATGAGCCTATTGCTTGACTTGCACAAGTTTCAATAGTGAGAGAACAGTGAAGTGCCAAACTAAATTAATGATCAAATAAAATGAAATTGTAGCTTTAAATTAGATCATGTCAATGAAAAAAAATTAATTTACTAAAATTATTTACAATTTTTTTTCTGAAAAGTGAATCAGGTAGTCTTATATCTAGTGTTTATGAGGTAAACAGAGCTTTTATTACCTAAAAAAATATGTACTTTTGATTAAGCAATTACCTTTAATTGTGATACATGGTTACCAAGGAAATATATTGGCTTTCCTCTTCCACCTATTTGACCTGCATTTTCTCAGTGTAAGTTGATGAGTAAGTCAGGAAATGGCATCTAATTTTGTATCAGCATTAGTCAAATTTAAGTAGGAGGGGAGTGCTAACATAAAAATTTTAAATAGAAATAACTAGGATAATCTGCCATTTGGATAATCAGTATCAGTGTTCCCTGAATTTAACACAGATCAAGGAGACCACAATGTCCCCAATTTCTGCAACACAGGGAGCAAAATTTCAGTTGAGTTTGAAAAAATTCCAGCTAAGTATTTGCCTGAACATGAGTTTAGTGAGGTATATTTAGGAGTAGAGGAGGGGGGATTTCACACTTTCCTTTTCATAAAGAAACAATTAAATAAAAATTACTTCACCTTTGCAAGAAAAAGAGTCTTACAAAATAAGTTCACTGATTAATGAATGAAGTTAAAAGTGACTTTTTTTTTTAAACCTCAAAGATTAGAGAATTAAAAGAATAAACCTTGGATCAAGGAAATATTTAGTATCCTCAGAAAAAGAGGCCTAACCAGTAAAAATGGGCCTTGATGTGATATATAAAGGCCTCCCTATTGAATAGTTTTATTTATAATGGAAATCCATTCCTTCTTTATTTTTCTCACAGGGAAAGTAGGTTTGGCTAAGCAAGAATATTATTATTCCTAGAAGGGTTCCAGATCAAGATGTCAGAGTAGGAAGATATCCAGCTCATCCCCTCTCTCAGACACACCAAAACTATAGCTACCTATAGCCCTGAAAACTAGCAGAATAGATTTTCTACAACTAGGATATGTAGAAAAGGCCACATTGAGATGGGTAGGCGGGGCAGAGAGGCAGTCTAATCAGAACCCACACTAGTAGTGTGGGGATCTGCAATCAGGAGGGACATCACAATTACAGAGCTCCCTCCCTGAAGAGGAAGGGAGCCTAGTCCCATGTGGGGTTCCCCAGCATGGGAAACCTGTACCACCAGAAAGAGCCCCTACAACATCTGTCTTTGAAAACCAACGGGGCATACATCTGGGAGAGCCAGAGGGCTGTGGGAAACTGAGACTCCACTCTTGAAGGGCTCATACACAAAGTCATTCACTCCAGAACCAGTGCAGAGGCAGCAACTTGATAAGCACCTGGGTCATACGAAAGGGAGAGTCATTGACTAATTTTAGAGCATGTGTCAAAGGGGCAGGGATCTGGTGGAACTTTCCCTGGGGACAGAAATGCTGGTGGGCACCTTTTTTTTTTTTTTCTTCCACTCTTCTTTAGCTGACCCAGCACAGGGGGAATGCTGTTTCCATCGTTCTCCCTTTCTGCCACCAATGCATGCACAGCAATCAAGGCCCAAACACAGCAGGAAGTCACACACAGCTCACATAGGGGCTTCCCCTTGAGAACCTAGTGCTAGTGAACAGGGGGCTTGTGACACCGGGCCCCCCCAAAGACACCTTCTACATAAGGCCACTCTTTCAAGACCAGGAGATATAGCTGATCTACCTAACACAGAGAAACAAACACAGAGAGTTAGGCAAAATGAGGAGGAAAAGGAATACCTTCCAAACAAAAGAACAAGACAAAACCTCAAGAAAAGAAATAAGGAGTTCCCGTCGTGGCGCAGTGGTTAACGAATCCGACTAGGAACCATGAGGTTGCGGGTTTGATCCCTGGCCTTGCTCAGTGGGTTAACGATCCGGCGTTGCCGTGAGTTGTGGTGTAGGTTGCAGACGCGGCTCGGATCCTGCGTTGCTATGGCTGTGGTGTAGGCCAGTGGCTACAGCTCCGTTTAGACCCCTAGCCTGGGAACCTCCACATGACAAAAGGCAAAAAAAAGAAAAGAAAAGAAAAGAAAAGAAATAAGCTGCAGCTTGGATCTGTGGCTGTGGTGTAGGCTGGCAGCTACAGCTCCAATTTGACCCCTAGCCTGGGAACATCCATATGCCTGCAGGTGCAGCCCTAAAAACACAAAAACAAAAACAAAACAAACCTGGAGTTCCAGTCGTGGCTCAGTGGAAATGAATCTGATTGGCATCCATGAGGATGCAGTTTTGATCCCTGACTTCACTCAGTGGGTTAAGGATCTCTCGTTGCCATGAGCTGTGGTATAGATCACAGATCTGGCTTGGATCTGGTGTTGCTGTGGCTGTGGTATAGGCTGGCAGCTACAGCTCTGATTCGACCCCTGGCCTGGGAACCTCCATATGCCGTGGGTGCGGCCCTAAAAAGACAAAAGGCAAAAGACAAACAAGTAAAAAAGAAATAAGCAATATACCAGATGAAGTGTTCAAAGGAACAATCATAAAGATCCTTGCCAAACTTGGGAGAAGCGTGAATGAACTCAGTGAAAACTTCAACAAAGAGACAGAAAATATAAAAAGAACTAATCAGAACTGGAGAATTCAAATAACTGAAATGAAAATACACTGGAAGGAATCAACAGCAGATTAGAGGATGCAGAAGAATGGATCAGTAGTAGAAGTCATCCAAATAAAATAGCAAAAAGAATTTTTAAAAATGAGGATCGTTTAAGGGACCCCGGGACCAAAACCAAGCATACTGATATTCATATTAAAAAGCAGCTTAGAAGGGTAAGTAAGAAAGAAAGGGACAGAAAACCTATTGGAGAAAATAATGGCTAAAACTTCCCTAATCTGGCAAAGAAACAGATATCCAAGTTCAGAAAGCAGAGAGAATCTTAAACAAGATAAACACAAAGAGATTCTACACAAGACATATTTGAATATCAAAAGTTAAAAATAAAGAGGGAATCTTAAAAGCAGCAGGAGAAAGAAAAGTTACATGTATCAGCTGATATTTTAGTAGAAGTTTTATAGGCTAGAAGGAACTGATTAGCACTATATATTCAAAGTGTTGAAAGGAAAATAATTACAGCCAATAATACTCTACCCAGCAAATTTACCATTCAGAATTAAAGGAGAAATAAAATTTTCCAAGACCAGCAACACCTAAGGAGTCCATCACTACTAAACTGGCCTAAAAGAAAAGTTAAAGGGACTTTAAACAGAAAAAGCCGTAACTAGAAACATAAAATTATGAAAGAAAAAAAACTAATGAGTAAAAGCAAAGATAAAGATAGGGGATCAATTGCTTAAAAAGCTTAGTATGAAGCTTAAAAGACAAAATTAACAAATTTTTCTGCATCTAAAACAATTAAGTGGTACACAAAATAAAAAGGTGTAAAATATGATGTTAAAACAGAGAAGGGGAGAGGGTGTTTAAAACATAATGGCTTTAGAATGTGCTTGAATTTAAGTGACCAACAGCTTAACATAGATTGCTATCTATATACATAGGTTGGTATATATGAACATTATGGTAATTATAAACCAAAGGTCTATAACAGACACACACAATAAGTAAATACAATAAGTAACACTAAAGAAAATCATAAAACCCCAAGGAAAGAGAACAAGAGAAGAGAGAAGAGCTACAAAATAATCAGATAACAATGAATAGCAATAAATACATTTCTACCAATAATTACTTTAAGTGTAAATGCACTAAATGCTCCAATTGAAAGACATAGGGTGGCTGAATGGATTTTTTTAAAAACCAAGATATATGTGCCCTATGTTTATTGTAGCATTCCTTACAATAGCCAAGATATGGAAGCAAACGAAGTGCCTGTTGATAGATGAATGGATAAAGAAGATGTGGATATACAGGCGCGCACACACACACACACACACACACACACACACACGTCCATCCACGTCTTCTTTATCCATTCATCTGTGTATACGTATGACTATTATCCAGTTATATCCAGACTATATATATTATCCAGTCATTTAATAAAATGAAATATTGCCATTTGCAACAACTTAAATAGACCTAGAGAGTATTATACTAAGTGAAATAAGTCAGACAGAGGAAGACAAATACTGTTTGATGTCATTTATAAGTGAAACAAACAAAAAAATGAACAAACAAAACAAAACAGAAATAGATTCATAGATACAGAGAACAAACTGGTGGTTGTCAGAGGCGAGGCAGGTAGGCGGTTGGGTGGAAAAGGTGAAGGGAATTAAGAGGTGCAAACTTCCAGTTACAAAATAAATGAGTCACAGAGATGAAATGTGCACCATAGGGAATATTGTCAATAATATTGTAATAACTTTGCATGTTAACAAATAGTTACTAGACTTATTATGGTAATCTATTCGTAATGCTTATAAATGTTGAACCACTATGTTGTACACCTGAAACTAATATAATATTGTTTATCAATAGTACTCTAACTTAAAAAAAAAGAATAATATTCTGAAGCGCTTATTGAAGTGGCAGGTTTGGATTAAAGAGTATGTATGTGTATTTGCCTTTACCGATGAGAATGAACTTATCCAGAAGAGCAGGCAGAGTCTCCCGTGCCAGGAATAATGTGATTTCCATAAATCCTGGCATCCTGCTGGATTGAGCTTCTCCTACAGCCTTTCTGACCTGATAATCACCTCAGCAAAGAGTAAGGGCAAAATGACTGGCCCCTCCCCTGGGAAGACCAAGGTGCCATGCATCTGCCTTTCCTCTCCCTCATCCCTTCCCCATGGAAAGCTATTCTCATAGGAGTGAAATATATTGCCAATATACGGAAATATGAATTGGCATAAAGTTATGCATTCAGAGAACTGCAAGTAGACAGTTTTGCTGGAGTATTAGCTGCAAGGGAAAGAATGGTGAGAATGTAGGCATCCAAAGAGAAATAATAGACGTGTTTTTCAGATTGTAAAGTGCTAGACAAGATTTTAGGTTTGCCTAGCATTTCCTATTCCCAAGGAGATGTTCAAAATATTTAATAACTGGTAGAGCACCAGCACTGGGCAATCAAAATAGATGTTCAATTAAGCAGAATGGACACTTCACCATAAACAACGGGGATGGCCAAGTTAACACGTATCACTGTAGTATCAACCCTGATTGTTTTATATGGTCACGAGAGTCAGTAATGTTGCTTTGTAAACTGAAAGCAATATAGAAACATAACCTATTGTAATGTTTTATTTATTTATTTATTGATTTACCTTTTTACGGCCACACCCATGGCACATGGAGGCTCCCAGGCTAGGGGTCCAATTAGAGCTACAGCTGCCGGCCCACGCCACAGCCACAGCAACACCAGATCCAAGCCACATCTGTGACCTACACCACAGTTCACAGCAACGCCAGATCCTCAATTACTGAGCAAGGCCAGGGATGGAACCTGCAACATCATGGTTACTAGTAGGATTCCTTTCCACTGTGCCAAGATGGAACTCCAGTAATAATGTTTTAGATGCAGCTAGATTGAGGGTAAGATCACCATTATATAGAAGAAATAGAAGTAACTGCTAATTTCTATTGAACTCACATTTTTATAACTGATTTTGGACTAAGTCATCTCTTCACTTCCTCTCATCACTTTTCAGATGAACTAGACATTTTTAAAAGTCAGGTTTTGGGTCTCCTTAGACCATCCTCAACAAGACCATGTTTGGCTGCCTGAGTGCAAGATTCTTTTTAAAATTCTAAGCTGTCTCTTATTCCCTCATCTGTAATAATATTCCCACATCTGGAATAACATTCCCATAACATCTATGGTGGAGAGGATGTGGTGAAAAGGGAACCCTCCTTCACTGTTGGTGGTAATGTAAATTGGTACAACTGTTATGGAGAACAGTATGGAGGTTTCTCAGAAAACTATATATAGAACCACCATATGATCCAGCAATCCCACTCCTGGGCATATATCCAGAAAAAATTTTCATTCAGAAAGATAATGCACCCCTATGTTCACTGCAGCACTCTTCACAATAGCCAAGACATGTAAACAACCCAAATGTCCATCAATAGATGAATGGATTAAGAAGATATGGTACATACATACAATGGAATACTACTCAGCTATTAAAAAAGAATGAAATAATGACATTTGCAGCAACATGGGGATGAAACTAGAGGTTCTCATACTAAGTGAAGTAAGTCAGAAAGAGAAAAACAAACACCATATGATATCACTTATATGTGGAACCTAAAATAGGCACAAATGATCCCATTTACAAAATGGAAACAGATCACAGGCATGGAGAGACTTGTAGTTACCAGGGGGGAGGGGAGAAGGAGTGGGATGTACAGGGAGTCTGAGGTTGGTAGGTACAAACTACTACCTAGTAGTAGTAGATTTAGAATGGATAAGCAGTGGGGTTCTACTGTATAGCACAGGGAACTATGTCCAATCTCTTGGGGTAGAACATGATGGAAGATAGTATGGAGAAAAAGAATGTATACATATGTATAACTGGGTCCCTTTCCTGTATAGCAGAAGTTGAAGGAACATTGTAAATCAACTGTATTTTAATAAAAAAATGTTTTAAAATGGTAATCATTAAAAGAACCTTTCCATTCTATCTTCTTAGCCAAAATCATAGTACATAGTCTTCTATCCTATTAGCTAATTGATCTTCTAAATTTGCTTCCCCATCAACACCCATTTCACCATTACAGTTCATCCTAAAAGAATCTCCCATATGGCCAACGTGAAAAGTCAGGATATCTGACTGTTTCTGCAGGGGACGCTATCTTTGAAGGATTTTCTTTTGTTATTTTTGTTCTTTGTGTTGTCATTCCTAGTCATTTCAGAATACCACCAAACTCTCCAATTTCTTTTGAAAGGAATACCATCACGTGTACAATTTAGGCAACCTGGGAACACATTGCCTAACTTAGATTGTATTTGTAAATAATGGAAAGATCCTTGGAAATGATAATTTCAGAAAAATTTTGTTGTTTGCATGTCAGAGTGGCAAAAGGGGACGAATTAGGAAGAGATTTAGGAAACACTGTGGTACTGAGGCTTATAAATTCTTTACACAATTTTCCTTTTCAAGGTCTGATTCTCATTGTGTGATTGATACCATGGACAAATAAAACCTCCAAAATATCTTTAAACCAATTTGTTCACCCTCTTTTCATTCCTCATAGACCCTAAAGGGTTATTTGAGGGACCTCATGGACCCTAAAGAGTTATTCGAGACTGGACCAGTAACAAATTAAAAAATAGTTGATATTTTAAAGGGTGGCAAGATTAGGAATAATTCTTTTTGTTTTTCCTTTTTGGCCTTTTGGTTGTAATGCATTTTGTGCTCTAACCTCTCATCTCTTGGTATGAAAATGAAAAACAGTAGGACGGTTTTTGTCATTGGAAAATTTCAAGGTCAGACTGAATGAGCATTAGGTATGCTCTAGGAGAGACACATAAATTTAAAGAAAACTTGACTAATGTGACCTCTGAAGTTACTTTATTTTTTATTTTATTTTATTTTATTTTATTTTTGCTTTTTAGGGCCACATCTGTGGCATACGGCGGTTCCTAGGCTTGAGGTTGAATTGGAGCTGCAGCTGCCATCCTATACCACCACCACAGCAACGCAGGATCCGAGCCGCATCTGCAACCTACACCACAGCTCACAGCAGCGCTGGATCCTTAACCCACTGAGCAAGGCCAGGGACTGAACCCACAACCTCATGGTTCCTAGTTGTATTCATTTCTGTTGTGCCACAATAGGAACTCCAAGTTACTTTCATCTTTAAGTTCTGTGTTCCAAAGTTCACCCTCTAATCTGATGGTGGTGATGCACCATATTGAAAGGGTAGGAGCTTCTTCTGGCTACCTTCCTCACTTTATCTTGAACCTCCCTGCAGTTTCTATGAGGGTTACAGTTCTGAGAATTAAACAGGAGATGGAGTGGGTGGGGAAAATAGTCCTAGGAGACTTGGAGCTGTCCAGCAGTCAATGTCCCAACTACTGAGATCTAGGGCAGGTTTGAGCAGAGATCAGTTACATCTATAGGTATTGAGTATGCTTACATGTATGTAGAAGTATATGCCTAGGCAACCCCATCCCAAGGAGATTTTCTTTCCTGCTTTCTATATTGCTTTTCATTTTAAATGAGGTCAACTGTCTGTTAAATTGTATAAGGTAAAAAGAAAGTAGTACTGTACGGGGCGAGATAGAAGAAGAGTTGAAGAGGAAGGCAGGCAAAAATAGGACTATTACACTGTACAGCAGTCTTTCAGCTTATGAATTTAAGCTTTTTACACACACAATGTAAACATGCCTCATAAGTAGACGGGTTCAATTCTATAGCAGCTTCATTATTCGTATTTTGCAATCAGTAATAAGTCATTGCAGCACACCATTTGAAAAAAAAAAGTGTGTCAAGTTTTAGCTTGCAAAACATCTTTTCCAGAGTATACAACTAAAATATTTTAAATAAAATATATTTGGCTTAAAAAGGTTGCCATCTTTTTCCTTTTGCAAGTGGCAGGTGCATTCACATTGATGAATCCGCACTTGAAGTTTTGAAGAATGATATGACAATCTTTAAGCATGTTTATAAATTTTTTGTAAGTGGCTGGATACTATCGCTCTTTTTCTTATATTTTCCTCTGAGAGGAGGACTCAATATTTCCACAGACATCCTAGATCTGAAAAGAAAGGATGTTGGGAAAACTTCTCATCCAGCTCCCATGTGTTAGGCAATTAAAAAGTAACCCAGTTTTATAGGTAAAACAACTGAAAGTGGAGAGGCTAGTTGTTTCATAGTAATTTTTGATATTTTTTCTTTTTTTGGCCACCTGGCAGCAATAATTTTTTAAATTTACAGAGTAATACATATTCACTGTAGAAGATTTGAGAACTACCAAAATATACAAAAAAAAATCAAAGTCATCCTGGCATAACTATTAACATTCTCATGTATAGTCTCCTAAATACATATGTATGGTCACATACGTATTTGAGGCTCAATATTTCTTTTTCTTTGCTTTTCCTTTTTTTTGGCTGCACCCATGGCATATGGAAATTCGAGGTCCAGGGACTGAATCTGAGTGAAGCTGCAATCTACACCGCAGCTGTGGCAACTCCAGATCCTTAACCCACTGTGCCATAACAGGATCTCTGAGGCTCAATATTTCTTTAAGAAAAAAAAGAAAAGACAAAGTGAAAGAGCTATTGGTTCATCTGATTCTAACCTGAAATTACTGTCCACATATTTTAACCATCTCCGTGATTATGTCTCCTCTACCCTTGGGCTTAGTCTGACAATAGATTGTAAATGAGGTGCCAGATTTCCTATTTAGAGAATAGCACTAGGGTTATAGGAAATTCCTTACCTTTCTTTTTGTGAATAGAGACCCAAGAAATTGTAAAGGAAATATGATACAGCAAAAATGGCTTTATTTTTGTGAGGTAACATTGGAGGTCCCCATGTTGACAGCTGCAAAGACAATCACATGCTTATAGAGCAAAGAGCCCTCCCTACAAAGGAAGAAGTTAACTTTAGCTTTAAAAATCCTTTTATCCTCCATGATTTTGATGGCTTTAAATTTGTCACCTGAATGTGATATTAACATAATCGTCTGCATTTCAGCTAATGAATGCACCTGCTTCTAGGACTTTATTTTAGCAGTTTTAATGAGCTTTTCAAAAGAGTTTGCTTGGACTCACTGCACTGCTAGAGAAATAGCAGCTGTAAGCAACTAACAACACATTCAGTATTTGAATCAAGCTCTGTGAAGTTGTTAAACTTGAGAAGGAGCATCTATCCATCTGTCTGTGATAAGGGAAATGAAGCTGAGATGTAGCTGTGGCATTTGGAAAAGGCACTAGAGTCAGTGGGACTGGCCAGAGATAGTTATTCCTTCTTGGCTATAATGTATGGATCCCAAGCAATTTATTTAAGTTCTCTAAATCCCAGTTTCTCTTCTATATAGTAATGGTACCCAATTTATAAGCTTGTTGTGAGGATCAAATGCCTCATTTATTGTAGGCATTCCATCACGTTAAATTGTATTATAATATTGTGTTTATTTTTAAGTAGACGTGACTTTAGGTGGATCAAGCACATTCTTCTTGATTGGTTGTAGGTTTGTAAGAGAGCTCTTAGGTGAATAATTGCTCATTGAAACCTACAAGAAGAAAACAAAAACTGATCTCTTTTACTTAATAATCAGGAAGTCTATTTCAATGCCAAATCATCGTACTTTAGCTCCACAGTGAGGATTTTGGAAAATCTTCTAGAAATTATAAATTCCAAATCCCTAAATAATCCTGTAAGCCATTTAGAATTTCTAAATATTATGTAGACATTAGGATACTAGCATATGCATTTACTTTTAATATGTACTTTAATACTTTTTATTTTATTATCAAATTCATTTCATGCTTATTATACTCCGATTTCAACACTACATTTTCATCATGGTAATCTCCTTCCTTTTTCTCCCCCATATGCTCCTGTATACCTTAATTTGAAAAGTAAGCAGTAATAACCCATCCAAAACGCAATTGAATGGAAAATGAAAAATAGGACAAATGTTGCTTTAAAGATGCACATAGCAGATAAATTACAGCTCAGTTGGAGGTGGAATGAAGATATAAATTTTGTTCTCTCTCTGTGTGTCTCTCTGTCTCTCTTGCTCTCTCTTTCTCTGACTCTTTCTGGAAAATAGGTAGTACAAAGGTGAGATAGCTGTTAAGAAAATGGAAAATTCTCCTATTCCCATTTTATTTTATTTCAGTAAAAGTGAGACAATGACTGGCTGGGATGTAATTTATTTTCCAGATGACTTTTCCCCATTATACCCTTCTGGCCAACAGTATTTCCTCAGTAATTGGAGCTAGGTCATCAGTGTTTCATCTCCACATGCCATAATGCTGGAGAATCACTCAGGAATCTTCACCAGCTTGTTCTAGGGGTTTCTCTGGAAAGGTATTGAGTTTTAGAAACCAGCAACTTGAATCTGCTAGAGTAGGCAGGTTTCTGGGAACTATTTGCATCCCTGCATTTCAAAAGATCCCCTTTATTCAGACTTGCATAAAGCATCTTTCCAAAAGACATTCAGTTCTTCTCTTAGACCGTAACTTTGTAATCTGAGAAAACAACCCCAAGGAAGCTTACTTCCAGCTGCCCTTTGACTATGTTTTGCTGGGCTCACACTGATGAAGACCTGTTGTCTATGGCCTGGTTATTCAGAGTGGTCCTCAGAAGGGCACCACCGAAGGGCAGCACCAGCATCAGCTGGGAATCAGTTAGAACCATAGAGTCTAAGGCCACATCCCAGATCTACTGAATCAGAATCTACAGCTTAACAAGATTCCCAGGTGATTCAAATGTGCATTTAGGTTTAAGACGCCGTAGTCAAAGAGATCCGTCTGGGATTGCGTTTTTCAGCAACAGAACACACCATCTCCTGTTCCAAAGTTGTATCCTTTCACTTTCCACTTCCAGTCTCAACGGATTTCTCAACAGTGTTCCTGGGTAAGTTATCTCTATTTTGGATGAGTTCCCAATCATGGGTCTTGGAGCGATCTGCATTTCTATGGTTTAGGTGGTCAAATGTGTATCTTAGCACAGCCTCCCACTAGCCAAACCATATCCATTCCCATCCAAGTCATCTTGCCCTCCTTAATCCCACAGCTGTAGTGTTACCATGTTCATAAATTATTGTTAAAGAAGGAAATTACCAAAAGAAAAAAAATTGTCTCTATAAACCTGCATAGTTTAGAGCTAAAGAATATGTTAAAATTTTCCATTGTGGAAATTTCCCAGCTACTGGGCTCTTTAGATTTTTTTTTTTTTTTTCAGAGCTACAAGCAAGAATGGAAATTTCCAATTGCAGCATCAAGGGCTGCTGTTCTGCTGACTGTCTTGCTCAGCCGGGGTCATCTGCTCCTCTAAGACATCAAGGAATGCCAAGGTAGGTCTGAGGGAACACACACACTTCCTCTGCAGGAAGGAAGGAATGTCTTAGCATTGCCTCCAAGCTGTGACGAGGAGAGGGGTAGGAGAGGTGACATGCCCTGTTCCATCCACCTAATTTTGTTGATTGTTAACCACCTTTCAGCAGCTTATCCTATTTGACATCTTTCCAATCGCAGCTGCCTGGCAGGTCTTTTGTTTTTTTTTTTAAGAGATCTCTAAGGTGGGTGGGAGCTACAGAGGGAAAGAACCAACATTTGTTGAGATCTGCTTTTCTAAGTACGCCACCAGGTACTTTATATATCACTTCACCTTTCAGTGACCCACCCAAGGTTAACATCTGATTTTCTCCACACCAAATTTTAAAGTTTCATTTGGCTTTCCTGAAACAGCTTTACCTCCTCCCTCCCGCCCCCTCCCGAGCCTCCCAGAGACTGGTCATCTTCAAGCATCCTGGAAGTTTTGTCCCCACCTCTTCAATAATGTCAACAGCTCAGTTCTTTTTCACCGTATCCAAGTTGAAATAGATTTCCCTTCACAGCTGGTCCTGATGTCTGAGTCAATAGGCATCTAATAGTTTCCTAAATTCTGTCATGTTCTCCCCATGCACTACTGCTGCTACAGCAGAAGTCTGATGGTGGCAGCTCTTGGAAGGCCACATGTAAATGTGTCAACTTCTTGAGAAAAAGGCCAAGCACCCTAGCTGGCTCTCAGCCAGAGAACGTTCTCAAACCTAGGTTGTGTGGCTTTGTTTGAAACTTTGTGTTTTGTTTTTATTTATAATGTTTTGCCTTTTTGTTTGTTTGTTTTGGGGGATTATGAATAGTAACCGAATAGACTCTAAGGAGCAAGGGCTACCTGTGTTTTCTTCTTACTAATAAATAGCCCCTGGTACCAGGAAAAGCGCAGTTAAGGAGGATTTCTGACATCATCATTGCTCTTTATACTTAATACTATTTATTAAGGCAAGTTTGGTAATAATGAAGATATTCCAGCAATAACTTTTCAAAAATCATCACATGGCTAGGGAGTTTTTAAAAGACTATTGATTCCATGTTTTCCATCACATCTATATCCATAGAGAGCAACGTTGCCTTTGAATACAGTGACCAATTTTAACCCCACTTGATATGTGGAGGGGAGTGGGAATGGTCAGCAAGAATATTGTAGATCCGTAATCTCAAAGGCTAACATTTGGTTTAGCCCTTGGTTACTTCTGTGATAACAATTTTCCTTATCCCTTCAACCCATTACCACTGAGTCTGATTCCCTGGTGAAGTTCACCAAGATGATATTTTAATGTGGGTCTGGGTCTCGTGTGAAAGGCTTCTCTCTGACAGGCTTCTTTCTATTCCTCTGCATCTGTCATTAGCAAGAAGATATCGGTCCTCTTAGCTGAAGACAATGATGATTCATATCTGTAGGTGGGACTGAAAAGACCTATGATGAATACTCCTTACCACTTTAGACCACAGAGATGACTTTGTTTTTTAAGTTTATGGTTGGAATACGTGCAGGTTTAAATGCTGATTGATTTCAGTCAGAGCCCCAGTTCTCTCCCTCCTCTTTCCCTGCCCTTGCAATGTGACTTTGCAGCTCCTCCCTTTAAGAGTTAGAGTCTTTCCCTAGCCCTTGAATCTAGGCTGGCCATTTGACTGGCTCTGGCCACTGGAATGCAACGCAGGTTACAGTCTGTGAGTTCCAAGCCTAAACCTCAAGTGTGCACTTCCACTTTCTTTCTTGGAAACTGCCATTGCTTTGTGAACAAGCTCTGGCTAGCCTGCTGGAGGATGAGAGATACTAGGGGCAGAGGGAAGCTGGCCTAGTTGAGGCTATCCCAGACCAACCAGCCCAGAGCTAACACATCAACTGACTATAAATGAATTAGCAAGCCCACCGAGATCAGCTGGGCTCAGATGAGATTAACAGAACCATTCAGCCAACTCATAGTCTCATGAGAAATACTAAATTGTGGCTATTTTAAGCCATTAAATTTTAAGCAATAAATATATAGTTGTGAAGCAATAAGTAACTAATAATATAACCAATGCCATTCTTTTTTTTTTTTTCCTGACTGCCAGGAAGCTCAGAGTCAAATATGTTCTTTCATTTAACCATGTTTATTTTATGGCTAAAATATTTGCATTTGTCTCTCTCCTTGGTTGTAAATTTAACAACCTATTGTTTGCCATGTTGGTTCTAAAACCAAATCAATCCCCCGTTTTAAATATTTAGGTAGTTTTTACTTATCAGATTAGAAGAGATGACTCTAGATAGAGCAGGGTTGGCAAACATTTTCTGTAAAGAGCCAGCTAGTAAATATCTTAGACTTTGCAAGCCATACAGTCTCTGTCATGACGACTCAACTCTGCCACTGTAGCGCTGCAGCAGCTCTAGACTACATGTAAACAAATGGGCAGGGCAGTGTTCCAAAAAAGCTTAATTATACAAACAGGTGGTGGATAGGATTTGCCCCTTAGGCCACAGTTTGCTACCCCAGATCTAGAGCAACCTACGCGACTGTGCAAAAAACACCTTCACCTATACCATGATCCCATCAACTTTATTGTAATTTGTCTCAATTACTTTGAAAAAGCAGATAAATTAAGTGACTTTACTTCCTCTATCAGAAGACAAGAAGGGGCTGACTCTAAAGCAACGCTTTATAGACTATGGGCATTTGTACCAGGGCAAGTATACAGAACAACTTAACATTCCTGAGCCATTTAGTCCACAACTGGTTACTTAGTTAATGTTAAAGGCCAGAGTGACACATTTGATGTCTCATTTGTTTTGTTTCATTTCCCAGCCTCTAATATTCATTTAGCAAATGCACCCTGTATGTAACAATGAGGATGGGGCTACAGTCGTACTTGCGTACTTGGAGCTCCCTGAATGTATTGTGCTATTTCACGCCTCTCTAGCTCTGCACACAATGTTCCTTCTGCCTGGAACACACTTAGCCCTCTTCTCTTACTGGCTAACGCCCACTCGCTGATCAAAACTCAGCTCAATGATACTGCCTCTTGGAAGACTTCCCTGAGTGCGCCTCCACCTCCTCACCCTCAGCCTCCAGTCTGCACACTCAGTCTCAGCATTTATTCTACAAAATTAATAATTAAAATAGTGAATAATGCTTACAGGGTACCAGGTGCTTACTATATGCCAGACACTTCAATATAGTCATTTAACTGAAATTATCAGTATACTTACCTATTTCCCCAATCCAATCATGCATTCAAAAACATATTGAGTATCTCACAACTCTTGTGCTAGGCAAAAAGAGATAAATAAAACACAAGCCTATACTATAGAATGTAAGCCCATCGAGGGCACACTGTGTCTTATTTGTCTTTACTTCTCAACACCTAAGAGTGTCCAGAGCAGAGATTTTAAATGAATATTAGATGAATAAGTGAATGAATGATAACAGCTAACATTTGTACAGTATATAATGTGACCCAGGCAGTGTTCCAGGCTCTTTACATGTCTAAACTCATTTAATTTTTATAATGACTTTATGGGGTGGCTAGTATAATTATCACCACTTCATATATGGGGAATTGGAGTCACAGAGAATTTTTATGTAACTTGCCCAAGGTCACACAGCCAGTTCGTGACAGAACTGGTTCCAGAGTCCACGCTCACAACCACTGGAGGAAATGAAAGCTTGAGTGACTCAGCATCCATCCATTGCCACTCCTGAAAAAATAACTCAAAGATTGTATCTTAAGGACCTGAGTGGCCTAGTGGTTATGTACTTGGACCTAGGAGTCAGGTAGAAGCATGTTCACGTTTACCCTCAAGTGCTCAGTGTATGTTGACCAACATTGTTGGAGGTGGTGATAGTGCCTCCAAAGTGCACCCTCCCATTTACTCACAACTCTAGGCTGATTCCTCTCACTGCCCTCTTTCTCTCAAGTGGCCGTGTATTGATGCTTGAAGGATGACTTCAGTGCATCTCTGCCAGTGTGTCACTGCTCTTTTGACTTCCCTAGTGGCAAGCAAGGTTACACAGCAGATGCATCTATGCTGGTCTACTCCAGTGGACACTTAAGCAAACTAGCATTTTGAAGAAGACTACCAAGGAATGTCCAGAATGCTGGTGAACCTGGTTGGCCATGTGCATTTTTTTTTTTTTTAAAGATTACTGTCAGTCACTTGCTGATGGCTTTGGAAGTTCCATGGGACCCCAAGGCCATACACTCCACAGGGAAAACACAGACATGGACTGTGCTACAACTGTCTCTGAGGACATGCTTGCTCTGGTGAAAAAGAAGGAACACATTTCCAATAGGATTTTGCTTTTAACACAGACATAGGTTTGGAAACTTTCAGGTTTAAGCATTAGGACATTAGAAAACAAAAGTGATTATGGCGTTTCCACAGACCCTTGAAATAAGAGTCCCTCTGAGTATAAAACAAATGTGCCCATTCTCCTGTCTCCATGCACTTTTCTTCAAAATATTAGACTCTCCCCCTTTACTCCCTTTGCAATTAGGTAAATAGGAGGAGGCAAAGAGGTAATTTGCTAGAGGCCTCCACTTATGGCATAGAGGGCCTAACAAAAATGTGCCAGGGCAAAACTAGCTTTCACAAGCCTTCAGTTCTCAGTTTAAGCACAACAGAAGCCTGTAACGATTCCACAGTTCAAGAATCAGCTGTTACAAGCAGCCATGTGACAATGCAGAGCTGTGTGAGACTGTATCTGCGAGAATATGATAAGATATGAGAAGACATTCTCTACTCCTTTCTCCTCTACAGTTTTCCTCCCAGTCAAGAATGAATTATGGGCCATCTCCAGGAAAGCATTGACTGCCTGGCTGGAAGACTGGAGAAACATCCAGTTGACCAGTGTTCTTGAGCACCCACAAACACATTTTTCAGGACTTGGGTAGAATTTATTGCATCTTATTTTCCATTAGAAAGAATCCCAGTGTTACTGTATTTACAGCCTGCGTCATACAATTTAACACTTAATTTTCTGATTGTTTTCATATGCAAAACTTGCATTTTCCCAATCTAGATCATAAACTTACTGAGGGCAGGGATCATGTCTTTACTTCTTTTGAATCGTCTGCAGAACCAAACACAGAATGATGAAGTGCAGTACCGGTGGTCAAAGCGGAATGACCACAGGGCTGTGTCAGGAGACCTGGGTGGTTTCTTTGCCTGTGACCCCTTCAACTGGGAGTAAGAGCTACAGGAAGCCCATAAGCCTCTGAGATGCAATTTCCTCATCTTAAAATTGTCCCGCTTACCTTACCGGTTTGTTGGGAGGATCAAATAAGATAACGTATGTGAAAGTATTTTTGTAAACCAAGACTTCCTAGCTACTGAAACGTAAGAAATCTTCAGAACAGGCACTTAGTAAATATCCGATGGATTGTTAATGATAAAGGTATTGTCTTCCCTCCTCCCCTATATTCATTTCCTTTAAGGGTTTTATTTCTCAGGATTTAATTTTATCTGAGTGGCAAAGTCAGTCCATGTCTTCTTGAACCTGTGTGAAATGTCTCCCAGTGCATTTCATCCCAAAATTTGATTGAAGTCTAAGCAAACCCACCCAAAAATTCACAAAATATGCTGTGGTCACATCTATCAGACAGGGCTCCTAGAGATCAATGCATTTGTAACCCACTAGGGTTTTCAGAGCCTTTCTTGTGCTACTGCAGCTCACTCAAATTGTGCCCAAGGCAAAGATTATGTATATTTCTATACTCTAGCACATATTTGATACACGCAAGTGGCAGATTGTTCCTCTAAGCCCAGGCCAGCTGAGAAGAAAATGAAAAACGTGACACCTCATATGAGCAATTTTACAAAGAGATGACACTATGAAACAGGCTTCTAGAATTGTTCATTTATTTATAGTCTTTATTTTGTGTTTGTTCTTAGCAGAGGAGACAATCTCTCTATAGTAACAGAATTCTCTAAGATACATTAGAAAAATCTTTCAAACATGGTCATTCCTCAAATGCTTCTGGAAGACATGAAGTTTAGGCACAGGGTTTCTTCTCACTTAACTGGAGAAAAAAAATGGAGATGCTAAGACAAAATAAGTTGTATATTCTAGTGATTAACTTATGCAGATTTCTGATTTCCCATCTAAACTCTGGATCCAAATAAATGAAAGTAAAAATAACTAGAGAACTGATGACTTGTTTCTGCTAAGTATTGCCATCTCTCACTGAAAATTTTTAGTTTTAATTAATTCATGAAAGCTATGCAAGCCTATTATTTCCCAGGTTAAGTCATAGACTATCAACTGCAGGACTTATATACAGAGTTGAGGCATTTTGTTGGCATATTTAATCCAGACCAGTTTTAAACTCCATTGATGAATATATTTATGATGCTCTTTCCATGGGACATAAAAGAGGAACCTCTTTTTCAGAATTAACCAATCTAGAACAGTTTTTGAAACCTAATTTCTTTTCTTTTTTTATTTTAGGGCTACACCTGCAGCATATGGAAGTTCCCAGGCTAGGGGTCAAATTAGAGCTGCACCTGCTGGCCTACACAACAGTCACAGCAATGCCAGATTCGAGCCGCATCTGCAGCCTACACCATAGCTCACACCAACGCCAGATCCTTAACCCACTGAGTAAGGCCAGGGATTGAACCTGCATCTTCATGGATACTAGTTGGGTTCACTACCACTGAGCCATGACTGGAATTCCCTAATTTATTTTCTTTTCAAAACTTTTTAGTATGGAAAATTTAAAACATATCCAAAGGTAGAAAGAATAATAAAAATGCACCCAACTTTCATTCTTATGAACCCATCATTCAGCTACAACATAATGGTCAATCTTGTGAAGCCATTGTTTAGTCAACATTAGTAGCCAGTAAAATTAAACTCACATTATATGCCAATAAATTTTAAAGATCAAATACGATTGCATGTTGATTTACATATATTTTCCTAAATAATTTTCTTTTCATCAAACATTATTCTTTCTCACTCTTTATTTTTTATTTTATTTTATTTTTTTTGTCTTTTTGCCTTTTATCTAGAGCCGCATCCGCGGCATATGGAGGTTCCCAGGCTAGGGGTCTAACAGCAGCTGTAGCTGCCGGCCTTCGCCACAGCCACAGCAACGCAGGATCCGAGCCGCGTCTGCAACCTACACCACAGCTCACGGCAACGCGGGATCCTTAACCCACTGAGCAAGGCCAGGGATCGAACCCGCAACGTCATGGTTCTTAGTCGGATTCGTTAACCACTGAGCCACGAAGGGAAACTCCTCTTTCTCACTCTTAAATCTGTCTCACTTCTTTAGAACTGAAGTGAGGCCAGCCTCTTTCATATTTCAATGGAGTACTTCAGAAGAGGAAGACGTGGTAGATTTCAAATGTATTAACTATTCTCTTCCTATGACATCGTGCCTTGCTCCTTTTGCCTGGGATGTTGCAGAAAAATAGTGATGATGGGAAGGAAGCATTTCCAACACTAGAACAGATCCTTTGTCCCTTTGCTCCAACACTAACCAGTGGCAGAATGGGGGGGGGAGGGCCATTCCGTTCTTGTACAAAGCGGGAAAGAGCCCCAGGGAAAAAATTACAACCTAAATGTTTCAAGGTGGAAGGTTTCTTGTACACAATAGATTACTTATTTATTTGATTATATATCTTAAGATCATATAATCAAATAAATACAGACTACTAGTAGTTGGCTGTATAGCATTATTATTCTAAGATTTATCAACATGTATACCAATTTTTAACCAAATCATATTCATAGGGAGCCTAAAATAATAATTTAAAAAAAAACATAAATTAGCATGATGAAGTTGGGCAGAAGTTATATGGCTTTAACAAAACTTTGGAAGGAGTTCCCACTGTGGCTCAGCCAGTTAAGAACACAACTAATACCCAGGAGGTACAGGTTCAACCCCTGGCCTTGCTCAGTGGGTTAAAGGATCTGGCATTGCAGCAAGCTGTGGTGCAGGTCTTGGGTGCAGCTCAGATCTGACATTGCTGTGACTGTGGTGTAGCCTGGTCGGCTCTGATTTGACCCCTAGCCTGGTAACTTACATATGCTGCAGGTGCGGCGCTAAAAAGAAAAAAAATTGATTTCTTCTTTTACATTGTTCCCAAGTTGAAAAAGTGCAAAACTGGAGTTCCCATCCTGGCACAGCAGAAATAAATCTGACTAGGAACCATGTGGTGTAAATCGCAGACAGCTCTGATCTGGTGCTGCTGTGGCTCTGGCAAAGGCCAGCAGCTCCGATTAGACCCCTAGCCTGGGACCTTCCATATGCCACAAGTGCGGCCCTAAAAAGCAAAAAAAAAAAAAAAAAAAAAAAAAGTGTAAAACTCCTACCTAGATGGTAACATGTACCATTCGCTCAATTTTAGGTTCCTTGATTGCTCTTGGGAACAAGTATACCGCTGTGGCATGAAGTGGAAGATATAATTTGCAGCCAGATGAGAGAAAAAAGGCTCCTCTCAGAAGTAATATATTTATGTAAATGTAAAAGTTATAAAAAAAAAAAGCCTTAATAATTTCACCAAGTAATCTAAAGCTAAATTTTATAGGCAAGTTCCTTACAGAACTTTCACAGACTTTATAGAACTCAAGCCTTCCATGGAAGAAGGTTTTAAAACTTCTTTTAAAACAAATGCGATGGGGATAGCAAGACGTAAAGGGAACTGCAGTGTTAATCATTATTGTTTGCTTTGTCACCCATAGTAACTTGTTTTGCATTCAGCAAAGACTCAGAGAAATGTAAGGATGAATATTTATTATAATTCATTCCTGTGTGGACTTTTAGGGTCCAGGATAATAGCTTTTCTTTTTGCTTCAATAGTTAGACTCTTAAAGGAATCTGGAAAGTGCTGCACACAGGAGTGGTGCTCAGTTGAAACTGGGCTCATCTCCAGCTCTGCCTAAGAGTTTGTCGCTATCTCCATGTGATATTGAAGGGAGTGAGGAAAGTAAACTTCCTTAATTAGAGCATGGTGCCAATGACCTTATTTCACTATGGAAGAAATAAATTGCATTTCCTCCTCATCGTATTCTCAATGAATCTCCGAGGCACAGTGATATGGCTACGTAGTCAGAAACAAGTATTTATTTATTTAAGAGAAGTAAGCACTTCATAGGAAAACTTTCAACTTAACAGAGGAGGGGGGAAGACTTTTAAAAAAATCCAGTCAGTAAACCTAAGGAAAGCAAGGTAGTTGGGGAGGAAACAGCAATGAAGTATAAGAAGTAATAAAAATAAAAAGAAATGCATAAAAATAAAATTCTTATCACTAAGAACTTAATGAGTTGCATTTCCCTTTCAAAAGACAAATTTCCAGAATGAGCTCAAAAAACAAAATTGAACTACATATAAGAAATTCACTTCAAATAAAGTAACAAAGGAAACTTGAAAATAAATGGTTGAGTATGTATATGTCAGACAAAAGCAGGAATGGCGATATTGAAACCAAATGTAAGGCCAAAAGCATTAAATAGGAGTAAGAGGATGGAATGATTAAAGGCACTGCGGCAGATTGCTAAGTGCCTATGCCCATCCCTCACCACCCTTGCTGACAAAATCTAAATTTAATTTGTCACAGCAAAGTGTCCAAATACAGATTATTTTTCCCAACCTCTTTTATAATTAGGGGTGGACAATATGTTGTAAGCAGAGGTTAGTGAGTTAGGCCTGTTGAAGTCTGATTCAGTTGGAAGCTACTCCTTTCTGCCTTCTTCTTTTTCCTTCTTCCTGATTGGAATATATATGTGATGGCTGGAGTTACAGGAGCCATCTTGCAACAATGACTTGGAGATGACCACCACTCTTACTAAAGAGCAGAAAGACAGACCTTGCATTCCAGATGACCACAGAGCCTCCTACAAGCCTTGAACTTCTTTAGGGATCCTCTCGTTTGAAAGAAATTTATTTATATTTAGTTAAGCCACTTTACTTGGGTATCATTTCATATGCAGCTCAATTTCCCACAGTACAGATACAAACATGAAAAAAATGTAATAGTTTTGAGCTATTAAGAACTAAAAAACAGCATAAAATTTTTAAAAAGTCAAAACTACTAGGAGAGAAGCAGAATCTGATGAAATGACAATATAGTAGTGGATAACCTCTTTCAAAATATAATATAAAGTCAAAAACAAGTAAGAATACAGAAGACTATAATATGATCTATAAGCTTATTATACATATATGTGCATATGAGTATATGTATGTGATTAGTATACAGTCTAAAAGCTATAAATTTTTACATTACAAAAAGAATATGCAATCTTTTTCTATGTGTATGGAACACTTACAAAATCAATCATGGAATGGACTTGGCCATAAAAAATGAAAGCATATTGTGGTTTGGGTACAGAAGGAAGGTGATGGAACCAGACAGTCTGTTCTACAGCTTGCTGGCAGAGTGACCTTGGGCAAGTTACTTAACCTTTCTGTGCTTTGTGTCTTTATCTATAGAGTAAGAATCATAATAGATAATTATTACCATCCCTCCTGACCTAGCATTTTCCAGCTTGATGTCCACTTACCTACCTAAAGCTGCTAGGGCTGCTTCTAAGTCTAGGTAGAGGTGTCAGACCATAGATGCTGTCCCTGGTGGTTGTTGCCATGGGGAGGGTCGGGGCAGGATAAAAGGTTGACATTTCTCCTTTTGGTCTCAATTGAACAGTGAACACAGCGCTCTCTAGCACAGAACTCAAGAGCACCAAAGAGTGTTAAATGGAGGAATTGTTACTTGCAGGAAAAGTAACAGGCAACATGTTTCCAATTATTCTTCATTTCAGACAAGAACTAGCTGTTTCCTTTGGCTGGCACAGTAGCTGAATGGGGAACACTATTGAGTAAACGCTGCTGAAGAAGGATGAATGTGGGCCCGTGAATTTTTTTGACATAGTCCCAGCTTTATTTTTGTTTATTGCTGGCAAGCTAATACAAGGGACATTAGGAAAAAAATTGACAAAAACTTCTTAAATGAGGCTTAAAGGACAAGGAGTACCTATGGCCTTCAATATATAAACTTTTTGTACCAACGAGGGTCACTTGAGACATTAGCCAGAACCTCTAAATTTAGCTGCTGGATACAAAAAAGAAAAACACATATCAATCTTTTTTTTTAAGCCCACAAAATAAAACTTTTTTATCACAAAAGCAAAATATTGAAGTATTTATCATATTTTTAAATAGTCAGAAAAAGATAACATTTTCATGAATAAGTACAGTAACATGTGAAAAGAAGATTATTATAAATACAAGAAAGGACTATTAATTTTATATTGTAACAATTATTTCATAAATATAAATTATAAACATATAGACTATATTATAAATTTTAAGTGTTGAATACATGTATATATTTTTAATCAAATGAAATTTAATGAAAAATATTTACATAAATAAGAAACTTCAGTGTTTTATCCCTGAACTTAAAAAGCAGAAATGAACAGACGACAGTAAGTTTCTTCACTCATTTTAAGTCTCAAACCATTGACAATCTTTCCGATGGCAACTGGGAATGAATAGGATATTTGTTCCTTTGCTTTTGGGGAACTCTAATAGCATCATCAGAGTGATATTCATGTTTTTGCATATTTTTCACCCCAAATATGTTGATGTACAAATAGATAAACTGAGGGTGGTTAGTTTTTTGGTCCAAAATGTTTCCTAACTCTCTTGTTGTTGTTAATTTCTCTCAGCATTATTTTAGAGTATCAATTCTCTACCAGTCCCCACTCCTTCCTCTCTTTAGAAAAGTTTTGTGTGGTTGCAAAATAAGCTCCCATTTTTCTGCTTAGAATGACCTTCTCGCTAACTTCTCTACTCAGAAATATCCTTTCTCAGCCTTTGCTTAAGCTGTTGTCATTCACAGAAGCTACATCTTCTTTCCTTGTATAAGAATATCAAACTCAGGAAGATACTCTTTCCCACTGTGGGATTTCAGACTTAACTCAGATATAATTCAATTGCTTTCCAAATGAAGATACATATTGGGTGCCTATTCACCAGGAAGCAAGACGGACTGGGGAAGAGGGACAGAAAAACGGAAACAGGAGAGAGGCAGGGAACAGACTTCCTCAGTCTGAATTATGCTAGAAGCTGAGATTCTGTCCTCTTTCTCTAACCCCGTTGATTAGTACAATTCTATTAGGACTAATGAATTTTTTAAAAAATTCAACTTGGCAGATAGTAGTACATATTTACCAGATTGAACTGATAAAAATCAGCAGAATTAAGAACTACATTAAAATGATGAATTTTTTTCTGGTCTAGAAGTTTTTTTTAAGGATTATTATTTTTTTTAATTCCAAAAAACTGTCTTCCTAAAATTTGTATGAGTCTATCTAATCATATAAGGCCCATGTAAGGATCATCTTGTATTCCTGCCTTCTCCCAACACACAGAGGTCAGATACTTTGTACTACCCTCAACCTCATGATGGGAAGAGATGCCACAAAGTAATTTTAAAGAATAAAGAGGTATTAAGAAAAACAGAGAGGGAGTTCTGAGAAAAATGCAACATATGAAATCAGGAATCTTTCTCTTCATGTAATTTATAAGGTTTGTTTTTTTTTTGTCTTTTGTCTTTTGTCATTTTAGGGCCGTACCCGCAGCACATGGAAGTTCCCAGGCTAGGGGTCTAATCGGAGCTGTCGCTGCCAGACTACACCACAGCCACAGCAATGCAGGATCCAAGCCACATCTGCAACCTACACCACAGCTCATGGCAATGCCGGGTTGTTAACCCACTGAGCAAGGTCTGGAATCGAACCCGCAATCTCATGGTTCCTAGTTGTATTCGTTAACCACTGAGCCACGACGGGAACTCCTAAAATTTTTTTTTAATTTTTATTGTCCCCTGGTACTTGCTTTTGCTTCACCTGGCAGGGAACTAACTTTGGCTTATACAGAATGTCATCTGCCTTTCTGAAAAAGGACAGACTGAGTGGGGTGGTGTTGGGGAGGGGAAAGATTGAGGATTAAAAGTCTTTAAAGTTTGGAGAAGGAAGGTGAAAACTGAAAAAATTAATTTGTCAGTTTCTTCTTCAAACATCATTTCTGGTTACGAGATAATTTGTTGGAGATGAAGATCATGTTTTTACAAACCTAACTCACATCATCATTCTAGTCTCTGATGTGTCCCTCTTCCATTTATTGGTCAATAAAGAAATTCATCTCACCCAGAATCCAGTCATTTAAAATGAGTCACAATGCATGACTCAAGATTCAACTAGCAACAGTATTTTTCTTCATATTAGATTTAATGTTTCCTTCAAGATCAGCTTGTAGATTAGTTTCTTCCCTACTCCCAGGCAGCTGTAGATTTTTGTTACACTATGTCTGTTGTATGAATACAAGTGATGTCTGTATATATAAAGTAAAATGTGTAAAAATGTAGTGTTTGGAGTTCCAATTTGTGGCTCAGCAGAAATGAATCTGACTAGTATCCATGAGGACACAGGTTCCATCCCGGGCCTTGCTCAGTAGGTTAAGGATCCAGCATTGTGGTAAGCTGTGGTGTAGGTCAAGACATGGCTTGGATCTGGCATTGCTGCGGCTGTGGTGTAAGGTGGCAGTTACAGCTCTAATTCAATTCCTAGCCTGGGAACCTCCATATGCTGCAGCTACGGCCCTAAAAAGACAAATACATACACACATACATACATACATACATACATATATACATAAAAATACAGTGTTTGAATTGTGCTGTAACTATAAATGTAAATTTAAAGAAAAATATTGATTTTGCCAATTCACTCAAGGACAAACACCAAATTATAGAACACATCTTTCATTTTTAAAATCAGATAATTTTTTTAACTCAGATTTTATGAATTTGACTCAGTCATTCCTCATCTGCTAGGGATCGAAATCTCCTTCATACATTTGAATTATTCATCATAGATGTCAAACATTACACAAAGATTTATGGTGAAATTAATACTGTGGATCAAGTATAAGTGGCTGCTCCCCACTTGCACTTGATAGCATTTCTATCTTTCAGTGGTTCCTGAAAAGTTTAACAACAGGTTTGTGTAAATCAGAGTCTTTCTTGTTGCAGTTACTACAGGAGATGCAAAACAGGTGGACTTGAATTCATATTATCTGTCTTTGCTGGGTCATCTGGTATGCTCACTGTTGGATTAATCCTTGTGCAGCTATATTAATCAATCCCTAACCAAATCCCTCAAAGGTTCTTCATTGCCTCTGGTCAAAGGTGAAGGACTCACACTTCCAGGTCTTGCATTCAAAGCCTTTCTCCACGGGGCCCCAGTCTATGCTCCTACTACATCTCTTCTGTGCTGATCCCACTTGTCTACCCACTGTTCCCCAAATGTACCCTGTACCTTTCCACCTTCAGGCATTGACTCAAGCTTTTCTTCTCACTTGGAATATCTTCCTTTTGCATTGCAAACCCAAGCCTGCTTATTCTTTTCATACATTTTGTATATTTTAATTAAACAAAAATAGGCATGACTATATTCTCTTTGGGAAAATATTCAAATAATGTAGAGGTATATGTACTGCAAAAACTGAAAGTCCCTATTAATTCTAGCCCTTCCCTCCCTCCCCTACCACCTGCCAATTGCACTCCCTCCTCCCAACTTGCTGGTATATTTCCAACAATTTCTCCCTGCATTTAATATACACATACAGTTTCTGTTTATTTTATTTTTAAGTGGGGTTAAACTAACATACTCTGTTCTGTGGCTAGCTTCCTCCTCTTCAAGACCTATATTAAATTTCCCTTCTCTCCTGAAGCCCCTCTCATTGCTTTAGCGTCCTGCCTCATCCCTCATTACCCTGCCTTGACCTTTTAGTTCTTACTATCCATGGTACTCTGTTGACTTCTGATTCATCTCTTTAAACTATATTATGTGTGAGTCTTATCACTAGAATGTAAAGTCTCTGAGGGCAGGAACTCATCTTTTGTGATGTTTAAAACAGTACTATGCACACAGTAGGTATTCAAAATTATTTTACTGAAGTTAAGTGAACTTCAGGTTCCCCATTTCCTGATCTAAGGTGGGAAAGCTCTGCTTCAGTGGAGAGAAAAATTTAAATGTAGTATAACGAAGTACTTGAGAGTTGTCATGGTCTCTCCTGAGAGTTCTCCCAGTCTTTCTACATGATGGATTGGTGGATTTCTACAAATCAACTGAGAAGCCCAGCAGTTTTGTGAGAAGTCAGAGGCCCCAGGCCAAATATTTCTTCTCTGATCTCTCAGACGAAGTTCAGCTCCACCAGTTAAAAACCCTGAGATGAAAACGCTCTTATAGTGAAGGAGCATTTTCAGCACAGGCTAATGGGGGGAAGAAGGAAGTATAGATTATCCAAGGAAAACACATTCTCTCAGACTTTTAGATATGAAATTTCAGCTCTCACTGAACCACTTCTCCAGTGGAATTAATCATGGGCATAACAGCTACAGCAATTCAAAAGGCCTTTCACTCTTCCTTTTAACATAAAAGTCGTAAAGTCATACTTGACAGTCCTTTTAAAAATGTTATTCTCTCAGATCACAGAGAAGGTGAAATAACCAGTAAAACAGATCTTCTGTTTTATTTTAAAATACTCTCTTTAACAAGTTACTTAATATTTCTATGCCTCAGTTGCTGTATCTATAAAATGGATATTTTATTGGATACTGAGAATTAAAATGAGATAATCAAGCATAGTGTATAACAAAGTCTGGCTCATAGTAAGTTCTCAAAAATATTAGCTGTGATGACGGTGATCATGTTATGGCTTCTCACATCTGTGTCAGGAGCTGAAAGCGTTTTCTTCTACAAGGGACTTTAGCCAAAGATGGCAGAAAAGAAGGAACACTGCTGAGATATTATAATGGTGAACATTATGAGTGACATTTCTTGGAAAATTCTATCCAATGCCTTCAATCTCATTACAACAAATTTGCTTAGAATCTTTATTAAACTGACTGTTGCTTGAAATAAATGGGTTATTAAATGGAAAATCTCTTTTTGTTAAAATTTCCTCTGAAATAGTATTAGTCATAACTGGATTTTATATTCCTTTTGACATCTTGCATATCTCCTATTAATAGCCTCAGTTATTTAGTCCATATAACTGATTGAAAACATCTAACTTGGAGTTCCCTTCGTGGCTCAGTGGTTAACGAATCCGACTAAGAACCATGAGGTTGCAGGTTCCATCCCTGGCCTTGCTCAGTGGGTTAAGGACCCGGCGTTACCGTGAGCTGTGGTGAAGTTTGCAGACGCGGCTCGGATCCCGCGTTGCTGTGGCTGTGGCGAGGGCCGGCAGCTACAGCTCCTGTTAGACCCCTAGCCTGGGAACCTCCATATGCCGCGGGTGCGGCTCTATATAAAAAAGGCAAAAAGACAAAAAAAAGAGAGAAAACATCTAACTTAACATTTAATAACTGAGGATTTTGTTTTATCAAAAAAAGTTGCTATTGGTCCCCAAAGAGAGCTTCTAAGCCCCTCAGTGGAGTCCATTAATCAAATCAAATAAAATTATTTTAGCTAATAACTAAATACTTAGAATACTGCAGATATCCAAAATAGTTAAAATATTTCAAATCGAAAATGTTAGGGTCTCTAACAGTTATTGAGATGCTATGGACATATATGGAGAAAATCTAAAGCTGGTAATATTCAGACAGAAAGTCACTTATCATCAATTGATAGTTTTAGTTTGAATTAATTACTCAATTGCTTACTTCACCTGGGAAATGTTATATAATAAATTAGCATAGACTATCTTAATAATTAAGGTATGTTTGTCAATGTACTGGTAATGGAATAGGATTTGAGGTCAGAAAGATGAGGGTTTAAATTCCAACTTGGTAACCTCCTAGATGAGCGAGTGAACTTGGGCAAAGTGTTTAACCTAAGACTCTGTTTTTTTCACCTCTAAAATATGAGAAACGCTTACTTTGCTGATTTATAAGGATAAAATGAGGTAATTCATATAAAGAACTTAACTGACATTTAGTAGGTAGACATGTTTCTTTTTAACCGCTTCAGTTTCTAAGCTGTGATAATAAGTAAATACATAATATATCAGATGGTGAGAAACACTGTGTAGAAGAGCAAAGTAGGAACCCTGGACATCTACCAATGGGGAAGCAGAAGCTAAAATTAAAAAAACAAAAAGCAGAAGGGGACATGGATAAGGTGACTTGGCCTCTCTCCATGCATATAAATGTCAAAAAGCACAGGGCAAGTTAAGTTCTTTCATCCTTTGTTATTTCATGATCATGACTGTTAAAACCAAGAGGACACAGCCTAAAATTAGGCAGACAAGCGGAGAAGAGAAGAAGTCTGGTATGATGAGGCGCAGGAGCTGAGAAACTCAAGACTTTCCATTGATAGCTGAAAATGCAGTCTAGAGGATGAGTTCATTTGTACCAGCTCAGTTTCTTTTGATCATGTAAAAAATGATTATTTTAAAAATAACATAACCACATCACAGAAAGGATATAACCTAAATACAGAAAATATGAAAGATTTAGAAAAAAAATGTCTATAATCCCATTAGTGTAATGTATTTAATATCAGCCCTTGGGTTCATTTCCTCCCAGTCTTTTTTTCTATGCATATTTAAAGGTAACTGAAATCATATTGTATACAATCGTAGATCCTGTTCTCTTAAATATAACATTGTTTCATAAGCATTTTCCTTGTTGCTAACTGGCTTTTTATAACTATCCTTTAACAGTGAATAATATATCATTAAGTAAATAAATGGTAATTTGCTTAATTTAACTATCTCCTTATATTGTTAGATGTTTAGAGTCTTTTCAATTTCTTGATATTATAAATATAGAATATACATTTTCCTGCATCTTTTCTTTTCCATATTTTATAGTATCTCCTTAGAATTGATTTTCAGAATTTCCAAAATGTAAAATGTTCCAGGACATCACCATTTTATGACTCTTCAAATTTACTGCTAAATTGTTTTTCAAAGGGATTATATCAGTGTACAGTCCCCAAAATGGTGGGTGAGAGTAACAAACCTCATTTCACACTTGAAAACATAGAATTATTTCATTATTAATTTGTTTTTAAGTGCTTTGGTTTCCCGACAGTGATAATAAACCAGTAAATACATAGTATGTCAGATGGTGATAAGTGGTTTGGAGAACAGCGAAGTGCAGAGTGGGAAAGTGCCAAGGGGGAAGAAAGGATGGTGGTTGCTGTTTGGTATGAGATGATTAGGAAAGGTCTTTCTAAAAAGGTGGCATTGGAGTAAAAGCAGAAGAAAGCGAGGGAGTAACGTATGAACATGGTCTGAGGTAAGAGGGTTTCAGGCAGAGAAAACACCAAGAAAGATCCTAAGGTGAATTCCTGTTGGGTCGTTCTTGGAGGAAAAGCAAGAGGGCTAGTGTGGCTCCCATATACTTAGAAGAGAAGGGTGGGGAAGGGGATGAGATCAAAGGGAAAGCAGGCAGCCAGGACACGTACAGCTTTATCGGACATGGTGAGGCTTTCTCCTTTATTT
>PVHT020000093.1:9573172-9844924 GCA_004024745.2 Catagonus wagneri | reverse complement strand
CAACTTTCTCCTTTATTTTGAGTAGGATGGAAAGAGGTGAGTCAGGAATTGACTTGTGATCCTGTTATTAGCTGATTTGTTCAGAATGGATGAAATATGCTCAAAACCAAATAGCATCTTTTCCCAGAAAAATGCCATCAATGCTTCTTAGCATCTCCATCAGTGCTCTCACCCTTCAGTGTTCAAAACCGCAGTCATCTTTTGCATCTCAAAACCAATCACCACCAACCCTTGTCAATTCTTCCTCCAAAATGTCTCTGGCATCGGCCCTTTCTATCCATTTCCATTACCCAAACCCTACCACCACAGTTTTCTAACTCACCCCCTAGCCTCCTATCTTTCTGCTCACCACTCATACTACTCAGTGCTGTCAGAGCAATCATCCTAGCAGAACTGTTCAGTCGTGGGTCTGCTCTTTATCTTTGCAGTCCCTTGTGCACCCTGCCCCCCCCACCCCCGCCGCCTCCCAAATAAGGTCCAAATTCTTTAGAGTGGAATTCAAGCTCTACCACAGTCTGATTCTAATCTAGCGGTCAAAGCTTATCTCTCATTATTATTTAGAATTAACTGTGCCTTCCTGTCTAACAAGTTTCCTGAACAGGTCTGCACTTTTTTACCATGCACCTTTGATTACACTGTCTCCCCTTCTGTGCACCTTCTGTTTAAAACACCCTTCCATTCTTGTCCCACCCAGAAACCCTGCCCCTACTTCCAGGACCACACCAATCATCACTTTCTTCATCACCAGTCTCTTTGGCCGGAATTATGCTTGTTTCCTCTGTGTTTGCATAAATTCTACTCCATTACCCACACACTGTGTATCAATATTATACCATAGCCCAGTGAATACGCTTTCTCCCCTACCAGGTAATAAGTTCCTTGAGGAGCCATGTCATTTTTATCCTTGTAACTCCTATAGCACTTGTTACAATGCCTTGACCCGAGTAGGTGTCCGTTAAATGTTTGTGAAACTTAAATTCCTTAAGGCCTTGTTGAAACAGAACAAAAATTCAGGTTATCTGATACCTAGTTCCATATACCTTTCCCAATAGTGTTCTATCTTTCTGACTTCTTTCCATGGTTCATTGTCATCCCATCTGAAGTACATTTGAAACCGCTAAGGAATTTTAAGGAAGGATGACTAAACAAAAAACAAATACTGCAAAGTATTTTCCATGTTGCTATTTGAGTCAAAGTGAACCTAATTTAGGGGCACTTAAATTCTGCCTGTGAATTATTTTTTAAAAAACATGGTGCACACAGGTCTAGAAGCTTTTTAGATTCTTAGGGTTTGATTTTTTGAGTTCACGCAATCTTTTAGAAGTCAAGTTGCCATGTCTCTTGGTATGCTATAAACTTGTAGTATGGGGAAAAAAAGATGTGTGTGATTTTGCTTAATGGTTGACAGCAACATTTCTAGCCCCTAAGAATAAAGAGGGTTTAAACATTTGGGACAACACCCTGAGACAAAGCATAATTCCCAGTTATCCCAATCTACTGCCTGGCTTCCCATCTTGGAAAAATAGCTTAAAGAACTAGTGTTCTAAAATGGGCTTCCCCTTTGGTATTTGAATTTGAATAATCAAATTATATTCATGATACATGTTATATATAAATATGTGTAAAATGAGAATAAAATTGTTATAGGTTGTTATAGGTTATAGGTTTTTTTTGTTTTGTTTTGTTTTTTTGGCTACACCTGTGGGATATGGAAGTTCCCAGGCTGGGGTTTGAGTAAGAGCTCCAGCTGCCAGCCTATACCACAGCCACAGCAACACACGATCTGAGCCACGTCTATAACCTACACCACAGCTCATGGCAATCAATGCCAGATGCTTAACCTACTGAGTGAGGCCAGGGATCAAACCCACTGGTTGGGTTCGTTACCTCTAAGCCACAACAGGAACTCCATAAGTAGTATTTATAATAAGGCAGTAGCTAATATAGATATACACATATGAAAATTCTTTTTGACTGATGAATACTGATGCCTTAGAAAAAGGAAGATTTGACGGAGTTAAAGCAGCTCTTTTAGAGAGTGGTTTAAGGTGGGGGCTGGGGGCAGAATGGGATGACTTCTTCCCTCCTAAACAGTTCTGCTGCCTTCTCTTCAGGGCAGCTTAGAAGAGGGCAACATTGCTATGAAGAATGTCTCCTTGAGGTTCTCACAAATTCAAATGAAATGGGATGAAATTAAATCCTTACATTTTATAGGGAAAAAAGGATGAAACTGAAGCACTAATTCATCTCCCTGTACTCCACCTCACTCTGAATGGTACAGCAGCGACTAGCCTGTGAATCTGATGTGAATTGTAATACAAGATCATAGGAATGAAAGTAACCTCTGAAGTAGTTTCATCTACCTTCTATCCTTGCCATGTGAGCCCCAAACCATTACAAACAAAGAGTTAGTATTTCAGAAACTTTCCCGTGTGCAATTTTCCCCAACTACAACCTCAATTCTGCCTTACAGGATGGCATGGATAATTTTTCTTGTGCTCTGCGGTGGAGACGTGAAAACAGCTTTTTGCCATAGCTAATGATCAAAACCATTTCTGTATCACATGGCTTATATTTCTGGACTATGGGGAGACAGCACAGAATAATGGGTAAGACTTCAGGCTTAGAGACAGATGTGTGCTTAAGCCACATCGGTATGGATCACAGGCAATTTACTTAAGTTCTCTGAGCCTCAATTTCCTCACCCATAATGTGGGGATGATAATACAGTCCAGCTGATCAAATACTGTGAAGAAAGTCTAGAACAAGCGCCATCCACTAGAAATATAATGCAGGCCACCAATGTGAGTTATATATGAAACTTAAATTTTTCTAGTAGCCCCAATAAGAAAAGCAAAAACAGGAGCTCCTGTTGTGGCACAGCAGAAACGAATCCAACTAAAAACCATGAGGCTGAGGGTTCGATCCCTGGCCTCACTCAGTGGGTTAAGGATCTGGTGTTGCCGTGAGCTGTGGTGTAGGTCACAGACGCGACTCGGATCCTGTGCAGCTGTAGCTCTGACTAGACTTCTAACCTGGGAACCTCCATATGCCTCGGGTGCAGCCCTAAAAAACAAAATAAATAAACAAATAAATAAGTAAAAACAGGTAAAGTTAATTTTAGTAATATATTTTACTCGATGTATCCAAAATATCATTTCAACACATCAAAAACAGTATTGAGATACCTTGCATTCTCTTTTTTGTACTAAGTCATCAAAATCCAAAGTGTATTTTACACATTCAGTTTGTCTCAACTCAAGCTAACCACCTTTTAAGCATTTAATCACCACCTGTGGCCAGTAGCTACTGCAGTGGAAAGTGCAGATCTCGAAAAAAAAGCTGTAAAGCATTTAACTTTATAGTAGGCATGTAGTGAATGCAAAAAAGTTGGGCCTTCCAGTATTATCCTTAGTATTATTCTTAGAGAACTCTGTAATCTTCTCAAAGTCTTTGCTTCTTCAGGCTGCTCCTGGCTATGACGCTCTTAGGAGAGACTAGCTTGCTCAGGCTGAGCCCTTCAGTTACTTCAAAGGCAGCTTCCTCGTGGCCACTCCCCATCTGCTGTATGGAAGGGGCCACCAGAAGTGGGACCTGCATACAGAATATATCCACAGGGTGCCACTGATCTTCAGATACTGACACTTGAAACCCTAAGAAGTAGGCACTGCCACTAATCTGCCACCTTCTGATATAAACAGGACAGAACAGGACATTTGCTAAAGTGACCACTTGCTCCTATAATCTTCCCCTTCTAAGTAGCAGGTGCTATGCAATCCATTCTGTTCAAAAGTTGATTTGATAAGCTAAACACACAGTTAGAAGATGACCCAGCAATTCCACCGGTATACCCAAGAGAATTGTAAAACAGTTCACACAAAACTTATAAACACATGTACACAGCAGCATTATTCATAATAGCCAAGAAGTAGAAACAACCCAAAATGTTCATTAATTGATGAGTGGCTAAACCACATGTGATAAATTCATACAATGGAATATTACTCAACAATAAAAAGGAATGAAGCACTAATTTGGGCTACAGCCTGAATGAACGTTGAAAACATAATGCTCAGTGAAAGAAGCCAGACACAAAAGGCCACGTTTTACGTGATTCCATTTATATAAAATATCCACAACAGGAGTTCCCGTCGTGGCGCAGCGGTTAACAAGTCCAACTAGGAACCATGAGGTTGTGGGTTCGATCCCTGGCCTTGCTCAGTGGGTTGACGATCCGGCGTTGCTGTGAGCTGTGATGTAGTTCGCAGACGCAGCTCAGATCTGGCGTTGCTGTGGCTGTGGCGTAGGCCGGCGGCCACAGCTCTGATTTGACCCCTAGTCTGGGAACCTCCATATGCCTCAGGGGCGGCCCTAAAAAAAAAAAGAAAAAAAAATATATGTGTGTGTGTGTATATATATATATATATATATATATACACTTTGTGTGTATATATATATACACACTTTGTGTATATATATATATATATACAAAAATATGTGCATATATATATATATATATATCCACAATAGGCAAATCCATAGAGACAGAAAATAGATTAGTGATTTTCAGGGGCTGGGGGGAGGGAAGAATCGAGAGTGATTTAAACAGGTATTGAGTTTCTTTTGAGGTGATGGGAATATTCTGGAACTGAATAATGGCAATCGTTGTACAACACTGTATACTAAAAATCACTGAATTGCAAGAACAAACAGAAAAAGAAAGTTAATTTGTTGCCCTAGGGAAGCATGGTCAGATAGCCAAGTATTGCCAGAGACCCAGAATAGGCTTTGCAAGGCTTTAAAAATAGAAGAGATCACCTGTGCCCAAAATATTATTTGATAGGATATTATCTTTAACTACAGCGTACATAATATCAAGTCTTTCTCTCCTTCCCATAAATTAAGATTGTTTTATGTTTTAACATGAAGCCGATTAACTATAAAGAGGACACAAACCTCAAGGCCACACATACATATACACACATATTTAAATATGAATACATGTAAATATGTAAATATGTCAGAATTTTCTGAAAGAATGTACCTGTCGCTCTTCTGTTCAAGGCTTTCCCATAGCTCCCATCTCACCTTCAGGATGACCCCATCTAGCGCCAGTGCCACCTATCTACTGTGGCAGCAGAGCACAGCAGTAAAGGCACAGGCCAGACACAGCCAGACAGCCTGTGTAAAAGTCCAGGTCTCACTATTCACTAGCTTTGTGTCTTAGGGTGACTTTCCTAACTATTCTGTGGCTCCGTTGCCCTTTATAGTAGGTTGAAGAGGGCCTGGGCTTGCTGCAAGGGTTAACAGAATTAACATCTATAAAGTACTCAGAAGAATGTTTGACCTGTGGGAGATGCTTTATAAGTGTTTTATAAATAAAAATAAACAAATATTTAAAAGTCTGTTCCCACAACATGCCAGCCTTGCTTGAACATGCTTTCCTTCTGTCTAGAACACTTTTCACAATAGATAGATAGCATCTTCCCTCTTTTCCTTCAGTACTTTGTTCAGTATCACATCAGTGACCCCGATCACCCTATTTCCCCCCCAACCTTGCTTGTTTCTCTTTGTAGCATTCATCACTTTCTAAAATTTTATATAATAATTTGCTTTTGTATCTTATTTGTGGCCCATCAATTCCTACTAGAAGGAAGGGATCTTGTCTGTTTGCTACTTAGCCCTAAGCACCTAGGACAGTATCTGCCGCAGATCCGACATTCCACCATATTTTCTGAATAAACGAATGGATAATGGTTACTTCTGGGCAGTGGCACTGGAGGTGGACATGGGAATGAGATGTACTTTTCACTGAACACCCTTTTGCACTATTTTATGTTTTACCACAATCTTATGTTCTTTTCATAACAATGCAAAGTGAGAAATAAAATACTGGAAATAAAAGTAGACCTGAGGAGAAATCAGTAGCATAAAACAGTAAGACTTCAGGCATCTGTGACCAGAGGATGATGGTAGAGGAAAGTGTAAGGTTGCTCCTGCACGCCACCTTTAGACTTTACCCTTGACTAAGAAGTGGAATGACACCTCAGAAATGATACATGGTCCTAGGATTAAAGTACAGTCTGTACACAGGTTAGCAAGAAGTCTTAAAAAGATCTTCCATATTGTGCAATATGTGTCCTGTACCTATGGGTACAGTGAGAAATTTTTCCATGGCAAAAGGCCTGTTTCCAGGCACAGTAAACAGAAGCATTTGCTGAGGGTTGTTTGCCCTCTTTCACTCCTGCTGCCTGGACCAGCAGGTGGCCACATTGCGTGGGATTCCTTGGGCAGTGACAGTTTGTCTCCACAGCCTGTGAATAGTGGTCTTCCTCATTCACTAATAGGTTCTCTGGGAAGCTGATAAAGATTACGGGATCTCATATGAGACCTCGGAGTTCCCTACCTGACTCAGCAGTTCACTAACTCAACTAGGATCCATGAGGATGCGGGTTCGATCCCTGGCCTTGCTAGGTGGGTTAAGGATCCGGCGTTGCCATGAGCTGTGGTGTAGGCTGCAGATGTGGCTTGGATCTGGTGTTGCTGTGGCTGTGGTATAGGCCGGCAGCTGTAGCTCCAGTTCGACCCCTCAACCCCTAGGCTGGGAACCTTCATATGCCACAGCTGTGGCTGTAAAAAGCAAAACAAAAACAAAACAAAAAACAAAAACAAACCCACAAAACAAACAAAAAAACAACCCACAGCATCCCCCAGCTCTTTTATCCCTGTGTCCCTTTCCTCCCCCCTGCTCTCTGCCTCTGCTCTCTCTTGTCTGCATTTAAAAAGTGGTCAATAGGAAACAAATAATGATGATAATATTAATAACAATATTAGTAATATTGATGATGATAGCAATGATAGGTGATGATAGCAGGTATCACTTATTGAATATTTATTGTGAGCCAGATATTCTACTAAAAAATGGATATAATTGTGGATACATTTATCCTGTTTAATCCTCCAGTGGTCCAATGTGGTAGATATTGTCATACTCACATTAAAGATGAGAAATGAAAAGTCACATAGCAAGTGGCAGATAGGAAGTTTAGAAGAACTGTCTTTGAAAATGTTTGCCCTAAGGAATTTCATCATATTATTCAACTGACTGGATTTTTAAGGTGTAAACTTCGACCCTTTAGGGAGAGAACTGGGGCGAGTCAGACAATTATAGAACCCCTCAGTAGCAATGACATTGACCTTTGAGGTTTGAAACTGCCAACAATCCACTATATCTATGGCTACTTGGTTTCAAATCCTGACCCTGACACCCGTGGGAATACCTGGGGCAAGTCACATAACCTCTGCGCTTGAGATAATTATTAGAATTCAATGAGATAGTGCCAATGAAGTGCTTCTAGTAATATGTGTGTATGTATGTGTATATATATATATGTATATGTATATATATATATATATATACACACACACACACACACACATATATATGTATATGTAGCATTCAGATGCTGTGTATTTTAATCACTATAAATCCCTACTATTAAAATAATTTGATTCTAGCTTCCAAATAACAGAAGTGCTCTTTTAGCTGATTTTATGATGTAGCTGTTGGTCTATTTTTTATCTGTTTTCTATTGAAAAGGTAGCATAACTGTAGAATTTCAAAGGAAGACACCTCAAATCCCTTCTACAACAATTATTTTTATTTTGCATGTTGCCTTCAAGTTTTGATAATTCTGAGAAGCTACATGGAGAGGGCATTGTATTGAATCAGAATTGGATTTTTAACTTACTCTGTCACTAATTAGCTCTATGACCTCAGGGAATTTACATAACTGCCCTTTGCCTTAGGTTCCCAAAGTGTTAAGTGGGAATGTCAGATGATCTTTCAGATCCTTCCAGCTCTAACAGGTTTTTAAAATCTGTAATCTAACTTTTTTGGTTTTCATGATTCATATGCAATTGTATATAAAAGGTGCAGGTAAGTTATATTTGCAAAATTACTTAAGTTTCTAAACTATATCAGTGAAAGAAAGCTTTTCATGTAATGAGTTCTGCAAAGGTAAGGTTATAACGAAAAATCTAGGAATTTCAGAAGTAGCTACCAAGTTACCTAAAAGCTATAACAATTAATATCTTAATACAGTCCTTATATTTGCAACTAAAGTATTGGCAATTCCACACATTAATTTCTAAGTAATACTTTCAGTTTGATAACGCCATTCTAATCTTTGTTGATATATGGTTATTAATTCATAATGTAAATATGAATGTTACATCAGTTTTTCATGTAGTATTCCTAATTTTTAAAGTTTCTCTACAAGAAAAGCAAAGAGGGAAAATCAAAGAAAAAACAAGAGTGATTCTACCTGTCTTAGATCATACTGGCAGAAACATATCAATGTAAATGTCTGTAACTGTTCATAAGATGAAGCAGTCACTCTCCTGTACTGCTGCTTGGTGTGTAACCTGGTATAACCCTTCTAGAGGGAATCTAACAATATTAATTGAGAGCTTAAAAATGTTCCTACTGTCTGGCTAGGTAAATCCACTCATAAGAATTTGTGCTAAAGAAACAATAAGACATGCACGAATGCTTTGTTGTAGTATTGCAGGTATCTATAAAGTATTGGAACCAATCTAATTGCTCAGAAATAGAAGAATAGCTAAATAATTGATATTACACATATATTCTATATATGTATATAGGAATATATATATATATATATATATACACACATTTAGACTATAAGGGTACATGTGTGTAGAGATTTTTCCTGCCTCTGCCAGACCAAAGGTGCTCACTGCTACTGGTTTAATCCCTGTTTCTAGGTCTTTTTAATAAACAGAAGAGCAGGGAAATAGATCTATACATACATATATGCATTGTAAGCGTATATCACTAACTTTCAACTCAAATTTAGAGCTGCATGGTTTTTACCTAATCCCTTTTACATCTATATCTCTTCCTTTCCATGCTGAGAATCATGATTCTCAAGGACACCGAGGGCAACAGAATTAGAATATCCTCAAATTAATATTTGCTTATTCCATATTACTCAGAATAGCAATAGTGACACTATTTCCAAAAACTGTTAAAAAATGTTTTTGAAGTATATTTTGCCCTCAAGTTATATCTCATTAGGGATATGCAGTCAAATTACTGTGTCTTAAAGTTATTTGAAATAGTTCTTGGTATGCCACCAACTGGATACATGGCTAGGTTTTTCAAAAACTAAGAATTGCACTTAAAAAATTAATATTTTTGTAATTATGTAAAATATTTACATGATTCCAAAGTCAAATCTACAAAACGAGGTAAATTCAAAGAAGTCTAGTGTCTATCCCCATCCCTTCCACTTTATTCCTTTCACCCTCTTAGAGGTAACTACTATTTTGTTTTGTGACATTTATTCTTCCATTGTTTGTTTTTAAAATATAAACAAATATATATGTGTGTATGTATGTATATATGCACGTGTATAAATAAGTAGGTATATACATTTATATCCATTCCTACATACATGGTAACATCCTAGACTCACTTTTTTCCTCTGTTGCTTTACTTAAAACATATCCTTGAGATCAACCCATATAAGTATATTTAAAGATCTGAAGATTTCTAATACCATTTTATAACTGCAAAGAACTCCATTGTGTGATTGTACCATACTTGTTCAATCAGTCCTCTATTTATAAATGCTTGGGTTGTTCCTAGTTTTTTGCTATTATAAATGGTTTCTATCTTATAGTTTTGTATTTTATTTATATATACTCAAGTCTTAAATATAAATAGATTTGTACTGTGTGGAATTATACAAGATGAACCTAGACCATCTTCTAATACTAATTAGCAGAGGCACTATCAAAGACTACTAGGGTCATGTCAAAATAAGTCAGGAACTAATTTGAAGATGCCACCATAGGCCAAATAAAGGATAACTTCAGCATTAATAGGAATAATAAATAATATGTATTGAAACAAATTTAATTAGTGAGTTTGAATGATAAAAAATTAAAAAACAAACATAAATAGCAAAATCACAAAACATCTATTTGGCCTCCATGGGCACATGCCAGAAAATCAACTCAAGGAATAATAGAATTAAAATTAAAATATCACAATTTTGTAGGTCTTAATAATGATTCTAAGTAGCATCATAAAAGAAGGGCTTATTACATATTAAGTACCTCTTAATGGCAAAACACATTACTACCTGTGACACAGTATTACAAAATAATGATAATAATAATAATCTGAATCTGTTAAAACTTGTAGATAGTTTCAGGAAATACGGAGGACAGAAGAACATGTTAAGCTACACCATGGGGATGCAATGAGAAAAATCTAGGCTGTGGAAAGTTCTTTGGGACAAACAACTTGGTTTCTTCAACAAATAAATTGGAAGGAAAAGACATACTTGAGTACCAATCCATTTATATTTAAAGAGATTTAACAGAGATATCAACCAATATCACCATGTGAACCTTATTTGGATCCTGCTTCAAACAACCTATAGAAATAAATTATGACATCTATGAGATAACTGAAATTCTGAACAATGACTGAATTATTTCACATTAGTAAGACATCATTCTTTTTTTTTTGTCTTTTTTGCCTTTATGTAGAGCCGCACCTGCAGCATATGGAAGTTCCCAGGCTAGGGGTCTAACAGGAGCTATAGCCGCTGGCCTTCGCCACAGCCACAGCAACGCAGGATCCGAGCCGCGTCTGCAACCTTCACTTCAACAAGTGCCACAGCTCACTTCAACGCCAGATCCTTAACCCACTGAGCAAGGCCAGGGATCGAACCCGCAACCTCATGGTTCTTAGTCGGATTCGTTAACCACTGAGCCATGAAGGGAACTCCAGACATCATTCTTTATTATAGTTTAGATGTGATAATTGTTAGGTTTTAAAAGGCCTTACCATTTAAAGATCCATATTGAAATAGTTGTGGATGAAATGATATAATTTCTGAAATTTGCTTTAAAATAAAACCATTGGCGAGGAAGAGGGATTTGATGGGATGGTTGGCCATGATGGGTACATAAGGTTCATTATGCTCTGTGTCTACTTTTGTTCATGCTTTAAAGTTTCTATAATAATACATTAATATATATTTACATATACTGGATATGTATGTGAACACCCATTATAAAGAACATAGTAAAATATTAAAGGTGATTATCTCTGGATGATAGAATTATGGGTGATTTGGTGATTTTTATTTTCTTGTTTTTACTCTGCTATATATTCCATATTTTTATATTGTACATATATTCTATATAATCAGGAAATATTATATTATTTTATTTTTTTTGTCTTTTTAGGGCCACACCCATTGCATATGGAGGTTCCCAGGCTAGGGGTTGAATCTGAACCACACCCACTGACCTACACCTCAGCCATGGCAACACCAGATCTAAACTCTGTCTTCAGCCTGCACCACAGCTCATGGCAATGCCAAATCCTTAACCCACTGAGCAAGGCCAGGGATCAAACCTGCATCCTCACAGATACTACTCAGATTCATTTCCGCTGAGCCACAACAGGAATTCTGGGAAAAATTGTCTTAAAAGAAAATGTTTTAAACTGTTTAACAACACCATTTTTCAATTCAATTAGAATTCACTTCTGATGTAATGAATAAAATAACTTTGTACTTTAAAAATATAATTGGGCAAGGCAAATTCCTTAATATTTAATTAATTAATTAATTAATTAATTTAATTTTTAGGGCCACACTTGAGGCATATGGAGGTTCCCAGGCTAGGGGTCTAATCGGAGCTGTAGCCACCAGCCTACACCACAGACACAGCAACAGCAGATCTGAACAGCGTCTGCACCTACACCACAGCTCACAGCAACACCAGATCCTTAACCCACTGAGCAAGGCCAGGGATCGAACCCGCAACCTCATGGTTCCTAGTCAGATTCGTTTCTGGCGTGCCATGATGGGAACTCCTAATATTTAGTTATATTTAGTTTTCAGTGGGTACAGATAATAGTTCATGAAAATATAAAGCTAAGGTAAAATTTGAGGTTTGGAAATTCTCTCATTTGGTGTAATAGGGTAATCTTGAATTTATAGCTTCAGAGTGAAGAGTTTATTTTTTTTCTCCTTCTTACATAACACAAAAACAACTGATCCAATTTGGCACAAACTTTCTCCTCCAAAGTCACCTTTGTGCTGAAATTTTGCACCTCAAGTTTCAGTCAAATAACTTGCAGATGAAAAAAGATTTCATAACAAAATTTTCTTGTAATTTTACTACCGTGTTAGTTCCTGGCAACTTGGGAGAGTCCTTTTTTCATATTAACTGGGTGGGGGGAATGGTTCTTTCTCCTACTTTCTAATAGGCAGAGAGAGCAAGCAGTTTAAATCACTCCTTTTGTACTGCCAAAATAAATGTAAGGCTGTGACAGTAGATGCAATTAAGAAAAAGATAGTTCATGGATATTTTTAGGATATTAATAGTTAATATGAAGTACTGCAGAGTTTGTTATCAATTAGGAGAAAATTAGTCCTTTTAAGATAAAAAATTTTAAAAACTAACTTATAAATATAATTATGTTTAGTAATTACATATAGATATATAATAATCATAAATGATCAAATGGTCTATAATCAGATAACTGTCCCTTCTTCATTTACTTTGAAGTAAAACTTTTCACTTATCTAATTTTCCTTCTTTTGTTCACATGTAATTTTCTCCTAAAGAAAACATAGTCAGCTCCTGTTATGAAATACATTAACAGATTATCCCCTAAGTAATATTTTGTTGTGAATGTAAACTTTAAAGCAAAGTCATTGATAGATGTAGTTATTCATTAAGAAGTTAAATTTTCTGATTTAAAACTGGTAGAGGCAGATAGTGTCATTTGTGCATTCGAGAGTCCATGGATAGTTAATTTCACACTTCACATAAATTCAGCCTTCACTTGCAACTATGTGCCAGGCTTTGTGCTAAGTATTTTCATATATAATCTCAATTATTTACCATAATAACCCCGTGAAACAGTTATTTTGGAGAGTTATTAAGTTGCTTTTTCAAGGTCACACAGTAGTTGATTGCAAATCTTACATTACCACTTTTAGTTTATGAACATGGGTGACTGAAAGCATTTGTAGCAGTCCTTTGTGCCTGATATGGAGGCTTGGACTAGAAAGTATGTCAGGTCAGTTCAAGGGCTGATATTCACCTGTCTCACTGTGAAAATAGAGTTCTCTATTCCGCCCCACCCTGACCCCCAACTGGAAGATGTGCAGGAAGTGCAGTGTGTTTCCTTTTGCTTCATACATGGAGCCAACTAAGATGAACCATCCATCTCTCATGAAGAAACTGACTAAGAGGCATCAAGGAGAAGGAAGAGGGCTGGCTTTCTGCCTTGAACTTGCAACAAATTAAAGAAGATTCAGACATCTTTAAGCCTGGGAATAAACAGTGTTTTGATTTGGTGACCAAAAAACTGAAGGTCAACCTGAGAAAGCTGATTCTTGACATATTTCCGACAAGGGTCACTTGTTTCTTCCCAATGGATTCAAAGTTGAGAATTAAAAACCTCAGTGTTAGTAAATTATATGTTTGAAATACTGAGAGTTCTAATTAGACATACATCCCAAGTGCCACTCTATTCATTTACTCAAAATTTCATGTAAAACTATTTGTTTGGGATGTGGTTTTTTAAAAGCCTTCAGGCTCAAAGAATGGAATATGTGAGAAAGAAATTTCCAAGTTTTGTTGACTCAGCGATGAAAAGGAAAAATGTTTATTGGTAATTCAAAATTAATTGATCTAAGAAACTTGAAATTTCACGTTAAATCCAATTATGTTTCAGACACAATTTTCCAAAGCATATCCTTGTTCTAGCTTACTAATATTACAGAATCATTCTGATGGGCAACAAGTTATTAGCTGACTTTATAAGAGTGTACTAGAAATTACAACTAGGAATGTTTTATTTGTGGAAACATAAATACAGGTTATATAACATCTTGTAAGTGGACTTGAACTAAAGGATCTTAAAAATAAATAGGAACAACAAAAATAAAACATGACTAACTCTCCTGCCACCATCAAAACAAATGTTTCCAAGGAACTGAAGCCAAGAAAACAGAAATCTATAAACACAAAGACCAAGATATATCAGTTGCATCTACTAGGTCTCCATACATGACAAAACAAAACATTGAAAACCAATCAAAACCAAAAAAAATCCACTTGCTGTGAAGGAAAGAATGTTGAAGAACATTGACCTTTGCTGCTCCTCCGCCTACTACAGAAATCTCCAACTGCTGCTGGTTTTTAAATCACCAAACCTCCAAAAATTATGGGAGATGGATATCTTAAAAATACAGTAGATTCAATGGCTTAGGTCATATCCACATTAACTGAAGTCGTAATTACTGGGGTACAGGTAATCTACTTCATTCATTTTAATAACCAATTCTTTCTCAGATTTACCACAGAGCCAACTCAACCTAATTATTAAGGTACAATAATATTAGATTGAACTATTTTTCAAACCAGGAATTTTTATTATGGAGAGAAAGCTTGGACAATTTAAGCAATTATGTGCTTCATTTCTCCTTTTCTTTATCCCCATTCTTGCTGATATATAAGGTATTGAATTTAACTTGTTCATACTTAATGTTTCACATTTTGTCATCTTCCTTTTTTTTTTAAGGGCCTCACCTGCGGCATATGGAGGTTCCCAGGCTAGGGGTCTAATCAGAGCTATAGCCACCAGCCAACGCCACAGCCACAGCAACGCAGGATCCGAGCCGCCTCTGCGAACTACACCATAGCTCATGGCAATCCTGGATCCTTAACCCACTGAGCGAGGCCAGGGATCGAACTCGCAACTTCATAGTTCCTAGTCACTGAGCCACGACGGTAACTCTTGTCATCTTCCTTTAGAAAGATTTAAACTAAATTTTAAAAGGCTGCAGGGTGGCATTCCCTTGGGGCTCAGCGGGTTAAGGATCCAGCATTGTCACCTCTGCAGATCTGGTTACAGCTGTGGCACAGGTTCAGTCCCTGGTCTGGGAACTTCAACATGCTGTTGATGCAGTCAAAAATAAATAAATAAATAAATGAATAAATAAATAAATAAAAATAAAAGCTGCAGGGTAAGTGTTGGTGGCTAATTCCTGTGTATGACAAATCATAGACCCTAGAGCTCAGACTGCTGACCTGAAGAACAAGAGGCCAAATTCTGGCTGCCCTGAAGAAACATGCATACACAACTAGTGCGTGTTTTAGATTTTACCATACCTCTCCCAGAACCTTTCCATGGGTGCCTGACCCACACAACCTCTCCTTGTATCCAGGCACATACTGTTTCTTTTATTTGGATGTAATATTGCTAAAGAGCAAGGTCATTTGAAAGAACGCTGAACTTGGAGTCAGAACCTAAATGTCAGTTTCAGCTCTTCAGGGGACCAGTTAAAGGTGATTTAGTGGAGTGAGTATGTGTGTGCCTGCTAAAGCCGGAATGGGTAGGTGCAAGTCCTTGTTTTTTCCACTTTCTAGTTATGTGACTTTAGGCAAATTATTTAAATCTTGACTTCTGCTTTCTCATTTGTAAAATGGTAATAATATTAATAATGACCTCATAGAGTTGTTGTGAAGACGAGTCACATCTTTATAGGGCTTAGAACAGAGCCTCAGGTAGCCTAACCACTCAATAAATGTCAGCAATTATTATTACTAGCTGCATAACGCTGGGGAACTCACCTAACTTCCATGATACTCTATTTCATCTTATGTTCAAAAAGGGATCACAACTTCATATGGTCTTTATGAAGATCTAATAAATGCATGCAACATATATGACAGTCATTTGGAAAACATAATATATTGGACAACTCCTTTAATCAAGTAGAATTAGTTCCTTTCTGCACTGTATCCTTGTGATACTTAAAACACACACACACACACCTCTGCTAAGCACTTGTCACATCATATCATGAGAATTTGCTTACCTGTCCATCTCCCCCACTAACAGTGCATCCTCTGATTCACCTCTGCACCTCAGCACATTGGACATACCTGGCACAGGACAGGTACTCAATATTTGTTTAGATGAATGTTGTCCAAAGAACTGAGAAGGAATTCTCAAGGCCTTTGCCAGGAATGATGGATTATCACTTTTTGCCAGTGTCCTCAGTAAACCACCCAGAATGTGCTTGTTTTACCTCAGGCACAATATATTGAAATTCTATCATTTCAAATGCAACATGTGTGGTTGCATTCACTCATTCTTTTCCCTTAGTAAATAGTTATTGAGCACCTATTGTGTGTCAGGCCCTATGCCAGGCTCCATATAGCATACCTCAAGTAGTAAATGCTCAGGCTAATTTAGTGCCTGCATACTCCACTGAAAGAATCTATTTACTATAGAATCATTTACAACTGGTGATAATAAGCTCCTTGATTTGATTACTTCATTTTCAGTGGTAGAATCTCAAGGTGGGAAAGAATGTTTTTCGCAGGAGTCCTTATAGAATACTAAGTTAAAGTTGAGGATCGCCGAAGTTAAACTCTTTACTCTGCTTTGAACAAAGCATAAGACCTTGAGCAAGTTACTTAACCCCTCACAGCCTCACTTTTCTCAATTCTAAGATGGAGCTAGTAGGTTTGATGTGAGTATTAAAAATAATAACCCATATGAATCACTACTTATGGTCCCTGACACATAGGAAGCACTCAATATGTGTTTTCTATTGTGATTAACCCATTCCCTCACTCCTGTTTTGGAACTTCCATCACAAATGTATTCAGCACATGAGGCATGAATGCCCAGCTTTGTTCAAATACCACCAGGGTCAGGGAACTTACAACCTCTACCCGTTGTCTACCTGATGGATGGGCAAACATGATTGTTAATCAATTCTAATGGGTTGTAATATACATGCTTACGTCTCCCACTCCCATGTCTTCCATCTGTCATTTGGGTTTGCCCAGAAGAAATCTAGTCTCTCCTTGCAGAATAGCCCCTCTACCTTCAGAAGTTTATATGCTGCCTATGACCCTCCTCCTTATACACCCACACAAAATCTTAGATCCTTTCATCATATCTGATATGATACTGATCACAAGATTGCATATTATGCTTTCTACTCTTCTTGAATAACCTTTTGTTTATTCATGTTCTCCCCTTTTTTTTAGGGCTGTAGGTACAGCATATGGAGGTTCCCAGGCTAGGGGGTCAAATCGGAGCTATAGCTGCCGGCCTATACCACAGCCACAGCAACGCGGGATCTGAGCTGCGCCTGCAAACTACACCGCAGCTCACTGCAATGTTGGATCCTTAACCCAGTAAGCAGGGCCAAGGATCGAAACCACATTCTCATGAATACTAGTCAGGTTCGTTTCCACTGAGCCATGGTGGGAGCTCCAGTCAATGTCTTTCTTAAAGGCCGAAGATCAGGATTCATAAAACAGAACAGAAGTGGCCTGATCACCAGTAAATACTAGAGAACTACTCACTGACTTGAACAATACATTTCTATTAATATAACAAAAGATTGATTTTTTTGGAAGTTACATCACACTGTGTTGACTCATCATCTACTCACAATCAACAGGAGACTCTAAATCTTCCTACATGAACAATTGTAAGTCATCTCGCCCCCAACTTGTACTTGTATAATTGAATTTGGGGATCTTTGAGTACTTTATATTTGTCCCTGTTAAACCTTATATTGTTATATATGATTCGTTATTACATTTGGTCAGGATTTGGTGGGGGGAGGGGAATCCTCATATCATCCAACTTATTTATTATCCTTTCTAGTTGTGCGTCATCTGTAAGTTCTTTCAGTATGTTGTCAATGTTATCATCTTAGCCATCCATCAAACTATTAAGGGGGACAGGACTGTAAACCAGATTTACATTAGATCCCTACAGCCCTGGGTGTTTATCAGCCTCTTGAAAGGTATCGTTCATTCAATCAACAAATATTATTGACTATCTACCATGTACCAGTTATTGTTCCAAATGCTGAGACTATAGTGGTGAACAAAACAAAATCCCTGCCCTCATAAAGCGTACATTCTAATTAGGAGATAAACAATAAACAGATAAAAAGGTTGACAGTGGGGGTAAAGTGAGGAGTTGCCCATAGGCAGTGTGGCTAAAGCAGAGTTGTTTTTGAAGTGTGATTGCACTGCTCAGGCCCTGCATCTGGCCCAAAAAGGTGCCCCAGAGTGGCCACAAGTCTTTCTGATTTCTCAAAGCTCACTTTTCTCTACGTGGAGTCATGTTATAAAAATCAGTAAAACAATGATGAAGAATAGTCATGAAACAAAAAAGAAAACTTGAAAGGACCTAATACCTCAAGCAACTTCACAACATTTCTCCACATGCATTGAATATTCAAACATTGTGAGACCAGCCAGCCTAGCAGGGAAGCCATTCATACCTCTTGATTAAGACTTCAGAGAGAGAATTCTGAAAGTATTACTCTATGAGTATAGTATATGATTGAAAACGAAATAACAAAGGAAAAAACAGAAAAGCTGACACTTACCTTATGCCAATCCCCATGTTCTCAAGGATGGTGTGGATTACGAATCCAGTAGATTACGGAAAGTCAGGAAGATGGAATACTTTGGTGACCCATAACGCAGCTCAGAAAGTCTGGATACTGAGCTCTGGAAAAGAAGCCCAGAAGAGACAGATTTGAACTCTATCTCTATGACCTACTTTCTACTCATGACTCTGATATTGATACATTCTTCTAAATAGTTTTAGATAATCTTTAGACCCCTTTTGATGTTAGAGGGACTTGATAAACCTCGGTTTGATAAAATCCTAATTGCCTTCTCTGGTTGGAAATTTATTTTATATTCTCACTGTGATATTTTTAACATTTATTTTCACTCCCTGAGCATCTGTTTTGTACCAAATACTTTGTTGGTGCTGGGAATACAAAGGTGAATGGGATAAATACGGTTCTGCTTACAGAGACCTTCCTCCTGAGCTTGCCGTAGAGGGCAAGATAGAAATGGGAAAGGCAACACTGATAAAGTGGCGTGTTAGGAGGAGAAAAGTACCAAGAGCTCTAGGAGAAATTCCTCACCCAGACTTTAGGAGAATTGGAAGTTAGCGACTTCAACACGGAACTGTACAAGGTGTGACGGAGTTTGTCCAATAAAGAAGTGGGGCATATCTATTTCAGTGGAGGGCACAGCGGATGCCCATTTTGAAGGTGAGGGAAATGACTGAGTGTCTGAGTGTTGAACATAGTTCGGGATAGCTGAGACAGAGCGGTCAGAGATGAGACTGGAAAGCTAAGCAGATCCAATTTTTTTAAAATTACTTAATGAATTTTATTACATTTATAGGTATACAACAATCATCACAACCAAATTTTATAGCATTTCCATCCCAAGCCCTCAGTTCATCCCCCCACTCCCCAACTTGTCTCATTTGGAAACCATAAGTTTTTCAAAGTCTGTGAGTCAGTATTTGTTTTAAGCAGAACCAATTTGTACAGAACCTTACAAGACATGCTGTAGAGGAGGTACAAGCTACTGAACTTTGTGGTTGCTTGAACGCTGGAGTTTTGAAGGTGGAGAAGTCAAAACTGCTGCTCAGGCTTTTGGCTGGAAGAGCTGGGTGGACAGTGATCTCACTAAGACAGCAAAAATGTAAATTTTTCCATTTGGAGGAGGGGCAGGGGAATGAGTGCAGCCTTGGTTGTATTTGGTTTGGGATGCCTGGGGAACACTCCCAGGGTACGAGTAGGCAGTTTGATCTTGAAGTCTGGGAATACAGGTTTAGGAAACATCAGTACACTATGGGCAACAAAAGAATCCACAAGGATGAGGGATACACTGGGAGAGTGTCACGAGAGAGAAAAGGGCCCAGGAGAGAACACTAAAGCTTAAAAAATAGCAGAGGAAAGGAGTTCTCATCGTGGTGCAGTGGAAACGAATCCGACTAAGAACCATGAGGTTGCAGGTTTGATCCCTGGGCTTGCTCAGTGGGTTAAGGATCCGGCATTGCTGTGAGCTGTGGTGAAGGTTGCAGACGTGGCTCGGATCCCGCGTTGCTGTGGCTGTGGTGCAGGCTGGCAGCTGCAGCTCCTGTTAGACCCCCTAGCCTAGGAACCTCCATATGCCGTGGGTGCGGCCCCAGATAAGGCAAAAAGACAAAAAAAAAGCAGAGAAAGGATCCCTCAAAAAAAGAAAGAAAAAGAGAGAGAGAGAGAAAGTGCAGCTCAGAAGGACAGGAGGGAAGCAGGAAGAGTGAGGTATCACAGATAATAAGGGAAAAGCACATTTCAGCAAGTAGGTGATGGTCAGCAAAGATAAATGTTGTCAAGAGATCAAGTAAGAAAAGACTGAGAAGCACCCGTGAAGGGAGCACTGAAGAGATATTTTATCAGCTGTGCGAGACTGGGATCAGTGGAGGCAGAAGGCAGGTCACAGCGAGCTGAGGAATAAATGGAACCAGTGAATGTAGACAACTGTTTCAAACAATTTCCCTTAAAAGTGGAAGATAATACCCCTAGATTTTCTTCCCAAAGGTAGGGAAATGGGGCCACCAAGAACTCCCCCCACCACCTTTACATTAGTTCAGTTGACCACATGGCAATGTCTTGGGCTGTGGTGTCACAATTGGTGATGGATGTAGCCAAAACTGTCCAGTAAATCCAATCGGCTTTTCATGCTTTCCTCCTAACTCTTCTTCTGCACCTCTCCCTTCTCTAGGCCTCTAAGGTCCACACAGGCTTCCTGGCCGGTCCCAAGGCATGAATGGACACCTGACCAATCTGAGCAGCTCACCAATGAAATAACCTTCATAGGTAAAAACCTACTCAGACACAGATGTCACACTCACCTTTGCCATAGCTCATGTGTCTGGACCCGTCAGAGGGAGCGGGAGGAGTTTGGTCACCTTGGATCAGTCAGGGGCCCCACAGCTAGCCAGGCAGCTAACCATGCAGGGGTCGTCTCTGAGAACAAACTCCAGACACCAAAATAAACGGGTCCGGGGGAAAACGGAAGCAGTGCTGAAGGCTGCAAGCAGTGCTGAAGGCTGGTCCTAGGGAGTGAAGGTGAGCCAAGATACAATGGATGAACACTGTAAGAGGTTGGGATGACAGGAGAGGACCGGGTAGCAGGAACTAGAAGTTGCTAAAGCTGTTGTGCACACAGAGCCAGGCACAGTCGTGATGGGCAGGGTGTCCCTCCCACCACCAGCCTTGTTATTCTGAATCCTCCCACTGTGCTGTTTCGGTTTTCATGCCTTCATGACATGAAGTGAAGTTTCTGACTCTCACAACAATTCCCCAACTCTGATTTCCCCAAGCCCTCTTAGAGTAACCTGTATTCCAAGAACAAGGCAGGAAAGCTCTGGTCTGCATGGTGCTAATAGGAAGCACAGAAACAGTGGTGGTAACTCACCCGAAAAGCTTGCAGTAACAGCTACCCTGAGCCTGAAAACCAGGAGCTGAATTAGGCCCTAAATCAATAACAAAACTGGCTGCATGGCCTGATTAAATGAAACATTATTTCTCAATTGTAATCATTCCAAGATATCTACAGTTTTCTAAAACGCACACTAGGACGGAACTGAAAGGCTTAACTGTCTTCAGTTTGTGATTACAGCCCAGAGAGGAGATAAAGAACAGTGGTAAACATCATAGAGAAAGACAATATTTTTGTCTTGTGCACAGACTAGCTGAGCTGCACAAACTGAGTTTTCAGCCTGAAGATATTTTTTTTTTTAATTTTACTCGACCCTGGTAATCATTTACTCACTGGATATTGCTTAAGGGGGCAGAGTTTTCATCTAATTCCCATTTAATGAGATTGAATAGGAAAAGCTAAATAATAACACCTCATTTGTGTATAGTGCTTGTCTTTCAAAGAAGACATCATAACCCATTTTATACTACCTACTTTACAGTAACAACTCTTTTATAATGTAAATACCAGTAAGGGCTATTATCATTTTACAAATTATGCATGCAAGAAACTGAGGTACCAGGAATGAAATGACTAGTTCAATGTAACTTCCATTTTAGAGGTGTAATAGCTAGTTTTTCTCGTCCTTCCTTCCTTCTTCCCTCTTTCTTTCTTTTTTTCCTTCCTTCCTTCCTTATCCCTCCTTCTCTCTCTTTTTCTTTCTTTTTCTTTCTTTCTCTCTCTCTCTCCTTCCTTCCTTCCTTCCTTCTTTTTGTTGTTATCGTTTTACAAGAAAACCATGCTTTAGATCAACATGTTTATTAAGGTGTACTTTGCCCTTAAATTTTAAGATGAAAAATATCTTGCTTAAAAGAAATCACAAAGACCGAAATGTTCACTCTGTTCCACAGATCAAATATCTCTCCCAAATGTAGATGAAAACCAGTCAATTCCTATCACCCAACTCTGATTTAATCAGCACGGTTCTCATACCTTGTGCCACACATCTTATGAGTAGTTTTGTGTGTCTCACTCTCGTCTTCATGTGCATTATATGTGCTGCAGTAATCTTGTCATCTCATTTGGATTTGGAAAGTACCATCACATGCACAAATTCTGGGATAAAAAAGTCATGGACATTTTTGTATTTATATAAGCTTCCATTTGGGCGGTAAGATTTTTCTGATTTTTTCATGTATTCATTCGCTCACTCATTCATTTATTGACACTGAAGCATTCATGCATCCATTCAAAAACACTGATTGTATGCCCCAAATGTGCAAACACTACTCTAGCTGTAAAAGACAGAAATAGGAGGAAGGCAAAAATCACTTACTTAGATCTGGGCATGGCAGGAAGCAGGGATTTGGGTGTCCTAGGGACAGGACTCAGCATGAACAAAGGCACATATAAAAGCATTTGGGGAACTACAGGGAACAAGGTGTAACAAGAGGTTCTTCAATATTCTATGACTGGTTCTATTTCATATATCACCATAAATAACTTTATAAAGGGAAATATATGACCCCTGGATTGTCTTCAGCCATGTAAGTAAAAACACATTCTATATGGGATCTGTACCAAAGCAGTTTTTGAAACCCTGAGGAATGTCACATAGGTAACAGCACAAAACCAGAGCTAGGGTCTGATCTACCCGAAGTTTGTATTCTCAGATTGAATCTCAGGGCGGGGTCGGGCAGGGAAGAAAGGCCTCCCTATTCATCAAAATAGTGGGTGATTGCTTAGTCCACCTCCTCTATGATTTCAGTATCAAATTTTTATATAGCAATACTTCCAAATACAGAGTTTTCAAGTGTTCTACATTGCATGGGTCAGGTTTTTCCTGCTTACATCTTCCCAACCATTTGGATTTGGTGCTGCCCAGACTCCAAAAGTCTGAAAGCCTACACACCAGCAAGGGGTGTTTGTAAATAGTCTCTGAAAATCCTCCCCAAGTCCCTACAGGGACAGCTCTTCCCTGAGGTCTCTGAGAAGTCCTGCATGAAGGCCTTTATGAACCAGGTCAGCAGTAGATAAAATGCAACCACCACCGAGAACTCACTGGATATTGCTTAAGGGGGCAGAGTTTTCATCCTTTCATGCCTTGGTAATGCTACTCTGATTCCCTTGTAACTTAAGAAAAGCTTTTCACCACCAAATCACATCCTTGTTTCTATTTAGAAACTTTACAGAGACTCAAGAGTTCAAAATAACGAATCTATTTTGATTCCTAACTGATTATAGAATCCTGAGACATCGTTTCTTCATTTGTCTGCTACTTTACCCATTCCATGAACATCAACTTCCTCATTTCTGACTGTCTCTTAAAGCCAACCCACTAAGCCTTTTGTCCCCTATTCCTCCACTGAAAACATACCTATGAAGTTTGCAGTGATTTCTGTGGTGTCAAATCCAATAGTGTGAAACAGTAAAATCTGATGTGGCTGAAAATAACTAGTAAGATAGGTTATAACCACATTGAGAAGAACCTTGATTTATAGCTATGGAACTTGGACTTTAAATGAAAGACAACAAGTACCTATGAGAGGTATCTGAGGTTCTTAAATAGGGAAGAGATATGATCATTCTTATTAAAAAAAATAAACTTTGGTAGCAGGATGACGGCTGAACTAGAGTAAGGGGAGACTGCAGCCAGGAAAGCCAATTAGAAGGTCACTGTAATAGCCTAAGGAAGGGATTATGGTCTGAATCACCATAGCAGCAGCAGCAGGATGAAAAGTAGTGACAAATCCAAGGGAGATTTAGAAGTAGCATTGAGGACATAGTTATTGATTAGATAGGCATTTGGGAGTAGGGGAGAGAGGTCAAGGTTAAAGTGTAATGACATTAACTAAGTTAAACAGAAGAAGAGCAAGATGGGGGGGAGGTGATGATAAGCAGCATATTAAGTATGCAGTGATTGTAAGATATCCAATGGCAAGTGAAAGATATGCCTGCAGATCAGGAGAGAAATCTGGACTATAATATAGAGGTTCAGAAGGCAATGCCCACTGGTAGTTAAATCCTCAGAATGGATGGGGTATCCTGAGAAGGGCAAACAGTGAGAAGAGTGCCAAGAACAAGACCCTGGGGGTGAGGGCCATGCAGGCAGCTGTCAGAGGAAGAGGAGCCAGGGAGGAGATTGGGAAGGGACAGAGTTGGCAAGTAAAGGGAGAGGAGACCTTCAAAGAGGAAATGGTCAACAGTTCTCCCTGGGCTAGGGTGAACGATAAGAATGGTTTGGTAATAGGTTTGGTAATTAGATCTGATACGCACAGTTTCTAGAATGTTAGAAGTCAGACTGGAATGGACTGAGGGAAGACTCCTCTTGGAAGTTTGGCTGTGAGGCAAGCAGGTAATGACTGGGAAGAAAAAGGAGCTGGGAAAGGTGGGATGAAAGTCTTTACTACACCAGGTAGCCGGGTAGTTTCTGCTTAAACAATTCTTGTGAGCTCACCACCCAATAAGACAACCTCATTGCATTTTTGACCAGCAATTGGTCATTCAATTCAGTTCAACATATATATGTTGAGTGCCCGCTATGTCTAAAGCATTGGGCTTGACATTTCAGTGCCTAAAAACATATGCAAGACACAGTCATGTTTATTGAGGTGAATTTAGAATATACAAAACTCACAAAGAAGAACATCTATTGTAAATCCACTATTGAGATATTACCACTATTAATATTTTTTTCTATGTAACTGCCCAGTCTTTTTTGCCTGATCAATACACTTAAAATAAATTACCAACATTTTCTGATGTCATGACATCATTTTCCATAATCTACTTTTTTACCAGATACATGGATTTCATGATAGGGATAGAAGAGAATTTATAGGATACTCTTTTTTGGGCACTTAAGTTATCTCCAGTGTTCAGTATTATAAAGGAAACATGCTCTGCTAAATATTCTTCTGTATTAAATTTTGTGAATTTTCCTGGTTATTTTCTTAGGATAAAGTCTTAAAAATGAAATTACTGTGTTAAGTAGTTTGCATACATTAAGTTTTTTTTTTTTCAAATACGCAATGCCAAATTCCTCTTTAGAATGCTTGAACAGATTTACATGCCCAGTATTGTATGAGCATGCTTTTTCCCCTGCATCTTCATCCATGCAAGTTATTATTTTAAAGTTCTTGACAATTTGTTTGGCACAAAGACACTGGTTTTACTTTGTATTTCTTTAATTACTAGTGATACTGGACCTTCATTTTAATTGACCGACTGAATTCCTTTTTTTCTTTTTTTTTCATGTTATTTACCCACACCTTTTTTTTTTTTTTAACCTTTTCTAGGGCTGCATTCACAGCATATGGAGGTTCCCAGGCTAGGGGTCTAATTGGAGCTGTAGCTGCCAGCCTACGCCATAGCCACAGCAACGCAGGATCCGAGCCGTGTCTGCAACCTACACCATAGCTCACGGCAATGCCAGGTCCTTAACCCACTGAGCAAGGCCAGGGATTGAAGCCGCAACCTCATTTTTCCTAGTCAGATTCGTTAACCACTGAGCTACGACAGGAACTCCCAATTCCATTCCTTTTTAATCATGTTTTTTCTATCCTTTTGAACCTGAGAGGATACTTTGGTTTCAGGAAATAGAAAATCTAACTCAAATTGGCTTAAACAGAATATTAAATTTATTGGCTCCCATAAGAAAAGTTCAAATGTTTCAGGGCCATGTTTGGTTAGGCGGCCCATACAAGCTGGAAGGACCTGATGGTTCCCTCTTCACTTCATTGCTTTAGTTCCTGGTGTCAGCTCCATTCTCAATAGACTCTCTCTTCCAGGTCCCTAGATGGTGACCAAAAACTCCTAGGTTACATGCTTCTGCATTCACTTCTAGAGGAAAGTGTCTTTGTCTCAGCATTCCCACAAAAGTCTTGACATTATCTCTCTTTGATTGGACTGACTTAGGTCACATGCCTATATGTGAAGCAGTTATTGAGGCCAAGGGGATGCAATTCACTGACTGACTTATTCTGGACTACATGCCCTACCTCCTGGAGATAAAGCTGGAGTCGGTTTTCCCAAAACTACATGAATATCCTAAAGAAAGGAGCAGCTGGGAAAGGGGGATTCATGAGAAAAGACATTAAGGTAAGGCCTACATCTTTAAGTATCAAGATCATTGTTTTGATAGAAGGTGACAAAACCTCTGCATTTGAAAACATTTGTTCCACCACTATTAACATAGAAACTAGAGTTAAAATCTGCAAAAGACATGATCTCTTCCTTAGGTACTAAACCCCTTACATTCAAACTTCATTGGGGCTACCTGGGCACATCACAGTTTCTAAAAGTCTAATCATATGTAGCTGGAACAATTTCCTCCATGGCCAACTAATCTACAGGGGCTCTGAATTCCTTCTTTATTTTTATTTATTTATTTATTTATTTTTGTCTTTTTGGCTTATCTAGGGCCGCACCCACGGCATATGGAGGTTCCCAGGCTAGGGGTCTAACCGGAGCTGTAGCTGCCGGCCTTCGCCACAGCCACAGCAACGCGGGATCCAAGCCGCGTTTGCAACCTACACCACAGCTCACAGCAACGCTGGATCCTTAACCCACTGAGCAAGGCCAGGGATCGAAACTGCAACCTCATGGTTCCTGGTCGGATTCGTTAACCACTGAGCCACGACGGGAACTCCCGTGAATTCCTTCTTTAAAACAGGTTAGTAGAAATAGACCATAGCTCCAATTCTCTCCTGATTTCATTCTGGTAAAGTTTCTGTCTCCTGGATACTTTCAGGTTACTTATTTGGACCATTCGTTGTCTTTTTTTTTTTTTTAACTAGAAGTCTTACTTATACCACTTTGCAATGCCTTTTCCTGGTTTGCAACCTGAGACATAAATCTTGACTTAAATATCTTCTTAGAGGAGGCTTCTATGGGGTCAGCCAGAACTAAATAAGTTGGACCTGGAAGTACTGGGGCTTAAGTCAATCACAGCAATGAATCAGAAAAGGTAGGACATAATAGTGAATCAGAAAAGGTAGGACGTGCTGTGTGTGAGGCCTGGTTCAAAGTATCCTGCCCAGGGCAAGGCATTATCTGACCCCATGAATGGGACCAGTACCCTTAGAAGAAGAGACATGAAAGAGATGATCTTACTGTGTGTGGATACAGTAAGAAGGTGCTTGTCTGCATCAGACATCACATCTGCCGGCACCTTGATCTTGAACTTACTAGCCTTCAGAACTGAGAAATAATTGTTTCTTGTATAAGTCACCCCATCTATGGTATTAGTGATAGCAGCTCCAACTGACAACCACATCATCTCTCTGCATTCCCTGACATACTTGTACAGTGACCTGACTTTGGTGGAGCAGCAACTGTCTCATTTTACCCCTTCACAGACGTTCTGAGCACAATTTTCCTCTCGTCTCAATCCTACCTCCAGTATTTTTCACTCTTGTATTCTTCAGTGGTACTCACTTAGCCTTCCTCTGCTCCCTTCATGGAGAAAACACACTTTTTTTTTCATCTTTTTGCCTTTTTCGAGGGCCGCACCTGCGGCATATGGAGGTTCCCAGGCTTGGGGTCTAACAGGAGCTGTAGCCGCCAGTCTACACGAGAGCCAGAGCAATGCCAGATCCGAGCCACATCTGCAACCTACACCACAGCTCACGGCAACGCCGGATCCTTAACCCAGGGATCGATCCCTCAACCTCATGGTTCCTAGTCGGTTTCGTTAACTGCTGTGCCACGACAGGAACTCCAGGGAAAGCACACTTTTGAATGTGGCCTCCAAACTTACTAACTTTCCTACCTTTGGTGACCAGTGGAAGCACTACCACTCTCAGGACTCTCAATGGACCCGACTGAAACTGGCAGTGCCAAATGAAAAAAATTCCCTATTTTCTTTATTCTGAGACAAATTTGATACACCATTCATAATTATTGTCTTGTGTCCTCTCCCCAAAACACTACCACATTAAATATATCTATTGAAGCTAAATTCTGGTTTTATTTTATTTTATTATTTTTCTTTTTATAGCCACACCTGTGGCATGTGGAATTTCCTGGGGGAGTTGGCTATGGGTGGAACTGGAGCCGCAGCTGTAGAACTGGAGCTGCAGCTGCCACAGCCACAGCGACACCAGATCTGAGCTGAATCTGTGACGTAAGCTGTACCTTGCTGCAACGCCAGATCCAACCCACTGAGTGAGGCCACTGGGCCACATCCTCACGGATACTATGTCAGGTTCTTAACCTGCTAAGGCACAATGAAAACTCCTGATTTTAGAATTATTTAAAAATGTGTGGGAAAAGCCTTGTGCCTTAGCATCTAGGAAATGCAATAGTTGGGTGATTCTGGTTTTTAGCTACCTGTTAACATTAGACAGTCTGCCCCATTCAGCAGCACTACCCCTTCGTTACTATTGTTCTTACTGTGCATGGAAGCAAAAAGCATTATCTTCAACACCTTTCCCAGAGCTTAGTTGTCTCTGGATGTTAAGTCCTCTGGCATTGTTTTCACAGGTCTGTGTCCTTCTTTAGAGCAAGGCCTTTTTATATCCTCCTCCTATCTTTTTTTGTACATGTCCTTGAAAAAACACGAGCTAATCAGAACACTTCTTGAGCAGCCACATTGATCTTTTTAAGTTAATCAATTAATTTTTTAATCTTTTTTGGGGGGCATGTTTTTGGTATACAGAAGTTCCCCAACCAGAGATTGAACCTATGGCACAGCTGTAACCAGAGCCACAGCCATGAAAATGCCATATCCTTAACCCACTGAGCCACAAGGGAACTCCTACCTTGATCTCTTTTAGATGCTCCTTATTCTTCTTGAAATCACTGGCTTTATAAGAAGGGAAGTTTCAAGTCATTTTACTCTTCTTGAGCTTCCTTTCCTAGTTTCTGGCCAGCTAAAGCCCCATGTCCATATTTTCTCTTAACTTGCTCAAATCTTCTTTGCAACTGGTTAGCAAGTGCAAACCTGGCTCCTACAAATTCAAAGATACTGTAGTCACTTACTTTAAGTTGTCTGTCACTTCCACTTCACCAACACATTCTTCTTGGCTGATTAGAATTAAGCATAGAATAGTACTTCTTCAATAAGCAACTAGTTTAAATGTAAGTCATGCCAACTTTATTTGATGCTCACTTTTCAGCAGAATGAACTTGTCAGATGTTGCGGTTCTCCGTTACCCCTGTATTGTGGCCCTGTGCCATTAATTCTGTAATTTGTGTTGGGAAAGCATTATTGATATTGCCATAACAGGATCACAAGGCATTCTAGAGCTAGCTGACAACACATGGCCAGCGGAGAGAGCATAAGCATGGACGGGAGTAGGGAGCTTTCCCCTAGGCATGGGCTGTGAATACAGAAATTGGCTTGGATTAGGGTAGCTGGGCTCTGCAAGACCTGATGTCTCTCAACAAGGTGAAGTTCAAGAAGCTAATAACACTAAGAAGTCCAGCATGAAGGGTAAGGCACACATGTAGCATAGTTTATGGAGATCATGGTAAGAGTGTGGATGGCAGAATACAGCCCTCTGGGAAGAAGACTCAGAGATAAGCTAAACAAGACATCAGAATCATGGCCAAGAAGGTCAGGGTTCAGGAGAGTGTCCCAAATTTGTTGGGAGTCTGGATGCAAGACCTGTGATTGAAGGTATGGTGTTTAAGGGGGAGCCCAGAACTTGACAGGTATAGTATAGGTGGCATTGTAGGAGGAATCTCCAGGTGTCCAAGGCTCACTCCCTATCTGACTGGAAGGAAGCAAGCTGCTAGGGCTGATATTGATAACGTACTTTCTCCCCCATCAGAAATGGCCTTTAAGTCTTAGGGTGGTTGGAGAGCAAAACCTCTAGGCTAAGCTCCTTAGATAATCGAGCAGCTGGTTCCTAGGGAAGGCAAAGGCAAGACAACTAGCCAGATGCCTTATTGAAAACTCCTGTGACAATGTCACTTTTGCTTTTACCACTTTTGCTTTTATTTTCACAAATCTTCTCTAGCAGGCATCAACCTTCAAATTTGTGGGTTTTCATTTGTATTTATAAGTCCTTGACTCACAGGGTTACTTACTCTACTTGGCCTTTAACTGTGTGCTTCTTTTTTTTTTTTTGGTCTTTTTAGAGCTGAATCCACCCACGGCATGTGGAGGCTCCCAGCTAGAGGTCTAACTGGAGCTGTAGCTGCTGGCCTGCACCACAGCCACAGCAACGTGGGATCCGAGATGCGTCTGTGATCTACACCATAGCTCATGGCAACGCCAGATCCTTAACCCACTTAGCGAGGCCAGGGATTGAACCTGCATACTCATGGATACTAGTGGGGTTGGTTAACCACTGAGCCACAATGGGAACTCAACTATGTGTTTCTTTTGAACAAATTATACCCGTTCATCTTGATGTCATACCATAGCTACTGTGTACTGATTACCATGTACAGGCATCATGCTTGCTGATTTATGTATGCTGTATCTTATTTAATTCCCACAGCATCTCATTGAATGGTGGGTATTAGTATGCCCATTTTAAAAAAAGGAAACTGAAGTTTATATGGTTTATGTAATCAGCCCAATGTCACAGATCTGGGACACAAAAGAGAAGTTTAAACTTAGTTTTATCTGTCTGTTGGTTAAATGACTGCATTTATACTGTAATACATCCAAACTATTCTCACTGACATCTATCAGCCAGTAGATTTCCTATCTATCTATCTATCTACCTTCCATCGTCTTTACTCTCTGACCTCCAAACACTCAGTACTTCCCTATGTAAAAATGTCATTAATAAGTACTTACTGAAAGAATTAATGCAATTTTAAAATGTAATTAGCACTACCATGTCCTCTTTTGGTTTGGGTATTTATATAGTCAAGTGGTAAGAATTCTTTAGTTTGCTCTATAAGAAATACTACATTTGGAGTTCCCTCTGTAGCTCAGGGAGTTAAGAACCTGACATAGAGTCCATGAGGATGTAGGTTTAATGCCTGGCCTTGCTCAGTGGGTTAAGGATTTGGTGGTCCCACAAGTTGTGGCCTAGGTTGCAGATGTGGCTCAGATCTGGTGTTGCCGTGGCTGTGGCATAGGCCTGCAGCTACAGCTCTGATTTGATCCTTAGTATGGAAACTTCCATATGCCTTAGGTGTGGCTGTAAAAAGAAAAAAAAAAAAGGAAATTCTAAATTCATGCACATTCATTCATTCATTACATGGATAAGAAGGGGCCAAGTGTTAAATGAATACTAAATTGAGGAGACATATTTATTCCCAACTAAGTCAGATGTAGGCAAATATGTTTATATGTTCAAATAAATTTGAGAAGTTGAAGGGTATATATGAAACAGATTATTTTCTTCAGAAGTCTGAATCTGAAAATCTTTCTCACGACATGATCTTCTTGTTTGTCTAAATCAGAGGTTGGCAAACTGATGTCCATGGGCCAAATCCAGCCCACCCCTGTTTTTGCACGGCCTGTGAGCTAAAAATGGTTTTCATATTGTTAAGTAGCTGAAAAAGATCAAAAGAAGAATGATATTTTATGACATGTGAAAATTATATGAAATTCAAATCTCATTTTCCACAAATAAAGTTTAATTGGAAACACAGCCAAGGCCATTCATTTGCTTAGTGTCTATGGCTACTTTAGCACTACAATGGCAGAGCCAACTGTATGGTGCACAAAGCCTAAAATATGGCTCTTTATAGAAAACACTGCTAGCCTCTGGTCTAATTAAATAATACAGGATGTCATAACATTTTAAATATTGTTTAAGTGACATCTGTTATTTTGGTTTCTAATTCAAGGACACTCCTTTGCTGTGAGGGTTTCCATGTTCTCAGGACAAAGTCAAATCCTTTCTTCCTTTGGTATCCTTTATATTCTCTCCTGATAGCATTAGCACCTTTCTGCAGAAATAATAACAAACCAAGAAGCTGGTGGTTTCTCTAAGAGGTCATATGTCTCTTCCTGCCCAAAGTCAGCTTTCTCTTTAGTGGGAAACAGGCTGGGTATCATTCTGAATGGTTATAGTATATTAGAGAACTGGCACGGAAATGGACTCTCCAGACTCCATCTACTGATTCAAGGCGGTATGATGGAGTCATATAGGTGAGGAAAAGCAAACTGCTCTGTGTCATTACCCAGAACCTATGTAAAGACAAAAATGACTCAGAATGACGAGACCCAGGTGAATATTACTTATGAAAATGTTTTCAGGAGGTCCTTAACATCTCAACAACATTGCATTGTCAGAGCTCAATCAATGAATGTGTTGGCTCAAGAGTAGAGCCAAGGCAGTGAGACTTCCTTACTTTTTCGAAGATCAAGTTTGGCTTGCCAGTGCAGTTCAAGGGAATATGCCTTCTTTATTTATTTTTTGCGACACGAAGACACATCCTATTGTCTTTTTGTATCTCTTTTGGTCTCTTTCTTTCTGTATCTTTGTCTCTTTCCAATTTGACAAAAATGTACTTATCATTCATTATGTATGTGAGGCACAGTGTAAGCCTTGAGGATACCAAATAAATCAAGTGTTCCTGCTGTGGTGCTATGGGGTCAGTTACGTCTTTGGATGGGTGGGACGAAGGTTCCATCCCTGGTCTGGCACAGTGAGTTAAGGATCTGGCATTGCCAAGCTGCATCTTAGGTCGCAACTGCCACTTGGATCTGATCCCTGGCCCGGAAACTCCATATGCCGTGGGCAGCCAAAAATAAGAAATAACAAATAAATAAATCAAATAGTCCCAACTTTCAAGGAGCTTAAGGTTTATGAAAGAAGCAAGTTTTAATGATCTTCCTGGACCTTTTGGCACCATTTAACATGAGCTGACCCTCCTTAACATAATCCTCTCTTGATTTCTTTGGCTGCAGAATTTCCTGGTTTTATTTTTCTAGTTTCTGATTCTTATTCTCCATTGCCAGCTCCTTTTTTTCTATCCAATCTCTAAACAATCAGAGCTGAGATCATGGGCCTCCTTTTCTTCTGATTATAAACCTACCCTCCTTAGGCAATCTTCTCCCAAATTTACAAATCCAGTTCTAGCAATTCTTCTGAGCTTCCAAGTCAGTAGAAGCTCACATCTTCAGTAGACATCTCCATCTAGACAGAATTTTTCATCTCTCCCTATAATTCTGATACTGTCCTAGGAGTCTCCATCTTAGTAACTGATACCTCTACTCAAGCACTGGATCTTGGAAGAAATCTCAAGTCAATCATGATACCATCTCCATCTCCATAACTCACTATTTCCATTCAATTGTTCAGTTCTTTAAACTAACTCTTCACTTTGATCATTTCTCTTCCTGATTATGCTTCTACCCTGGTCCAGGAAATGATTGCTTCACATGAATCACTAAAATACCTTCCCAGTTGGTTTCTCCACATCTGTTCTTGCCCTGCTCTATTTTATCTTTTCAGAGTTCATGCTTTTCAGGCAAAAACCCAAAAATGTAAATAGTCTTTTAAAAGAATCGCAATGTTAGCAAAATATACAGGCTGTTCTGTAATTTTTTTAATTAGTAATATATCATGAAGATCTTTTCACATCGGTGCAACTGAAACTGCCTGTATTTTTAATAGCTGTCTACCATTCACTTCTATTACTGTTCCATAATGTATTTAACCATTTATCTATCAATAGACATATAGGCTGCTTAAGATCTTTATCTGCCATAAATAATGCTTCAGTGAAGATACTAGAATAGTCATTCTTCAATATGTGTGAATCTATATATTGGATAAATATAGAAAGGTATATCTGCTAGGTCAAAGGCTTAATACATTTAGAAATTTGATAAATACTGCCAGGTGGCCCTCCACAGAGGTTGTACCAATTTCCATCCTACCAACAATGTAAAAAAGTATCTGCTCGCTAGTCTGGTGAACCAAGTATGCTATTAAACTTTTTAATTTGTGTCAACTCAGTATGTAAAAAATACATCTCATTGCAGATGTAATTTGCATATATCTTGTTATGAGAAAAAGTGAGCATTTTAACATATTTTTAAGGTCCATTTACATTTCCTTGACTGTGACCTATTTGTCATACCTTTTGCCCAATCTCCTACAATTTTTGATGTTTTTATTATTGATTGGTAGGAGTGGTTTGATTTCTTCTTAGATCATCTAATTTCCAGATTCTTTCAGAATCCTAGCTTTACTTATTTATTTTTTTAAATGGCTGTGCCTTCGGCGTGCAGGAGTTCCCAGGTTAGGGGTTGAATCAGAGCTGCAGCTACCAGCCACAGCCATAGCAATGACAGATCCAAGCTGCATCTGTGACCCACACTGTAGCTTGTGGCAACTACAGACCCTTAACCCACTGAGTGAGGCCAGGGATGGAACCTGCATCTTCACAGACACTATGTCAGGATCTATCTTAACCTGCTGAGCCACCAGGGCAACTCCAGAATCCTAATATCTTTTAAAAGTCACAATTTTGTCAATTTTTCCCCCTAATAATAAGTAGTCCTCAAATGTTAACTCCATTAGAGGTGAGCCAACATGAAAAGTTCAGTGTAGAGGTTATGAATTGATTTGCAGAAGTCCTGACTCCCTGAAAATAGCTTGGCAAGACTGCCTTCCATCTATACCTATACTATTTCACTTAATTTTCCTAACAGCCCTGTGAAGCATGTATTATTATTAACTGCAAAGTAAAGCTCAGAGAATGTCAATTCCAGGGTCACACAGCTAATAACTCTTCTACTCTGGAATCTTAAAAGCCTAGTAATCCATTATCACTGGCCATTCCTCCACCACACCAGGCTCTGATCCTTGATGACCTTAATTTCTGAAAATCAATTGATCTTCTCTTTTGCCTTCTACAAACATCCAATGACTATTTTTAAGTGCCTACCATGTGCTAGGAATCCTCATGGGGTTTACATTTTATAGGGGTTCTCAAATAAGCAATAAAATGAACAGTAATAAAATTTTACCACTATGAAAATATTTAGGATGGGTGGGAAGGGACAAGGAAGGATACTTTTGGCAGGGTGGTCAGGAAGGGCTTCTATGAGGCGGTGACATTTAAATAGTCGTCAGAATAATCAAAAGAGTATTCCAGGAAAAAGAAATATCTGGGGTAAGTCCTTTAGAGACATGAGCAAATCTAATATGTTTAAGGGAGTAGAAAAAAGACCATTGTAATTGGAGCTGGGGAAGAGTGGTGGAGACAAGATTAAAGAGGTGTTCTGGGATGCCAGTAAGGCTTTGTAGGCCAGCAAAGGATTCTGGACTCTGTTCCAAGTGCAATCAGAAGCCATCTTCTAAGAAGCAATATGATTTATTTGTGTTTTATGATGTATGTCACTGTAGCTATGCTGTGGAGAAAGGAGGCAAAAAAGGAAACAGGAGAACCAATTAGAAGCTATTATAGGAGCCCAGAAGATGACGTTGGTATTAGGGTGATGGCAGTGGAGATAGAAAGAGACAGATTTTGGAAATGTTTTAGAGTTTAAGTTTGGCCTGAATTCTCCGTGGAGTGGACCTGAGAACTGAGGAAAAGAGAAGAATCATGAATGTCTGCATGTTCTTGACTTGAACAATTGGTAGATGGTGAAGCCATTCAAGTTGAAGAAGGCTAAAAGAATCCATAATTTTGTATTACTGTGTTACTTCCTTCTTTCCTTATATATCCTTAACCTTACAGATCATGATTTTCTCTTCCTAATACTTTAAAAAATAAAAATAATTGTATTGAAGTATAGTTTATTTCCTGCTGTATAGCAAAGTGATTCTTTTTCAATATTCTTTTTCATATTCTCTTCCCTTAGGCTTTATCACAGGATATTGGATATAGCTCCTTGTGCTATACAGTAGGATTTGTTTTTTATCCATCCTATATATAATAGTTTGCATCCACACAACCCAAACTCCCAGTTCTTCCCTTCCCCCTCCCCCTCCTTGGTAAACACAAATCTGTTCTCTTATGTCTGTGAGTGTGTTTCTGTTTGTAGATATATTCCCAATACTTTCACTTGCCTGCCCTTCTTATCCAAACGAACTTCCTCTATCTACCTCCTCTAATCCTATCCACTCCTCAGTTCACTGCCATCTGGTTATTATCTCCATTATCCAAATGAATTCCTTGCCAAACACAACACTGATCTTGTTGCTAAAACCAAGGACTTTCAGTCTATTTTTCCTGACCTTTCTCTAGCATTTGAGACTATGGACAATTCCTCCTTGGCTTCTCTGAAACTACTTGTTCCTGGTCCTCCTACCTCTCTGGGTTTTCTTTCCTGTATCTTTGTTTCTTCACCTTTTAAATGTTTGCATTTTCGTAAAGTTCCAGAGTTAAGTCCTTTTCTCTTCTTACTCCATACTATTTCTCTTGGGATTTCACCTACTTCAAGGGACTGTCACTCATTCTGATGATTCCAGCATAGATTTCTTTCCTGAGTTCAAGACTCCTCTGTGCATTTAGTAGTGGACAGCTTCACTTAGATATCCCATGGACACTTCAAACTCAGCATATTCCAAATTAAACTAATTACTTTCCCTCCTCAACTTCTGTATTTCCACTTGGTCCCTATCTTGGTAAATGGTACCACCATTTTCCCATTTACCTAAGCCATAAATCTCCTATTCTTTAATCCTTCAGATATAACCGATAATAAAATTCACTTGGTTCTATGTCCTTAATATTTCCTGCAGCATTCACTCTCCATTTCTGTTCTTGTTGCCTTAGTTTAGATGTCCATCATTTTTTTCCTGTAATGCCAAAACAATCTCCTAACTAGTCTCCCTGCTTACAGTGCTAGTCACGCTAATAAATTCTCCAAACTGGAGTGATCTTTATAACACAGACATTTGATTGCTTCACCATGCTCCTTAAAATGATGAATGGTTCTCCACTGGCCTTAGGAGAAACTGAAACTTCTTAGGAAGACATAATTTTCATAATACAAGACCCTGCTGATCTTTCTGGGTTCCGCCACGCAGTCATACAAAACAGAATCTACTCCTTGTTGGGTACTGTCCTTCTTCTTTAATTCTTTGGGCACACCTTTTTACCCGCAGGACTTAATACCTAGCACTTTCTTCGCCTGGACTGCATTTCTCTTTAACTAGCCCACTTGTCTGGATTATTTCTACTATGCTTCAAAGCTCCTCTCTGAATTCATCTTCTCTGGTTAGGGACCCTGACTACGCCCAGCCAAGTTTAAGTACACTTCCAATGAGTTCCCCAGTTGTTAACATCTCACCATTGTGTGATCAACTGTGCACTCATCTGTCTCCTTATTAAACTACAAAGTCCTCCAGAGCAGATTCTCGTAGTCAATTTCGTATTCCCAGTGTCTTACACAATACCTGACACATATCAGGCACTCGATAAAGAATAAAGTGGAAGAGTTGGGTTTCAAAGTCAGATATTTTCTCTCTTGCACCAGTCTCACATTGCTTCATGCTATTTCTTAACATCTTGAACCTGAAAATTTCCAAAATCTGTGCTAGGTATATTTTTTTGCCTATCACTAATTAAAATAAAGGCAAATAGATTATTAACTCCATGAGGATTCAGTTGATCATTTATTTTCTGAATAGCCCTTCTTCATCATTCCACCATTTTGCTCATCAAAGTTAATGTGGATTAACTAAAACTAAAATGACTGAAAGATCTTTCAGTACAGTTTTACATCCTTTCTACCTCATCCTGTTGCTTCCACAACACCCCCAAGCAAGCTGAGGGTAAGTACACTGGGAGTTAGGTCCATTTTATTTGATTGTCTAGCAACTGACACTAAAAAGTGATATATCAATAGCAAACCATTTCCCATTGTCATTTCCTCCAAGGTCTCTATGGATAGATATTAAAGTTTCAGTGTCAAAATTTAATGTTGCAAAATTCAGCTAAAATTGAAATTTTTATGTAGTGAGTTCAACATAATCACAGAGTTTTGTATATGGAAGGAATCTCAGAGATCCTTTAGCCCAGCACTTTTGTTAAGCTTCCATGAGGAAATGGACATGAGAAGACCTGTAATAGATCACCCAAGGTCACCCAGTCTGTAAAATTTCCTAACTTTCAGTCAGCTGATCCTCCCTCAATGCCATATATACCCTTTTATTTTCCATCTACACAAATTATCTGCATCAGGACCTAACTAGTTATATAGCGCTTATCTTTATGATAGTGCCTTTGTGATATCCTTGTTATAAAGAAGAAGGAAGTGAAAAAAAATGCAAGGCTATCTTAATCCAGGGACATGGGAAAAATGGTAAAAAAGACAATTGGTACAAAAAAATGGTCTCCTATTTGTAGTGTAGCATTGTAATCACATTCTGTTCTCTGAGCGCCCCAATGCTAACCCCAGCTTATTTGGGCTTCTGGGGCCTGGATTCTATTCACTTCTATGCCGTATTTAGTCTAAACGATTTCCCCAGCTTCAATGTGTATTTTTTAAGCTTCATTTTAGAAATATCAATACTTAAATCTCCTTTCAACTTGAGTTTGTTTTAGTTCTAATGCTCAGGAATGAAGATTCTGGGTAAGAGAAATAAAGACGATGGGTTTTTCTAGGCTTTACATTTCAAGAATGGTTTTCTCAAATAGCCACTGGCAGTCGACTTTATTCCTCAAATGATGACGTTTTCCATGGGAATTAGAATTTAATTGGGATAATTTGTTTTCACAGAAAGCACAGATTTCTTTCCAAGAGGATCGGTTTGATAATATTTTACCAGCTAGTGCTATGAGACCAAATATAAACCAGTTCTGAGAAACAGGAAGTGAACCTGACTGGTCTAGTCTGTGTGTCCCTAGCAGTGACGCACATACAGAAATCGAATTAAGAAAACAAGATATGTGGGTGTGAGGCAATCGATAATAATCCAGGATGCTACAACACAAGCAAGAACGTCTTTAACCAAATGCCATTCATTTTAATAACACCCTGAGAAGTTTGATTTCCACATAACATGCTAGTGATTAGAGAGCAGGATGAGCTTGAGTTCCCTAGCAACAGCATGTGCTTTTGAGACAGTCATTAGCCTTTCAGTTAATCCCGCCAACCCCTTACTGCTAATGTATGACTGACAAAAAAAAAAAAAAAATGTTACAGAAAGTGCTTTGAAATTTCCAGGAGTAAAAATGGAAAAAAAACAAACAAACAATTTTTTAAAAAGTTGCCCTGAGAATTGCATTCAGGTAAAAGAGGTGATGCTCCTGTATGCCTCGCCTGCCTCTATGTTCACTGCTCTCAGTTCTATGTTTCTGAATCCCCTCCTGGCAAAGGGCTAAAGGGCAGCAGAGGTGAAATTATTCAGAGTTTAAGGCAGTCCCTTCACAGTCTGAAAGTGGGGGTGAATAGTGGGGTGGGCAGCTTGGATGCCCAGAGAGGGTAGGGTGGGAGGGAACGTTAGGCATAGTTTTCTTTCTCCTGTAAGCAGAATAAATTATCCTGGGTGAAGGAGCTTGGGGAAGGAGAGTAGTAAAGGGATTGAAGCTATTTTTTCTATTGATTGTTTAATTGCACCAGAGGCTGTCTGTCCAAGGCCACTGGCCAAGAGCATTATTTTTGTGGCTAAAGTGAGGTTGGGCAGATTTCCATCCCCTTCCCTAGTTTTAAACAAGACAACCCATAAAGCTCAGCCAGTCTATAGGAACGTATGTATGTTGACTTTTGCTACTCAGCTGTATCCTAAAGCGTCAGGGCTGATGGGCTGATGGTTCTCAAACCCTGAATCATTCATTGCCTCTAGCTCAGTCCTTGGTTCAGGATGCACAACTCCTCTGTGAAGCCTGGGTCAACTGCAGGGGTATTATTTGAATGGTAACTATTGCTGCTGGTCATCCTTATTACAGCCTGGGTTCCTTTCAGCTGGATACTGGGCTCATTCAGTTTGGCTGGAGTGATTCCTAGTTCTCCCCTTCTCCCCACCTAAGCCCCCCTTGCGCGCTCCCTTCCCAAGGCGACCACCTGCGCCACCCCACTTACCATCTGCCCCGCGGGGAGGGCCCCCCGGGGTAGCGGAGCCCTCCCTGCTCCCGGGCGATTCAGGGGAAACTCGGTGTTTGCCTCCAGCCCTTCGCTACCGGAGAGATCAGGTTCCTCCCCTCCTCCCCCTCCAGCTCCGGCCGCCGCCGCCTCCTTCTTGCATGACACAGCAGAACCGCAGCTGCTGCAGCAAGTCCCAGCCATCCGCCCAGGAAGCACCGCAACCCGGACTTGGGAGGGGCTGAGGGGGAACCAGGCAGGGGCCACCGTCGAAGGGGATTCTTGCCTCCACTTTGCACCATACACTCTTTTCCCAGCCCAGGGCCACAGGAACAAAATCAGGCTAAAGCCGATCAGGCCAAGCCCTTGAGGAATGCTGGGGTTCGTCGTCAGAAGGGATGGGACCTGAGAGAAGGGTGTGAAGGAGACCCCAATTGAGGCAGGACATTGCAGGTAAAGAAGGGAAAGAAGAGGCCGAGGAGTCGAGGGCCAGACTGTGAAGGAGAATAAAGGAGGTCAAAGAGAGGTAAGGAGATAGAGCTGCTGAGAAGGGAGACCTAACTGGGAAGGGGAGGAGGGGACCTGCTGGGGAAGGAGGACTGTGAGAGAGTATGCTGGGAGGCCTGCCTGAGCTAAGTTCTAGGCAGCCCGGGTCTGAAGTGGGAGGCAAAAGCAGAAAAGGGGGAAGGGATGGAAGAATTAGGCATTCAATAGGGAGGTAAATATTGGGGTACACAGGAAGGAATCAGAGGGGATGTAGTGGAGATCATGCATCATGGCTGATGAGGAAAACTGATGAGGTGGAAAGAGGGCAAAGCCCAAAGAAGGATGATCTTCCATCTCACTCTTCAGTTTCCTGTGAAGTTTTTCATTATTCTGCCAATCCAACAGGGAGTTTTCCTTATAAATGGAAAAGCATGAACCAAAACATAGAGCTGTTTAGCTTATGTTTACAGGATAAAATCCCATGATCCACACAAACTTTTAAGGCAGAGATTTGGGACTGGGGGTTGTGATTCAGTAATACGGAAGGCACTCAAAATTGATGTTACAGTCTCCACACAAACTGGATTTGGTTGGGTCAAAGTGTTTGTTACGTGCTTCAGTTAAATGCTAACAATGACAACAAAGTTATTGGTCAAAATATCATGTAAAGGCATACCCCTTTCTGTCTGTATACACACACATATATGTAAATCTGTATGTAATTTCTAGGGTCTAGCATGCTCATTATGATTAGAGAAAAATGTGTTGGTCTGATTATTTGATTTCCCACCAAACATATATGCATGTTACAGCAGATAGCTGCTTCTCACCATTTGAAAGAATGTGGTCAGAAAAGTAATGCAAAAACTGCCACTTTGGTTTTGTCTGTACCTTCCAGGTCATATCTTCGTACCTCACTTCCTGACACAAACAAGTTTTTACTGTTGTCAGCAACAAAGCCCTAATATAGCTGCGGAAGAGAAAAACTGCATTGCATTTGCCTCCTGCAAGCATCATCAACACGGTTACCAGAGGAATTTAATTCCAGAAAAGCTTTAAAGCTGGTGTGATGGTAATTACGTATCAAATGCCTGATTCTATTTTTGTTAGTATTGTTTTGTCATTTCTGATCTACCCAAGAACTGGCTGAACTCGCAGAGAGAAAATCCAGTTTCTCTTTTTGTCTTGATAAAATTTAATCAGACCTGATAGAAAAACTCATTGCCTTTGGGGAAAATCAAGTAGGAGCCACGAAATGTCATTTTAACAGAGCGTGGGTTTTGTGAGTGTAGGAAAGGATTTAAAGACGCTCCTTCTGTTCGGTTTCCTATGTAATGAGCAAAGGCTACACGCACGCACAGACGCCACAGCTCCCGGATGCTATGGCTCCCTTATCTGGGCTTCTGCAGCGCCAGAAGCCCCTCCGGGATGCTGCGAGGGGCTCTCGGTGGGTGGTGGTACGAACGCTGCGGCCGCCGCCACCGCCAGTCCTGCCGCTGCTGTTGTTGCTGCTGCAGTCACGTGGGAGGCCCTTTAAGTTTCCATAGAGAGGCCTCTCTGGTGTCACATGATGGACATGATATAATGAAACAACATTGTGGAGAGGAAAGCATTAGGGGAGCCCACGGCTACAAAAACAAGTGAGTGAGAAGAGGTGGGAGGAAGAGAAACTACGCCACCTCTCCTGAAGCTGAGCCGCACGCAGCAGCAGCCCGGGGGAAGTGGGCGACGCCGGGGGGAAGGGAGACCCGGTCCTCAGCCCCAGCCGGGGGACCCCGCCGCCCACTGCCGAGAGAACAACTTTTAGCCGGCAGCCTCGGCCAGCACTGCACCTGTCTCCGAAGCCTCCATCGTTTCTCGTGATGGTCAAAGGGAAATTCTAGAAGAATATGCTCTACAAAATATACATGCGCATCGTTTTCCCCCTTGCGGAGGAAGGAAAGAGAAAGGGATTTAAGCAGCGGCGTGTCTTCAGCCCCAAGGTAAGTTCTGGAGGGTGGGGAAAGTCGGCCCAGCAGGACTTTGAGATGGGAATTTAGTTCTCCGTTTGAACCTCTCCTGGCGAACCCGGCGTCCCCTTGCTGCTGGCGAGGCGGAGGGCTCGATGGTCCAGCAGAAACATTTCCACTGTGGACTCTGTTATTTCCTCTTTCGCACGCCCCGCAGTCCCACCCTGGGACTTCCCCGGGCTCCTCGCCTCCCCCCGGAAGGGGCCGCAGGTCCCGGCCGGGATGTTCTGGAGCCGGGCGAGGGAAGGTAGGGGTTGTGGCGTTACCCGGGAATGCCGAGGCGGTTTCGCCATGTTTGTGTTGCTAAGAGCACTTTTTTCCCCTTTGAGGTGGCTTGATGCCACATGGCTCCTCCGGAGCTGCTGCCGGGTAGAGAGAGAGAGAGAGTGTGTGTGTGTGTGTGTTTTTCAATGTCCGCATTCCAGCTAATGTTGCGCAGATAAAATTCAAACTTGAGGTAAACAGAGGAGGAGGAGGGGAGGGAGGGGGGAGACTGTTTCCATTTCGAGATCCCACCTCTTCACTCGCGGAGACTAACATCCCGAACCTCGAGAGCACTGGCTCCTTTCTCCCACCTACCCCACCTGTGCTGTTGACCAGAAATAAGGCAGCGGAGGGAGGGGGGATGCTTATAGAGTACGCGGCATCTGGGATCTAAAGGGAAAAACAGCCCTTGGCACCCAGGCCTTTGGCTACCTCCTCGTTCCGCCAGGAGGGACGAAGGATGCAGCGTTGTGCTCTGGAGCTGGGGGCCGGAAGGACTGCGCTCCCGGGCGCGGCCGGGGGTGGTGGTCCCCCTCTCACTCCTTCTTACTTTAGGGAATCGGGCGGCATCGCTTCCCTCCCCACCCCAAGCGCAGCTTCCAGAAGGCGCGCTGGGTAAATCTCCAGGTTTCCAGAGGATGGGTTGCGTAGCAGGTGTGTGGTGGGCATTTCTATTTTGTAAGTCTTGCATTTGGGGGAACTACGTGGGGAGTCTTAAGGAGAGTGGTTGAGTAGAGCTGCGTCTTTTTTTTTCCCTCTTTTTGCGATTAGGGATAAAAGCCAATTCCCCCACCCCCTTAAAATATCTGATTCAGCTCCTTGGGCTGAAGGGTGAGTGGAGATATGTAAGGGTGAGGTCGAGTTTCGTCGTCATGTTGGAAAACTGGGCTTCTGACAGCTTGTGGTCACCCCCCTCTCTGGCGGAAGATGTGGGTTGGGGGTCTGAGAGAGGTGACGTCCCCCGGGTGTAGGATCCGCTCGAGGTCCCAAAGTGCGCGAGGGGCCGCAGCTATGTTGCCGGGGAGTGCAAGGGCCGGGAGGATGCCACCAGGTGAGGAGGGTCTGCTGAAGCGCTGGAGCTGAGAGATCGAGGTGAAGTGCGTAGCAGAGTCGTGATGGGGATTGACACCAAAGCGGCCGTGGGCGGCGGGGCAAAAGGAGCTGAGACTCAAGCGAGCCCGACCCCAGCGCCGTGGAGATGGTTTCATTCTGAGCGGTGGCCGGAGCCTCCCACGCAGGCCAGCGTCCCGGCTGCGGGTGGGTGAGCAGGCCGGGGCACTTTCCCGGGAGACCGTTTCCGGGCGGGGTCCCCGGCCGGGAGCGAGGGCTGTAAACAGGGTGGCGCCCTCTGCCCTCCCGCCTGCGGCTGGCCGGGGCGCGCGGCCGGCAGCGCCCGGGGCGGCGGAGGCGCGGCCGTGGCGCCAGGCTGTGGTGGCGGGGGCGCGCCCGCTCCCCGCCGCCCCCGCGCGCCCCAGCAGCCCAGCGGGCCGGCCCTCTCTGTTTTTGTTTTGATGGAGCCCGCGTGCAGCTGGCGCGTGTCGAGTCACGTGCCGTGGGCGGGAGGGGGCTGGGTAGCGGGAGGGGAGGGCGCAGTGACGCTGCGTCCGGAGGGCCTGGCGCCCGCGGGGGTCTGCCGCCTAAGGAGTGTGTCCCAGACAGATCCCCACTGCAACTGGTGTCTCGGCAGCACCAGGTGGGATTCGTGGGAGTTTATCGACATGGGTGTTAATCCCTCCGCACTTGTTAGTTTGTAGTCACAGCATCTGGGCAAGTTTAGTCCGTCAGGGGCTGGGGGTCCCACCGGTGCCGTTTTGGTTAGCCATTGAACAGACTTTGCTGGTGTGTGTTTCTGTGGGTATATGGAGATCTCTGTGTGGTTCTTAATCCAGTCTGCATATTGTAAGCAGCCGGAGCGCTTTAGGAAGAACTTTGACCTAGATTGGTTGACCCCCAAATCCAAATAGGACCTGAACATAGTGTATTTAAAACAAAACAAAACTTCCTAAGTATTTCTGGTGCATTGTTAGGGATGAGAATTTATCCTGGTAACCAGCTTGCGGGGGAATAGGTAGTTGTGAAACTGTGCATCTTTGGGGAAGAAATAGCTGAGATAACGAACAAGTATTGATCTATTACTAGATGGGTCATTATGTGTCTGCCCTGTGGTTACATACTTAATTAAACATTGTTACTCTCATTTTACAGTTGGCAAAATTGAAGTTCAGGGGGTAAAGTAAGAATTGGTCGGTGATGATCCCTAACTAGTACCCAGGGAGGCTGACTCCAGAACCAGTTCTTTCTATCAATATATGTGCTGCATTGAAAATCTACCTTTACCTAAGGGCTACGTGTTTGTACGAATATGAATAGTTTGTGTTCGCCTAAGGACCAGCCAGTCTATATACATATATTTATATATGTATTTTTATCTGGAAAGTTTTGTTTGTGTCATAGGGAGGTGAATTTATCAAGGCCTATAGGCTACCAACATTTTCTTTAAAAAAGTTTATTATGAAGAGAGGAGAAAGAATCCCAGTAATTTGAAGCGAATTAATTCCATGGAAGTTTTTGTTTTGAGACTTGAACATATGTGTAAAGTGAAAGAAAGAGTCTGGAAGATGCAGATAATTTCCAAAGATTTACATGAGCCACCACAGAAGTCCTTCAGGTTGCTGGTCACAGTATAATTTTAGTGGTCATAAACTGGAAGTAGCAGGAAGTTCAAGGCAGCATACAGAGGTAGCAGAAGTTTTGCCATGAAAGTTTTGGAGGAAAAAAATACAGCCAGTCTGGTCTGGAGTACCAGAAGCATTGTGTCTACATGCCCCTTCTTCCTTGGATTTATTTCATTTGTCTCCCCCTTGTATAAACTCTTAGTGGGACTAGTTAAATGTGAGGGCAGTCCATTTGTTTTGAAAATGTGTTCATTGATGTATTCTTTAAGGGTATTCTGAACAAAACTCACAGGCAACAGAAGTTTTTCCCAGAAAACAAAGAATTTCAGTTATAATGATTTTGTGACCAATACATTTATTAAATGATAATGTGTCACAAAGAAATGTCTTTGTATTCCTGCTAATGGTTGCTCTCTAATGTTGGTAGCTGTTTACTCACAGATGTTGGCAAATTACTTATCAAGCCATTGAGATTGGTTTTCACATTGCTTGTGGTTTCGGTGAGGAAAGCTTATAGACCCACAAGGGCAAGCCTGACATAACTGTGAGTGTCAGGATCTGGCATGGAAATAGCTCTCTAGCCCTTCCCTCCCTTCATTGCCATCCTCATCCCTGTTGACCACCAAAGATACTTTAACCCAGCACTGCCAACCCACTTGTAGTTCTTTTGCAGGGTTCTGCCTTCTGCTCCTAGGGTACCTTCTTCAGGAAATTTCTCCTTGGAAGACATCTAAAAATACCCTCCTGTGTCACCTCTTTGCCTTGTACATGCGTGTTCCACTGCATTTTTTTCACAACATATATTGTTTTTGTTTACATATTGGACCCCTCTACTCAAGTGGGTTCATAAAAGGTGGGAATGATGATTGTGTATCTGTGTAACGCTGGCACCCAGTAGGCACTTAAGTTTATGGCATGGGTCTAAACCGAACTTGAGTTGCATTTCTTGTCGCTGCTCATCTTCATTCTTAACTGTTCTCACCTTTGCTGCTGGCTACTAGGCTAAAAAGCACACCTCCTTGCACGGAGAATGCAGAGTACTACCAACACATTCTAGTAAAAGGAATAGTAAGGAAGGGGCAGAATGTAATGTTTTTCACTTGTTTCCCAGTTTCATTCTCCATTGGCCAGTTGGACAGCATGAATTTTCTTGCTTACTCCTTACGCTGCACTGGGAGAGATGCTCAACATTATCACTTTTCAACTTGTTTAAAAAGGAAGAAATGGGAGTTCCTGTCGTGGCGCAGTGGTTAACGAATCCGACTAGGAACCATGAGATTGCAGGTTTGATCCCTGGCCTTGCTCAGTGGGTTAACAATCCGGCGTTGCCGTGAGCTGTGGTGTGGAATCTGGCTCGGATCTGGCGTTGCTGTGGCGTAGGCCAGTAGCTACAGCTCCGATTAGACCCCTATCCTGGGAACCTCCATGTGGCACGAGTGTGGCCCTAAAAAAAAAGCCAAAAAAGGAAGAAATGGCACTGTATTACCCACGAACATACTTTTTATGTCTCAGAGCAGAGTGCAGATGCATCATTACACTGTATTTTCTGATTTACTCTCGCAAAGGTATTTGTAGAGCAACCTTGTCCCATAGCACTTTCTGGGATGGCAGAAATGATTTATAATGAAATATTTATAATAACTCATAAGTGATAGCCACCAGCCATTTGAGACTAGTGAGCCCTTTAAATGTGGCTGGTGTGGGAGTTCCCATCATGGCACAGCAGAAACGAATCTGACTAGAAATCATGAGGTTTTGGGTTTGATCCCTGGCCTCACTCAGCGGGTTAGGGATCCGTCGTTGCCATGAACTGTGGTGTAGGTCGCAGATGCAGCTCAGATCTGGTGTTGCTGTGGCATATGCTGCAGGTGTGGCCCTAAAAAGCAAAAAAAAAAAAAAAAAAAAAAAAAATTATGGCTGGTGTAACATAGGAACTGAGCTGCCAATTGATGTAAATAGCTGGGAGTTCACATTGTGCCTCAGTGGGTTAAGAACCTGACTAGTATCTGTGAAGATTCGGGATCGATCACTGGAGATCCCTTGCCTCGCTCAGTGGGTTAAGGATCTGGTGTTGCCTTAAGCTGTGGCGTGGGTGGCAGATGCGGGTTGGATCCTGCATGGCTGTAGTGTAGGCCAGGCCAGCAGCTGTGGTTCTGATTCATCCCCTAGCCTGGGAATTTCCATATGCCACAGGTGTGGCTCTAAAAAGAAAAAAAAATTGTAAATCACCACAAGTGGCTGGTGGCTGCTGCGTTGGACATAACAGTTATAGAAGATTTGTGTAGGTTTGTCTAGTATTTGATAGGTAAGTATTAGCTTACAGTATTTTGCTTTAAAAGAAAAATCATGATTCATTTTCTAGGGCTTAATACTATGTTTCCTGTTCATAGATTATAAGATGTTCACAGGGTGATATTTTTGACCTATGTAAGGCTTTCAAATTTTTGAGCATCTGCCTGGGTATTCTGTGAGTTTTTCATGTAGCTCATGTAGTCTCCCATTTTTAGGAACAGAGTGGAGTGATTATGAGTCATTATGATTTTGAGTAATTATTTTAAAAGTCAAATGGATTTGAGCCCTTGGTGTATAAACTAATTGAAAGTCCCATGAGCTTAATCAGTACTTCTCTGAGATGTATTGTGAAGAGCAGGCGCTATGTATGCCTTGCTAGCCATTGTATAACCAAGTGTCTCCATTTAACACCTGACACATAGCAAGTGCTCAGAAATATTTTTTGAATGAATGAATGTTTGAATAATTTAACCCCTCTAATTTAACCTCACAGGGTATGTTGTGGAGCTGGACAGGAGGCTGAATATCGGTAACTATACTGTACTTCACAATTCTTCTGAGGAATGAGTGCAATTTCCCCAGGCACTACCCTTAACTCAGTGATTTGCATTTCTTTCTTTTAAGATGTGTAGTAGGACTTGTTACCCCTATTAGATGACAGATCGAAAAATAAAGTCCCAAGAAGATTTGGTGCTCAGGTCACATGGAAGGGGTTGGAAATGTAAATCAAGTTGAAGTAATTATTTCTATTGCTTTGTGCACCCATCTGCGATTCTTTCTCAAAGAAATAGTCATGCCCTGAACCATGTTAGTTAGAAAATTTGGTTTGTAAAATCGGAGGTAATTATATATGTTAATAGAGTCGGAAAAGAGGACTGAAAATATCTCTTCATATGGCATGACATTGAGAAAACAGCTTCTCTATGAGAAACAGGAATGGAAACATTTATTTCTTAAACCTCTAAATCTCAGTCTGTGGTGATCTTAACACCCTAGTTATAAACTTCTCAAGGAGGATATTTTAAAATGTAAATAGAAACAGATGTTTAGTTGTGCAGATAACCACTACCAGACTTAGAAGTATTTATATAAAAAGGTGGGAGATACATCAAGCATCTGTTCAGAGTGAGAGCCCTAAGGCCGAAAATGGTAGAGTTCATTGTACGTGGTGGATGCTATCTTGGTGGTTTGATGACGCAGCCCCATATGTGGTCTGGTACTTGTAGAAGATGATGCAGACTCTTCTCAGTGCTGTGCGTAAGACTTACCTACCTTATAGGGTCATGTGTGGCTGGATTACAGCCCTGTCCTCATTCCTGGGACACAGGCTAGCTTCCTCTCATTCTGCCACTATGTGTTCCACTTTATGAAAACTAATTTTAAACTAGGGTAAGGAAAACATAATTGAACATATTAAAGTCTGTTGTCTAAAAAGCAACCATATGATACATTCTAAGATAAAATGGAATTTTTTTGGAGGGGATGGGGGTTTCTTTATCTTTAAGCAATTTCTGCCTTCTTAATCTTTTATGATTACTCTTCAGATGCCTTTGGTGTGAACCTCTTTAGTGGTGGTAGGGAACCCAAACACCACAACGAATTATTAACCATATCCCCATAAATGCCTGCCCTCGCTCTCAGAAATGAACCAAAACAACCATAACAAAATAAAACCCACTACTGCCACCAAACGTTAACCTACTCAACCAACCAAAATAAGAAAGCCTGTGAGATTTGAGTTGTTGCTTTTGTGAGGAAGTCAATAATGTGAAGTCTTTTACAGGTGTTAAATGTGGATCACTTGTAACAAAAAAATTTGTATCTGCCTAACGAGCCATAGAGCAATAATATGGGATTCATACTGCAACTGAATCAAAATTTAGTCAACCTAGAAGATCCTATGGGACTACTTGCATTCAGGTTTATAGTTTCAGGATCATTTTGAAGGTTTACCGAGAACTGTCTTCAGTGACCTTGGTTACTATCTTTGTATATGAATTGACGGAAGTTGCCAGCTTTATTGCTTTCTCATCAGTGAGGTGGTGGATTTGGTCAGTGGTTTCAACTTTAGTGTGTATGGAAACACTGGGGGATTGTTAAAACCTAGATTGCTGGATACCACCCCAGAGTTTTTGACTCAGTAGGTCTTGAGTGAGCCTCATAATCTGCGTTTCTTTCAAGTTTCCAGGTGGCTGATGCTGATGTTACTGGCCAGAGAACTAAATGTTGAGAACCATTGGATTAAATAATCTCCTCTATAGTTGTATAATTCTGTCTCTTTCTCCCTCCTTTTCAAGTTGTAACACCTATCCTTTGACTTCTGCAACATTATTTCATTTAAAAATTGCTGTATGGCAAACTGAGGTTTAAAAAATTTAAATGGATTAAATTAATTTGATCAGAGTTTTTCTTCAGAATTCCATATATTTTGTAAAGACTTTGTTGAAACTCAGGTTAGAATTCTTATGGAGGGATAGACAGCTCCAGTTAAAATACATTGAAATGGTTCCGAGGCTATTAAATGACTAAAGTGTTTGCTGTCCCCTAAACCTAAATGTATCAAATCTAAGCAGGTGCCTTTTAATACAGCTATAGGATATGCTGCAGCATGTTAGATAATTGTGGGCTCAGGAAAAAAATGGTTTTTATGAGAAGTATTTCTTTGCCTAGGTAAACCTAGTCCTTAGGTCCATAGTGGGGTCTGATAGCATTAACCCGGCTGTTGTCCTCTGAAGATAACTGCTTCATGGAAGACTCCTGGTTGTAGGAATGAGGTGCCCGTTAGGAGATGAAAAGTAAGCCAGGGCACTACCATTCTCTATTTTGAGGACTTGGGTAACAGTGGGGGCTCTGCAGTTTCTCAGTGAAAGGGCTCTGGGGCTGGAATCTGGTAGGAAGCCAGTGGAGATACCAGGAGACGTCTTAGAGCAGCCTTTGCAGAACAAGCACACTTTTCTTACCCAGAGTGTATGTTAATTTTGCCAGGTTGGGGTGGGGGGAGAGGCTTTAGTCAGAGGTGGGGGGGTCATGGGGATGGCAGGGCATTCTAATAGGTGGCTCTCTGGAAGCATTCCAGGTTAAATTAGACTCCCATGTGCCAAGAGTCCAGTGGACTCAAGGTTCCGGTGAGTTGAAGTGAGGTTTGACAATCTTTTTTTTTTTTTTCAGGGCTGCACGCACAGCATATGGAAGTTCCCGGGCTGAGGATCGAATCAGAGGTGCAGCTGCTGGCATACACCACAGCCATGGCAACATGGGATCCAAGCCGTGTTTGCAACCTATATACCACAGCTCATGGCAGCACCGGATCCTTAACGCACTGCGCAAGGCCAGGGATGGAACCTGTGTCCTCATAGATAGTAGTTGGATTCATTACCTCTGAGCTATGAGGGGAACTCCTGATGGTACATTTTAATATGAGTGAACTTATTGGAGAAGAAAGAAAGAAAGATTTGGGGGGAAAACATAATCTTATATGAGAGCAAAGAAATAAAAAAGAAGAAATGGAGGAGTAGGGAAAGGGAGGGTAAAAGTGAAAGGTTTAAGGTTTTAAATGTTCTAAAACTTTTTGTGGATGTGTCAGGACTAGGTAATAGCACAGGCTGCTTTTGTTAGAAAATACTCAGTTTTCATTTCCAGTGAATCCTTCAGATTATCACCAGATGCTATTACTTGACTAATATCAAATGCCTTCCCAAAGTTATACCTAGAATTCATGCAGTGCTTACATTTTTAGATTGCTTTATGATCGTTAACTAGTTTAAATCAAATTCCTGGAAGGCACACACAGTGCTTATTACTGAGTGTGTTTTATGGATTAGGAAACAAATCATTTATGTAGCACAGGCCACAAAGCTTGGCTGAGACCACAGAATTTCCCTGCTTTTCACATCTACCAGTTTTAATTTTATTTTGAAACTCTGTTTTCTAGCTTCTTTTATAAAATATAAGAGTTGATTTAGCATCCATGTAATTGATTTTAGACTATATTTCATGGATACTGCCTGAGATTTTTATCTACTTTTGCTTTCTTTGAAAAGAACTCCATGTGATTTGCTACTCAGATCTGCAGTCATTTCTTGACTCAACTATCTGTGACATAATCTGCGTAACGAAATCTGTAATACTGTTCTGAGTTCTTTAGACCTGACTGTTTGAGGCTGGGGCTGGCAGTCGGTATGACAGGAGTGCTGGGGAAGGCCCATGAGCCAGTTTTTACTGAGCAGCCAGAGGGAGGGCTGTGCTGTGGTGTGATCCCCACCTACAGTCTTTCTTAGAGTTTGTCCCCCCACTGCGCTCCCACCCCGAGTACCTTTGAAAAGTTTCCTTTGCTTTAGAGAGGTAAGACATTTAATATTTCCCTTGCATTTAATCAGACCATAGCACTTGGCAGCATCTGTCTTTGTGGTCCCACACCTCTTGAGGTTCCTGTCTTTATACCTTCTGACATTTGTTTCTCTGACAGCCAGGTGGCAGGCTTCTGGTTGACCAAAGCCCCCTCTGGATGTCCTTCATGGTCCTACTACCTTCACATCCTTCTTCCTTTTCTTCCTAGTTCTCTTTCTGTGCTACAACTGATCGTACTTAGTTTGGTGGAAAGAGTATACGGGTAGAATAGTGTTCATCTCTAATAATGATTAGTGGGTACCTCTTTGGATGTTGTGCTAGGGGCTCCCCTTTCTTTCCTCTGGGTTCTAGTTCTCTCTTGCTACAGAACCTGGGGAGAGTGTCCAAGTCTGTGCCATAGGCTACTCATCTGTAAAATGAAGGGTTGGTAGAGTAAGGTGTTTCTGACCCTGAAGTGCTGTGACTGAGTTTATTCACATTGGGGTAGGATTGTAAACCCTCCCAGGAGTACTTTAGCTCTTTGAAAGATTTACATTAATCAAGACTTGCCTCAGTGAAGGGGGGTGTTACTTCTGAGTTCCAGGATCAGGAGAACCAGGACTCCTTGAATTAGACTCTGTGCAGTGTCTGGCCCTCTTTTTCCTTCAAGAGTTAGGACTGGGGCTCAAGGGCACCCTTCTCGGTACCTATCTGTATCAGAAGATCCCAAACCTAAGCATTCCGCTTTGGAAAGGTTATTGACTCTGGTATGGAAGATTCTGCTGCTGCTTTCATTTCCATGAAAGAGGCACTGAGTGATATTTGGACCACTGGAGGAGTTTCTGGGTTTTGGCCTTTCAAACCTGTGTAATATCTACTTTTTATAGACTCTGCTCCAAAAGAGTTGGTGATGATTCTTCACTCTTCAGTGACTGTTGCTTGAAAATGCAAGTACTTGAAAACAAGTGAAAAGTTTTGTTTCATTTTTACCTTTTTTGGCCCCCCGTGGCATATGGAGTTCCTAGACCAGGGATCAGGTCTGAACCTGAGTCCCCCCCTCCAGAGACACTGCTGATCCTGTTGTGGCAGAGCGGGAACTCCTGAAAAGTATTTTTAAATAAAAGGCCATTTATAGCTTTTCTTTGGAGTTTATCTTTTTAATTTTTTTTTTTTTTCTTCACAGTCATATGTGCGGCATGTGGAAGTTACCAGGCTAGGGATCAGATTGGAGCTTCAGCTGCTGGCCTACACCACAGCCACACCAGATCCTTCGAACCCGCATCTTTTCAGACACTATGGCGAGCTCTTTACGCACTGAGCTGTAATGGGAACTGCTGGATTTTATCTTTGAAATCTGTGTTCTGTTTTATTTATGCCTTTGACTTAGTTGGTGAAAAGTTACTGTACTTGGAGGCTTCTCCTATTTTGATGGAAAAAGAGACCAAAATCTTCCTTTGCTTCCACTTTTAAAGGGTTCAAAATTACTATTCTTTCTGCTATTAATTTAATTCTTCTGAAAAGGACCAAAGGCGTTTGCTCTTTGCCATCTGTATATATTTGTTACTACCTAACTAGCAGTTTGGAACAAGGACTTTATAAGCTTAATGAACTATACCCTATTTAATCATTTCATATCAGCTACAGAATATTTTCTTTTTTTTTTTTTTTGCCTTTTGTCATTTTATGGCCGCACACGCGGCATGTGGAGGTTCCCAGGCTAGGGGTCTAATCGGAGCTGTAGCCACTGGCCTGCGCCGCAGCCACAGCAACGCAGGATCCGAGCCGCGTCTGCAACCTACACCACAGCTCACGGCAACGCCGGATCATTAACCCACTGAGCAAGGCCAGCGATCGAACCCGCAACCTCATGGTTCCTAGTCGGATTCGTTAACCACTGCACCACGATGGGAACTCCTACAGAATATTTTCAAGATAAACATCTTTCAATAGTAGATCATTTGAGATTTTGTAAAACGACAATATTTCAACAACAGATTTGTTTTAAAGAGATTCTTTTAAAGTGATTATCTGTATGAGAAATCATGCCTTATAATGGCTGCAGAGCATTTGCTTGTGTGGGGGGACATGCTGGGCGTGCGATACCCTGGGCTCCTTCTGTGTCTGAGGTCCCAGCCCCGTGACTGAGGAAGGGGCCCGTGAGGTTGAGGGAGGAGCACAGCAGCATCCTGAGGGTCTGACTGGAAATGCCCTCTTTCAGACTATATTTCATTGTTGTCTTTGAAAGCATCGAATTACATTTGTATAAATATGCACTGTACTTGCTAAAACATCTTTTCAGATTATTGTGCTCTTTTGGAGTTAAGAGGTCCAAGCCCTGGAAAGATGACTCATCAGGAACATGTCAGGTCCTGGACATTCCCGGTGAATAGTCTAGTGTATTTTGGATCATGGCTCTTTCTGTGTTGCTGTTCATGCCTTGAAATCCTCCTCATCCTTGACGTGGAGTCTAGGAGCAGGCACAAGTAAACACATCTTCTCCGGGCAGACTTTCTGTCCAGAACTGAACAAAAGGAAACAAGCAAGAACAGTTAAAGCTGTCTACAGTCTGCCTGAAGAAGGCTCGTGGATGCTGGCACCCGGTGTCCTTGGGATACTGGCATGCCATTTTTGGCCACTTCTCTCCTTGTTTATTCTTTCTTTCCATGTTCGTTACTTGATTTTTCCTTCCTTCCTTGTCCCTCCCTGCCACACACAGACTTCTTGGGTTCTTTTCTGTTTCTTCTGCTTTTCTTTCTTTCCCTTTTGCCCTTCCCATTCCTGGTATGGATATCCAGGTAATATGACAGTTCCCACAGCCGTTTTTTTTTAGCTTGACTAAATGGCAATCCAGAGCCAAAGACAGGTTTTATTCTGACAAGATTCCATGCTGGTGCAAACTATTTCTAAAGAGTTGAGTCTGTTTATATAGCAGATGCCAAAACTCTTTGGGATGTTTAAATAGGCATTCAAATTGGTTTCAGATTGAGGTTTAAATTTTGTTCTAAAGGACTTCCTGCCATAATTTAGGTAATAGGAATCAGGTTAGATAATGAATTTCAGGATTCTTTGTATTTATGAAATTTTTGGTAAACAAAGATGTGATTTGGGTTACAAAAATGTTTTTTAAATTGCTTAAGCTGTAACAAAGTTTGGTATTAAAAAATGTGACTAAGATTTGTGTTAAGTACACAACTAGTACTTATGCCACTGTCAAGGATCAGAACATATTTTAGCTCTAAGGGGCTTCAAGGGCTAATTTAATTCTATCTTCTTGTTTTATGAATGAGGCAGTTTATTTAGTTTTACATACCTGCTTAGTGGCATAGCCGACCACTCTTCCTTTTTTTTTTTTTTTTGGACAGACAGTTAAATATATGAAATTTAGAGGTAAAACGGGCAGAGAAGGCTGGAAAAATATCTGGGTTCTAAATCTATCTTGACTTTCATTTTCTAGTCATGGGGTGTTGGACTGGGTGCTTAACCGCTCTGGATCTCACTTTTTGGAGGGTTGAAGTTTAAGATCACTTCCAGGTCTATGACTTTTACTCAGGTGAGAGATGAGATTTGGACTCATCCTATTTTACGTTTGTAGAATTTCAATCTGTGCAATTTCAATTTGAGTCGTGTTTCAAGAAGAATTTTTTTTCCTGTTTTTAGGTAGGTATCGTTTGTATTTTTCCTGTTAGTGAATCAACTTTATGTAAGTGTGTTTTTGCTAGATGCTATTTTTTGTTTTAGGCAACATGATAGATGCCTCTGGCATCACCTTGATTAACTGACATAAACACACGTTCAGAGGCCTGTCTCCGCTAGTTTCAAACTGGTGGATGAGTTCTGTGCAGGAATATTCCACAGACAGATGACTGAGAGGTGCTTCCCCTTGCCCCCAACTTGTTGACAGTCTGTTACAGTATTAGAGAGGAATATCATGTAAGTAAAATGTGAGGGAATTGGCTGTTCTAACCTGTAGAGTTGCTTTATTTGGGATTGTGGAACAGGTTTTTCCATTCTCAGTCGGATAATCTGTCATTGTGTCAGGGAGCAGAGGTTGTGGCATTCTGGAAGGATAGGAAAGATGAGAGGAGTTTAATATATTGGAGAAAAAGCTGAGGAAACTAGAGCAACTTTTCTAAGAAAACTGAGCTTCGAGACCTTTCCCTCAGTACTTAGGACGGTTTCCCAGGCTCTTCATTGTCTGCAGAGACGCATTCTTTCAGCAAATACTTTTTGAACTGGGTGCTGTGGGAATTACAAACGAATTATTCATCCAGAGCTTTTTCCTGTAGGCATTTGCTCTCTAGCTGGGTCCCCAGCGCTTGGTCCTTGAAAAGATGCAGTGAACGTCTGAGAAGCCCACAGAGTGGCGAGAGAAGGGAGAAGGGCCCAAGTAGTAGGGGAAGCCGCTGTGGAGCCACGACGTTCCAGCAGTTTGAAGGACCAGTAGTTAAGAATATTCTTTAGCTATTCTTAACTTTTAATTTTCTCTTGGGAGAGAGAATGAGGGATGGGATTGGGTGAGGTTAAGACATAGGCCCCGGAGTTGGGAAGTAACGATTGTTATGTTTTAAGGCCACAAATAAGGGGACCCTATAGAAGTACCAGAGCCTTTTTACCCCATCTTTTCATGTTGACATTTTTCAAACCTTTAGAAAAATGGTAGTATGAATACCTGTATATCCTTCTTCTAGATTAATCAGTTGTTCACACTTTGCTGCAGTTGCCTCATGCTCTGTGTATTTATGGGCTTTGAATCAAATGGGGTATGTATATTTGTATCATTTTGTTTAACCACTTGAATATAAGTTGTAGATACTACAGTTCACCTCTCCATACCTGCTAAAGAGGACTTTCTGCCATATAACCCCAATACAATGATCATACCCAACAAGTTTTTCGTTGATATAATAACACGATCTAGTATACAGGAAATATTTACGTTTGGGAGTGGAATGTATATTTATTAATTTTTAAAAAATAAGGTGGACTTGTCCAGCACAATGTATATTTAATGAATTGGTTGCACAAGAGACTAGGGCCACAGAAACTGGTTTATACATAGTTAAAAAGTCATATATAGAACTATAAAGATAGGAGGAGGAAGCTTGTTATATCCTGATATACTATACTCTTGAAGATACAGTCTTAAGAACAAGGCATGGAAGAGTGTAAAAAAGAATTTATAAACAGTTGTGGATAGATAGAACGTCTCTGGGAGATTAAAAAAACTGTAGCATTTCATTCCTTTAAGAGAAGGAAGGAGGTAGTTGGCAGACAGGCTCGGACAGTACTTCTCTGTATGTCCTAAAGAAATTTGGATCATCAAACATGATGGAGGATAATGTGAGAAAAAGAATATATACATATATGTCACTTTGCTGTACAATAGAAATTGACAGAACACTGTAAATCAACTATAATGGAAAAAATAAAAATTAAAAAATTATAAAACAAACAACAAAAACAGAAGTCCTACACCTATTTTTTCCATGTAAACAGAGTTCTGAAATGCACATCTTCAGAGACAGTGGGAAGATAATGAAATGATGCTGCAGAATACAAAATGTTGAATTAACACAACAGTGTAAAAGTAAGCTAAATATTAAGATGATTAAAAAATAATATCCAAATAGCAGATGAAAGTAAATAAATAAAAATAAATAAATAAAGGGGAAAAAAAGAAATTTGGAGAATCAGACCTGAAGCAAGTTGGAGGAGGTATTTTATCTTTTAAATTCCGAAGGGAAATTTGATGCTTTTGTCACTTAATGGAAAAAGATGTTCATGGTGTATGAAGGTTTTTTTTTTTTTCCCCCAAGAACTGCTGGTGTGGAGAGGAGGGACCTGATGGGATCCAGTATTCACAGAGTCTGGAAATTCCATAGAGGAAAGCACGAAGGAAGATCTGTAGTAGGAGTTTGTTTATTCCTCTTAGATAATTTTTTCCTCCTCTAAGAATGAGAAACAAAAGAAGAGAATTTTGTAGTTTTGTTTCAGTAGAAAAGTACAGAAGATGGCACGTGGGACTCAGAATTTACATTGCAGATATATTCGTACTACCTTGAATGGGAGAAGAAAATACATTAAACTGCTAAGAGAAAATGAACATTTAGGAATAATGGCCTGCTATTTTCTTTATTTTTTTTTGTCTTTTTTTTTTTTTGGGTGGCACCTGAGGCATACGGAGGTTCCCAGGCTAGGGGTCGAATTGGAGCTGTAGCTGCCGGCCTGCACCACAGATCCGAGCCACATCATCGAGCTAAACAATTCACGGCAACGCCAGATCCTTAACCCACTGCGCAAGACCAGGGATTGAACCACAACCTCATGGTTCCTAGTTGGATTCGTTTCCGCTGCACCATGACGGGAACTCCTTTTTTCTTTATTTTTAAAAGAGATTCTTGGGGTTTGCTGAGGGTTATGTGAAAGTTGAAAGAAGAAAACCTTGTTGAGTAAATACTAAAAATCCATGTTATTACTAAATTATTTCCATCTGATAGTAATTTGGCTATTTCATGTGATCTTATGTGATGATCATGATAAACTTGTGTGACATTTATGCTTAAAAATTACTCTTTGGAAGTACCTTTTGAAATGCATTGCATGAAAGGTTAAAATCAATTTCAGAGTTAACTCAGCCATATTTTTTTTTTGTTTTTGTACGATTAACACAAAGCTATTGATTGGTACTTAGTGCCATTTGTCTTGAAGGCCAATGTTTGTTAATCAGTGAGCACTGAATTGCTCCCAGTGTCCATTAGGCATCTTGTTGGTTAATAAAGACTGATGGTCCACCCTTGATAGATGCTTCCGGAAAGTTAACATTTCAACAGTGGTAGTAAAATTCCTGTCAGGGAGGGAAAGACTGACTGCTCAGGAAGGCCTTCAAGAGGAGGGAGATGCTGTGCAGTTTGATTGGGCATCTAGGGTATCACTTTGCTGGTGAAGAAATTTGATTTTATCAGTTCATTCAGAGTCAGTGGGGACTGTGAGACTGAATGATGATCACTAAGCTAAGCGAGCTTAAAGGAGGTTGAATGTCCCAGTGAAGTAACTTGCAGTGGGAGGTGTACTGTGTTCAGTGGTAGACTGATCAGAAGGGTAAAATTTGGGAGTTTCTGCTGTGGTTCAGTGGTAAGGAACCCAGCTCGTATCCATGAGGATGGGGGTTTGTCTCTGGCCCCACTCAGTGGGTTAAGGATCTGGCGTTGCTGTGAGCTGTGGTGTAGGTCACAGACGCGGCTTGGATCCTGTGTTCCTGTGGCTGTTGTGTAGACTAGCAGCTGCAGCTCTAATTTGACCGCTAGCCTGGGAACTTCCATATGCCACGGATGCAGCCCTAGAAAGACAAGAAATAGGGTAAAATTTGGATTATAACTTTACCTGGTGAATATAGAAATAAGATGGGGAAGAAGGAGATATTTTCAGTTGATGTGTTTTCATCAAGTTATGAGAATTTGATACTCCAGGGGCTGTTCTCCCTTAAAAACCGAGGTGTTAAATCAGAGCATCTTTACTCTACAGCATGGTGCTGCATAAATATGAAGAGTTCTTCTCTGATGTCCTTTGTAATTAGTTATCGAAAGCCCCATTACTCTGGGGCAGGTATGTTGCAATACAAAGGAGAAATAATAGTAGTAATGAGTGCTTACCGTGTGTTGGCCACGTTGCTTAAATGTTTTTTTTTTTCTCCTATTATTCTGTTAATTCCACAATAGCCCTAGGAAATAGATGCTATTATCATTCCCACTTTATAGAAACATTGAAGTTTAGGAAAGCTCAGGGCTTGGAGCCTAAGTTCAGAGCCACGTAGCCTGACTCCAGAGAAACTTACGACCTTAGCCACACTGGACAGAATTTCTTTCACACATTTCAGCTTCTTCCCAGTTGTGTTTTCCTTAGGATGTAGCATGACCATTTTGAGACACCTTATCCCTCACACTTAGGAAATATAGTTATTGTTAAAATAGTTCAGCATTAACTGTTAGCATAGTTTCTTTTTCAAGATTGCTGATCTTAATGAATTTTATGGTGATTCTGAGTAGTTTCATTTAGAGGATAGACCATTAAAAATGAGGAAGGTTGCAAAAAAAAAAACCCAAGGATAATGCAAAGAAAAACTGTTCCTACTTAGATTCACTTACTGTTAACATTTCTGTCATTTATTTTATCATTTGTGCATATTTTCTTGCTCTGTATTTATGTTTGTATATGTGTGTATATGTATATTTTTTTCTGACTCATTTGAAGATGACATATATATCATGGCCTTTACCCCTAAGTATTTTAATGTGTAATTTTTAAGGACAGGAATTTTTACTTAGACAGCAGTTACTGTTTCATAAATTTCTACTCAAACTATTTTCATCAGTCTGCTATCCATATTGCACTTTTGTCCGTTGACCTAATAAAGTCCTTTGTAACGTTTTTCCTCCTGTGGTACCAGATCCAGTCTGGGGTTATACATCACATTTACTTATCATATCTGTTTAATATCCTTTCATTTACAATATTTCTACAGTTTGTCTTTTATCAGATTGACTTTTTTTTTGAAGACTATAGTACCTTTAGCAAAAAAGGGAAAGTTCCTCATTTTGTGTTTGAAGTTTCCTCGTTGTTAGATGCAGGTTGTGCATTCTGAGCCAGATCTTCCTTCTCCCCCTCCTTACTTATCACATCTATTCTCTTTCAAAATCAGGAAGTTACTACAATATTATAATATTATCTACGTACGGATGTTAGAGTCCATCAGATGTCTTTATAGTAAGAAAATCCTGGGCCATAAGTTATATCTGGTCTCCTTTCATCTGCAACAGTTTTTCAGTCTTTCTTTGTGTTTACTGGTGTTGACAGTTTTGAGGAGCAACCAGGCAGTTATTATCAGCATGCCCTTCAATTTTGGTTGGTTGGAATTTTCCTTATGTTTAGACTCATATTTAGCATTTTTGGCTGAAATGCTGTACAGGGACGTTGTATTCTTCTCAGAATACAACGTCTGTGTCCCACCTCTGGGCATGCTGAATTTGAACCTTTAGCTAAAGCCCAGTTAGCCAGGTTTGACCAGTGTTACCCTTTCTCCCTCTTCAGACAGTAACTGTCTTGTGGAGTGATATGTTTAGTTTATTTTACAACCTGTTACTCCTCAAACTTTTACTTGTACACATTAGAATCCATGGATGATTCCTACCTGAATCAGTCAGTCTTAGGATGCTAGCCCAATGATGATTTAAAATTTCATCATTCCCTCTTCATTTATTCACTGGCTTTTTTTCTTATCTCTCATTTATTTATTTATTTTTTAAAATCTGAGTTTAGAGTCATGCATCCTTACTTTATTCTTATCTTATTATTCTTACTTACTTTGAAGCTCAAATTGTCCTAGATTTGGCATGTGGGAGCCTCTTTAAGCTAGCTTCTGTGTCCTTTTGGCACATCCCCATCATTCTTTGGCATTTCCTCACTTTCTGGCACAAAGTGGTCCTCCTTTTTTGTTTTCCCTGCCTCAGTCCTGAAAGCCGCCATTTCTCCCAGGAGCTCTGTGTGAGAGCACCTCATTCTCCATGTGCTGGCCAAGAATGACTTTTCATACTGTTTAATTTTTGTCCATCTGGTAGGTGAGAAATAGCATCTCAGTGTAGTTTTAATTTGTATTTCCTTTATAAGTGAACTTGAATATCTCATATATTTAAAGGTATACGTGTGTGTATCTGTATATATGTTATATATACATATATTTGTGTGTATATTCGTGTCCTTTGCCCACTTTTCTGTCAAATTACTAGTCTTTATTTCCTGAGTTTTTAAGTGATATTAGCCCTTTAACTGTGGTATTTTGCAGATATTTTTTTCCCATTTAATCTCTTGTCTTTGATTAATGATTTTTTTTTTTTTTGCCATGCAGAAAAATTTTGTTAAAAATTTTTATGTGGAATTTCCGTTGTGGCTCATCAGGTTAAGAACCCAGCTAGTATCCATGAAGATATGGGTTTGATCCTTGGTCTCGCTCAGTGGGTTAAGGATCTGGTGTTGCCATGAACTGTGGTGTAGCTTGCAGATGTGGCTCGGATCTGACATTGTGGCTGTGGTGTAGGTCGGCAGCTGCAGCTCTGATTCAACCCCTAGCCTTGGAACTTCCATATGCCATGGGTAAGGCCCTAAAAAGACACACAAAATTTTTTTGCTGTAAACATGTTATTATCAGCCTTTTATGTTATTCTTCCTGATTTTGAGCATAGTTAGCATGCCCTTCCTTATATGAAGATTAGAGAAGAATTCACCATTTTCCCCCATCTAGTATTTGTGCAGCTTTATTGTTTTCCATTTAGATTCATGATTCATTTGGAATCTATTCTTATGTACGGGATGAAATATGGATCTCATTTTATCTTTTTCCAAATGGCTAATCAGTTGTTTTAACCATTCATTAAAAAGTCAGTTTTTGCCCCAGAGATTTTTAGACGCCCTCTTTATCATACACAGTACTAAAGTTCTCTCTGTACTTAGGTCTGTTTTTGAACTTTCTGTACTACGCCACTGATTTGTCTGTCTGCTCCTGGGCCAGTAGCGTACTTTTCAGGAAAGGGCTTTATCGTATAATTTAATGTCTGGAGGACTAGTTCTCCTCTCTACCACTTGGTGTTTTCCCAGCTGGGCTCACAGGTATTTTTAATAAGAGACTCAGTATCAGTTTTCCAGCTTCATTAAAAAGAATTATTAGTATATTTATGGGGATAGCATTAAATTGATAGATTAATTTATAGCAAACTGACGTTTTTATGATGTTGGGTTGTTCTGTTCCAAAATGAGAAATGTCGTTTTGTTGAAGTCTTCATTTGTATCTTTCTAGGAATGTTTTAAAATTTTCCTCAGAGGAGTTTTACACATTTGTTGTTAAATGTATTATTTATTTATTTTTGGTCGTTTTGCCTTTTATGTAGAGCCGCACCCGCGGCATATGGAGGTTCCCAGGCTAGGGGTCTAACAGGAGCTGTAGCTGCTGGCCTACACCACAGCCACAGCAACGCGGGATCCGAGCCGTGTCTGCAACCTACACCACAGCTCAAGGCAACGCCCGATCCTTAACCCACTGAGCAAGGCCAGGGATCGAACCCGCAACCTCATGGTTCTCAGTCGGATTCGTTAACCACTGAGCCATGAAGGAAACTCCGTTAAATTTATTCTTAAATATTTTGTTTTCCTTGTGAAACTTGCTTTTATTTCACTTGTTATATCCTGGTGATCTGAATAGGTCAGTACATGTAGACTGTTTTATTTTTTGAAATGGATCCTTCATAGTCTGTTGTGCCCTAACTTTATTTTTCCTCTATTTTCTGTGGCTTCTGAGTTTCCCCTATTATAAACAATGCTGTAAACTATTTGTACAACAGTTACCTGGAAAGAAATTGCTTATTTATAGGCCATGTAGATTTTTTGGGTGATATGTGCACCAAATTATCCTCTCAAGCTATTTGACACTTTTTAAAGTCAAGTAAACTCTATCGTATATTTCCACTGTTAAAAGACATTCAAAACTTTTTCTTTTTACGGCTGCACCTGATGGCTTATGGAAATTCCTAGGCTAGGGGTTGAATCAGAGCTTCAGCTGCCTGCCTACACCACGGCCACAGCAATACCACTCATGGCAATGCTGGATCCTTAACCCACTGAGCAAGGCTAGGTATCAAACCTCATGAATACTAGTTGGGTTCTTAACCCACTGAGCCACAACAGAAACTCTAATAAAGCTTTTTTTTTTTTTTGAAGGAAGTGTCATAAAAGTTAATTCTAAACAGAAAGTATATCCATATGTCCATTAATGTAGGGAATATAAAGATAGCAAAGTCATGATTTCTCCCTTAACTAACTTAAATATAGCTTTGGAAATCAGATACATGTTTATGTTGATATGCATTAGGGAATAGAGCTGTGTCTTTGGTGGGTAGACTTTGATTTGCGCCTAAAAGAAGAGTGTTGAATTTAGATTGGTAGGGAGAATCAAAGAAGGAGATTTCATGTGAGAATAGCATAGGCTAAAGAAGCAGCATTTTACCCATGCATGTGAGGTCAGTGAAATAACTGGCTGAAGCAGTTGTGTTTGTATCTAAAGATAAAGTAAGGGCAGTCAGTGGAAGACCTTGAGTGCCTAAGAGTTTGGACTTGATCCACTCAGCAGCAGAAGGCCTTCTGAATTAGTAATCTATTGCCATGTAACAAGTTGCCCCCAGATCTAGTGGTTTAGAACACCCGTAAGCATTTACAATCTCTTAACAATTTCTGCAGGTCAGGGGTTTGAGAGCAGGGAGCTCTCTTGAGACATTCTGTTTCTAAGAAGCAAGGCAGTAAGTGCTGCACACATTCGAGGGGAGGGGCTTAGGTTCCACCTTTTAGGAGAGGAGAAAGAATCTGGGAACCTTTTAAAACCACCACACTGGGAGTTGCTGTGGCTCAGTGGTAACAAGCAAACTAGGATCCATGAGGACGTGGGTTTGATCCCTGGCCTCATTCAGTGGGTTAAGGATCTGAGCTGCCATGAGCTGTGTAGGTCGCAGCCGCGGCTCAGATCCTGTTTTGCTGTGGTTTAGGCTGGTGGCTACAGCTCCGATTTGATCCCTTGCCTGGAAAGCTCCATATGCCGCAGGTGTGACCCTAAAGAGACAAAAAAATTTTTTTAAAAATTTAAAAATTTAAAAAAATAAAACCACCACACTATGTTCTGAAGAAAAGGAGTGATGGTATGATTTTGAAAATGAAAAAAAAAAAAATACCGTGTTGTCTAACAGAAGGTTAATCTGGTGGCAGCGTCAGACTGAAAAAAGGGAGGAGTAGGAGGTGGACCCTAGTGAGATAATCCAGTGGTGGAGCAGTGATGGAGTTAAGTTAGGGGAGAGGAGAGAGGAGAGGCAGGACGCATACGAGGGATGCAGCAGAATGACGAGAGAGAGGAAGATGGGAGTAAAACAACAGACTCAAAGCTTTTCAGAGCTGCAGGATGATCAGGCATGTAATAACTGGAAAGAGAAACCAGTTTAGAGGAGATAAGGGTGCTCATTTGGTTTTAGACATTCAAGGGGAAATTCCTAAGCAGTTGAAACATGAACCAGGGCTCATGTCGAAATGCCTAGCCAGAGAGGGAAGTTTCACATTCGTCATCCCAGAAGCGAGGGTTAAATTCTTCAAGAGATGAGTTTTTAGAGGACAGAGAATGGAGGACCCAGCCTTGGGGGGAAGCCGCTGCTGGAATAGATGAGAAAGAGGAGCCAGATCTGTAGTAGTGAAGAAAGAGCCAGCTGTGTTCCTGGCAGGAGCAGCAAAGGTGGAGTCATCAAGAGCTTCAGATATTGTAGAATCTGAAGACAATGATGTTTGAAATGAATGCATTTGCCTGTAAGATTATTAGAGGTGACAGCAGTTTAAGTGGAGTAGAACAATTTTGGAAATTGGATTATAACATTTAATTCGATGATTAACTTTTTTTAAAAAGTGCCTGAAGTGGGAGGATGAGTGGCTGGTGTGCCTTTCATCACATCGATTTTGAGATCTTAACGTCTTTCTTGCCTCCTTTCAGCACCACCAAGCTGCCCTGGAATGGAACTTCTGCTCAGTTCTCGGATTGAGGGACGGAGGAGGAGTTACTTCAGTTGTTTTCAGGGACTCATAACTGTGAGTGAAATTTATCATTTTTTTTTGTTTTTACTTCACATACTGTTTTTAACTATTTTTATCTGTGCTCTCCCCCCCTCTTCTTTGCCCTTCTCCCTGGTTAGTATGACTTTAAGATCAGATCTGAGATGAGTAGTCACCTGGTTTTCCTCTTCCTTACCTCCTGACTTTGATCAAGCACCCTGTTCTGTTTTTCATTGGTTTCGTTAATTGAACCTGCAGGGATGATCAGTAAATATGATTAAAATAGTTACTGACAAATGTAAATACTGAATTGAAAGATGATTTTTTTTTCCTTTTTATGGCCACACCTTCAGTATATGGAAGTTCCTGGGTTAGGGGTCAAATTGGAGGTGCAGCTGCAGCAGCGCCAGTATCTGAGCCACATCTGTGACTTACACCACAGCTCACAGAAATGAGGAAAATGCCGGATCCTTAACCCACTGAGTGAGGCGAGGGATTGAACCCACATCCTCATGGACACTAAATTCGGGTCTTAACCTGCTGAGGCACAATGGGAACTCCAAAAGATGATTTCGTATTCTCTTATGCTTTGTATTTAGATATATATTTCACCAGTTTTCAAGTTAGTAAAACAACTGTCAATAAGATGGAGCAAAAATATGAAAGTATTTTAGAGATTATTTTGTGTGAAATAGTACATTTCAAGATTTCTATAAGGATTTGAGACTAGATAGACAAAATATTGTGTAGTAAAACATTGACAAAGCCAGAAATTAAATCTGAGTTTCCTCTACCACATGGTGTGATGATTGTTATTTCAGTTTTTTTTTTTTTTTTTTTTCTGACAGGGTTACTTTTCCTTTAAGAATTAACTTTGGGTCTTCCAAAGACTTAAAGAAACTAAATCAATAAATATAACAGTAGTAACCATGGTTCCAAATTAAAGGGTAGAACTTTTTGCTGTGAAAAAAATAATTATTGCTGATAAGTTCTTTTTAGCACAGAGTGATATGATGATTCTTGGTAACATCATCTTTGAATAAATAGGGCAGCATAAAATGATGTAGCCTGGTTCTGCCTTGCACATGGAAGGTGGGCTCGGGAAGAGCTGAAGGGGATCAGGGGAGGGGAAGAGGGCCTGCAGGAGTGAGGAAAGCCCGAGGGACTTGGGCGTGGAGAGCACAGATAAGAAGCGACTGTTGAAGGAGGGGTGGAGAGAGCAGCATGGGCTCTAAACTTGTCACTATTGCCATGACAGTGCTTACATAGATTTTTCATTACATGTATTAAGTTTTTCTTGTATCACTGAGTGTGAGAGGGACAGGCAAAAGGGACTGAGGAGTGTCCTAGGAAATTGCTGGATTTTGTTGTTTTCACAATGAAATGTCTGGATATATCTGCAAGGATTGTCTCATGACTTTTACAACTTTTACTTGGGTAGCTGACAGAAAGTTAGTGTGATTGAGTATTTTCCCGTTCCTGTCTCCCCCTTGTCCTCTCCTCTTTCCCTCACATTCTCTGAGACTCACTTCGTGTTCTGTCAGTTCCAGAAGCTTCCTCCAATGGCGTCTTCCATGCCCAGTGCCCACACCTGTGGGGTAATTGTCCTCCTCCATGCCCTCTACTCCAGCACGTCCCGGGACACTCTGTCGCTGGGCTTCTCCTAACTGTTACATAGACCTTGTCTGTTCAGGTGTTTGTTTTCCCTGTTAGCCTGTGAACTCCTTAGTGGGAGGGGTTGAGTCTTACTCATCTGTACACATGCCCACATATAATATGTGTTAGTGGGGTGAACAAATGATTTCCCACACCTTGTAGCAGACACACTCACTAGGGTCCATCAGTGTGGCATCGGTGTCACCAAGCTCAGATGGTTGGGAGAGCCAGTGACTAGAGAGAGAAATAGACCACGTGGGCCTTAGAGAATCTAGGATGGACTGAAAAATGAGTAGGGTAGAGTTCCTGATCTTGAGGTGCTCTGCCGAGTAGGTTTCAGCTACGGTTTGGGAGCAAGAGTCAGGGAAGTGCCATGCTGTGTGCTGAGTGTTGCAGCAGAGGCCCCAGGCACAGACTGCTCTAGAAGTGTGCGATCGCCGCAGCCTGGGGAGGTTCAGAAGTTCAGCCTGTAGTTGCTCCCCATGTGGAGAAGAGGGAGTGGCATGCACCAGCCATAGGGATCTGAGGATGGTTCTTTAAGGGGTTGAGAAGGAGCTTGAGGTTCATGGGAGTTGGGGAGTGGGTAAGTGGTGGGAAATGAGATTAGAAGCAGCTGTGTGTCTAATCCTTGTAGCTGGTCTTTGCCCTATCGGCTGTGGGGACCACTGGAGATGGTAAAATCAGAGGAATGGCACAGATTCACATTTTAGAAAATTGCCCTGGCAGCGATGTGAAAATTGGACCAGAAGGAAAATAACTAAAGAGAATAGGCCAGTTAGGAGGTTAGGGCAGACGTCCTGATGAGTGAGATAAAAAAAGCCTGGATTAAGGCACTGACAGTGGAAATGTGGGGAAGACGTTATGGAGTATGCTGTGGAGAGGTAGAATTTGTGAGACTTAGCAACTGGAGCTCCATATAGAAGTTGTGAGAGAGATGGAAGAATACCAGATGATTGCAGATTTTTTAATCCTCTAGCCATTGGATGAGAGAGTAGAAAGGAAGCTTGGGTTTGGTTCTGGACATCTGAGAAGGGGACATCGACATGGCAACAACTATCAGACCATTGGAAATGTGGTTCCAAAGTTTAGGAGAGAAAGATCTTGGGGTGTGAGTCATGTGTGTATGAAAGGGTCAGATCACAAAAGGGGCGCCAGCTGAGTAGAACGAGGGTGGGCCAAGCAGAGGACTGCAGGGCACACCAACATTTAAAGGGAAAGCCCATCTAAGTACAGATTTAAAGAGGGAAGTAGTCAGTATCAGATGCCACCAAGAGGTCAAGTTGGTCTGAGATGTAAAATGAGGTCATTGGATTTGATCTAATCAGAAGTTCTTAAATTAAAAATTTTAATACTGGCATTAGAGACAATTCGAATGGCTAAGTGCAGTGGGTGTTAATGAGTATAGACAGTATGTATAGACCATCTTTTTTTTTTTTTTTTTAAATTGAAACGGGAAATAGGTTACGGTTAAAGGATAGAGGGAAGGTCTTTTTTTTGGCATAAGTATGCTCAGATGGTCTGAATGCCTACACGTGCTTGGAACAGCCATTGTAGGCATTGAGCGAGGGCTGACTAGGGGTAGGTTGCAGAGTGTTGCCCAGCAACAGTTGGCTGAAGTGGAGAGCAAGTTCTTCTACCAAATGGGAGAGGTACCTGGGTTTTCTCCTGTAGTGCTCTCCTAGCCTGGGAGCTGGAACAAGTAAACCACAATATGTCTATTTTTTTTTTTTTTTCTTTTTACGGCCACACCTGCGGCATATGGAAGTTTCCGGGCCAGGGGTTGATTCAGAGCTGCAGCTGCAGCCTGTGCCACAGCTTACGGCCACACCAGATCCTTAACCCACTGAGCAAGGCCGGGCATCGAACCCACATCCTCACAGAGACAGCACTGGGTTCTTATCCCACTGAGCCACAATGGGAACTCCCTACAACATAACTAGTTAACTAAATAATTCTTTTTTTCAAAAGAATTTATTATAAAGTTCTTTTAAATAACAAGTACTTTTCAGTATTTGTGTGGTAGAATACATGTAAAATTTATCATTTTAACCATTTTTAAGTGCATAGTCTTGTGGCATTAAGAACACTTACATTGTTTTGCAACCATCACCACCATCCCTCTCCAGAAGCTTTTCGTCTTCCTTACTGAAACCCATTAAACACTAACTCTCCATTTCCCCCTGCGCCCTGGCCAACCCATTGTACTATCTCTATGAATTTAACTACCCTAGGGACCTGATACAAGAGGAATCACACAAATTTGTCCTGGCTTCTTTCAGCTAGCGTAATGTCTTCAAGCTCCATCCCTGTTGTAGCATGTGTCAACATCTCCATCAATATTCTCAAAATACGATTTAAACACACTTGTTTCCAAGAACATGACTATCTCCACGGCCATTATAAGTTCTTAAGACCTGCCATGTTGGTTTTACTTGAGGGAGATAGGCAAAAGAAAGGAATCCACGTTTATTATGCATATCCATTTCCTGTGTGTCAGGGGCTGTATTGGTTACAAATGCTGTATTTGACTTGTTCAGTCTTCACATCAACTCTGTGAGGAGGTTACTACTATTATTCTATAGCTGGAAGAGCTGGATTTCAGGGAGCTTAAGTAGTTTTGCCAAGGGCACACAGCTGGCAAATATCTGAGCCAGGATTCAAATCCTGGTCTTCCCCTGATACCAGACTTCATGCTCTTTTACAACCCTTCAGCCTCTATTTAGTCATATTTCCAATTACATTATTCTAAAGGAGTCAAATTTCATTGCCTTAAACTTAATGAAGACATGCTTTTTAAAGTTTTCCTGGTGTTCAGCAAATGTACTAAGCTCCTCACGATATTAAACTATTCCTGTTTTGTGTTTAAGCCTTTAAGAACAAACATTTGCCAAAAGGGCAGAATTACTTGTGTAGTTAATTGAATTAACGTAATTACTTGAAGTTATCTGGTGTTTTTGCCCAACTTAGAATTTTTCTGAGGTAGTTTGTAGAGCTAAGTTGATAGATTTATAGCATTGATTTCGGTAGGCAATTACTTCTTTTGACTGAATTTATGGTTTTGATCTTAATCACCAATAGGAAAGGAGAAAATTTATATTTAAAAATGAAAAATGCGTAACCATTCATTTTTAAGGAGCTTACAAAACAAAATATTATTCAAGTAATCTGACTAAATAATTGAAGCCAAAAGCCGCAGTCTGATGCTTGTCTTGCTGAAGATATTTTTTTTAACCTATGGATGTTTCTCTAAATTCTTGAATCTTCTGTCCCGTGCCAGTGAACAACAGGCATTTTTCTTTAAAGATCTAAGCAATGACAGTGACATACCAAGGTTGTTTGAGTGGATGATCTTGACAAAGTGAAAACAATCATTTACAGAGGGGTTATTTCTACAACTTAGGAACTTCATTGTACTTCAAGTAAGCCAGTGGGCTTTGGTGTTGTTTGAAGGCTGTGCTTCTCTCTCCTCTTTTCAGCGTTTTGCTATGAGAGCACCACTGAGTTTTTGAGTTTCATCTGCATTCTGTGACCAGTTGTTAGACCCAAAGTCTGAAGTTTGCATTGACTTTAGAAAGTCATTTTCTGAAGCCCAGTTTGGAGTGAGTTTAAAGAAAGAAGAATACCATGAGCCAGGTTCAGTCCGAGAGTGGATGCTTGGAAAAGGATGAGTGGTTCTCTGGGACTGTTAGAGCGGATTAGATCACCTTCTAAAGCAGTGATGAAAACAAAGAATAAATCAGAGGGACCATAAAGCACCCTAAATTCCTCCTTCAGGCAAATGATACCAAGTCATCAAGGATAGATAATTGTTTTCTCTGCATTTTGTTATTTTTTTTCTTGAAGATTGGCAGCATTCACAATTTTACAAGCCCCGTCAGTGGTACCTTTGAGTGTTTCAGTGTCTAGGTGATTAGGACGTACAGACTCTTTCCTGCTTTATTTCGAGGCTCCGCTTTTGTTCTGACAGCGTACATTTAAAAGCAACTAATTAATATCCGTAGTGAAAAATTTCTCACTGCGAAAGGCATGGATAAAGTGGGCCCTTGCCTACCTAGAGCCAGGGACTTAAACTGTAATCAGGTGTTTATGCCTTATTGTTTTGTTCAAATGTATAGGCGGGAACAGTGCTCAGGATATAGCAAAGGTAGTTTTAAAGTACGCAGTTTGTGTGACCCTGGCTGCATCAGGCGAGTGGGTGGTGCTGGGCAGAGAGAGTTGTAGGTAAAACTGAGTTCTAGCGAGGACCCACACTAAAAAAATAGGAGTGAGACTGAGAATATGCTCAGGAGAAGGGATGCTCTGGAGTGGCTCCAGTGGCTGTGGAGAAAGCCCAGAGAGTAAAGGACTCTGTACCTCGGGACTTGTGGGAGGAGCTCAGCCTTCATCTGGGAGAGGAGGTAGAGTGGCCTCACAGAGTACTGACAGTGAGGAATTGCCGACCAGAGGGAAGGTGAAGTCTTGGAAGCCTAGGAGAGTCCTTTTAATGTTCTAGACTTCCCATGAAATCGTGTACTGAGGCAGACATCATCCTCAAGCTGTCTGATCTGGTGGGAGGGGAGGATAGATTGAAGGTTGAGAACTTGGGTTCTGAGTTCAGACCCAACCTAGTTTTGATATGTACTAGACAGAGAACCCTGGAAAAAGCTGCTCAATCTTTCTAAGCCTTACAGGGTTACATATCTAAGTACATGTCAACAACAGGATCTGTGTAATTGTACCTGTTTTAAAGGCGTGCTCGAGATAATGGTGTAAACATAGAACATCGGCAACAAACGCGAATGAAGAGAATGTGCCCTGTGTGTCTAGGGCGATATGACTTTGCTGAAAGTTCAGTGTTAGAGATATGACCTGGGGAATTATCTGTGTGGAAGCAGTCACTCAGACTGAATGATATTGCCAGAGGCAAACATGAGAAATAACAAGACAGGACACAGAATCTAATTTTTTTTTAATCCAGGAAAATAGACTAGCGATTATGTTTTTTATTCTTTGATGTTTTGTTTTATTATCTTGTGGTAACTCAGATGTTAAGGAATTGAATCAGACTCATAGCAATATGAAGATGACTACTCAATTCTTTTTAACACAGTTATTGAGTCTGTTGTGTACACCTGTCATGACAGGTTCTGGCACTGGACCTACTTTTTCGGTTCTGAAAATAAAGGAAACTAAGAAGCCAATTGTGGTGGTTAGTTCTCAGACTTGGGAGTTTGGCTGACAATTAAAGATAGGTGGCTATAAATATTAGAGGGTTTTTATGCACAGTGAATGAAAACACTAAATAATAATTTGATAAATAATAAAGAAGTGGTGGAGGAAGTTCCCTTGTGGCACAGAGGGTTAAGGATCTGGCATTGCTACAGCTGTGGTGCAGGTTGCGGCTATGGCGCAAGTTCAGTCCCTTGGGAACTTCCAAATGCCAAGGATCCAGCCAAAAAAAAAGAAAGAAAGAAAGAAAAAAGAAGTGGTGGAGATAGATTTCTTAGCTCACTATTTTGTTCAGACATTGTGGTCTCAACTTACTTAACTATCACTAGATTTTGACTATCACGGATTACCCTGTCATGTGTTTTTGTTCTTTAAAAAAAGTAAGAGTTCCCATGGTGGCACAGCAGAAACAAGTCCAGCTAGTATTCATGAAGCTGTGGGTTCGATCCCTGGCCTAGCTCAGTGGGTCAGGGATCTGGCTTTGCTGTGAGCTGTGGTGTAGGTTACAGATGCGACTTGGATCCCATGTTGCCTTGGCTGTGGTGTGGGCCAGCAACTTCGGCTGCGATTTGACCCCCAGCCTGGGAACTTCCAAATGCCATGGGTGCTGCCCTAAAAAAAGCAAAAAAAAAAAAAAAAAAAAAAAAGGGGTTACATAATAGTTGATATATGCTAAAGGTTATATATAGTTCTATAAATTAACAAAACATTATTAATGCATTGAAGATGCCGTGTGAGGAGGAACTTAGCTTGTTTACTGCATTATTACAGCTGACTGAACATTTATTGGTCAATAATTGTGATTTATTTTCAGAACTGAAAAAGTAGGTCCAGTGCCAACTATACTTCAATAAAACTTTAAAAAATGAAAAAAATATTTCTAGAATGCCACCTCTGTGTCTCCTGTGAAGCATATGGTGGCGGCCTAGGACCTTTGTTCGTCAGTTGGTTCAATGTTTGGGCAAAAGAGCTGAACACAGACCAAAGGGGTGTGAGGACAAGCTGGAACTCTCTAGCATGGGTGTCTGTTCCCACATCTAACCAAGAAGAGAGAACCGACAACCGCTGTTGCCTCCTCTATCTGAAGTAAATTCCTTTTTTGGACAACTCTGCTGAAACCATTTATAGCCGAGGGTTCTGGGAAATGTAGTTCCACCTACATCAAGTTACTACTTGTACTTCATGTACTTGTTTGTTCTCTTGCAAACAAGAGAGACATTCAGAATTATTTTGCTAAGAAGATATCAGAAGAGTTATTTAAGACCTCAGAGTTTAAAAATAAAACATAATTGAATTATATCATTGTTTTCTTTTCAATTAAACCATATGTTAATTTTCAAAGCCATAAGATAACTTAAAGGAGTAATGTAATCTTACGTTCTTCTCTTGAAAGAAAGTATGCGTTTAATTTGATAAGTTGAATCTCATCTTAAAAAAATATTTTTTTTTAAAAAAAATTATTCAGTGCAGTGCTAGATAGCACTAGTGTAAACAATTGACTTTCTGTTTGTTGAAGATCACTCTTACATTTTACTGTAGTGTACTCTATTTTTCGGCCATGCTGGATCCTTTAACCCACTGCGTCAGGCTGGGGATCGAACCCATACTTCCACAGTAACTCAAGCCACTGCATTTGGATTCTTAACCCATGGCACCATGGCAGGAACTCCTATAATTTATTTCTTGATAAATCAAGAACTTCACTTTTAATTATGCCTAACTCCTAAGACATAGGGGACCATTTCTAAATAAATGAAGTGTTTATAAATAATTAAAAATAACTAGAAAAGAAAAAAAAAAGAGTAGAAAAGATTTTTTTTATCCTCAGATTTTATTCTACACCTACATCAACGTATGTAAATGAGTCACAGTTTGTCCACTTACTTGATACTATTTGGGGAGGAAAATTTTTTTTGTTTTTGAAAAGAATAGCATTATTTTAGAAATGTGATGTAGTGGAATGAACATGGGCTTTAAAATTAGGCAGGTAAGGATTTGTCTTTTGGGCCTTATTTTATTTTTTTTATGGTCTGTGAGGCAGTGTTCTAAGAACTTTATATGAGTCATTTACTGAATCATTAAATATTCACAAAAACCCAGTGAGGCATTTTGCAAATGAGGAGACCAAGGCTCACAGAACAATTGAATGTTAGGATGCTTATCTCATTGCTTTTCTGTTATGTGTTTGTTTCTCTAAAACAGAGTGACTCTTTGCAGGAAGATCTTTCTATTCGTTTGTGTTTTCTCAGCACCTAGTACAGATCCATATGTCTTCAATTCGGCTGGTGAATATTTGACTTTACTTTTTTTTTTTTTTGACTTCCATGAAATGAAAACACAGTAGTCACAACAAGAACAATAGAAAAATTAACCGTTTAGATGAACTATCAGTGTTTTCTCTAAGTGAAAAAATATGTAATTATTAAAAAGTATTACACAGTGAGAAACCCTAAGTTCTTGTCTCTTCTTGGCCACTTCTTTTTTTTTTTTTTTTTTGTCTTTTTGCCTTTTCTAGGGCCGCACTCATGGCATATGGAGGTTCCCAGGCTAGGGGTCTAATCGAAGCTGTAGCCACAGGCATAACACCACAGCCACAGCAGTGCGGGTTCCGCACTGCGTCTGCAACCTATACCACAGCTCATGGCAACACTGGACCCTTAACCCACTGAGCGACGCCCGCAACCTCATGGTTCCTAGTTGGATTCATTGAGCCACGATGGGAACTCCTGGTTGGCCACTTTTTAATCTAATTTTTTAAATTACCTAATGAATTTTATTACAATTATAGGTGTACATAAATCATCACAACCAAATTTTATAGCATTTCCATCCCACACCCTCAGTGCATCCCCCTACCCCCCAACTTGTCTCATTTGGAAACCATAAGTTTTCCAAAGTCTGTGAGTCAGTATCTGTTCTGCAGAGAAGTTCATTGTGTCCTTTTTTTAGATTCCACATGTAAGTGGTAGCATTCGATGTTGGTTTCTCATTGTCTGACTGGCTTTACTTTGTATGATAATTTCTAGGTCCATCCATGTTGCTATAAATGCTATTATTTTATTCCTTTTAATGGCTGAGTAATATTCCATTGTGTATATGTACCACATCTTCCCTGTCCATTCCTCTGTTGATAGGCATTTAGGTTGTTTCCATGACTTGGCTATTGTATAGAGTGCTGCAATGAACAATGGAGTACATGTGGCTTTTCGAGTCATGGATTTCTCTGGATAGATGCCCAGGAGTGGGATTGCTGGATTAAATGGTAATTCTGTTTTTAGTTTTCTGAGGAATCTCCATACTGTTTTCCACAGCAGTTGCACCAATTTACATTCCCACCAACAGTGTAATAGGGTTCCTTTTTCTCCACACCCTCTCCAGCACTTATTGTTTGTAGACTTTTTGCTGATGGCCATTCTGGCTGGCATAAGGTGGTACCTCAGAGTGGTTTTGATTTTCATTTCTCTAATAACGAGTGATGTTGAACATCTTTTCATGTGTTTTTTGGCCATCTGTATGTCTTCTTTGGAGAAGTGTCTGTTTAGATCTTCTGCCCATTTTTTGATGGGGTTGTTTGTTTTTTTGGTATTGAGCTGTAGGAGGTGTTTGTAAATTTTGGAGATTAGTCCCTTGTCAGTTTATTCATTTGCAAATATTTTCTCCCATTCTGTGGGTTGTCTTTTTGTTTTGTTTAGGGTTTCCTTTGCTGTGCAGAAACTTTGAAGTTTAATCAAGTCCCATTTGTTTATTTTTCTTTTTATTGTCATTACTCTAACAGGTGGATCTGAGAAGATGTTGCTGTCATTTATGTTGGAGAGTGTTTGGCCTATGTTTTCCTCTAAGGGTTTTATAGTATCTGGTCTTATATCTAGGTCTTTAATCTATTTTGAGTTTATTTTGAGTTTACTTTTGTGTATGGTGTTAGGAAATGTTCTAATTTCGTTTTTTTACGTGTGGCTGTCCAGTTTTCCCAGCATCACTTATTGAAGAGGCTGTCTTTACTCCATTGTATATTCTTTCCTCCTTTGTCATAGATTAGTTGACTATAGGTGCATGGGTTTAATTCTGGCCTTTGTGTCCTGTTCCACTGATCTATATTTCTGTCTTTGTACCAGTACCATACGATTTTGATGACTGTAGCTTTGTAGTATAGCCTGAAGTCGGGGAGTATTATTCCTCCAGCTCCATTTTTCTTTTTCAGGATGTCTTTGGCTATTCTGGGTCTTTTGTGCTTCCAAACAAACTTTAAAATATTTTGTTCTAGTTCTGTGAAAAATGTCCTTGGTAATTTGATAGGGATTGCATTAAATGTGTAGATTGCCTTGGGTAGTATAGTCATTTTGATAATACTGACTCTTCTAATTCAAGAGCATGGGTATGTCTTTCCATCTGTTCATGTCATCCTTGATTTCTTTCATCAGCGTCTTATAGTTTTCAGAGTACAGATCTTTTGTCTCTTTAGGTAGGTTTATTCCTAAGTATTTTATTCTTTTTGATGTGATGGTAAACGGGATTGCTTCCCTAATTTCTCTTTCTGATCTTTCATTGTTAGTATATAGAAATGCAGTTAGTATATAGAAATGCAATTTCTGTGAATTAATTTTGTATCCTGCAACTTTGCAGATTCACTTATGAGCTCTAACAGTTTTCTGGTAGAATCTTTAGGATTCTCTAGGTATAGTGTGTCATCTGCAAATAGTGATAGTTTTACTTCTTCCTTTCCCATTTGGATTCCTTTTATTTCTTTTACTTCGCTGATCGCTGTGGCTAGGGCTTCCAAAATTATGTTGAATAGTAGTGGCGAGAATGGACATCCTTTTCTTGTTCCTGATCTCAGTGGGTAATCTAATTTTAATCTCAGTTACACAAGCACAGAATTGAAAGAGTCCAGGAGCTGTACAAGGCTTATTGCAAAACTCAGCAGTCTGCCGACTTTCACCCCCACCCACGCAGCCCCTGCTCTCTGGAGTTCAACTCTGAGACCTACTTGTTTTGTTATTTACCTCCAAATCTCTAAATAGCATATCGCACTTTTTCCAGTTTTTAATTTTTCAGTCTTTGGTATTACCTTTGACTTCTTATGATAGAAGGAGAGGATTTATCTTTCTTATGCACCTTCACTCTGTGTGCAGAACCCTCCTCCCTTATTATAATTATAATTACATTTTGAATAATAATCAATGTTTACATTATTCTGACTATGAAAACATTATTCATAGCTGAGGCATATAATCCATGGTTACTTTTGCTTTCCAAAACAGCTTTTCATTTTCCCCAGTGTCAATAATTGTCTCTTTGGAGAGAAGACGTTGTTTGCTTAGATTTTATGTATTTGTCACTTGTTCCTCCCTAAACTCGTCACAAGATGTCTAAATATAGTTAGGATATGTGGCCTTGATCGGGTTGTTTAGATCTTCTGCCAAAATATTTTGTCATTTATGGTATGAAAGGTTCAGATGACTTGAAGACTTATGCTACTTACATCTCTAAAACTTTTATGGCTGCATGAAACAGACATTTGAATATTTCATGCTGATCACATCTCAGTGGACAGCAGTGCCAGCCAGCATGCAGCCTTCCTCTCTGACTTGGTGGCCTTTTCTCAAGTTAGCTGGAGTGTCTCTGCCCTCCCAGAGCAGCTGTGGGACTCAGGGTCTGGCTGAAAGTGGAATCCCACTTGTGTGTGATTGAAGCTGTTCAGCAAGAGCTGTGTCAGGTATGCATAAGGAAGTCACAATACCCTCAGTCCAGCCAGAAGATCAGAGATGAGGAGAATTTACTTGAATCTTTTGACAGGTAGAAGCACTGGTTATCTTTTACAGTGAATAGTGGAGAAACAGTGAATAAATAAAGTTGTCCAGGGTGAAATAAGGACTAAATGGTATACAAGATAGCAAACATTAATGAAATATTTTTTTGAAGCAGAAGTAAAACAGAAAGAAACCTTGGCAGCAGCTTCTCAGAGATTGTTATGAGAAATAATGTTGGAGATGTAAGCATGCAGGATCTAAAGACTGCTAGCTTCGTAGATGTTTTGTTTATCTGAGTTGTAGACCTGTGAGTAGTGTCTGAGATGTTGCTTCAGGAGATGTTATCATTACTCTGTGTATGTGTAGAAGAAAAAACTAGAGGACAGAATGAGTCTGCTATTTTTATGAGAATTTGCTACGGAAGCTGTCATTCTAAACGGCCAGCACTAGGAGGCCACAGACTCCACGATTCTGAAGGACTCATGTTCTTGCATCTTTCCTGTTGGAGTTGAAAAAGAATCCTAGGGTAAAAAGCCCAGTTGAAATGCTGAATAAAACTTAACATTTAGGATCAGATAAACTAGATTTAAAATTAGTCATTGTTATTTTCATAATGCAGTGATAAATGAGTCGAGAATATGCAACACTACCTCTTTAATGCTTGTGACATTCTTTGTAAATAAAATAAGCAAAGTATTACTTTACGTCTACACTTTTAAAAATTGTGCTTCTGGTTATTAGTTCTTGAACCTCTGGATCCAGGCCCTGACTACCTTAGGCTTGTATGATTTTAGTAGCTTCCTAATGGATCATACTTTCTGTCTTATTTCCTCCAGTCCAATCTCTTTATTGAAAACTAGTTTTTCATCAAAAATAATTTTGGTCCTGTGTGTCCTCTGACTGGAAAACTTTGGTAGTGTCAAATAGTGTTTCAGATCTGAGCCTGTTTGTTCTTTCATTCATTCAGCAGATATATCTGAGTGTCTTTATACAGCAGGACAGACACTCAGGGCTCCTGTCCTCACAGGCTTTATACTTGCTGTGCATTTTCTCAGTATTCTGCACAGAGTCAGACACCTTACAGCTAAGCAGGCATACCCACTCACCCCTGAAGTTTTAACCCTTTTGCCTTTAAACATAATCAGCCTCTCCATCATTTTATAATCCCCTTTTTTCAGAACTGTCTCTAGTTATTCAACAAATTCTCATCTCCCTCTATTACTCTATTATCTCCCAGCCTTTGTAGTACTTCATTCACACTATATTAGTTTCATTTCTTTGTAGTTTTTCTATATTACAATTAAAAAGTTAAAATATGTGTATCTGTTGATTAAGAATAAGGCAGTCTTTTGTTTCTTAGTATTTCCTATTAGTGCTAAATATAATGTTCTAAAAAAGGAAAATGTTATCTTCATGATGGTAGCACATCCTGTTGGCTGCTTTCCCCCACAACCTTTCATCACTGTTTTCTTTTCTAACAGAACCTCAGTTTTTTTTTTTTTCAAGAAACTACTCTTGTCTGCATGTCTGTGTATTTTAGGGAAGGCGGGCTGAGGTCCCAGCCTCCAGCTATCTTGAAGGTTCCATTCTTGACAGTTGATTGGTTTGAACGTGAGCATGTGACCCAGTTCAGGTCCCTGAGATGGAAGGAAAGCCTAGGGGCTTTGAGAAAGGTTCTCCTCCCTGAAAGAAAAAAAAAAAGGCTTATGACAGACGGTCTGTTCGCTGTGGATTGAGCACGAAGGGAGCTGGTCCAAGCACCAGTCCCACACTAAGGATGGAGGAACAGAAAACAGGTTGAGCTTGTGCCTCGGTTGGCGTGATTGAGCCATTCTTTTTTGGGGATTTCTCATTGTATGAAGATAATGAAGCTTGGATTTTTCTCTTATCTGCAGACAAAGGCATGCAGCTCACTTCTCCCCCTTCGATCTCAGTTTTTCTCCCATCTCTCCCAGCTTCCTGTACATATCCCTGTCATGGACTTGCTGTCCAATGTTGTGGTGGATCATTTGCTTGTCGGTGCCACCACTGACCACAAGCTCTGTGAGAGCAGGACTTTCTCTTGTTCACAGTTGTGTCCTTGGGAACTACCTGGTGCTGGTCACTGATAAAATTTTAGTACCTGTGTTTGTTCACATTATCCTGAAAGTAGGCACAAGGTTCCTGGGGCAGGGACAGGTTGTTACTGAGTTCAGTAACCTAAGCCAAGAGACTCTGAGTTTGTAACTCTGGAATGTCTCCACAACCCTGGTTTCATCATCTTTCTGAAATGTAAACACCTACCTCAGGGGAGATCAGTCTTTTACTATCTGTTCAGTCATTTTTAAAATTTGAAGGCTAGTCATTAAACCCAGGTCCCAGTAAAATGTCCCAGAAAGCTCTGACTGTGCAAAAGTAAAAAATACTCACTTCCTGACAGTGATAGAATAGGTGCTCAGTAAACTGTTAAATGGTGCACAAATTAAAAGAATAAATTGAACCCAGTGATCTCAACTGGGGCAGGGTTGGGGGCTTTAGTGATGGAATGGGGGGAGAGTATAGTAAAATCATCTGGGGGAATTTTTGCTCAATAGTATGATTCCTACTACCAGATTCTAACCTACTCATGTTACTGTCACATTCCCTAGGCATTTGGGGTTTTGTGGCCAAAACGGACGTGAGAACCTGAGAATAGTCTGCCTTGTCTGAATCCCCTCTGCATAGCCTTTGCTCTTGATACCGGATCCAAAGCTACTGCGTGTCGGTGTTTGTGTGTTTCAAATGATTCTTCTATTTTGTGTTTTTTTTACATGGATTTGGTGGGATTTCTTAAAGGGTGTTTCTTTTTTCAGAGAAGGTTTGAAGCAACTCTCCAGAAAAAACATAAAATGAAAAAACATATAAGCAGAAAATCAGAACTAAGAAAAAGGTTAGAAGCATGTTGATTGATTTAAAATCAAATTTGTTTCTTTTTTAGGTATAATTGATATGTATTATATTAATGTCAAGTGTTCAATGTAATGATTTGATATTTGTATATATTGGAAAGTGATTACCACAGTAAATCTATGCAACATCTGTTACCGTACATATTTATGGGTTTTTTTTTCCTTTTGATGGAGACTTTTAAGCTTTATTTTCTTAGCAACTTTAAAAAAATTTGAAAATTAAAGTGTCGTTGATTTATAGTGTTGTGCCAATTTCTGTTGTATGGAAAAGTGACCCAGTCATATATATAAATATATATATAAATGGATGTATATGTGTGTGTGCGTGTGTATATATATACACACACACACACACACATAGACATTCTTTTTCTTATATTATCTTTCATCATAGGCTATCCCAAGAGATTGTCTATAGTTCCCTGTGCTATACAGTAGGACCTCATTGCTTATCCATTATAAATATAATAGTTTGCATCTATTAATTAACCCCAAATTTCCAGTCCATCCCATTTCCTCTGTCCTCCCTCTTGGCAACCTCAGGTCTGTTCTCTGTATTTGTGAGTCTGTTTCTGTTTTGTAGATAGGTTCGTTTGTGCTATATTTGGATTCCACATATAAGTAACATCATATGGTATTTGGCTTTCTATTTCTTAGTGACTTCACTTAGCATGAGAATCTCTAGTTGCATTCATATTGCTGCAAATAGTATTATTCTGTTCTTTTTTTTATGGCTGAGCAGTATTCCGTTGCATATATGTACCACATAATAATCCATTCATCTGTCAGTAGACATTGAGGTTGTTTCCATGTCTTAGCTATTGTGAATAGTGTTGCACTGAACATAACGGGTGCATGTATTTTTTTGAGTGAAAGTTTTGTCCAGGTATATGCCTAGGAGCAGGATTGCTGGGTCAGTATTCTATATTTAGTTTTCTTTAGTTTTCTGAGGTACCTCCCTACTATTTTCCATGTTGGTTTTACCAGTTTTCATTCCCAATCCCTTTTTCTCCAATCCCTCTCCAGCATTTGTTTTTTGTAGCTTTATTACTGATGGCCATTCTGACCAGTGTAAGGTAGAACCTCACTTGAGTTTTGATCTGCATTTCTCTAATAATTAGCAATATTTAGCATCTTTTCATGTGCTACTGGCCATCCGTATGTCTTCTTTGGGGAAATATCTCTTTAGGTCTTCTGCCCATTTTTTGATTGGGTTTTTTTTTGTTTGTTTGTTTTTGTTTAGTTGTATGTGTTGTTTGCATAGTCTGGAGATTAGACCCTTGTTGGTTGCATCTTTTGCACCTATTTTCTCCCATTCTGTAGGTTGTCATATATATATATGTGTATATATATGTATATATGTATATATATGTGTGTGTGTGTGTAGTTTCCTTTGGTGTGCAAAAAGCGTGTATGTTTGATTAGGTCTCGTTTGTTTATTTTTGTTTTTATTTCTTTTGCCTTAGGAGACTGACTAAGAAAACAGTTTGTACAGTTTATGTCAGAGAATGTTTTGCCTATGTACTCTTCTAGGAATTTTATAGTGTCATGTCTTAGCAACTTTCAAATATGCAATATAATATTAATAACTATAGTTGTCAAACTGTACATTACATCTACGGGGCTTATTTATTTTATAACTGAAAGTTTGTACCTTTTGACTTCCTTCAGCCGTTTTGTCGACCCTCCAGACACCTCACTTCTGACAACCCTCAGTGTTGTCCCTGTAGCTATGAGCTTGGTTTTTGTTTTTGTTTTGATTTTTTAAGATTCCACATATAAGTGAGATCACGTGGTATTTGTTTTTCTCTCTCTGACTTAACTTCACTTGGCATAATGCCCTCGAGGTCCATCCATGTTGTTGGAGATGGCAAAATTTCATTTTCTTTTATGGCTGAATGCTATTATCTTATGTATGTATACCACATTTTCTTTATCGTTTATTCATCAGTGGACACTTAGGTAGTTTCTGTATCTTGGCTCTTGTAAATAACACTGCAGTGTACACAGGGATATGTTTATCTTTCCGGGTTAGACGTTTCTGTTTTTTTCAGGTAAATACTCAGTGCTCTGGTTTTTATTGTTACTTGATAGAAAATGGCAAATATCAATTAAGTTCATGGTTCTTAACCTTTTCACTTAAGTCACAAAATATTTCAAACATGGAAAAATAAATAGAAAATAAAAATAAAAATAAATTATCAAATATTATCAGTTCATAATATTTACTTTAGTTTTTTAAAAAATAAAATACCACAGACAATATAGAAACTTCCTGTTTAGAATTTTTGACCCCATTCTCCTTTCTTCCTCATTAGGTGAAATCACTACCACTATCTTGAATTTAGTGTTTAAAATTTTCACGTCTTTTACTTTGTATACAGCTGTAGCTATATATACATATATATGTGCACATACATATACATGTCTAATACTATTTTATATAATTGCAAACTTGGAGTATTTTGTTGTCTGTAGGCTTTTGCAACTTTTTTCACCTGACTTTTTTTCTTTATTGTGGTAAAAAAAATTACATGAGATCTTCCTTCTTAACGATTTTTTAAGTGTATGGTACATTATTGTTGACTCTACGTACAATGTTGTTATATAGCAGAGCTCCAGAACTTTTTCATCTTGCATGACTGAAACTCTATACCCACTGAACAGCAGATCCCATTTCCCCCTCCTCTAGGTCCTTGGCAAGAATTGTTCTATTTTCTGCTTCTTTGAGTGTGGCTCCTTTAGCTGCTTTATTATGTAAGTGAAATCATGCACTGTTTGTCCTTCTGTATCCGGCTTATTTCACTTAGCATACTGTCTTCAAGGTTCATCCATGTCACGTATGACAACACTGCCTTCTTTTTATGGCTGAATAATAATCCTTTTTATGTTTACACCCCATTTTCTTTATGCATTCATCTGTTGATGGTCATTTAGGTTGTTTCCACTTCTTGGCTATTGTAAATAATGTTGCAGTGAACATGGGAGTGCAGATATATCTATGAGATCTTGGTTTCGATTTTTAAAAAATAACTATGCAGAGGTAGGATTCCTGGCTCATTCAGTAGTTTTATTTTTAATTTTTTAAGGAGCCACCATACTGTTTTCCATAGCAACCCTGTTACTATCCATAGCAACTATTTTACATTCCCGCCAGCTGCACACAAGGATTCCAGTTATCCACATACTTGTGAACACTTATTATTTCTGTTTTTTAAAATAATGGCCGTCCTAACAGGTGTGAGGTGATAGCTCATTGTGGCTCTGACTTACATTTCCCTCTTGATTAATAATGTTGGACATCTTTTCATATACCCGTTGGCTATTTGTGTATCTTCTTTGAGAAGTCTATTTAAATTGGGGCAGCTTGATTTTTTTTTTTTTTTTTTTTGCTATTGAGTTGTAGGAGATCTTTATATATTTTGGATATTAACCCCTTATCAGATATATGTTTGCAAATTTTTTCTCTTACTCTCTGCGTTGCCTTTTCAGTCTGTTGATTGTTTCCTTGGCTGTGCAGAAGGTAATGTTGTTTCTGTAATAAAGGTTTTTATAACATTTATTCATCGTTGGTATTTGCAGCTGTTCTTGATCATTTTAAATATGTGTAGCATTTCATTATGACTATATCACTGTATGTTTATCCATTTTCCTCTTAATTCATGTTTGTTTCCCGTTTTTTGCTGTTATAAACAGTGCTAACAAATATTTTTATATGTGCTACCTTATGTACAGCTGCCAGTTTCTCTAGGGCACATATTTAGGATTGGAATTGCTTGGCCATAGATAGGAGCTTCTTTTTACCTTTCTTAAATATTGCCAAATTGCTCTCCAAAATGCTTTAATCTGTTACATTTTAGTACATGATATTTTGTAAATCTGGTGTGATAGCAGATTTTGTTGTACCATTAACGTGAATTGTACTGAGTTCGGATATCTTGTGTTGATTTTCCAATCAGATTTCCTTTCTATTAATTGACTGTCTATAATTTCTTTCTATTTTTTTCAATTCAGTCGTTTATCTATTGACTTTTGGGAGTTTTTCATATGTTCTGTAAATTAACACTTTGCTGGTTATTAAACTATCTTTTCTTAGTCTGTGGCTTGATTTTGTTTAACAAATCTTATGTTTAGACTTAAAAAATTTTAGTATAATATTTATCAGTCTTTATAAGTTTTTGCTTTTTGTATCTTATTTTTTAAAGCCTTCATGAGTGCAAGAATGTTTTATCTGAAAGTTTTCAATTTTTTTTCACATTTAAGTCATTAAATGGCCTGAAAATGTTTCTCTATGGTGTGAATGATGGTTAATTTTATTTCGTTATAGATGACCTGTGTCTCAGCACCATTGTTCAGTAGTCCATCCTTTCCCCACTGATTTGCAGAACTACCACAATTACATGTCAGATTTCCAGACATATATGTCTCTGTTCCATTGCTTTCATTTGTCTGTACCATTTTACTTACCATCGTTTAATATAAGGCTTAACATGCTGTAGGGCATGTTGCCTGTGTTCTTCTTCAGGTTTTTCAAGGCTATTCTTGGCACTCTTCTTCTTAAGAATTTAGGACCAAGTTATCAAAGTCCATGAAAGACTCTGTAGAGAATTTTATTAGATTCATTTGAAATCCATTCAGTTTATTAGGTCTTCTATCCATAAACATGGTATATATTTTTTTCATTTACTCAACTCTGTAATTTTCTCCATAAAACTCCTAAAACTTTCTTTTTAGATTTATTACTAGAAATTTATTATTAGCTTATAGTTTTTGGTTGCCTCCTTCCTCCCTCTTTCTTTCTTTCCTTCTTTCTTTCTTTGGTGTAATTGGCATAACATTATATTTGTTTCAGGTGTGCAATGTAATGATTGTGATTTTTGCATATGTTGCAAAATGACCACTGCAATAAGTTCAGTTGATGTCCATCTCTATACGTTACACATTTTTTTCTCATCATGAGAACTTTCAAGATCCATTCTCTTAGCTAATTTCAGAAATACAATACAGTGTTACTAACTATAGTCACCATGCTGTAATTATTTCCCCATGACTTATTCTTTTTATACCTGGAAGTTAGTACCTTTTGACCCCTTTCACCCATTTTCCCCATCCCTCACTCATACCTCAGGCAACCACCAATCTGTTCTTTCTAACAGTGAACTCAGATTTTTTTTTTTAGTTGCCATTTTAAATGGTAACTTTTCTTAATTAAATTACAGACTGGTGTTTTTCAGCTTCTAGGAATTATACTAGTTTTGTATCTTGCCTTAGATCTAGCAACATTGATGGACTTACTTTTATATTGCTTTTAATAGCGTGCCTTCATAATTCTCTATATAAACAATGATCACTTAGAGATAAGGACAATTTTTTCACTTCATTTAAAATTTTATATCTCATTTTTTATCTCTTTCACTACATTGACTAGGACCTCTGCATTATTGAATAGAAGTGATGATTGTAGTCTTCTTGGTCTAATTTCCTGGCTTTTAAGGGAAACACATATTATGTAATCATTAAGTATGATTTTGTTATAGGTTTTTGATGAAGCAAGGAAAGTTCTTTTCTATTCTTGATATGCTAGAATTATTATTCTGTTTAAGTCATTCTCATTCTCTAAGGACAGTTCTGACCTTGTGAACTTTCTATTCTGTTCCTCTGAATCCTGATGAAAGTGAAGAGTCAACCATGTTCCTAGGCACCATCGCTTGTGATAAATGTGACTTTTAGTTGGTAGATGTATTTGGCCTGGGAGGAACTATGCATAAACTCTGAATTCTCATTTGGAAGCAGTAGCTTTCAGCTTTCCTGGGAGCACTTTTCAGAGATGGGCATGAACTTCATGGGACCCTGGAAGCTGTGGCTGGGACCATTTTCTGAGGTCTTGGTTTCTATCTGGGACATAAGGCTTCTAAGCCAGTGTGACTCTGCACCTGCCCTGTGATTCTCATTTTCTTGCACCTAAGCTGTCATCTGAATACCCAGGAGAACAGCTCCTGGTTGGCCATGTGACTCCTGGGAGGACTCTTCCCATGAGGACAAACACCTGAAACCGCCCTGCTGGCGTGCTGTGTTTTCTTCCTATGTATTCTGAGTAGATGGCTGCTATATGTGGCCTTTGGTAATTGGGTAGCTCAGAAAGTGTAGCTGGAAGTCCCACATGGACAGTGCACAGTACATCCAAATAAAATACAGAAATAAGTGTTTACCAGGGCTGATCTAAGTTTATAATTCTCACTTAGAGCCTTCAGTTTCTAGTTTCCACCTGTTAGAAAACTCATATTCACACTGACTATGTTATAAATTTGAACTTATAAATATATACAATATGCCATTTATATATTTTTGTGAATTAGATTTGGTATATGTTTGCCAACTCAAAAATGGTTCTGCTACTAAAAAAAAGTTTGATAACTAATGCTTTAGATTTGTAAAGTTCAGTGGGTAGGCATTTGCTCTTCTGTTATGGCTATTAAAATGAAACATGTAATTTAACATTCGGTTTCTTGGTTTGCACCAGCCTCACTTCAGGTGTTCAATAGCCACCGGTGACTGGTGGCTACTGTACTGGACAGTATAGATACAGAACATTTTCAGCATCACAGAAGGTTCTATTAAACAGACTTTCTAGGTTTTATTTTTTATTCATCCAGATTATCTGAAAGCTTTGTATTTTTACCGTGTATGTTATATGCTTTAAACAACTGCCAGAGGAAGCAATCAAGATATCTATCAGGGATGGTACTGAAGAGCCCAGTGTACATTATATAATGATCTGCTTGAGAAATAGTTCTCAGATTGCATAGCAGGACACATTCTGTTTCTCCTGAGACTTTCCACTGCATCATGGCTAGTGTGTATGGTGTAGTAGATTGGTTTTTCTCTTTTTGCTTTATCAACCAGATAGTGTAAGGCCATATTTATGGCCTACATAATTGCATGCTTTTTTTTCTTGTTTGAATTTTTATAATTATAAAATGTAATTGTACTTGTCTGAATTTTTATAGGTTGTATCAAAGGCTTTGAGAAAAGAGAGTAGAGTATAAAGAATGGTAACAAATAAGGTCCTTCAAGATTTCAGTTGTTACTTTTGTCATTTATTACTTGGTTCATTTATTAGGAGCCACTTATTACTGAACGTCTGCAGTGAAAAGAAGCGAAGGAGCTAAAAACAGTTCTTAGCTGATTAAGATTATAACACATGTACACTTCTGTACTGCAAGTGACTAAGAATGTACTTCTGTCATAAACCTAGTTTAAATCACTTTTCTGAAATGTTTTTATTTTTCAAAATAATGTTTGAAGAATTGTCTTACCTAAAATACTTTGTAAACGTTTCAGACTTTTTAGTGTTGCTAGGAAGGTTCAACCAAGAAACTATTTGAGTACTCAAAGTTTAAACAGGTTTAAACAGACAGTGCTGATTTGTTCCTTTGTGGAGTCCTTTGTATCTTTTGGATAACAGAGACTTTAATTCTGGGCATTTATGCCTTCTCAGTGTACTTTTCTCTTTCTTAAAACTTTATTCTGGAACTTACAAGCGGGTCAGCACTAGACGTATCTTTACATTTTACAATTTGAAGCTTGCTTTGCTTCTGAAAACACTTAAGGTAACACATTTCAGGCCAAAAGATCAAGTAACTTTATAAAAAAAAAAAAACCAACCTTGCCTACAAGTTGAAGGATTAAATATTCCCATCTGTCATTTCTGAGGGATTTGGGCAATGTATTTGATCTCACGTTTTCTAGTTGCTCGAGTGAGAAAAAGAAACACAGAATTAGATAGATTTCATGTACTGACAACCGGAAGCATATAAACATCTGCAGAAACCAAACATTTCCTGGAACTAACTCGAGCAGAAATGTGTCACGTGAATCTTTGTTTAAAGAACCTTGTGAAAAATATCTTCAACCACAGTTATGTAAAAGACCCAGGAGTGCAGCCAGGGAGGACTGAGGAGGTGCGTGGCTGCGGGCGGGGGCGGGTCAGGGGCTCGGGGAGCCAGCATCCCGCTCCGCTGCGGTGGGGAAACTCCGCTAAGGAAAGGGCTTGGGAAATCACGATCGTCCGTACAACCCTTCAGTTGTTTTTTTCTCTAAATATTAGGTTTTATCAGTATGATTTTTGTATCGGTGCCGATTTTAATTTGTTGGTTCTCAAGTTCTCCGACAAAAGCCTTCAGCGGAGATATTTCATTTTGTAGATTAAGGTGAAGCTTTGAAGCTTTGAAGGGTGCAAACAACATTTTTCATGAAATTTCAAGGTATTTCTGCCCAGTCAGAAGTCTGGTTCACTTCTGTGTGAAAGACAACAGTGAAATCTCCCCCGCCCCGCGCAAGGAGCCTATGCTCAATATAAATCTTTTCATGACAGAGTATTTTAAGATTTCACGACTTAGGTGACATGTAAGAAACAACTTTTGCCTAAAATATGTAAGGGGAAAATATAACAAAATATTCATCTTTTCCATAAAAATCTTGAGTATGGTCATCATACTGTTGTTTCTTTTAAGAATGCTTGTGTTCCTTGGACCTGCTAGGGTGAATTAAATGAAAAAAAATTTTAAACAATTAAGCCTGTCCTATAGGTATAAATTGAGCTTTACGTGTTTACTAGATACACCAGTTTTAAATAGGTGTTAATGACTAGCCGCTCATTTTGGTAAAAAGTGCCTAAACGTTTCTTAAGATTGTCATACGTCGCCAGCATGTATCGCCGGCATGTAAGAAGATGTGGTACTACGGGGATTTAGGAAGGCGCCTTGGCGGGGGTGGGGGAATGGGGAGGCTGAAGTTAGTCTGGTGACGTATATACCTATCCGACGAGGCTATTGTAAGAATTACGTGTGATAATGTGGATAAAATGTCTGGTACAGAGTAAGTACTTACTAAATGTTAGTTCATTGTCCTCTCATGTTACTAATGATGGCCATACACACAGTCCTTCCAGAACTTCTATATTAGGTCATATAAATATACATTTTTAGGCATTTTGGGATATATCCTGATTTTAGCAGTGTTCTTTTATATTGATACTTAAGAAAAGCCCCAATAACATATGTTGAAAGTGTGTAGTTTCTCATTAAGTTATAGGTTGATGATAATTCAAAAAATAGTGCAAGGGGTTTTGAATTTCTAGGTGAAATGAGACAAGGTTAAACGGTGTTTGAGAGTAGAATAATTGTATCAGAACTCAACTTGCCCCAGTTTTATCTGTGAAATTTATTTACTTTTTAGTTTTTTAAAATTATAATCACTTTTTTCTTTTTTTATAATGATTTTTATTTTTTCTGTTAATTTACAAGTGTTCTGTTTTCTGTGCACAGCGAGGTGACCCAGTCACATAATACATGTATGCATTCTTTTTTCTCACATTATCGTGCTCCATCACAAGTTATCTGTGAAATTTAATTTATCCCGTAAAGATACTGCATTGATAAAGTATTCTCATATTAGTAGAATCCACTAAGAACCAAGTGGAGGCTTGGAGTCTAGACATTAGAAATGAAGTGTGTGCATGCTGGTACAGCTTGTAGGAGTCATGAAACTTGGAAAAAAGGTTTACACTTGAAAAGAACCCTGGAAACATTTGGCTCTAGGCTGAGAAATGCCTTTGGGAGAGGTAAAGCGTTAATAGATATACCCAAGATGTTTAAAGAAGAACCTTGTAAAAAGAAAGCAGTCACAGCTAGACTCTCAGTCGCTATTCTTTCTGCCATCCAGTTTAAGCCTGTGCGTGGTTTACAAGGTCTCCCTGTAGACAGTGCAACAAATAATGTAACAGAGCTCCAGAGCAACTGTCGACAATACTCACAGGTTAAGCATACACCTCCCCAAAGGAGGAAGAGGCTGGGTAGTTGCAGTGTGAGTTGAGGGAGCTGGTGTTGATAATTGAGACCCAGATGTCATATTTTAAAATGTCCTACTTATCTTTTAAAGTTCTTAACATGCATATAATATAGGAGAACTAACATTTTGGGAAATCTGACATTAGTGGTGAGACAATATTAAGACTGTGTGTGCAAGTTATTGTGTAAAATGTAATTGTAACTGCATGGTCCAGGCTCTCCAAGAGCTTGCTGTTCAGAACAGTTGGTGGGTTTGGAGTTTAGTTAAATTGCTTATCTATGATATTGTTTTCTATTACTTTGTATTCACTAAATATATATTGGAGACTTGTTATGTGCCAGGCATTTTCTTGCCACCAGAGGGATACAGTATTGAATAAAACAAAACAAAACAAAATCTTCCCTTAAGCAGCTTAAATTTTATAGGAGGAAGAGAAAGAAAAATGACTTTTACTCTCAGTGAGAAGGGAAACGGTGGGTTTTGAGCAGAGGAGTGGCATGATTTGATTTTGTTTTATCAGTATGACTCTGGCCTTCGGTTCTGAAAACAGTATGAGGTGAGGCAGGTGAAGAATCAGCTGGGAGGCTATTGCAGTAAAATCCACGCGGCTCAGATGGCAGGAGTGGTGGAAATCGGCAGAATTATGTTTTTAAGATAGGGCCACCTGGATTTGCTGATGGATTAGATACGGGGTATGAAGGAAAGAGAAAAGTTGGAGATGAGTTGGAGGGTTAAATCATCATTTACGAACATGGGGAATCCTATAGGAGCATCAGTCTTTTTTTAAGTTTTTTTGCAGGTGATTTACAACGTTGTGATAATTTCTGCTGTATAACAGAGCGATTTGACTCTACGTGTACACACATTCATTCTTTCTCAGATTCTTTTCCCATATAGATCATCACAGAACATTGGGCAGAGTTCCCTGTGCTACACAGCAGGTCCCCACTGGAGGAGCATCAGTCTTAGTGGGGAAGGTCAGGAGTTTGGCATAGGGTGATTTAAGTGTGAAATATCTGTTAAACATCCAGGGGAAGATGTAAAGCTGAAAATATGAGCCTTGAGTTCAGGAAAGAGGTCTAGTGTTTTCTAGGTGGTTTATGACATGATGAGACCCATTGAGAAAGAAGTCTGAGGAGTACCCGTTGTGGCTCAGTGGTAATGAACCTGGCTAGTATCCATGAGGACATGGGTTTGATCCCGACCTTGCTCAGTGGGTTAAGGATTTAGTGTTGCTGTGAGCTGAGGTGTAGGTTGCAGACACAGGTTGGATCCAGTACTGCTGTAGCTGTGGTATAGGCCAGCAGCTGCAGCTCTGGTTTGACCTCTAGCCTGGAAACTTCCATATACAGCAGGTGCAACCCTAAAAAAAAAAAAAAATGAAGTTTGAGAGCAGAGAGCCCTGGGTTATTCTAACATCATGAGTGGCTGAGATAATGAGAAAAGGAGGAATGGAGAGTGAAGGAGGAGGAGAACCAGCAATGTAGTATCCTGGAAACCAAGAAAGGAAGTGTTTATTTTATTATTTATTTTTGTCTTTTTAGGACCACACCCATGGCATATGGAAGTTCCCAGGATTGAGGTCAAATCAGCTGCAGCTGCTGGCCTATGCCAAAGTCACAGCAATGCCAGATCAGAGCTGAGTCTGTGACCTACCACTATAGCTCATGGCAACATCAGATCCTTAACCCGCTGAGCGAGGCCAGGGATCAAACCGATGTCCTCATGGATACTAGTCAAGTTCGTTACTGCTGAGCCATGACAAGAACTCCCAGCAAGTGTTTAAAGAAAGAGGGGGTCCTCTGTGGGGATAGCAGTGGTACCTGCCTCAAAGGGTGACTGTGATGAACTATATAAATGGATGAGAGAATTCATTAAAGTGTCTGCTTCAGTACCTGGCTACTGGGTAGTTCAAAGTAGAAGTCATTGGTGACCTAACAACAGCAGTTTCAAAAGTCTGGTTGGAATGGGTTCAAATGAGAGTGAGAGGAAAGAATTGTAGACAGCAGATATAGTCAGCTTCTGAATATTCCTGTGACATTGCATTAGAGAAATGGTAAGATAATTCATGGGAATGTGGGGTCAGGAGAAAGCTGTGTGTGCATGTACATATGTGTGTGTGTGTGTGTGTGTGTGTGTGTGTGTCTGTCTATCTGTCTGTCTTTTTCTTTTAGGTTGGGAGAAAGTACAGTCTGTTTATATTGTTGATGAGAATAATCCTGCATAGAGGGGGAAACTGATGATGAAGTTAGATTTATGGTAATGAATTGTTTCAGTCATAGATAACAGATTGCCTGAAATAACTAGGTTGTCCTATGTCCCTTTAACCCTCTCCTTCAGATTCTTTCATTCCTTTATTCATTTAGCAAGTTTTTACTGAAGGCCCATAAGATGCCAAGGATCAAGTCAGGGACCGAGTAAAGAATGGTGATTAAGGGGTGAAACAAACAGAAGCAATCTCTACACTGCTCTCTGGTGGAGTTTTTACTGTCTGGTGGAGGTAGACTTTCTAAAAACACAAATAAAAACAGATTTTGATGGATGCTTCATGGAAAAAGTTGGAGTACTTTTGAGAGAGAGAGAGACTGCCTTGGTGTCATGTAGATTGGGGGGCATTAAAAGACCTCTTGGATGGAAAAGATGGTCATGACCAAGAAGAAATGCATTGAAGCACAAGGGAAGAGAGCATGCAAAGGTCTAGAGCAGGGGCGCACTTGATGCTTCGGGGATTGGAGAGGTGGCCTGTGTGGCCTAAGACCAGGTCATGCAGGACTTTGGTTTTATGGTTTTGGTTTATATCCTTATAGTAATGGGAAGCTGTGGAAAAGTTTTTAGGTGGGAAGTGAAATGATGTATTTGCAATGGGAAAAAAAGTCTACCTGTACTATATTGTGTGATGGTGAATGGATTGGAGGGGCAAAAGTGGGAGAAAACACAAATTTAGGCAAAAAGATAGTATCTGTTGGACTTCCCATTGTGGCCTGGTGGGTTAAGAACCTGCCATAGTGTCCATGAAGATGTGGGTTTGATTCCTGAATTCGCTCAGTGGATTAAGGATCCAGCGTTGCTGCAAGCTGTGGCGTTGTTTGCAGATTCGGCTTGGATCCCACATTGCCGTTGCTGTGGCGTAGGTCAGCAGCTGCAGCTCTGATTTGACCCCTATCCTAGGAACTTCCATATGCCATAGGTGCGGCTGTGAAAAGCAAAAAAAAAAAAAAATTTGAAAAGGTTGTATCTGTAAAGTAGTTAGACTGAAATACTTACAACTTCGCTATTAAAAAAAAAAAAAGAATTGAGAGTATCCTCTAGTTAGTAAAATTTGCTTTGAGCTTACCAGGTTTCTCAGCATCTGCCAAGAGTTTTCTTATTAAAAGTAATTTCAGTACAGGAGAGTCAGAGGAAGATGTCAGTGGTTTCAGAGTATTTGACATAAAATGAAACTATCAAAAAGATTATGTTAACTTAGTGAAAAATTTCAAATAATAACCTTTTTTCAAACTTTTTTCCCCAGAAAAAATATCAGTGAGACAATACTAGAGGCAGACTATTTAAGAAAATGGATTAAAGTACGTGAATATACACCAAGAGTAATTAATCTACTTAGATTATTTTAGGTGTTCATATAATATAAAGAAACAATATTTTTCTCTAATATAGTGAATGTGTATTTTTCTATTTTAGTATAAAAATATAATACAAATGGTTTATCGATTAATAAGTATTTCAAAAATTTCTCTTTTCACTTTCAAAAATATCTTAGTTTGTATGATAATTTGTATGATTAGAGATAGAGGATATTTTATTGTGCTAATTTAGGCTTCCTCCCAAAGAGATTTCTTAAAACAGAAGGGCAGTTGTAATACCAAGTATTGTTTTATCAGATCACCCACAACTCCAGGGCCATGAATTAACTTGTCATGAGCCGTCATTTAAAAAAAAAGGGAAAGAAAAGAAGAAATAGAAGTTATTCCCTAACTAGACAGTCCACTCCTGAGAGTTCTATCTTGGTTATAACTCCAGTATTTTTCTCATGCTGTCATTTTATTTGGCTTTTCAGGGTGAGAAGAATTTAGGATATTTTACCATCTGGAGTTTCACTGCTTCGCTGGTGATTTAAGCTCAAACCTGCCAGTTTATGGGAGATGATAGAAAATACCCTGTAACATCTAAGTAAGTAGATGCAGCTGTGCGTTTTGTTTTATTGCTTTTTTAAAAAAGGAAAATTTTAGGAGGTCCTGTCGTGGCTCAGTGGTTAACGAATCCGACTAGGAACCATGAGGTTGCAGGTTCGATCCCTGGCCTTGCTCAGTGGGTTAAGGATCCGGCGTTGCCGTGAGCTGTGGTGTGGGTTGCAGACGTGCCTCGGATCCCGTGTTGCTGTGGCTGTGGCGCAGGCTGGTGGCTACAGCTCCTGTTAGACCCCTAGCCTGGGAACCTCCATATGTCGCGGGTGCGGCTCTACATAAAGGCAAAAAGACAAAAAAATAAAATAAATAAAAAAGGAAAATTTTAAAACTTTGAAGTTTTAAAATACCAGGCACTTTAACTGGGGTTCTTTAAATTTTGTTGTTGAATAATGATGGTACTTATTATAATTCCAGTAAGTGTTTCTTTAAAGTACTGAGATTCTGGAAGAAATAAACCCCCTGGTGATAAAAAAGGTAATGAAAGCATTTTCTTTGAAAAAATTTTTATTGTAGTTTACTTATAAACTACAATAAACTACTCTGTCAATTTCTGCTGTATAGCAGCGTGACCCAGTTATACATATATATACATTTTTTCTCATATTATCTTCCATCATGTTCCATCACAAGTGATTGGATAGAGTTCCCTGTGCTATACAGTAGGACCTCATTGCTTATCCACTCCAAATGCAATAGTGTGCATCTACTGACCCCAAATTCCCAGTCCATCCCACCCTCTTCCTCTCCCCCTTGGCAACCACAGGTCTGTTCTCCAAGTCCATGAGTTTGTTTCTTCTCTATAGAAAGGTTCATTTGTGCCATATATTAGATTCCAGTTATTAAGTGGTATCATATTTTTTCTGTAGAAAGGTTCATTTGTGCTGTATATTAGATTCCAGATATAAGTGATATCATAATGGTATCTTTCTGGTTTACTTCACTTAGTATGCAAATCTCTAGTTCCATCCATGTTGCTGCAAATGGCATTATTTTGTTCTTTTTTATGGCTGAGTAGTATTCCATTGTCTATATATACCACATCTTCTTAATCCATTAATCTGTCAGTGAACGTTTATGTTGTTTCCATGTCTTGGCTGTTATGAATAGTGCTGCAGTGAACATAGGGGTGCATGTGTCTATTTCAAGGAAAGTTTTGTCTGGATATATGCCCAGGAGTGGAATTGCTGGATCATATGGTAGTTGTATATATAGTTTTCTGAGTTACCTCCATGCTGTTTTCCATAGTTGTACCAATTTACATTCCCACCAACAGTGTAGGAGGGTTCTCTTTTCTGCACACCCTCCCCAGCATTTATTTGTGGACTTATTAATGATGGCCATGCATGCTGACTGGTGTGAGGTGGTAGCTCATGGTAGTTTTTATTTGCAATTCTCTAATAATTACTGATGTTGAGCATCTTATGAAATCATTTCCATGCACAATACTTGAGCTTTCAAGAAACATATCGAGGACCTAAATTTATTTATGAAAGATTTAAGGGAGCTCTCCTTAGTTCTTTATTTCACTTTTATATTATGAGTGCCAAAATATTGGTAAGACAACTGTTACGAATTTTTTAAATGAAACTATGTATAAAAATTTTATTTTAACACAATGTATTTTGGTTAACTTGAAATAAATACTGGTTTGTTTCAAGCAAACAGTATTTTTAAAGTTCTTTCTATTTGAAAATAATGATTTTTCCCCCTGCTGATATAGATAAGATCACAAAATCTCTCTGGATTTAATTTTGTTTCTTAATTAAAGAGACTAAGAAATACATTCATGTTTTCTAATTAAGATTTCTAAATAAAACTTCTGAGTTGAGCCAGTTTTTTTGACATGAATTGTTTTTCACGGTGAAAGCTCCTAGTTTTCTTGTTATATCCATGGAATCTGTTTTGACAAAACTAGGAAACTATGAGGTTGTACCAGGGTCTTGTTTTGGAATGCCAAGGTAAAAAAAAAAGTGAATGAATATACAAGAAGCTCCCCATTACAACGGAGTTACTTTAATTTAGTCTTTATCTGTGCTGTCCAGTATGGAAGTCTGTGACCACATGTGGCTATTAACATTTGAAGTATGGCTGGTCCCAAATGAGATGTGCTGTGCGTTAAATACACACATTTCAGTGGCTTCGTGTGAAAAAAAGACTGCAAATATTTTATTAATAATTTTTGTATGAATCATGTTGAAATGATATTTTGAATATACTGGATGAAACAAAATATTAAAATTAATTTCGCTTGTTTTCTTTCACTTTTTAAATATGGCTTCTAGACCGTTATAAATTACCTGTGGCTTACATATTTCCAGTGGGTAGAACTACAAATGTGTATCATTGTATATGATCAACATGCTTAGTCATCCATCCATTACTCAACACCCTGTAGACCTTGGACCTTCTGGGCTATGTAAGGATCAATAAGCATAAATCTGTATTGCTTTAAGAATATGATTCTTTGATTCATCAGATATTTTCTGAGTACCTATGACGTGCCAGTCTTCTAGGCACTGGTGTTACAGTAGTGAACAAAATAAGCAAAACTTCCTGCCTTCATGGAGTTAACATTCTATTAGTAAAACACAGACTGAAAACATAGGTAAGTAAAATATATAATCTATCTGAAGGCAATAAGCGCTTTGGAGAAAATACAAGGGAGGTTGTTCATTTGTAAACAGGGTGTTCAGGGAAGAACTCACTGAATAGGTGCTACTTGAGCAAAGACTTGAAGAAAGTGAGAGAAAGAGCCCTATAGATATTTAGGGAGGAGTGTTCTAGGCAGAGGGAGTCGCAGATGCAAAGATCTTGAGGCAGGAGTGTGCCTGGCTTGTTTGAACACTAGGAGACTAGGTGATTGATTGGAGTGGAGTGAGTGCTGAGGAGAGAAGGAAATGGAAGGTAACGAGTAGTTAGTTACATCAGGTGAGCAGTGGTTAATGTTTATCCAGAGATCGAGGTAACCTCTTGAGAATTGGGCCAGAAAATAGAAATAATGAATTTCAAAAACTAGGCAAAGACATCAGAGGCAATAGTTCATAGGGGAACACGGATTCTACAGTTTAAGTTCGAGCAACTTAATAGAAGAACCCTTAAATTAAACCTTAGAAAATTGAGATCTGTCAACTGATGACTGATTGAGTAAAGTGCATGCATGTAATGGAATACTATTTGGCAATAAAAATGAAAGAAGTACTGATACATCTGTTCATGGGTGAATCTTTTCTTCTTCTGTTTCCACTTTTTGGCCACCCTGTGGCATATGGAGTTCCCAGCCAGGGATCAGATCCAAACCACAGTTGTGACCTATGCCAAAGCTGCAGCAATGCTGGATCCTTTAACCTCTGGGCCAGGGATAGAACCTGCATCCTTGGCGCTACAGAGATGCTACTGATCCCACTGTGTCGCAGAGGGAACTCCAACATGAGTGAATCTTGAAAACATGCTATGTGAAAGAAGATAATCGCAAAAAGGTCACATATTGTATGAGTTCATTTATATGAGATGCCAAGAATACATAAATCCATTCATAGTAGCATCCAAAGACCAAAATACTTTGGAATAAATTTAACAAGGCAAGTATAAGTCAAATACACTGAAAACTACAAAATTTTGAGAGAAATAAGAATATATATAAATGGGGATATACACCATGTTTACGGGTTGGAATATTCAATATTGTTAATGGGGCAGTTTTCTTCAAATTGATTTGTAGTTTCAACAAAGTGATTGCCAGAGTTTTAGATGGGATTTTGGTAGAAAAATACTTGTAGTCATTGGCAAACAGATTCTAAAGTTTGTATGGGAAAATCTAGAATGGTCAAAGCAACTGTAAAAAAGAAGAAAGTTGGAGGACTTACATGACCTGATTTCAAAATTTTCCATAAAGCTACAGAAATAAAAGCAGTGTGGTATTTGCATATGAAAAAACATATACATCAGTGTAGCAAAATGTCTAGAAATAGATACATATGTGGTCAGTTGCTTTTCAACAAAGGTACTAAGGTAATCTGATAGGGACAGCATAGTCTTTTCAACAATAGTGCTGCAACAGTTGGGTTTCCATGTGAAGTAAAATATATCTTGACTTTTACGTTACAACATACACAAAAATGAACTTAAAATGGATCATAGACCAACATGTAAAAAAGAAAACATAGCAGGAAGTCTTGTGTCTTAGATTAGACAGATTTTTAGTCAATAAAGTATAAAAGGCATCATAAAAAGAAAAAATGATAAATTGGACTTCATCAGAATTTGTTTTGCTTTCCAAAAGATACCACTCCTAAGAAAATGAAAAGTCAAACCACATATTGGGAGAAGATATTTATAAATGTCTGCTAAGGGATTTATATGTAGAAAAAAAGATAAGTAAAAAATTCAAACAATTTAAATGTGTTCAGGAGATTTGCATAGACATTTCGCCAAAGAAGATATATGAATGGCAGATAAATACCTGCAAAAATTTCAGCATCGTTAGTCACTAGGGAGATGCAAATTAAAGCCATAATAAGATATTGCTGCATAGCACTATAATGGTTAAAATGAAAAAGACTGGTAATACAATGTGTTGGCAAGAATGTAGAAAAACCAGAGTCCTCACACATTATGGGTGGGAATATAAAATGGTATGCTCGTTTTGGAAGATGGTGGCAGTTTCTTAAAAGGTTCAACATATACTTGAAATATGATCCATCAGTTCCATTCCTAGGTTTGCTATCAGGAGAAATAATAGCATACGTCCAGACAAAGATTTGCATAAAATGTCCATAGCCACTTTATCTGTGATTGCCCAAAATTGGAAATACTGTAAGTGTCCATCTGCGGATGAATAGAGAAACCCATATAAAGGAATGCTACTCAGCAGTGAAAAGGATTGGACTATTCATATATGTAGTGGGCGTGGATGAATCTCAAAATAATTATGCTTTTTAGAAAAGGCAGACTCATAGATCAGATCAGTGATTGCCTTGGGCCAGAGGTGGGATCGGAGATTGGCTGTAAATAGGTACAAGGAAACTGTTGGGATGGTGGAAATATTCTTGTAGATAGTGTTGTAGCTGCCCATCTATAAAATTTACTAAAACTCACCTAACCGTACAATTAAAACGCATGACTTTCATGGCCTGTAAAATTATACTTCAGTAAAGCCATTAAAAATGGATGGCCACTCGGTATTTTAAATTTTCTTTAAGAGGCCCATGAGACAATGAGAGAAATGAGACGATATTGTTGACTTCATTGTAGTGTATTGCTTTGGAATACTTTAGTGACACCTGTTGGATGAATTTCTGTCAAATGTTCTTTGGATTCTAATTGTGAAACAGATCATTATTGTCTTTCCCAGAATTTTAGTGACCCGTAACAGCTATGTTTCCCTTGCCAGTGAACACTGGTTTAGAATGGTTGGTTGTATGCTTACTAACGATTAATGCCCCCTGGCCGGAAGAAATGGTAGTTTCTTAGATTGATATTCTGTTCATGTGCAGTAGTTCCAATGTGTAGGTTATCCTCCACCTCTCAGTTCTTCAGGAAGGAAATTGATGACAGCTTAAGACCTTTGCCTTTTTTAGGTCCAGGAAGGCCCCTCCCCCCAGGCCTTGGGAGCCCACCCACCTGTCCCCAACCCCATATAGGTGGAGGCAGCAGGTGATTTGGATGTAAGATCCTCAGGGAATGAGGCAGAGAACTGCAACTGAGAGAAACCCCTCAACCCCCGCCCCACCCCAGGAGCCCTTTCCAGTGGGGTCTGGCCACGTTTCTGCTCCAGGCAGGGAATCTGGATTTCTGGGGGTAGTGACTTCTTGCCTTAGCTCCTGCAAGTCCTCACATGTAAAATAGGAGATTGAATTTTACTTCCTCAGATAGATGTGGGTGTCTTTCAGGTAGAAAATGACCTAACTTTAGTGCAAAAAATCAGCAAGCTCTAGCACATCTTGCCCACGATTCTGCTGAAGTCTCTGCAAATAGAAAAAATTTATTCTGGAAACAGAAATTCATTCAGCCATTTTCCCAAATCAAGTACCAGCTGTTTAACCAATTTTTTCTCTTTCTTCTTTTTTTCTTCTCCAAAGCAGATGCTTTATTCAACAAAGATTTATGGGACACTCATATTTGCCATAAGTGAAATCTTATCTTCACTCTTTGCACACTGAAGATAAGACATACCTGCAAGGATAAAAGCAGCATGGGGTTGGGGGCTTGGGGGCTGATGTCTAACCTGTCTCCCTAGGGAAGAAGTTCATTCAGAGAGGGGCTGGAGAAGCTTTGAAGCAGGGAACGTGGAAAGCTGAGATTTGAAGGGTGAACAGGACTTGGCTGTTAGCCAGGTTCTGGGGAAGTTGGTGAGGACCTTAAAGCTGTGGCATTGGGTTTAAAAAAGAGAGAATAGGGTCAAGAGATGCCACAAGTGGGAGTGAATGAGTCTGTGACTGGCAGAATTTGAAGAATAGGGGAGAAAAAGGTGTCAAGGATTAGTTCAGCTTTTGCCTTTGTCTTAGTAGGTGAAGGTATCATTCACTGAGGTGGGAATAGGAGACACATGGAGTTCAATTGTTTTACCTGTTGGTTTGGGAAACCAAGAATTTAGTCCAGAGGTTTCATCAGAGGAGTGTAGTTACTTGTGTACACTTGATTGAACTTTAAAAATGAGCCTCTTTGACCCATCATCCACTGGGAGAACATATATGAAGCCTTAGGAACAAAAGTGGAAACTGACATAGTCTTGGTGGTCTGTTTGTACAGTATCTCAGGCTATAGAGGATCGCATGTTTACAGATAAAAGAAAAAAAATCACCCTGAAAACTTCAAGGCCATTACAAAGTGGAACAGTTCTTGGACATGAAAACCTATCAAATTTAAGAATTTAGTAATGCCTTTTTTATTACTGTTTCCAAGTTGACCTCTTGTCTCCACATTTTTATCATTTATAAAGTACATTCTTTATACTCCTTTGGTACAAAGATTTAAAAAGTAACTTTTAGAAAAGACTTCTCAGTCCTTTCTGTGTGTTAGCTCATTTAACTTTTTAAATAAAAGGAGGTACTTTTAATCATGTTAATTCATGATAAAGATGAATAATAAAGATATTTGGAAATCAATGATCCAAACCGTGTCAGCGACCTACACCAGAGCTCACAACAGTACCGGATCCTTAACCCACTGAGGGAGGCCAGGGATCGAACCCACGTCCTCATGGATGCTGGTTGGGTTTGTTACCGCTGAACCATGATGGGAACTACCTTCCTGTCTTTTTTAATGATTGTGAATTTTTATATTAAACCGAAAATACTATGCAAACAGTTGCTTTTTATATTAAACCGAAAATACTATGCAAACAGTTGCTTTGAAACTGCATCAAAACAGAAGTTAAAATTAGATTTTACCTGTTGCTTCCAACTTATCTTTCAATAACATGTGGTCAGATACTACTTTAAATGTGTATTGGTTGAGGTACCTTGAAGGAAGTAAGTTGCTTAGCCTTACGTAGGCTGTTTCCTTGTCTGTAAAATGCAGACAATGAAGTACAGGATCCAGTGCTCTAAAACTCAGAGAAATAACTTCTTGGCACTAGTGCTAGAGTAAACAGGCAGTTTCCTTTTGTGTCACAAGAGGGCGTGCCTGTGTTGTCTCTAACTGGAACTGAGGTCTAAATTCCTTTCCAAAATGCGGTTGAAAAGTTAGGGACAAGTGGATTGCTGGAAAAACGTGAGAGAGAAAGTTTTTTTTTTTGACAACATCAAGAGAAAGAGATACTGGAAACATAGTGATCTAAGGGAAGATAGAATAAGATTCCTCTAAGATATGAAAGCTTTTGCTGACATTAACCTGATCATTACAGATTTCTGTTCTCAATCACAGCCTTTTTTTTTTTGCCTGTATTTGAGAATATTGATTTGTTTCCCTCCTTCTTTGAAACTGTGTCTCTAAATCTTTTGTTATCAAACAAATATAGAGCCCAAAGATTAGTACTTGGTAGTGGCTCTGAGTAATTAATGTTAAAGATATATTGGATTGTTAGTTCTCAGTGCCTTGGATATGTACAAAATCTGTTTGCCCCAAATTAGTGAATTAGGAAAATTTGAATTATTTTCATCCTCCCTCCCTCCGTGCACTCCCCCCCTTTTTAAATTTCTGAGTCCTTTAGTGTTTTTCTGTCATACCTAGCTCAGAAAGTTGTGTAGAGACAAGGAAGAATGTTGTTCTGTGAACCAACCCTGGAACTGATTTTAATAAGTAATGAAAATATAAAATTTGATAAGATCAGATCTAAGCAAATAGAGCGATGTTGGAAGTTGTGGAATTATTTTGATAAATTTGGGAAATAGTTTCATCTCAGCTGTGTGAATATTTCATGTGGATTTTTTTTTTCAAAGTGTAGTGGCTTTTTTTAGGTTTTTATTTTTTGTTACAGTTGATTTACATTGTTCTGTCAATTTCTTTTTCTCACATTATCCTCAGTCATGTTCCACCACAAGTGACAAGATATTGTTCCCTGTGCTAGACAGTAGGGTCTCGTTGCTTATCCACTCCAAATGCAGTAGTTTGCATCTACTAACCCCAAACTCCCAGTCCATCCCACTCCCTCCCACTTCCCATCGGCAACCACAAATCTATTCCCCAAGTCCATGAATTTGTTTCTTTTCTGTAGAAAGGTTCATTTATGCCTTATATTAGATTCCAGATATAAGTGATACGATATGGTATTTGTCTTTGTCTTTCTGCTTACTTTACTTAGTATGAGAGTCTGTAGTTCTATCCATGTTGCTGCAAATGGCATTATTTTCTTCTTTTTTATGGCTAAGTATTCCATTGTGTATATGTACCACATCTTCTTAATCCATTCATCTGTCGATGGACATTTATGTTGTTTCCATGTCTTGGCTATTGTGAATAGTGCTGCAATGAACATGCGGGTGCATATATTGTTTTGAATGAAAGTTTTGTCCGGATATATGCCCAGGAGTGGAATTGCTGGATTATATGGTAGTTGTGTGTGTAGTTTTCTGAGGAACCTCCATACTGTTTTCCATAGTGGTCATACCAATTTCCATTCCCACCAACAGAAAAGTTCCCTTTTCTCCACCCCCTCTCCAGCATTTCTTATTTGTGGACTTATTAATGATGGCCATTCTGACTGTGTGAGGCGGTACCTCATAGTAGTTTTAATTTGCATTTCTCTAATAATTAGCAGTATTGAACATTTTTTCATGTGCCTGTTGGCATCTGTATATCTTCTTTGGTGAAATGTCTGTTCAGGTCTTTTGTCCATTTTTAAATTGGGTTGTTGTTTTTTTGTTATTGAGTTATATAAATTGTTTGTATATTGTAGAGATTAACCCCTTGTCCGTTGCATCGTTGAAACTTTTTTCTCCCATTCTGTAAGTTGTCTTTTTGGGGTTGTTTTGTTTGTTTGTTTTGCTTTTCTTATGGTTTCCTTTGCTGTGCAAAAGCTTGTCAGTTTGATTAGTTCCCACTGGTTTACTTTTGCTTTTATTTCTGTTGCCTTGGGAGACTGACCTAAGAAAACATTTGTATGGTTGATGTCAGAGAATGTTTTGCCTTTTTTCTCTTCCAGGAGTTTGATGGTGTATTGTCTTATGTTTAAGTCTTTAAGCCATTTCAAATTTATTTTTTGTGCATGATGTGAGGGTGTGTTCTAATTTCATTGATTAACATGTAGCTGTCCAGTTTTCCTGGCACCACTTATTGAAAAGACTGTCTTTTCTCTTTTCCCCATTTTATATTCTTGCCTCTTTTGTCAAAGATTAATTGACCATAGGTGTTTAGGTTTATTTCTGGGTTCTCTATTCTGCTCCATTGTGGCTCAGGAACTTCCACATGCCACAGATGAGGCAAAAAAATAAATAGCCATTCCAACATGTGTGATGTGAAATCTCACTGTGAATTTGAATTTTCCTGGTGTTAAGTGATATTAAGCATCTTTTCATATACCTGTTGGCCGTGTGTATGTCTTCACTGGGAAAAAGCTTATTCAAGTCCTTCACCCATTTTTAATCATTTTACTTATTTATTTGTATATCTGTCTATCTATTCATTTATGCTTTTGGGTTATGGGGGTCCTTATATATTATGGATATTAATCGCTTATCAGATAAGTGGTTTGTAAATATTTTCTCTAATTCTGTAGGTTTCCTTTTCATGTTAGACCATTTTCTTTGCTGCACAAAAGCTCTTTTAGCATAATGTACAGATACTTGTCTATTTTTGCTTTTGTTGCAAGATCAATATCATGAAGCTTTTCCCTTATGTTTTCTCCTAGGAGTTTATACTTTGAGGTCTTAATGTTTAAGTCTTTAATCCATTTTGAGTCGATTGTTGTGTATGGCGTAAGATAAGATCCTATTTCATTCTTTATGTGAATATGCAGTTTTCCCAGCATCCTTTAGTGAATAGATTGTCCTTTCCTTTTTGTGTACTCTTGGCGCCTTTATTGAAGATCAGTTGACCATATATGCATGGATTTATTTCTAGGCTCTCTCTTCTGTTCCGTTGGTCTCCATGTCTGTCTTTATGCCAATATCGGTATGAGAAGAAGTAGCTTTATCTTTTTTTTTTTTTAGGGCCGTACCCATGGCATATGGAGGTTCCCAGACTAGGGGCTGAGTTGGAGCTGCAGCGGCTGGCCTACACCACAGCCACAGCAAAGCTAGATTAAACTGTGTCTGTCACCTATACCACAGCTCATGGCAACACTGGATCCTTAACCCATTGAGTGAGGCCAGGGATTGAACCTGCATCCTCACGGATACCAGTCAGATTTGCTTCCACTGAGCCACAACAAGAACTCCCAAGAGTTAGCTTTAATACTTCTTTAACTACCCCATAGAGTTCACCAGTGACCACTGGGTCCCGTGCTTTTCTTTGTTGGGAAGTTTTTGACAACTGATTCAACCTCTTGACCGCTTTGTTCAAATTTTTCTATTTCTTCATGAATTGGTCTTCGTGGGTTGTATGTTTCTAGTAATTTCTCTGTTTCTTCTAGATTACCCAATTTGTTGGTATATAATTATTCATAGTAGCCTCATAATTCTTTTTATTTCATCAGTTGTTATTTTTCCTCTTTCATTTTGGAGTTTATTTGAGCCTTTTTTTCTTAGTCTAGCTAAGTGTCAGTTTTGCTGATTTTTTAAAAAAACAACTCTTAGTTTTATTAATTTTTTCCTATTGTTTTTCTACTCTCCATTTCGTTTATTTCCATTCTACCCTTTATTATTTCCTTCCTTCTGCCAAATTTAGGCTTAGTTTGTCTTTTCTCCTGTAGTTCCCTGAGGTGTAAAGTTAGCGTGAATCTTTTTTTTGGCTGGATCCTTAACTTCCTGCACCACAAGGGAACTCCTCATTCTACTTCTTTAATGTAGGTGTGTGCCACCATAAACTTCCCTTGGAGTATTGATTTTTGTTGCATCCCATAAGTTTTGGTGTGCTGTGTTTTTGTTTTTGGCTCAAGATATTTTCTAATTTCCCTTTTGATTTCTTCTATGACCTGTTGATTGGTCAAGACTGTATTATTTAATTTCCACATGCTTGTGTTTTTTTCCAGTGTTCCTTCTGCTGTTGATTTCTAGATTTGTTTCATTGTGATCAGAAAAGATACTTGCTGTGATCTCAGTCTTCTGAAATTTGTGTGGTACATCTTTTCAAGTAAGATGTATCTATTGAAAGTAGAATTCCAAGGAAAGCAGACTCTGAGAAGGAGGTTAACGTGCAGGAATTTCATTGAGGAGATTTCAGGATTAACACCTGTGAGGGGTTCCTGCTGTGGTGCAGCAGGTTAAGGATCCTGCATTGTGGCAGCTCCAGCTCCAGCTTAGCTTTGATCCTGGTCTGGGAATTTCCGTGTGCTGAGGGTGTGCTCAGAAAGAAAAGAGAAGGTTAAACACCTGTGAAAGAGAAGGAAGCAGAGTTGGGCACAGAGAGAGAAATTGCTCTGCAGTGCAGTCACAAGAAAGGCCTCAGCCAGTCCCAAAGAGGGGGCAACTGAAGGTAGGATAGCCCTTCACAGTTGTCCTGAGCTGAGGTAAGGGGCCAAGCTTTTGCAGCCTCACACTGACCAGTGATTGGATGTAAGCTCCCCGCAGAGATGAGACCTGACTTTGACGAGCCTGCGGTGCTCCCAGTCGCTGAGGGGTATAAGCCCTTCATCACTAAGGAGAACCCTAAGTGCACATCTCAGCATCACTCTGGACATAACTGTGTGCATCGTCCCAGCCTGCCTTTTTCACCCAATGGTATGTTTTCGAGACTTACTCATACTAACATCTATGGCTGTAGTCACTCGTTTAATCTGTTTTTACAGTATTCTGTTTTATAAATACATCACATGTTTAAAATACATTTTCCTTTCGACAGACATTTAAGTTTTGTAATTGTTCAGTATTGAAAAATGTGGCTCTAAGGATTTTTAATACTTCCTTAGGATGTGTACTTAGTTCTTCTAGGGTATTGAACCAGAAAATTCCTGGGTCTTAGGATATGCACAACTTCAAATTGAATGACTGTAATGAAATTGCTCCCCAAAGTGGTTGTACTTTTCTCCATATCCTCACAAACCCTTGGCCTTGTCACACTTTAACTTTGCCAGTTTGATGGGTACAAAATGGTATCTCATTGTGGTTTTAATTAGAATTTTGTTGATTACTAGTGAGATGGAGAATGTATGTGTTTATTATTTACTTGAGTTTCTTTTGTGAAATGTGTATCCCAATCCTGTGCCCGTTTTTCCTACTGGTTTTCTTTTCTTATTCATTTAAGCAATCTTTGTGTATTTTTCTTACTATTCTTTGTTGTCTGTATGTGTACAACTATCTTCTCCCGGTTGGGTTCTTAATTGTTCCCTTTTTGGGTAATGTCTTCTGTTGAACAGATTTCCTTTTAATGCAATCAGATTTAGTCCCTGTGGCTTTATTTCTTTGTGTCTTATTTGAAGAATCCTTTTTTAGGCTGAGGTCATAGAAAAATACCCTCCTCTTTGCTACCTAAAATTTTGAAGTTTCACCTGCCATCCATCTGAAATGGAGTTGTGTGTATATTGTGAGGTGTGGATACCTCGTTTTCTTTCCCATGGACAGCCAGTTTTCCGAGCAGCATTTATTCACTAGTGTGTCTTTTCTCCACTGATGTGCTGTGCCATGTGCTGTGCCATTTTGTCATGTCTAGTTTGTACCTAGGTAGGTCTTTTGTGTGTGTGTGTGTGTCTAATATTTTTTTTTTCCTGCTTCAGTTCTATACTTTCTTTATTATGTCTTTCTTTCCTTTTTTTTGGTCATTTTGTCATTTTAGGGCTGCACCTGCGGCATGTGGAGGTTCCCAGTCTAGAGGTCTAATTGGAGCTACAGCTGCCGGCCTATGCCACAGCAACGCAGGATCCGAGCCACGTCTGCAACCTACACCACAGCTCACGGCAATACTGGATCCTTAACCCACTGAGCGAGGCCAGGGATCGAACCCACAACCTCATGGTTCCTAGTCAAATTCATTTCCGCTGCATCACAACGGGAACTCCATGTCTTTATTTCTTTATTGCATCTTCTTGTCTGGTAGGATTAATCCTCCCTTCTCCTTTTTCTTTAAAATTGTCCCTACGTTTTGCTTTTTGCTCTAACGTATACATCCCATGGATTGAGTTTATGCATTGACTTTATAGATTAATTTGAGGAGGATTTACATCTTTGCAGAATGGGTGTTTCCTGTCAATGTCTTCTTTAATATCTGCATTTTAACTGCATAAATAATTTTTGTATACCTTAACTTTTTTTTTGACTTAAATGCTAATAACATTTTGCCTGTTAATAAATACATTTCTTCATCAACAATTTAAGGACTACATAACTATCCATTACTTGGCTTGACAGTAATTTATTTAACCATGCCCCTGTTGACCTTTAGATTAACACAGTTCATAGTGATTATTCTTTTTTTTTTTTTTTTTTTTGGTCTTTTTGGGGTCACACCCTCAGCATATGAAAGTTCCCAGGCTAGGGGTTGAATCGGAGCTGTAGCTGCCAGCCTACACCACAACTCACAGGAACAGTGGGTCCTTAACTTGCTGAGTGAGGTCAGGGATCGAACCTGCATCCCCATGGATACTAGTCAGGTTCATTATTGCTGAGCCATGACAGGAACTCCCATAGTGATTATTTGTGATTGAACTCACATCTTTCCCATCACAAAATTATATGTAAATATTCACCTATGTTTTATTCTAATAACACTAAGCTATGTTACATAATTAAACACTTATGAGGAGTGGATTCAGATATGAGAAAAAAAAATCTTAACTCCCTCCCCATGTGGTTGGCCAGCGTTCACAGACTTTTTCATTTTGGTCTGACTTTGTCTTTTTTGTTTCCCTGGTATTAGCAGTGACCATACCTAGCAGGCCCTCAATAAATGTTTGAATACATGGATGAATTTTTAGTATTTGTTTTCTTTTCAGACACGGTATTCTTTTCCAAGGGCCCATCTGTCGAGTCTAGATCCACACCACACTGTTTGTTTGTTTGTTTATTTATTTATTGTCTTTCCTTTTTTTTGCCTTAACTAGGGCTGCACACGCAGCATGTAGAGGTTCCCAGGCTAGGGGTCTAACAGGAGCTGTGGCTACCCGCCTGCACCACAGCCACAGCAACACGGGATCCGAGCCGCGTCTGCAACCTACACCACAGCTCACGGCAACGCCGGATCCTTAACCCACTGAGCCAGGCCAGGGATTGAACCCGCAACCTCATGGTTCCTAGTCGGATTCATTAACCACTGCGCCACAACGTGAACTCCCACACCACACTGTTTCAATTCGAGCCGGTAGAACAAGGCCTCCTTCAGCATCATCATTACTATTACTATTTTTCAGATTTTCCTGTGCTATTTCTGCCTCATTTTTCTTTCAGGTAAACTTTAAATAATGGGTAACTCTCGCTCTAGAGCTATTATGATTTTGATGGACAGTGTGTTAGTTTTCTGAAAAAAAAATAAAGACATTTATATTTTAATTTTCTGGCCTTATGAGAACTGCATATTCATCTCGCTTATGAATTCTGGAACTTTTTGGTTAGAGAAGATAAACGCCCAGATTTCTTTTTCAATTAAAATTCAAAGCAATTAAAGAAATCCGTTGCAGCAAACAGAATCATGCCACATGTTTATTCTGCAGACAAATGTTTTTTCTATATTGAGCAGCACTTCAGAGGCTTTGCCTCCTCCCTGCAGAGCAAGGCTCACATGGTACCACATGGGCCCTGACTGGACAGATTCTTGAAAATAGATATTTATGTACTCTTTGGTCAAAGACATCTTTTAATGGCCTTTCTCTCACAAATCCTTAAAGGAATTCTGTGCCTCTCCCCCTGCTCTGATTTACCTTTCTCATGGTGAGGAAATAGGATGCAGAAGCCTGTAGGGCATGGGAGGGAAGTCTGCATCACTCTTTTTCACACCTGCTGAGTTCTGGCAGTGGTATTTGCTAAGTGGAGGATGAAGGCTGGTTTGTCGTGCGTTTTCACAGAGCACTGATGGCTCCAGGCCAACCCATTTAGCCTTTGTCTTTTTTCTTGCATAAAACTGCCTATTTTTCACTTCAAATGGGGGTGTTAAGCACTGAGAGATGTCTGTTCCTGTTTCACATGCTCACCATCTGTGGTCCCTGGCGTCTCAGGTTCCCAGATTGGCCCAAGTGCCTGTCGGTCAGCATGCAGAATGGTCAGGGCCCTAGCCTGTGTTTGTCCCTGTCGGTGTAGCCAGTGCTGCAGCACCCACCTGAAGTACCATACATCGGTGCCATGGAGGGAGTTCTTGAAAGCTTAAACAAAGCCTTTGTCTGAAATACTTTGAGAAAAGTTGTAAAGATAGCACAGGGTTCCCATATGTCCCTCGCCCAGTTACCCCAATTGCTAACTCTTACATTATCATGTTGTATTTGTCGCAGTTAAGGAACAAACGTCGGTACGTTACTAGTAACTAAAATCCACGCTTTATTCAGATTTCACTAGTTTTTCCCCCCAACGTGCTTTTGCTGTTCCAGGATCCATCCACCCAGGCTATCACATTACAGTTTGTCATCCTGTCTCTTGGATTTCTTCTGGTCTATGACAGTGTCTTAGATTTTCCTTGTTTCTAATGATGGCAGTTTTGAGGAATATTGGTCAGATGCTTTGTAGCACATCCCTCAGTTCAAATTCCTCTCATGTTTTTCCACTTACTAGCTTGAGGTTATGGGGTTTTGAGAGGAAGACCACAGATGTGAAGTGACATTCTTACCACATTGTGTGCAGGGGAAGTGCCATCATCATGACTTAACCCTGATGATGCTGACCTTGGTCACCTTGCCAGGGTCGTGTGTGCCAGGTTCCTCTGCTCTAAATTTATTTCCCTCCCTTCCCATGTTCTACTCTTTGGAAGCAAGTTAGTAAGCATAACGTAGTCTCAATTTAAGAGATTTATTTTTTCTTTCTTTCTTTTCTTTCCTTCCTTCCTTCTTTCTTTCTTTTCTTTTTTTTGGGGGACCACACCCTCAGCAAATGGGGGTTCCCAGGCTAGGGGCTGAATTGGAGCTGTAGCTGCTGGCCTACACCACAGCCACAGCAAACAACAGATTTGAGCTGCATCTGCGACCTATACCACAGCCCTTGGCAACACTGGATCCTTAACCTACTGAGCAAGGCCAGGGATTGAATATGCATCCTCATGGTTACTAGCCAGATTCATTTTCACTGAGCCACTCAGTGAGTGGCTCAGTTTAAGAGAATTCTTAATTGTCTTATCTGTCTGGACCCTGTTATATCTAAAGCATGCCTGTCATTTTCTTGTACTCTGGATGTATGGATTTGGGTGTATGAAGCCTTAAGAGTAGATAAAAATTGCCTGGGCCTAAGAAGGATCTGAAGTAGTTAGCTGTCTTTCTCCCCGTCCTCCTATGTTTGGTCTGTGGGTTTGATTTTAAAATCTTTGTGTGTGCCTCATCCTTGTACCACATGGGCTACTCTGTTCAAACCTTAAGAGTTCAGATTACAGATGGCTTGTGTTGTTTGTGAGGCAAAATTCTCAGTGAATTTGAGGGTTTTGTGTTTTTTTTGGTCTGATTTAGTCTTTTTCACTCAACATTTTCACTTCAAGTCTTTTTCTAAAGAATGAAAGGGGAATAATGTATTATTGTTTTGGCAGATAATAGGAATGTTCTTGAAATGATATATGTATATAAAGATTGGTTTCGTTCATTGACTCATCCTTATATGTGCTCTTAGGGAATTTGCTGTTTGAGAGCACCTTGTGATAGCTCTGTGGCACCCACCATGGCCGACTGTGCAAATCCACGTTTGTAGACAGTTTCATCCATAGGTGCACATGCTCCATCAGGGTGGACTGGTTAAAGTATATTTTCAGAACAGTAGAACTTCATGTTCCTTCTTCTTATGATTGTGCACGTCTTTAAGAAATTGTTTGGAGTGCGTTAGAGGAGTTTGTCTTTAAGTTTGTCTTAGAATCCAGTACTAGAGGGGAAAGTTCCAAAAATGCATTTTAAGAGGGCTTTTGCTCACTTCACGGTCACTTGGTACGACAACTCAAAAACAGAATAATGATTTTAATCAACCACAGGGGAAATCCTTTCCCTGGCCCCTCGATTCTGCTCTTAGTCAGTCAGAAGAGTCTTAGATTCACTGAGGGGCTTCCCGCGTGTTCTATAATAAGTCTCTTTTGAAACTTTCTTGAGTGCCTGGAGCGGTGGACAGTATTGCATACGTTTTCTGTCTCTGTTGTGTAAGTGCTGTTCACTGTACCGGTACTTTGTTTTCCTATTACTCATTCCTTTTTCTAAGTAGGAATGTGCAAAAATGAGAAAGGCTGAGCTTTATAAAATGAGGTATAAAAATTAATTTGTTCTCAGCTGGGTTAAAGGCCGATTCAGTGTCAGATCTTTAGATTCTGCTGCCTCTTTTTTCTGCAGCAAGTCAAGAAAACTCTCCAGAGCTTTGGAGACAGGAGGCCCCCTCATCTGTCTTTCACTGCAGCTCAGCTGCAGGTTCTCCTCTCTGCTCAGAGTTGGGCAGACTTTTACTGCCCAGATTGGGCTGGCTCTGTGTCCTGCAGTTACATCAAGTCAGATTCTGAGAACTGGAAGCGATTTTCCAAAAGATGAGCCCTGTTGAGTCATTTGGGGGGAAACTGTACTGGGATGGGGAGCCATGACATGTCATAGGTCATTGGTGTTCTATGAAAAAGTCCCGTCAGAGAATGTCCGTGTGGACTGCCTTTGCTGTGCTGCACTTTCCCGCACTGGGCAGTAGATGCTGTGGCTCTGCTGGGGACAGGGTTGTGCTTACGCTCCTTTTGGCTCCTTAGCCTGTCCCTCTAGGAACACATGAAAACCCAGCAGTAGGCAGGAGGCCGCCATCCACTCCACCACTCTGCACGCACACTTGCAGAATTTACACCTGAATGGAAGTTATCTCCATGGAGAGGAACTCTCATAACTGGTACCCAGAAGGCAGGGTGCCTGGGCATCCTCTGCTTTGTCCTCTACGCCAGGACGGGCCTGGGGGGCGGGGGTGCTTGTTCTTGGGGAAAGAACTCTAGAGATATGAAAGGTCAGAGGAAGTGGGCACAGAACAGAGGTCGTCTTTCCCATAAGGCATTTAAAAACTCCCTTCCCCATCCAGAAGTGAACCAACAGTAAAAATCAGTTTCTCCTGCATTTTTCTGGTGCTTCTTCAGCCCTCTACACCTCAAAAACTTAATGTATTTTCATAAAAGCCTAAATTTTTACGTTCCTGTACCAAGAAGATTCTGTCTGTGAGGGTGGTTTGAAATTGTTGTCCATCTTTTATTTTCCTCCTTTTAATTTTGCTTCTCCTCTAAAACCCCCTATGTTTTTCCTCTGGTTGCAAAACTTCAGGGAATTCTGCATGTGAACCACCTCCTGCTGGGCTCTCTGTACTTTCCAGTGGACCTGAGTCAGTCTTTCTCGTCCTCCCGGGTCTGCTCTGAGCCAGGTGAGCTGGAGAGGGCTGCGTGAGCTGCCTTGTGGAGTCCAGTACCCCTCGGTCCAGAACCAGACTGCCTCTCAGGGATGGTGTTGAAACTGCACAGGGAATACCTCATTTTTTTTTTTAAGTTTTACTGAAATGTATAGTTAATTTACAAGGTTGTGATAGTTTCTGCTGTAAGCAAAGTGACCCAGTCATATATATACATGTATCCATTCTCTCTCAGCTTCTTTTCCCAGATAGATTATCACAGAATACTGGGTAGAATTCTCTGAGCTATACGGCAGGTCCCCACTGGCCAATCATTCCATACTTCAAGTAAAAATTTTTTTGTTTTTGGAGTTCCCGTCGTGGCGCAGCGGAAACAAATCCGACTAGGAACCATGAGGTTGCAGGTTTGATCCCTGGCCTCGCTCAGTGGGTTAAGGATCCAGCTTTGCTATGAGCTGTGCTGTAGGTTGCAGACGCGGCTCGGGTTCCGTGTTGCTGTGGCTGTGGTGTAGGCCGGCAGCTGTAGCTCCAATTGGACCCCTAGCCTGGGAACCTCCGTATGCCGTGGGTGCGGCACTAAAAAGAAAAAAAAAAAATTTTTTTTTTCAGCTTCACCCCTCTCCTACCTGAGGCTAACATTCATTCAACAAACATTTATCACATGCTCATTTTGAGCCAGGCTCTGTGCTAAGTCGGGGGATGCCGAAGTAAAAAGGCCCACTGTGGTCTTCAGGAAGCTTCCAGTCCAGTGAGATAGAGTGCAGTGTGGTGACAGCTGTGACATAGGGACACCTGGAAGGGCCTGCAGTACAGATGTTCATGGCAAATTGTTCTGGAGAAACTGCCACGTGACCCAGGTTTGGGAGGCTGCATACAAGTAAACTGAGAGGAAGGGGCTGTGATGAAGGAGAGCCAGGGGATGGAGGCGCCCCTGAGGGACGTAGCTCCCTCTTCAAAGGTCTGTGAAGACTAGAGCCTGAGGAACATTCTGATAACTGCAGGGTGTTTAGGACCTGCTTGAGGTTAGGGTTTGTTAAACTCATAACTCTGACCATTGAGTTAGGAGCACATAGCAGCATTTTATTACAGTTTTGCAGTTTTGAGGCACCTAGTAGTTGTAGTCAGAGATTCAGTCTTGCTCAGAACATAGTGAAGGAAGAGAAAATGATTAAATCATCATTGAAAAGACTGGGTAAAAATCCTTAGTTTCTCACTGATAGTTGACAGTCAGCTGGGTTGGTTGTAATGAGTTCTCTAGAACAAGCGTTTATCTTCTTAAAGTTCATCAGAAAATTGCACAGAAAAAAGCATTTTATCTGGAATGCTGTTGATGTTTTTCCGCTAGAATATGGTGAGTTTTATAGTAGGCAGCTTGGTTCTGTTCCAGACCAGGTTTGAGGCAGTTTTGCTTTTATAGGTTCAAGGTCACAATGTAGTGCAATCGAGGTCACCCAAGCTGAAGACTTTGCGTTTTTATGATAAGGGCAGTAGGGAGCCACTGAGGGAATTTTAACCCCCAGCCATCAGTGTGGGGAGTGGGTTAGCTGCAGTGTGAGGCTGGAGCAGCAGGGGTGGAAGTTACTGGAATGCTTTAATATCCAAGTGGAAAACGGTGAAAACTTTGAGTTCAGTCTGTCTCTTCTTCTGTTCACCTCCTCCCCAAACCCCTCTACCTGGAGCAGCTCCGAGACTGAAGCATAGCTCAGGGTGGAGGTGGGAACTAGGGGTTGATTTTCCTCCAGAAGAAACGGTTTTAACTTCTAAAATTTTACATGATGACTGCTCTTAACAAGATAAAATAAAAGGTAGTGATGCTCAGATGATGATGAAAAGATTTTAGAGGGTAGAGCTCAGGGAGCAAAGCCGAGGCCCTTGCACTGGGCAGTGGGTTTACTCTGCCTTTGGCTCTGGGCCCCCGTCACCCCACCCTTCCTTCCCCATCTCTGTCCTCAGATCCCAGAAGCAGTTTCAGAACCAGGGTATCATCTGGACTTGGTCTTGGCCTTGAGGCTGTTTTCAGTATTTCTGTCCCAATTTGCTGTAATTACATAAGATTCTGTCCTTCCTCAGAAATCTGCAGCCTGAACCTATGACTTCAGCCTCCTTCAGTGCACCTGCTCTAGTTAAAATAAAACCTTCGGAGGTGCCCTTGCCCCAGGTTGCATACCTGTTGGTGTGTGACGATCTGAGCCATTTTCCTGTCACTGTTTAACGATGTCATGGTGTCATTCTGCACACAGGTGTACCTAGGCTGGGGAATTGTCAGGGAACCTAAGCTTGGGGTAGGTCTCAGTGTGACCCAGCTTTGCAGGGTCACACCTCTCTGACTGGATTCTCCTTTGGCAAGTGGCTGCACGGTCTTACTGTGCCAGTGTTTTCTCTGTTCTCTCTTATTAGAACATTTCATCACTGTCATGTCAACATATTGCCATAAAGATAACCCTCCATGGTTGCCTGATAGAGATTGGATGGACAAATTTGAGAATGTGCATTTTTCTTCTAAAAGTGATGTGAATAGGGACTTGCCCTTAACTTTCTTTCGTGTTAGAAACATATATTCAAAATAAATAATTATTTTCCTTTTTAAAAATTGTCCTCCAGGTTGCAAAAATATCTGCCTCTGAGAGCTCAGGAGGACCTGCTTCGTGGGAGCAAAGGTAGTGAGTCATACCTGCAGACTTGCGCCTCTTCATCCAGTCAGGAGGTCTCCTAGGCAACGGTTTATGCAGCAGTTAAAAGATGAGGAGTTAAGAGGTATGTACTTGGACACTTTAATTCTCAGATGCAATCCCTCTCAGATGGAGGCCTCAGTTTTTGTTTTTTTGTTTAAAATAATTAAAAAAGCTTAATACTTAATGATAGAAAAAGACACTATTAAGATATGTGTATGTTCTGTGCTTTGTCTTCTTAACACCCTTCCTCTGATGGAACTGTTTGTATATATTAATGCCTGCTTATTTGGGAAAGTAGAATCGAAGTTACTGTTCGAAGCAATTTCATTTAGCTGTGAAGTTATTTGAAAAAGCAGGTATCTTCTCACATGCCTGTATCCGAGTGTGTTATTATCAGTAGAATTTCCGACTGGTGGACAAGGGTAGGCTATTGCTCCTTTGTCTCTTCTTCCAGTGTTTACTCTTGAATTTATCTCTCTCCCGATGTCTTAGTTATTTCTGTCTACCTTAGCGGTACTGCTGAGCTGTATTGCTCTGTCGCTCCAGGGAAAAGATGGAAGGGCATCTGTGGTTAGGAATGAAGGACTCTTTGGGCAAGTGGACGCAAGCTTGGTTTGCTAAAAAAGTTTTCCTCTAATTCTTCACTCTCATCCTTTAACGTAGGTTTCTACTTGGATGTCCACAAGGATATGATAAACATATCCGCTATGAATCACTAATGCCCCCAGACTTTATTTAACATGGACCTGCACTAAATTCCATCTTAATTAATAAGGTAGCTTCTTTTCACACACTAGTGAAAGAAGAAAGTCCTACTAGTTACGTGGAAGACTTGTTTTCAATAGTGTTAAAGATAACCTGAAAAGAACCAGAATGATAAAGTATTAACAGTGCACATTTTAAAAAGGATTGTGCTGTGTTCCTAGATCAGGTGTTCTGTAGAAATGTTCAACCTATGATGAAATCTAGAAGTTGGCTGTTTTCTACTGGAGTCTGAGAGAAGCCGCCTACCCCACTCTGGGCTTTTTTGCCCCACAGCAAAAGTGAATGTTCAGTAATTCTTAGAGTCAAAATGTCTATGAGTTACTTAATTTTTAAAATGTCCATTTTGATACTTACTTTTCAGTGGTACTGCTGATGCAGTTCTGCTCTTAGTTTTAACTTCTTTCATTTAATTACATATCTGCAGTTTCAGGCTGTAGTTTTTGAACTGCTTTATGTTATTTTTAAACAAGATGGGTTATAAATAAAGTAATGCTTTGGTTTATTATTTTTATTTTTTTATTTTTTAAATTATTTTTAATATATACATTTTACTCCTTTTGTGAAATAAAAAATGACTTACTGCTTGATTCATGCAATCATTCACTGAATGTCTCCTGTTTGCCAGTCACTGTACTAAGGACTGGATGTGCAGAGATTAAGACCTAGCCTCTATTTTAAAGGTGCTAGCCAAGAAGTACAAAAGGAGGAACATGCACGTAAATATTGTTGTGAGAGTGACAAACACTTCTCTAGCACTTACTGTGAGCCAGGCACTGTTCTAAGTGCTTTCTAGGCATTAACTTTAACTCATGAATTGGTACAGAAGCCCTGTGATGTTCTTACCATTATTTTCTCTCGTTTACTTGAGTAAATTAGGGTCCAGAGAGGTTAAGCACACATCCAAGGTCCTAAAGCTTGTTTTGGTTGACAATCAAATGTTGAAAGTGCGATAATAGAACTGCCCGGGAGCTTTCAGTTGGGAAAACGGGGAATGGAGGTGTGTCATCAGTGACATCTTCCCAAAGGAGTCAGTACCTGAACGGGTCTGTTCGGAGGAGTGGAAGAGCCATATTTCTCCACTAAACACTTCTTTAGTAACATAAAATGCCACACCATAAATCAGCTCATAGGTTGAACCAGTGACAAATCCTGGAAGATGAGGAGATAGTAAAAATATACCAGATCCCTGCATCTTCTATTTAAATGACAAAGAAGAAGGCTTCCAATTCTCAGGCAAACCTTTGTTTCCAGTTGTTATAAGATACGGTAAAAACGTGACATTTTTAAAAGCCTGATAGAAATGTGAATTTATTTCTACTCTTGTAAGCATGTGGGTTAAATCCGTGACCCTTTTGAATGTTCTAAAAGAATTACCAATCACTGAAGATTTTATCTTGGGAAACCTGTAGTGATCTAGAGAAATAGTCTATTACTGGTATTTATTTTGTATAAATACCGGGGAAAGGTTGGTCCCCATCTTTCAGATTAAAAATTGGCAGGAACTGCCTGACTGGGCAGATTAGTTTCATCATTACAGAGAGGAGAAACTATTCAGAAGGCAGACTGCTGGCACCCATGCCTAGCTGGATCTTTGCTTTTCCACCTTCCTGTCCAACCCCTACACTTTTGAGCATCGGTCATGTGTCTAACCATCCCTTTGCCCTCTTACCTGCTGACATCCTCATTGCTCCCACTCATCATTGATGATGGCTTCATTGATCTCCACCCTGCTCCAGCTTCCTTCGATGACCCACCTCCTTCCCTGACTGCATGGGGTCAGGGGCTTGTCATCACCAGTGATCTTCTCCCCAGCTTCCCCCAGCTCCCTCCTTCCATGGCTCAGATCAGTAAGTCAAAAATTCTCTCCTGTCCATCCACCTTGTCCCACAGTTGCACCCTATACATCTTCTTTGATCTCACTGACACCTCTAGTCTGCTGACCCATTGCTCTGTAGCCATCCAGTAATTCTTTCCTGGCATATTTCCCTCCTTACCCACTTTGAATCCATCGTCCAGATCTTAAATCACTCTCTTGCCAAAGGCTGACACTTTCTGAGCTTTTGTCCTTTCACTTGCACCTGGGCTGCTGAGCAGTGAGGTGGACTGGTACCTGTTCAGGTAAATTCAGGTGTTGCCCAGCACTGCACAGCACTTGCACCCTGTGATTCCGGTTCGTTGTCCTGCTGGTTCTTCATGGTGCTTGTTACTAAGCTAGTCCACTCTTCAAACATACGATTCTTCTCTTCCCAGTTTACTCTCAGATGATGCACTCCTGCAGTGGGGTTCCCTGTCCCACCCACCACTGAGCCTTTTCTGTCCCTTGGTATTCAAGACTTGGCCACCTCCTGGTTTTTCTTCTATTTTCATACTGTCGTAATCATCTTTATTGGTTTTGTTGCTGTCAAACTGACTTTGGCCATAAGCAAGTACAGATTTCTGTTTTCTCTCTTAAGTGCGGTAAAACGTGTTTGTGCTTCTGCCCTTGGCCTTCTGCTGGAGGAAAACTGGAATTTAGGATGGCAGGCTCCTGGCTTTCTTGTGCTATTATGTATGAGCACTTGCGTGGGCCATAGAATTTTACTCTGTGACCTTAGCCAGATGCAATGCCAAGCCACATGCAGAAACTGCCTCCCTTGTCTGATGGTTCTGCACTCTGCACAAATAGTCCCCCAGGGTTTATTCTGCATAGTGCAGGGGGAAATTTGATCGACATCTTTAAGATTAGCAATGGGCAGAAATTTCCCAGATAAATCATCTATGGTACTTTTGTTACAGCAGTGTCACCTCCTCAGAGAGGCCTGGGACGCAGGGAATAGAGCAGCACGCCCTACCCCTCCCGTTTCCCCCATCCCTTCACCTTTGTCAGAGCATTGATCCCCATCTGGCATCAGAGCACATGTCTATTGGTTTTCTGGGTGCCTCCCACACCAGAACAAAAGCTCAAAGTGGCAGAGGTGTTGCTTTGGGCCCTACGCTGTCCTTAGCACTCAGAGTGGTACCTGGCCGAAATGCTCAATAAACATCTACTGAACAAATGAATCAATGGTTCTTATAGAACAGTCTCTCCGAGTTATCTGTGAATCGCTTCTGTAGAGTAAAACAACAAAAACAAAAGGAGTGGAACTGGGAGAGAGGGTAGGCGCTGTGCTGGTCAGAATGGAAGTTCTCCAAAGACAAGAGGGGCCTAGGGCACATCAGTGCTGCCCAGGGCCAGCCCAGGACAGGAGCAGCTCAGGCTCCTCAGAAGGAGGCAGAAGGGCAAGTTTCCAGCTAACTGTACAGATAAAACTGGCCTGCGCTACCGTCTTCAGTGATCTATAAAGGGTTTCTATATACCTTCTCTGATAGATAACCTATCCCTTTTCCTCTCTGAGATGGAAGGCATGTAAAATTTCAGACCTGTGAGGTATGTCAAGGTCTAAGTTTGAAGTTAGCAGGTAACAGAGGGACAAATAAAATGTTGTTGTTGTGAGGGTACATTACACAGGAGAATCACAGTGATAACATATGCACCAGAAACTGAACAGGGTAAGGACACTGCCATCCAGCAACCATCCTGAAATCAGCGGGGAACAGAAACACCACTTTAGCTACTTAGTTTTCCAAACGCCTCACTATAAAGGTAAAGCAATTCTCAATATGTAAGCAGTCTATTACTGTATCATGAATTCTACTGTTGACAGCCAGCCTTTGAGAGGGGCAATGTGGAAGCATAGAAAAACCGCGGAAGTCAGAGATCAGGGGCCTCCTGGGCAGGTTTCTGTTGAGGACTCTCTTCCTGGCTTCAGATGGCTGCCTTCTTCCTGTATCCTCACAGGACGGAGGAAAAGATCACTCCTCTCAGGTCTCTTCTTGTAAGTTCACTAACCTCAATCATGAGGGCTCCGCGCTCATGACCTAAGCACCTCCCAGGGGCATCACCTCCACATTCCGTCACAGTGACGATTAGGGCTTCCACATGTGGATTCTGGGGGGTGCGACCATTGGATCGACAGCACTGAGTGAGGTGACCAGGAGCATTCCAGGCACCGGAATTGCAAGTTTGGAGGCCCTGGGATGAGACTGTGCTTGGCTTGTCAGAGAAAGAACTGTCAGAGCACAACGGGCAGCAAAGGAAAGAAAGAGTATTTGGAAATGAGTTGCAGAGGGATGGGCTTCCAGTCCGTGTAAGGCTAATAGGCTGTGGTGGGCAGTTCAGGTTTGATTCCCAGGCATGAGAAGCCTTTCTGAACAGGGGAAAGATGTGTTCAGATGTTCAATTTTGGAAGGTCACTTTGAATGCTGTAGGGCTGGGCATCAAAAGAGGCTGGTGTGGTCTAGGTGAGAAGGCGGTGTGGCCGAGATGGGTTGGTAGCCCAGGGTGGATTGGGGAAGTGGTGCCTGACTGGGGGACATTGAAGGTTGAGGTGGTACATTTCGCTGATAGACCGTCTGTGGGGTATGAACGAAAGAAGAGCCGAGGATAACTCTAAGGTTTTTAGATTGAGCAGCTAGGTGAAGGACAGTGGCATTTACTGAGCTGGGGAAAGTAAGGGTTGATAAGGACAAGATGTGGCTATGAAAAAGGTTCCATAGCTTTTTTTTATTATTTTTTTTGTCTTTTGTCTTTTTAGGGCCACACCTGCGGCATATGGAGGTTCCCAGACTAGGGATCCAATTGGAGCTGCAGCTGCCGGCCTACACCACAGCCATGCCAGATCCAAGCTGTGTCTGCGACTTATATACCACAGCTCGCTGCAACACCGGATCCTTAACCCCCTGAGTGAGGCCAGGGATCGAACCTGCAACCTCATGGTTTCTAGTCGGATTTGTTGCCACAGCACCACAACGGGAACTCCCGGTTTCATAGTTAAATATGTTTTGGAAACATGGTTCTAGAGCATGATGAGGACAACTGGAGTAGATGTGACAATACAGGGAAGAGGCTAAAGATCAGGACAACTGGGGCAGAGGTGACAATACAGGGAGGAGGCTAAAAAAATCGAGAAACAGGGAAGCTTCTTGGTTTCTCTGTTTCTTCCTCTTAACTATCAATATTCTCAGCAAGGGTTACTGTATGCAGAAAAAAACAGTTAATTCAGTCCAAGCATTTGTCAGTTTATCTGAACAACTGGCTTGACATTTTAATGGACCGCAACCATAACGACTGCACCGATTGTTCAGATAGAGTCAACCACTGTGTTTGGTTGAAGCCAGAGCAATCAAGGGTGCAGTCAAAGTTTCCTGAGGAATTTTCTCAGCACGGCAGAACAGGAAGATGGCCTTTGCCCTCAGTGCTGGATTGCCGTAGAAGGCCAGAGGGGGAGGTCCTAGGGAATAGGGAGGACGCAGCAGAACAAGATGAAAAGGTAATGACAGAGAGCAGTAGGCAGGTCGGTGGCTGAGTTGCAATGCTGAGTGTCAGAGAGGACCTCCAGACTCTGACGCAGCGGGCTCGCTCTTGGGGCCCTCCCGGGGCCCAAGGCAAGTTCTGCCATGTGGCTCCGCAGGGTACATGACAAAGCTTTTTAAAAAGGGAAAAGGAGAGCTCACGAGGCTTGTTTGAGAAGAACAAAAGGAAGGGGGTCCACCAGTGCCCATCATCCCACAGAGAGGTGTGTGTGGCCACTGCACCCCCGGACCCTCAGCATAGGTCTGTTTTTGAGTGATGGGATGGTGTCCCCTCCTACCTTTCCAAAAACAGATTTTTTTGTTCGTGTGTTTGCTTTTTGAGGTGAAGTTCAAAACAGAATTTCAAAGTGAACAGCGGCCTTTAATACATTAATGTTTAATACATTAACCATCACCTTTATCTAGTTCCAAAACATTTTCATCACCTGAAAAATAACCTCTGTGCCCACTAAGCAATCACTTCTTATTTCCGCCTCTCCTTAGCCCTGGCAAGCATCTTCATCTTTTTATGGGGCACAAGAAGGCAGCCTTAAGAGTGGGTAAATAAAATACATAGGCTCCTTTGGACCAGGGAGCCTGGATTTGGGATGCTAGCTCTTCACGGGTATTATTTGGGAACACCAGCTGCCCCCGCACCTGGACTGTTGGGACCTGTGAGAAGCTGCCAAAGTACTGCAGAACTAGAAAGGAGAAGCCACTGGGCCTGTGGGAAGCTGAGCTTGACCCTGGTCCTCTCTGGAAGGTGGTGGCCATTGGCTTCCCAGCAAATGATCTGGGAAGAGGGAGCATGTTGATGTGACCCAGAGGGTTTAAACTCACTTTAAGACAGTTCTGCTTCTTCAAGCACAACTGCAAATAAGCACGGGTAAGGGTGACACAGGAAGTGTCCATTCCAGCTTTGCCTGTTGTGAATCCAGCACTGCCTTTTGGTTGTAGAGGGCATCAAGAAATTATGCAACAGGGAGCTCCTGCTGTGCACAAGGGTATTGGCAACATCTTGGGAGCCGCTGGGGCATGGGTTTGATTCCCGGCCTGGTACAGTGGGTTGGGGATCTGGTGTTGCCCAGCTATGGCTTTGGTTGAGACTGTGCCTGCAGTCCCTAGCCTGGGAGGGTTCCATATGTCAAGGGGTGGCCAAAAATGACACCCCCTGCCAAAAAAAAGAAAGAAATTATGCAAAGAGATGAGAACACTGAATCATTAATGTGTTCTTTCAAACTGGAATGTATAAGAGCCTAAGGTCTTGAGACGTGGTCACATCCCTCCAGTGGAAAATGTCATTATCCAAGTTGTTCAAGAACCAGATGTCAGAAACCTCAGAGTAACATTTCTAGGGCACCTAGTGAGCTCAGTGAATGCAGCAGAGGAAAATACACGAAGTAGAAGAAAATTTTCATTCTTCCCTTTGTCCTGTTATGGGCTGTATGCTGTGTCCCCCAGATTCATACATCAAATACCTAATCCCCAATGTTACGGTATTTGGAGATGGGGTCTTTGGGGGGTAATTAGGTGTAGAAGGGGGTGTGAGAGTGGTGTCCCCATGAGGGATTAGTGTCCCTGTAAGGAGAGAAAGACCAGACCTTGTGCCCCTTTCCCTCACCCCTGTGTGGGGACACAGTGGAAGGGGGCCGTCATCAGGCCAGGAAGAGCACCCTTCCCAGAACCCAACTGTCTGGCACCCTGATCTTGGACTTAAAGCCTCCAGAACTGTAAGAAAAAAATTCCAGTCTCTGGAATTTGTCATGAAGGTCCAAGCTAACAAGATACCTTCCCTTCCTTTTTATTTGTTTGGTGAGCTAAATGTGCCAGTTGTACATAAATCCGAACACTACAGTTGTGTATAAAATTCAAGTAAAAGTTTAATAACTTCTCTCCAGTTGCAAGACCTCTGAAGTCTAGCCTTTTAACAGTTTGAGGTTTTTTCTTCTAAGACGTATGCCATCTTATTAGATGGCCCCCTTACTAGGGGGCCATTTGCCACTTGTGGCTATTTAAATTTAAATTAATTAAAACTAAATATAACTAGACATCCGTTCCTCATCATACTGGCCATCTTTCAAGTGCTCAGCGGCCAGGTATGACTTGTTGTTGCCATGTTGGACGGGGGAGGTAGAGAACATTTCCATCATCACAGAATGTGCTGCTGAACTGCACTGTTGTAGATAAATTCTATTCACATACAAACATGAATATATATGCATATATATATATGTGCAGTTGGCATAATATTGTGCATATGCTTCTGCAATTTGTTTTTTCCACCTAACAGAGAAACTGTTAATTTAGTGTGATCCACACGTAACATCCTGCCAGGAAGATTTGAAAACAGAGTGCGTAATCCAACAGAGTTTTAGTAAATTAAAACTATTTCAATTTCAGATTTTAAAGGTAATTGCAACGTATCTTTAATGTTTGTTTCAACTGTAACTAAAGAAATTATTTTTGGAAATAGTCCACTCAGCCTTGGATGTGGAAAGAAAGAAGCTTCAGGAGATGAGCTTGAGCTGAATCTGCCATGTTTACCATGCATATTCATACACACATGTTTCCTATTGTCCCCGTTTGATAACAGGGATTGTAATCTTTTTCTCTTTATCCAGTATTAGATAGTCTACTAGACCAGGACTGTCCAAAATGGTAGCCATTAGGCATGTGTGAACATTTAAATTAAACTAAAAATTCACTTCCTCAGTTGTATTAACCACATTTCAAGGATCCACTAGCCACACGTGGTGGCATGAATAGCACGTGGTTGGTGTTGGACCGTGGATGCACACACACTGTTAAATAGCGTGTGTACACACAGTACGTCACTGTTGTTTAGAACAGAAAGTGTTTAGTAAATGAGCTACAGCGAATGCTGACAGAAGAGTATGTCTAAGCTTTTTGAAGTGAGAATAGAATATGGGAAGCGCATTCTTTTGTGCAAAACAGGGTGTATTCATGTTGACGTTTATGTTAGAAAATACATGAACTGGTAAGAATAGTTTCCTCTGGGAAGGGAAAAACCGTACGAGGGAAACAGAGGCAGAACTGAGTGACTTTTTCACTGTTTACCCTTTTCTTTCTGTCCCTTGGAACTATGTGCTTGGATTAGAAAATAAATAAATGAATAAAGTAATTACGGAAAAAACTAAACACAGCTTTAAAATGTGCAGGATGCAGAATAGATTGTTTAGGAGGTGAGAATCACTTAGAATAGGAAGGATTAACTTAAATAGTTAACTGAGAGCAGAGGGCTGGCCAGAACTTTCACATGAACATCAGGTGGACCTTCTTGAAGCCTCCTGCCTCACCAGGCCCCAGGGTTGGCACACTGTTTCTTACAGGCTGGGTATTTTGCAGCAATTAAAGCTATTTAAAACTAGTTTTTATTACCTTTAACTTAATACATTTTGGAAGGAAAAATATTCCTAATACTGAATTTTTTTTTTTTTTTTCATGCAAGCTTCCTTGACACTTGTGGAACACAGCTTAGGAAATGCTGATTTCAACTCCTGGAAATCATTACCCAGAAAGATCGGGTCTGGGGCACTCTGCTTCAGCTCTAGTTTTTCAAGAAGATGAGTTCTGGTGTTACCTGAGTTTAATTTGAGTAGTGATGCACAGATCGCCCACATGAGTCACACGTGCCTGAAGTATGGACTTAATAGTCGACACTGCTCCCCTCCTCCCCTTCCTTTGCTTACATCTGCTATCAGTGACCAAGAGGTGCCGAGGTCCAGCAGCCTAGAGGCCTGGACAGAGCTGCTTTCTTCCACCATCAAGTCTCTGTTTTCGGCTTCCAGGAGCCTGCACCATCAAAAATGGAGTGCCCATATCAGTGCTAGCTTTGCAAAACAGAGCGCTGCAATTTAGGAAAGTTGGTCTTTTTCTATTAAAGCAAGTTCCTAGGTTCAGTACCTTTTTAGGAAAGAAAACTAAGGGCAAGATAACTGGTTAGGAGAAAAATGTGTCCTCACCTGCATATATTAAAAGGAAATCTTGTTTGTTGTGGAATTTTAAGGCACAGCGTCCCAAAGGCCAGGGTAATTTTGTTAACAGTCAGTACAGCATAGGAGTCCAGACGTTCGGATTGATTGCCAGTCTTAAGTAACTGGGGTGGCTGTCCCCGTGTGTACAGGCTGGATGTAAGGCCATTTGAGATGGGAGATGAGCTGTTGGGTTTCGCAGCAGAGCCTGCTGGCTGTCCCACCCCCCTCTTTATAGAATCAGTGGAGCCCTACTTCACAGGTAGGGCGTTTGGCAGCTTTATGGCCATGAGACCAAATTCCGGTTAACGAGAAGTGTGTTGTCATGTGATCCTTTCCAGAATCTTCCTTAAGGGACAGTTTGTGTCCCTCTTGCCCTCTCTCTCTCTCTCTCTCTCTCCCAGTTTGCTGTCTGGAGGGTAGATGCCACCATCTTGGACCATAGAGTTGGATCACACATGATAGAGCAACAAAACCAAAGGGGTGCCACACTTCCCTTTCTGGACTTTTTCCTGAGAAAGAAAGAAACTTCTTGTTTAAGTCACTGATACTTCAGGCTTCCTGTCACTCTCAGCCAAACCTTATTCTCTCTAACGTAGGTCCTTGATTTGCTAGGCAGGTTCATTTTATCTTATTTAAAACACCTAACTGTCCTGGGAGCTAGGTATTCTTATTCTCATTGAATGGATTAGGGGGACTGAGGTTAAATCAAAATTAGGTAACTTGACCAAACACACCCAGCTAGAGCCAGTATTTGAATCCATGTCTGATCTTTCTGACATCAGATCACCAAAAGCTTAATCCTTGTTTTGAGTAATTAATACGCAGCGTAAAGAAGGGCACGTGGTGCATGGTTTTGTAACATTCACGCTTTGGCAGAGCCCCAATTTTGTGGATTTTTTAAAAAGACGTTGGGTTTTTCAGAGAAATTCATTTGTGGCTTTTTGAAAGTGACAAACAAGTTAACTGTTTTTCAGTCAATAATACTTATCAGAAAAACTTTTTTTTTAATTTCAAAGAAAGCTGTGTTGTTCCTCTCATTTCCAGTATTTGCTTAATTGCCGTTTGCTAATTGGGACATTTCTATGAAAAGAGAACAGTTAGGAAAAGAGATTTTGTAATTCGCTTTCTTTAGGTTACAGCGACGTGAAAGGAAATCGGGGATTTTATTTTTTAGAATTCTTCTTACCATGTAACAACTCCAGACCATTCCCTGTATCTGTTATTTGATAATGTGAAATTGAGGATGACAGTGGAATGAAGGTTATAGGTTCTTTGGATGGTCACGTGGGCCTCTGCAGCCAGCATTTGTGCAGTGAAGGTGTAGAACAGAGGCCCGGGACGGCTGTGTGCTGAGCTGCTCCCGGCCCAGTGGAGTGGGCAGGCTGGGCTGGCAGCTGATGCCGGAGTGTAGGTGGGGCCAAGTGGGTCTGGGGAGGCTGGTGAACTGGGTCCAGTGCAAACAACCACTTGGCAGCAGAATCTGCGGTAGAAGCAGGGCTCTCCACCTGCTGCCCAGGCTCTTGTTGGTGCCCTGGGTGCCACTTCAAGTTCATTCAGGCTTTGCAGAGCGGATATTTAATCGGTCAGAACAGCACTCTCTGAAGGTACTCCTGGGAATGCTGGATCTGCAGGGTTTGCTGGTTAAAAAAGGATTCTCTGACAGATAAGTTTGGGAAAATTATCTGTATTCTGTGGCTCTCCTGGAAATTCACAGCACACACGTAGCATTATAAAAGTCTAGGATGTTAAAAAATGTTTGATTTTGCTTAACGGAGTTTCTGAAACTTACTTGAGAATAGAAATTGTATCTTTTTAAATTAACGTCCTGTGGAACTACTTCATGATTTTTTAAAATAAGCAGTAAATAATGGTTTTGGCAGTGGCCGTCTGAGTAGGTTGAGTTCCTGAGGAAATGCAAGATTCGAATCTACCAACGTCGGCCTCTTCTTGGTGTCTTGCGTGCTCTTGCTTGCTGGGCCACACTTTTTTTTTTTTGTTTGTCTTTTGTCTTTTGTCATTTTTAGGGCCGCACCGGCAGCACATGGAGGTTCCCAGGCTAGGGGTCTAATCGGAGCTACAGCTGCCAGCCACAGCCACAGCAAAGGAGGATCCGAGCCACATCTGTGACCTACACCACAGCTCACAGCAATGCGGGAGCCTTAACCCACTGAGTGAGGCTAGGGATCGAACTTACAACCTCATGGTTACAAGTTGGATTTGTTTCCGCTGCGCCGTGATGGGAACTCCCTGGGCCATAGTTTTTAAAGTTCAGTGCCTCTCTGCTTGTGCGTATTTCACAGAAGCAAAACTTTAATGCTCGCAAGTCCCTTTGAGGTCATCTCATTTGGCCTCTTCTTTTGCTAGTTGAAGAAAGTAGGATTGAGAAAGATTAAGTTGCTTGTCGGAAGCCTAACAGCTAAAAAGTGAGGATGCCGGGGCCAAGATCTGTTAATGTGCCATTAGGCAGTTCTTGGCAGAAACTGAGTTATTTAGTTCCTTACTTTCAAGACTTTTTAGTGATAACTCTAGGTTGGGATTGGGATAAGAGCAGGAGTGGATACTTGCTCGCCTGTCAGGCTTGGGAGGGGTAGAGTGAGCATGAGGGGGGCCTGCCCGTGCAGACCGGGATGGAGCTCCCGCAGAAGGAGGCCCACAGAGGAAAGCAAGAGCCCAGAGCAGGAGTGCTGTGAAAAAGCCTTCTATTTGTGGGGTAAGAGCGACTTAAAATAAGCTCTCTTTGCAAGTTACTTCCCCAATGGCTCCTGTGCAATAAACAAATGAACAACCCAGCAGACAGTACTGCAGCTATTGTTGTGTTTTGTAGGGTAGCAGCTGCTTTGAGCTCATCAGAAAGAGCTCACTAGCTGCCAGAGGTAACACTTGTCATTTTTCACAGAATTAAGCATTTGGAAAGAATGATTTTTGGAATCTTTTTTTTTTTAATACAAGATTCAGGGTATTGACATCATTAGGATCTAAATTATTCTGCTTTGATTTCGATTTTCTTTCTTTCACAGTGAAGTTAGTAGATCCTTGCTCATTTATTGCTGTATGAAGTTGTATCCTTTTGTTGTGAGAGGTTCTTTTTCTGTTTTATTTAAGTATCAGAATATCACCTGTCATAAACTTTTGTGGAATTAATCTCGAGCATTTTTCTTAAGTATGAAATACCATCTAGAGGCTTATAATGAAACAACGCTATTTATCTTTTATAACCCAAGATTTCTGTTCACGTGCCTCCTTCTGAAGGTGCTACATTCAGGATGAAAGCTGTACATCTGACCTCAGCATGTAAGGATCTATCTGTGTATTCTTCCTGACATCCCAGAGGCAGAAAAAAAAAATTATAAGGTTGTAGCACTGTTGTGGTTCTGATAAGTAAGTCAGGAAAACTCCTGTAATGCCAAAGTCTGGGACACAGTTTCTGAAGTCCCTGGTCCCTGTTAGAGCCTCCCATCTCCTATAAAGAATCAAAAAGGGAAGGAGCAATCAATATCTATTGAAACTCTGAGAATAAGTTTAAATTAAACCAAACACGCAGAAGATGACAGAATAAGTCTTATTTCTAAAAGTAATAGTTGTCTTCCCATGGCTCTTCCCTGATAGCTTTTAACAAGCAATAATGAACATTTATTATATATATATACACACACACACACATATATATGAATTTACTTTTAGAGCTGCTTTAGGTAAAGAGCCCATAATCCCTCAGCCTCCCCCCTCTCCAGGTACAGCCTCTCCCATTATCATCATCCCCCACCAGAGTGGTATATCCATTACAGTTGAATGGACCTACAATAACAGGTCATAATCACCCGAAGTCTTGGTGTTTTGGGTTTGGACCAGTGTATCCCTGTGGGTACCCCAGTGTATACCTGTGGGTTTGGACAGTGTATCCCTAATTCTAGTATCATATAGAGTATTTTAGCCACAGCCTAAAGATCCTCCGTGCGGCACCTGCCCCCCCCGCCACCACAGCTTTGGCAACCACTGATCTTTTAACCGTAGCCATAGTTTTTACTTCTTCCATATGTCGTATAGCTGGAATCATGGTATGTAGCCCAGTAACTGTATTTTTTTTTTTGTCTTTTTGCCTTTATCTAGAGCCGCACCCGCGGCATATGGAGGTTCCCAGGCTAGGGGTCTAAAAGGAGCTGTAGCTGCCGGCCTTCGCCACAGCCACAGCAACGCGGGATCCGAGCCGCATCTGCAACCTACACCACAGCTCACGGCAACGCCGGATCCTTAACCCACTGAGCGAGGCCAGGGATCGAACCCGCAACCTCATCGTTCTTAGTCGGATTCATTAACAACTGAGCCACGAAGGGAACTCCCCAGTAACTGTATTTTGAGTCAGACAGTTTTTCTCTAAGCCTCAAAGATCATAAGCGAGGACCTAGCATTTTAGAGAATTTTTTGAGGTGGAAAACTTACCTGATTTTTTGTCAAGTAACTGATTGTGAGGATTTTACACTTTGGAGAAAAAAGCTATTATTATTATTATTTTTTGCCTATGAGAATTAATTTTACTTCTGTTGAACCAGAGCCTGGGCTTGATGAACACACAGATGGCTGTGGCCTCTGCTCTTTCCCAGGCTGGTCCCCTTACCTTGGTGTGCAGTCTGTCTCCCTCCCGGGTGCCTAGTCAGCTCTCTAGGACATCTCTGAAAACGTTGTTTGGTAGTAGGTGCTTGTGAAACCTCGTTCGACCCATTTCCATGCACATAGACCTTCCTCTAGTGTCTTTGTCCACAGTTTAATTGTAGCGCTTTTTGACTCTGGTGTGATTATTGACCTACGTGTCTGTCTACCTTTCTGGATACTGACTTCCTCAGGGACAGGGTCTGGATTGTCTTCGTGTCTGGAATCTAGCAGGTCTTCAGCAATTATTTCTGGAACCGAACTTCTCCAGGTAATAAAAGAATGTTTTAGAATTTCTTTTCATTATATTAGAATGATTTTATCTTTTTGAATTAGAATGAACTCACTATCTGAATTGAAAAAATTCATGATGGTATTCTTCTGAAATACTTATGTGAGTCTAGAAAACTCTTCGGTCATCACAAAAACACCACTGGAATTTTTTTCTTAATATTGTATCGTGTAAATATCTCTGTATTGTGCGTTGCTAATTCTGTGATAAACCTGAGACTCTAAAGTTCATGTATTTGTTGCTTGAAGATTTAAGGAGAAAAGACAAGAATCTTCTGAGCTTTGTAAATATGTATCTTCAGGTCCTCGTGGCAATGAAGTTTTCTTAGATTGAGTTCCCCTAAGAGAGACATGGATGCTTGTGCACATAGTTTGTTCAGAAGGTGAGAGAAACACCAGAAGCACCAACGGTGTGTTACTAGCCAGCAAGTTACCCCCGTGGACAGGTGGAGCCCAAGTCTGCTGGGACTCTGGGAGGCATTGTAAGGAGCCTGCCTCAGGGCATCCTGCCTGAGGGTGTAGACGCTGGGTCATCCACACATCGCCTCCGGTCAGCTCCTGACGGAGGGCTGAAGGACGGTGCTGGCACTTATTTCTGGTACTCCGGCTGCCCTGCAGGCCCCCTGTCCGTGGACAGGGCACAGCTCTCCCACAGAGAGGGGCAGTGATGGGCCAGCAGTGGCGAGTACAGCAGCGAGGCCAGAGCCGAGGCCCAGAAGTATGGACGGGGACAGGTGGTGCCTGGGGCAGATGGAGCTGTGTGTTGCTCATTTGACAGTTCAGTCTTAGTCCTTTGAATCATGAAATGTCCAGGTCAAGAGAGAAAAATAATTAAGCACAGTATTTTCTCCCGTGTGAGCTAGGATAATTCTTCGATTGGAAGGGAAAAAGTTTGACTGTGTAGACCTTACAACTTCCTGCTTGAACTGGGGTACCTCACAGCCCCTTCTGTCTTTAAATTGCTGTGATTAGTATAAAATTATTCTTACACAGAGTAGGCATTGGCCTGGTGGTGATTTGGGGCCTGTGTTCCTGGGGTGTGGAGCAAGGCGCACAGCCCCATTGCATGTGTTTGTTCTGCAGATTCTCTTGAATCTTCAGAACAAACCTGGCAGGTAGGTATCATTTATCTCCTTGTTATAGGTATAGGGAGACTGAGACTCAGCCAACTGAAGGTCCTAAATGTTTTTAGAAACGAAATGAGTTGCCAGGGTCATGAGCAAGAGGTAGTGGCTGACTCTGCCTGCAGTGGCCCTTCAGTGTGGGAAGGGGATCAGGGTGGCACCTGATAGAACCAGATCCGGCATCCTGACTACTGCGTAGGCAGTCTGCTCTTCATCTCCCTGAATCTAACATGGGCCTTTAAATAGGGGGGCAGGTAGGGACACAAATGTTGTCTTCTTTTTTTGGCTGCATCAGGCAGAGGATCCTGGGCCAGGGATCACACCTAAACCACTGCAGTGACAACACCAGGTCCTTCACCTGCCAGGCCACCAGGGAACTCAAAGGTTATCTTCTTATCATATGCACAACTGCCGCCCTTCTCTTCTTATCTGAAAATATCACCTACTTCAGATTGAGGTTTCTCATGGTTGTAATCTACTGAATGAGGCCTCCTGGTGTATATAGCACTCACTGAGTCTATATAGGGAAGTCAGATGATAGCCAGACTCTGCAAATACACATGTTGGGTCTCTGTGCATTCCACACAATATTTGTTGACTTTTGAAGCAGCAAGTGGTGGCCTTCGAAATTTGGAAACAGGGTTAACTGTGAGTAACTTCCATACACCGTGCACAGCCTGGCTAAGGGGTCCTGAGGCTGGACTGAATTGAGGTGGCCTAACCAGAGTGATACCTACTGATAGATAATCGAAAGGGGGAGGCAGAGTCATACAGTAAAAGCCAGGGTGAGTGTTAAGCATGAAGGACAAAGGCGAAAGGGGGAGGTAAGGTCGGAGACCAAGAGCAATTGGAATTAAGAGTAGATTCCAGTGCAAGAAGCTCTTCTGGACCAGAGATGTAGGACCAAGACTGTAGAGTTAAGATTTAATCTGAGCAAACCCCATACCTAGCCTTTCCACTTCCAGGTGTATACCCCAGGGAAACTTCAGAATATGTGTATAAAGAGACAAGTGCAGGAAGATGCTGTTCTTTAACTTTTGTGAATGCAGAAATAAGTGGTAAAAATATGAAGACACCCATGGATTGATAAACACTAAGCTTAGAATAGTGGTTTGAGCTGAGCCCATTTTTTTCTTGATAATACATGATTCAGTTGTCCTCAGTTGTCTTTAGAGGTGATACTGTCTAAAATTCTATTCTCAGTAATAGATGTAGGGTTTGGGGTTTGAGTGTATGCTTGTTTTATAAGCTAATAAGGTTGATAGAAACTGGCTGGAGGGGCTGGAAGGACTTCTGTCCCTTTGTAGACAAGGTAGCCAAGAGGCAGAGATGGAAATCTGGTGGCTAGTGATGGGGCTAGAATAAGAACCAGGATTTTCTGACTGCTTGCTCAGTACTCCCTGCATCACATCCTGAGTCCTCCCCTAACCAAGGAGCTTTTCTGTACATTTTTGTCACTGGTACTGTGTCCTTAACTTTTTCAGCATCCTCTGTTAGAACAGCACTTCAGAGGACTCTGATGCTTTAAGGTATAATTTCTAAACCATGGAAATGGCATAAATCTCCAAATCTTAGTGCATTTATCTTCTCTTAAAATATGTTAGGGTCAACCTACATTTTTTTCCCCCCTTTGAGATATGTTTATAAGTGGGCCCCAGCATTTTGCAGATCGTTTGCTTTGAAAAACCTTTGTAGGATAAATTCTTAAAAGTTGTCAATAATTAATTTCAATAGGAAAAATGTTGATTCTTGAGCCTTCAAGCTGACATCATTTATACCGACACAATACTAAATTCAATTAGAAACTGACATATTGCTTCAAGGGGTGTCAAAGTTACCATAACATGACATAAGAAGGCATTATGTTCCCTGTAGGCATTTTGTCCACTTTTCCTAAACTGATTTTAAAACCTTTGCAGGCAAAGAGATTAAGACCACAATCAGAAACAAACAAGCAAAAAAACATGATTTGGTAACAGAATGTCACTTAAATTCTGCTAAGTGCAAAGCAATAAAATAGTATATAGATAAATCAGTGGAAACAATATATCTTTGAAGGTCAAATACCTAAAAGTTTTATCAGTGTAGTGAACTAACAAACTCCAGGCATTGTGAAATGAGAATTTACAGACAACATGTTCCAGCTCTAAAACCGCAGTGTTGTCCTCTCGGGGCTTTTGTCCCTTGGTGCATAGCTGGCTTTCAGGTGCTCCATGTGCAAATAGTAATACTTCTTAAATGCTAAGAAATGCTTCATACCGAAAGTTGGGGTATTGAAAGAAACCACCTATAAAACTGAGATCTCTTAACTGAGTCTGAGTGATTTTGAAATGGAAACAGGTAAGGGAGGGTGTGTGTGTGTGTGTGTGTGTGTGTGTGTGTGTGTGTGTGTGTGTGTGTCCAGATTAATGGAAAAAAAGAGAAGACAGAAGAAAACCCGTTTGTTACAATGAGAGATATACATGCATGTAAACCATTCTTTCTTTTCCTACCCTTCTCCTCATTTCTAAGATTTATAATTTAGTTTAATTTCATTCACAGGCACTGAGCTTTTATTTCTTATAAGTTGTTTTGCCTTTTTATAGCATAGAATGAGTGACTGATATATTGCTTAGCTAGATTGTAATCAGTGCTGAATAATGTCCAGCATCCTATTTGTAGATAATGATCATCCTTTAGTATTCCATAGCCTTCTGTTCTAGGTGTGCTTAAAATTTAGATGACTGCTTTGAGCCAAAGAAATCATCCCTTATCTGGCTCTTCCTAGATAAGCTGAACTATATCGCATTGGGATACTTCTGGTTCATTCAGTGTCACTCTTCTCTGATGCCTAAAATAGTTTTGGGTATAATTCTGTCTGCACTAGGAGAATGGTGGTCTTTATAATTTTATTTGCTAGTAACAGTAATTTTCATGATGTGAACTTTACCGAAGTAAAAGTATTTATTCCACCGATTTCCATAGTAAAATTTTCTGTTTCATGAGGATGAATGGAAAACTGATTTGACATTTTTTCAAACAGGAAGTGTGCTCTCAAATTTCTCCTCCCCCTTTTCCTCCCTTTTGACAGCAGATGGCGTCTTACTGTTTCTTATCTCTTTTCTGCTTTCTTTGCCTTTTTCTTTCTTTCTTTCCTCCACTCCGCACCCACACCCACTTTGTAAACATTTGTCACAAGAATGGATGCTGATATATGTATATATATATATATACACATACATATATATGTGTCTATATATGATATATAATTTATATATTTATATATATAAAGTCTGACTGTGACTTTTTTTTTCAGAAAGACAGGGAGGAAATGAAACAGGTTTTCATTGCTTAAGGCATAATACAATCGGTTAATTTTCTCTTAACATATTTGTTAGAGGAACACTGGTTTTCTTTCAGAAGCAGATGTTACATTTTATTGTAACAGTTAAGTTTGCCTTAATATTTCTATCATGTTGCTTTGCATGTAGATGGCTCCTCTTTTCTCTTTTAGGTAAATAGGCACCTTTTGCTAATTTTACCTTTTTAAAAATACTAGGCTATTTCCAAAGAAAAATTATTTGATGTGCAGGTAAATAGATTAAAATACATTTGTGCTTAGTTTGGGGGGTAAAACCGATATGACAATCATTTGTGCTAGTCATCGTGAGTATGAAGTACACATAAAGACTTAGGATCGAGTAGAGAACACATACAACTTAGTGAAAGATTGTTAATGACTGGAATAGGATTTAATTAATATGTGTTATAAAACCAGACTGCATGTGGACAGTGTGTTTGACCTAAATTAAACATTTGGAGGAGTACTATGAACCCCCCACCCCTATATCTTTTCCTGTCCTTTCTCCATCACTAAGTATTTATTGAATGTTTCTAGAATGAATATTACATAAGAGCAACTCTATGAAATTATCTTTGCTGTCGAGAACGCAATCATATTGAATGTAATTTATTAGTTCACTTTACTGCTTTAGGAAGAATGTTAAGGTGAACTCAGTCTAATCTTTAACACATTATTACCTCTCATTTCTGCTTGTCTGAATTCAAGTTTAATCTCCGGTCTACACTTATAAAGTTAACATTAGTGATCCCAGTCGGCACAGAGACCGCTCAGATTAGTGAGTCAGTAAGTAATGGAATAATTCATATTCTCCATATATATTTTGAAAATCTCAACAATGAGGCAAGCTGCCAACACCTACAGACATTACTTATTAGAGGCTTTTTTTTCTGACGGCCCCGTGACATATGGCATCCTGTGCCAGGGGATAGATTCGAACCGCTGTTGCAGCCTGCACCACAGCTGTGGCAATACCAGATTCTTTAACCCACTGTGCCAGGCCAGGGATCAAACCTGCATCCTGGTGCTACAGAGATGCTGCCGATCCTGTTGTGTTGCCGCGGGAACTCTTAATTATTAGAGTCTTTCATTAAGAGCCACCGTGACTGCAAAGTCTCTCCTCAGGGAAGTTTTAAGAGCGGGCTCTGTGCCGTTGAGTTGTAAGGCTCACCCCTCTCCCTTCCTCAACCCCTGGTAAGCTCTGTGCTCCTGGGAAAACCTGCAGGAGCTGGAGAGGGTGCTGCACTGCCAGTGGATGTGCAAGAGAGGATGCTGAACCCATCTACTCTAGGTCTCAAAAACAGATGAGAAGTTTCTGTATAGAAACATGGTTTAGCAGAAATTGCATTTGAGGACAGACACTTTGGAATTGGTGAGTGGCTGATATATATATATGTATCTGATGTATATCTGTATCTGTATCTGTATCTGTATCTGTATCTTAGAGTGGTGAGGTTCCACTGATCCTCATTACTGATTTTGTAGCCAGGAAGGGGCTGGTCTCACCTGGCCCCTCACCTTTCTTTTCCCACCTTCAAATACTCTCTGTTTCTTTTACTGTTTAAATAGGAAACCAAGTTTCTGGACTCCCCCACAGTTATGGGTATGATTGTGGGCGTGTGAATGGGTCTGGGCTTTGCCCTTCATGGAACCCTAAACTTTTCCCCTTCCAGTTTTGGGAAAATCGTGCCCTGTGGTTGAGTGACCCCCTTTTTCAGTTCCATAGGCTCACAACCTCCAAACCTATAGCTATGAGGGATTCTAACACTTTTAATGCCTCTTGTCTCCACTTCAAAACCCAGAGGTTTCCAGGGTAGTCTGCTCCATATCTGGAAAATTATTTTCTGTTCCAAAACTCTTCCCCACCCCCAAAAATCTGTTTACAACTAGTGCTAACATTTATTGTGTGCTTACTTGGAATCAGATGCTTTTCTAGAAGACCATTAAGTATCTTCATTTTAATTTACCTAACAACTCTGGAAGGTATAATTCCCATTTTTACATTTAAGGAAATTGTGGCTTATGTGGTTTGACCTGCAGCTAGTATGTGGAAAAATCTGAACGTGAATGTAGATTTTTGATTACTAAACCTAGAGGACAGGTGCTGAGTTCTCACTTGGCCAATGACAACTTCATCTTGGGTATGAAAAAACTTTAAATCAGGTGTTGATAATAATTGCATAACAGCTGCATTCACATTATCAGCTGTGTTTGATAAAATTACATACTTTGCTTTAAGTGCATAATATTTTAAAAATCTGCTCTCATAGATAATCACTCGCAAATTACAACAGGGGTGTTTGGTTTTGTTTTGTGTTTCAATAACTTGCCTTGGGATCCCAAGATGTTTTTCAGTTCAACCAATCAAAGGTAGGGAATATTTGTTTCAAAACTGTAACCGTGTAACTAAACTTATGGAAACAATTGCTCACATTCCTTATCATAAATCTAAAGTCATACAGGAAACATCTAATTCTTAGAATAAATATTTACCCTCTCTCAAATAGGGTATTATCACAAAGGACTTTCTACTGTGATGAAAGCAAGGCCATACGATGCCCCTGCGTTCTGCCCACCTGCATTTAATGGCAGCCCACACTGGGGTGTGGTTGTGTGCTTGCTTGAGCGACTCAAGAGCAGACTGTGCACACCGGTGTTTTTCACACGACCGGGGTGGAGTTACAACTTCCCTTTCCAGTGTCACACTTATAGGAAGTCCACGTGTGCACACAGAGGTGCTAGGGGACCATCCTGGACCTCAGATAGAATTGTTGGCACGCGACCCTGTGTATCCACAGTGAGTGAAAGTTTGCATGTAAACCATTTCAGTGTCATTTACAAAAATTATAGCTTTTAAAATATCCAAGATGTATATGAACTTTAGAAACAGGTGGTGGTGTATCCTTGGAGTACTTCCATGGGAGTCTTTTTAAGAACATTAGTCTGATATTGAATGGGTGCTGATTTACGTCAAGAAAAAAATGTTAGGCTCCCTGTGGAATACAGAGTTGAAGACAACTAACCAGGTAGCACAGATAAGAAAAATGCTGCAATTCAGAAAGGGATTCAGGTACACGAACAAAGAGCAGAGTAACTTTGAGTAAAAATGGGGGGGTGGTGACCTCTTCTGGCCAGGAAAACAGGGACGAGAAGAGGGCTTTGAGGACACATAGGACTTGGGTATGAGAATATTAGGGAGGAGAGATGATGTGTAGGGCATTTCTGCTTTGGGGAGAGTTATATTTCATTTTATTTATTTTTGTCTTTTTAGGGCTGCATGCGCAGCATATGGAGGTTCCCAGGCTAGGGGTCCAGTCGGAGCTACAGCTGCTGGCCTACGCCACAGCCACAGCAATGCCAGATCTGAACTGTGTCTGTGACCTACACCACAGCTCACGGCAACGCCAGATCCTTAACCCGCTGAGCAAGGCCAGGAATCAAACCCGCAACCTCATGGTTCCTAGTCAGATTCGTTTCCGCCGTGCCACCACAGGAGCTCCCGAAAGTGTAATTTTAGAGGGAAATACTGTAGCTATCACTACCCCCTTAAACTTGTGTCCTTCATTAATAAATCAGCTCTACGTACATTTAAAAACATGATCCATTCTTAGTAGACTCAAAAAAGGCTCATTTGCATGTATTTAAACATGTCTGGGATTTCTTTCAAAGTCTTTATGGCCAAACAGCGATTTACTTGTTCATTAGACCGTTCCAGTGATACTTTGCCCGACTCGGCTGCCCCTTTAAGACCTACCTCTGTCATAAACTGTCCTGAGCCTGACCTCGGCAAGAATTACATCCATGCATTTGTTCACTTGCTCACCCACACTGGTGTATTCAACACCAATTTACATGCCAGGTCCTGGAGAGTTCTAGGCACCCAACAGTGAACAAGTCCAGACTGGACAGGTGAATTGAATGCCTGGAAACCACCTGAAGTTCTTATCGTTAAACTGTATTTAAAAAGATAGCAATGCAACTCGCACTGCGAACTGATAACAGGATAGAGAGTATACCTGCGAACTTTTACGTTTTAACAGGGATCAAAGCTTGACCTCACACTGCATCATGTAAGGGGAACTGTGGTTTGAGACTTGGGACTTTTCCAGCTTATATGACTTATTACGCAGCAAGGTTGGTACCGTCCCGTCGGTACTTTAAGGTGGGGACTGGATCTGACAATATTCCTCCCAGAAAAGTAGCTTAGAGAAAACCACACTGCGCAGGGAAAATCAACTCGCTATCTAATGGAAAAGAGCTCTTGTTATGAGAGCTTTTGCCTTTTTGAGGGGCCGGAGAGCCGAGCACGGAGAGGGGAGTGCAGCGCAGTGCACAGGGTGCCCTGCTGTGGGTCGTTGGGCAAGTCACTTAAACCCCTTCCAGGCACCTGTGAATAAGGGTGATAGTGATAACAGTCCTTAAAGGATTGTTGAGGGTCAAATAAGGTAATACCTACAGAGCATTTAGAATTGTGCCTGCCATAGAATCAGCAAATGTTAAAATTAGCTATTATTTCTTTTTGCTATCTTGTTTTGGCAGTTTGTTGATTTTCTGAAAATGTATAGGAGATACAGAGTAAGAGCCAATAAGGAGATAGTTCAAGTGAGGGTGGTTAATTCCCTCTTTCCCCTCCTCACATCCCCCCACCTCCTACCTCACAGACCCTAGAGTTATTTGTTTTGTATGGCAGTAACATCATATTTGAATGTATGACCTTGAAAAATTCTGATTAAGTAGTTCTGGGCAAAGCTCTAATGGTTGGAAAATAACTCAGGCCTCCCACACATACCTGCTCAGCCAAGAATTTGTTTGCCCCAGGAACCGTGGGTGGGCGGGAGTAGAAGCAAAGCACACACCCAGGCTTATGTGAACGCTCTGTTCTGGCTTGAGACCCCAGTGTCACCCTTCTCCCTACACTCCCCAGTGCTTTCTGGTCATTTCTTTTCGTGCTCAAATCTAGAGAAACAAGTGTTTTTATTTATTTATTTTTAAAATGCTTTTTCTTTCTTCTTTCCCCAACTCCAGGGAACTTCCACTTCCCCCTCCCTGCCTGTTTGTTCTCTAAACTTTGGTGCTTTATTTGTTCCTTGATATTGCACTTGTGCAAATTTCTCCAAAAGCACAGGAAGGTAACGTGCAATGTAAGATGATGGACTCTAGGAGCTCCCCGCATGGATCCGGGGTTTCAGGATCTGCGGCAAGGCCCCTCTGGAAGTGAGCTGGAATTTTCTGTTGGTTCTTATAACCAGGGCGAGGGGCCTCCTGCCTTTGCACTGGGGCCTGTCTCCTGTCTGCATTCTGGGGAGCCTGGTGAGGGGGCTTTAGCACAGCCCTGCAGAGAGGGTCTTGTTTTCCTGTTCCTGTGAAATACGCCACGGTGGAACTTGTGGTCTGCGTGACCTTTAGTTGTTGGTTCCTGGCTTGGTTCACATTTTTCCTTTTAGCCTATTTAACGTGTAATCCCATTGTCCTAGTTACATCCTGTTGTAGAGCAGGTGTGTTCTTTTTCTGAGCATGAGAGCAGGCCTGCATCGGGGCCTCCCCTGTGGGAGGCACTCTGGGAGGGGGCGGGAAGAGGCCTCAGGCCCCCGGAAATCTTCTCAGTGAGAGCAAAGCCTAGAAAGTTACTTAACCTCTCTGAGCCTTCATACTCTCACCTCGCTCAAGTGAAATTTCTTTGGCTCATTCTAAAGGTGAACCGAAAATTGCAAGGGATGTAGCCAGCTCGCAGTAACCACTCTTTCCCTCCGTTTCCTTCTTGGATTACAAAGCCCAGGCTTACGGTGGGGGTACTGGGTACTGGGAGAATTCTTCCTGGCAAGCTGACCAGGCTTCAAGATGGGGCACTGATCTCAGGGGGGGGCCTTTGCCCTTCAGTCAGGATCCAGGTGGGTCTTCCTGAAAGAAGCATCCTTCTTTTTGGCCGGCTGCGGAATTTGGGGGAGGCAGCAAAAACCCACTTTGAATTTCGCCATTTATTTCCTTTGTGGTTTGCTCAAATAAAGGAAGAACTGGCAAAATGAAATGTAAAATTTTTGTTTTAAAAATTAAACCCTATGGAGTTCCCGTCGTGGCGCAGTGGTTAACGAATCCGACTAGGAACCATGAGGTTGCGGGTTCGGTCCCTGGCCTTGCTCAGTGGGTTAACGATCCGGCGTTGCAGTGAGCTGTGGTGTAGGTCGCAGACGCGGCTCGGATCCTGCGTTGCTGTGGCCGTGGCGTAGGCCAGTGGCTACAGCTCCGATAAGACCCCTAGCCTGGGAACCTCCACATGCCGCAGGTGCGGCCCTAAAATGACAAAAGGAAAAAAAAAAAAAATTAAACCCTATGGACAAACAGCCTCAAAACAAGAAAGACATCCTGCTCATCGGCATGCTTTCTGGTCTTTTCTTCGGTAGCCGCCTTGGACGAGTAGTGCTGTGCTCAGGACTCTGTGTGGGCATTTTCACGTTGAAGCAGATCTGTGTCCTCTGTCAGTCAGCCCAGGCCGCCTCTTATTGCCACTGTGAAACCTGTTGGGTAGAAGGAAATCAGTATGATAAAGGCTGCATCTGGCCGGTTTGCTGTACCATCCTGCCCTTTTCCATTTTACAGACGGAGCATTTTTGGTAAAAGATATGCTAATATAAGTGTATCGATTATATGACTTGATGTTAGGCCAGAAAACGTCTGCTAAGTCCTCTGAAATCATGTTATCTCAAAGCCATTTTTTTTTAAGTCTCCTGAAGTGCAATAAAGGCCTTCATTCATTCCTGGATGCTTACGTTCCCATTTTGGGACAGTCCACTCTGCTTCCCTTTATAAAAAGGACATGGGCAGCAGTTCATATGCAAATCCCCCGCCACCCACTGCGAGGAGGCTGGGCCTCTGCGTCAGCCTCACCCCCTGGCCTCTGAAATTGACGAGGTTGGTGCCCACAGAGCCCAGACCATTCTGTTGCCACCCAGGGTGGCAGCACGGGAAGGAAAGTGGGACTGAAGGAAAAGCAGGCTGTTGAGGAGGCAGGGGTGGGAATATGTTTATAGTCGAGTGCGTGGGGAGGGGGCTGAAAGAAAAACATGTCAGAGCTCCTGCAGCGCCAGGCTCTGTGGGACAGTCTTCTGGCCTCAGGTTTGGGTTTACCTGTCGTCAGCTCTTCTTTGGGAAAGATGCTGGTGTGGTGTATAGAAATTCTCCCAAATAGTAATTACGATTGTTTGCAATGGTTCTGTAGTTCCCAGATGTAGTCACCTGCCTGTCACTCCCCTAAGCCGTCCCAATCAGAATGGCCCTTCATGTAAGTGGCCACAGAGCACATACTTGTCATGTTTTGAGAATTACTACGAGTGGTGAAGTAAAGAGCAGGTTAACTTGGGTGTAAATTCTCAGGAAGGTGAGAACTGGCGGCAAAGGTTTGCATGCACTAAGAAAAGTTTGAAGACACCGTTCTCTTTCTGGTATGCAGAGTTTTAACATAAAGGCTTACCAAGTGTTGCTGGGGTGTTTTGGCAGTAGTGGCCCCGTGCTTGCTTTAGTGATACGCGTCGCCCACATTTGAAGAGAATGCCGTGGCCACATTTTCGGCAGGCTTCCCAGTAATTGTGAAAGTTTTTTTTTTTTAATATGAAAACTTTGGGGAAAAGTATTTATATTACAGAGTAGCATATGTAAATGTGTGTATTTAGATAGCTAAATAAAAACAAAATATTGGGACTATCTCTAAACAGCTGTTAACAAAAATTAAATCAAAACCTACATAAAATGGTAAACCATAATGAATGCCACAGTAATTCATGTGTTTCTACGTAGAATAGGTTCATTCAGACCAGCTTCCCTCCCAATGTCAGCATTCCTTCTGCAGAGTGCCTAAGAGATGACCATTTAGGCATCACCTTCTCTCTCTTCCCTTCCCTCCTCTCCCTTTACTTTTCAGCTGATGCATGCCAAGTCCAGGTCACTACAGGAGGCACTGCAGGTACACAAATAAATACCCTTAATTTTGCCCTCAAAGGCCCCCCAGTCTGAAAGTATGTACCAGAGTGAGGTTGTGCAGGGAAGAGGAGTGTGAAGTCACTGGTTGAGGAGCAGGCTCTCAACCTTTTCGGAGGAAGTGAGACAGCCTAGGATTCACAGAGCAGGTTGCGTGGAAGCTGAGATTTCAAGTCTGAAGGGGTGGCCTCGAAATGAAAAAGCTTTCCAGATACGGTACTTGTGATGCCTGAGAGTCACGAAACCACGTTCAGGGAATGGTACGCAGCCTGGCGTAGCCCCACGGTGTTTGGTGCTGGGAAAGAGCAGGTAGCAGGCTGAGGCTGTCTCAGGAGTGATGGGAGCGCACGGCTTTGCAAAAAAAGAGAGAAAGTTCTGTGGCCGAGAAGTCTCTTAGAAGGTATGTCCTTGTACTGTGCCAAGACTGTCTCCTTTTCTGTTTTGCCTTTGGGTTCAAGTCACAGGAGCAGCAGAGTGGGCCTGCCTGCTCTTCTCCACCTGCCTTTTATTAGATGTGAGTGGTAATTTGCTTCTTTAAATCTTGCCCCGAATAGTGTATGCATTTATTTATCCTTCTTGATAGGTTTTGGTTAGTAGTTTGTTTCCTTAATATAGCCCAGTGGGAATTCCATTTGGTCCTTTTAAATTCTACAAGTGAATGTGATCTCCTAGATTGAGCTCCCAGATCATCAGAGCAGTGGCTGCTGCGGTATCCTAGTCTTTAATTTCCTTTTTATTTATTTTTTAATGATGATTTTTATTTTTTCCATTATAGCTGGTTTACAGTGTTCTGTCAATTTTTTACTCTACAGCAGGGTGACCCAGTTATGCATACATGTATACATTCTTTTTTCCCACATTATCATGCTCCATCACAAGTGACTAGATAGAGTTCCCAGTGCTGTACTGCAGGATCCCATTGCAATAGTTTTGTGTATCCTCGTCTTTTAGCCTCCTTTCTGTCAGTTTCTTCCCCCTGTGGTTTTATGGGATTCCAGAGGGCAGGAAGCAATCAGGGGTGTCAGTCTAGCCTCTCCTCCACTTCTTCCTCACCACACCATCTCCTGTCAGTCATCCCAGGGCTTTAGAGAAACAGAAAGGAGGCCTTTCATACACGTGTGCTGGGGATCCTTTTCCTAGAGGAACAGCCTTTTCTTTTTCTTTTTCTCTCTCTCTTTTTTTTTAACAATCTCACCACTGTTTTCATATACTTTATTTATTTAATTTTTTTGTGTGTCTTTTTAGGGTCACACCCACGGCATATGGAGGTTCCCAGGCTAGGGGTCCAATCAGAGCTGTAGCCACTGGCCTACACCATAGCCACAGCAACGGTGGGATCCAAGCTGCATCTGCAACCTGCACCGCAGCTCACGGCGACACCAGATCCTTAACCCACTGAGCGAGGCCAGGGATTGAACCTCGTCTTCATGGATGCCAGTCGGATTCGTTAACCACATGATGGGAACTCCTCATATACTTTAGAAGCAAACTAAGAAAGAGGTACCTACCTGTGAAATACTGATAAAAACCAATTAGGATTGAACTAAAATAGCTCAGAATTAAGGGCTGAGAGAGGCACGCTAAAGCTCAGGTTACGTTCTCACATGAATAAATTGTAGTTAGAAAATACCAGGTTCTGGTGGTTCCCATTGTGGCACTGGGCTAATGATCCCGACTAGTATCCATGAGGATGCGGGTTCGATCCCTGGCCTCACTCAGTGGGTTAAGGATCCAGCGTTGCTGTGAGGTGCAGCATAGGTCGCAGACATGGCCTGGATCTGGCGTTCCTGTGGCTGTGGCCTAGGCTGGCAGCTGCAGCTCTGATTCGACCTCTAGCCTGGGAACTTCCAAATGCAGCCCTAAAAAAATAAAAGGCAGAAAATACCAGGTTTTGAATGAGAGATTTGGCCATGTGTGTAATATGAGACCGCTCTGTCTGAGTGTGCAGGCGATAGGTGCTAAAGAGAGATTCACGAGGGCTGATTTTGTTGGTGGAAGCTGGTGATGTCGGTTCCTGTAAGCAGTCATTAGTCACCCAGTCTTACCCCTTAGTAAAAGATGTGTACTTTTCCAGCCAGTGCCATGGCTGTCTGTGGGTGAGTCTGTTCACAAGGAAAGGATGAGATGGAAAAGGTTCAGTAATTCTGGTTCCTTTACACCCTCGCCTGAGGCTGAAGCTGGGAGTTACCTGTGGCCATGGTTACCTGGGGCCTGTTCTTCCATGTGGGGAGAGGATGAGTGAAGGAAAGGGAGAATAAAAGGAGACCCTGACAAGGTTGTTCAAGTAGAAGTTTCAGATCTCATCAGTTACCTAAGGATGTTCCAGAAAAGCCCGGGTGCTTATTGCTGGGATTTAATTATCCTACCCCATGGAGGGCACACCCTTATTTTTAACGTAAAACAGTCAAATGCAGTTGTTTCAGTCTCTGTCAGTGGCAGTTATAAAGGGAATTGTGGGGAGAGGGGAAGGAGGGAGCCTAATCAGTGTTCCACCGCTGCGTACTCAAACTGTGGTCCACAGAAACATCCACATCACCGGAGACCCAACTAGAAATGCAGAATCTAAGGCGCCAGCCCAGAGCCTCTGAATCAGAATCTGCGTTTTAACAGACCCCATCCCCCTGGCAATTCCTTTGCACACTGAAGTTCGAAAAGGACTGCCCTAGGAGTCCCCGTCGCGGCTCAGTGGTTAACGAATCTGACTAGGAACCATAAGGTTGTGGGTTTGATTCCTAGCCTTGCTCAGTGGGTTAAGGATCCGTCCTTGCCATGAGCTGTGGTGTAGGTCGCAGATGCGGCTCGGATCCTGCATTAGCTGTGGCTGCGGCGTAGGCCAGTGGCTACAGCTCTGATTAGACCCCTAGCCTGGGAACCTCCACGTGCTGTGGGTGCGGCCCTAAAATGACAAAAGGCAAAAAAAGAAAAAAGAAAGAAAGAAAAGGACCGCCCTAGTGGGTGATGGCAGTACCTGATTCAACAAAGCGATTGGCCTGTCCTGGCACACTTTGAGAAAAGCTGAATAAATAAGACGTATCAGCCCAAATTATTAAATATTGAGGATCAGAGAGTTTAATTTTTTGTCACAGTCGACTCAGCAGCAACATTCTGTTTGGGGGGCGCTGGGGATGGGGTTCTGTTTACAGTGCAGATGATGTGCCCCATGGCTTGACGATAGCATGTGGAGAGCTGCTTCCCTGCCCAAGGGCGGAATGGTTTCCATGAGGACAGTTTGATGCTGTGATCTTCCCCTACCTTTCCCCTCCCCGTTAACCAACAGAGCAGAGCATTAAAAAGAATACTTTGATTTTTTTCCAAAATTCATCACGTCCATTTTTCACTTTACATCGTGTTATCATCATGGGTTTCCCGGGGGGAAGAGTCTGGGCAGAAAAGTGTAGCTTCCTTAGTGATGTGCAAACATTCCTTCTGGGCTAAACTCAAACTGGCACAGCTGACAAAGGTCAGGGCTGGACCGTATTGGCCAAAGCCTGGTTTTAAGAATGTTTGTGTTTGATGTTTATCCTATTGTACATAAACAGATCGTCAAGTGGGAAATCTTTGTGTTACACAGTCATTAACCGCCACGGCCGCATGTATTCAGTGATCTTTCCCCTTAGTTACAGGATCCGTCAATTTTAGAGTCAACAAGAAAATGCTGATATGTAGTGGTGACCAGTATCACAAGTACTTGAATGTTCAATTCTTTTATCATGCGATGCAGTGATTTTTTTTTTGTCTGATCTTTTTCACCCTCTGTGATGACCATATACTATTTCTTTGTAGATTAAAATCCAGGAAAGTTTTCTTTTATAAAAGTAAGAATTAAAAAAATACAAAAAAACCCTTCAGTGATTAAAAAACCTTGACTGCTAAAATCAGCCCTTTAAGAGAGTTAGAGTTAATCCTGGGGCTTTTCCTTACAGTTCCGCGTAGAATCCATCTACTTTTTAGAAGCACCACTGTGCTCTAGTCCAAGCCCCTCTAATCTCTTGCCTAGACAGTTTCAGAAGCTTGGTAACTGGTCTTGCTGCTTCTTCCTCCCTTGATTTTTCTTCAGTCTGTTTTCAACACAGCAGCCAGTTCATAGTTGCCTCTGCCCCAGACACCTCAGTTGCATTGCAGGGCTCTCAGATTGAAAGCCAAAGGTCTTAGGGTGCCCTCAGAGGCCCACTATTTACCTTTCTGACCCCACATCCTACTACTGTCTCCCACGCACGCCCCAAGTCAGAAGGGACATGCTTCTGCCTCAGGGCCTTTGTACCTGCTAATCCCTCCATCTGGAACTCTTTCCCAAGGTGTCTACATGACTCTTTCCAAACTGCCTTCAGATCTTTGCTCATACGTCAGTTTCTCAGTGAGGCTTTTCTTGACCACCCTACTTAAAGTGTAACATTCCTCACATGACATATTTTATATTTTACAGGCATACCTCACTTTATTGTGCTTTACTTTATTGTACTGCACTTTGTAGACTTTCTTTTTTTTTTACAAAATTGAAGGGTTAATGCGACTCTGTGTCAGATGACGGTTAGCATTTTTTTGCAATAAAGTGTTTTTAAATTAAAGCATGTCCTTTTTTCTTTTTTAAAAATATTTATTTTTTTAATTACTTAATGAAATTTATTGCAATTATAAGTGTTCAAAAATCATCACAACCAAATTTCACAGCATTTCCATCCACATAACCCTATTGCACACTTAATCTTAGACTTACAGTATAGGGTAACCATCTGTATGCACTAGGAAACTGAAAATGCACGTGACTTGCTTTATTGAGGTGGTGATCTAGAACCAACACGCAGTGTCTCTTGAGGTATACCTGTCCTTATGATGTGTTAATTGTGTGTCTCCTCCTAGAATATTATCTCTTTGAGAGATAAGAGTTTTGTCTTGTTCATTGTGTGTCCACAGCACCTAGAACCATGCCTGGCTTATTCGAGGTGCATACTCTTTGTTGAATGAATGAAAGCTGGCACCCTCCAGCCCCATGACTAGATGTGAATTTAGAACCAAGGGCATTGTGGGACTTCTCCCGCTCAGTTTTGTTCTAATCTCAGCGCATAAGAGGACTGAAATGTTAGGAGAACATCTTTAAAATGTTGATCACAACTGTGAGTCATTTAAAACACTCTACACAGTGAGTTAGGAAACGCTAAATAGCTGTTGATCTGTAAGGCAAATGGGAGAGTAACACAGTCCCTTGTGCCAGACATGCAGTCAGGTCCTGGGGATTGGAGGCAATGCAGTGTACGGGGTCTCCTTCAGAGGGCTTCACATGTTGTTACTGTCCACCTGTAGTTGTGGCAGCATCCCACAGCAAACTCAGAGCCTCTCATGCCCCCCTCCAAGGACCACTGCTATGAGCGCATGTATTTTTGTTGTCTCATCAATAACACTGGAAATCATCCTTTGGCTGCGATTTGTGTTTTCCTTTTTGTTTAGAGTGTTTCTTAGTAACCCACTGCAACTCTGTAGAGTTGCGCCTCAAGTGTATCTTGAACTTGTGCTTTCTCTTTTCATATCTTAAAACTTATTTGGCCACGGAAGTCAAGGATACCGTAAGTTACAGAAGTGTGTTAGACAGTGCCCATCTAATTATTGGCCCCTCAGGGGTCAGAGGCTACATCAGAGGGTGGAGCCCATTCAGGGAAGCCACATGGTCTGCCTGGCGGAATTATCCCTGTTTTGGTGATGGACACAGCAGGTTCTAATGGCCCAAAGCCATCATTCAATAAAATATTTCTTGAATGTCCACTGTTGTGAAACATGCTAATAAAATGAGCCCAGTATTCACCTTCATGGAGCTTCGTCCAGTCTAGCGAGAGATGTAAGTTAAATCATCACATAGTGTGATTTACACATAATGTGTAAATGTAAACTGTGATAAGTGCTACAAAGGAAAAGATCAAGATGCTATCAGAGCTTAAAATAAGGGAAATTGCCCCAGTGTGGGACAACTAAGCATGTGTGTGCTTTGAGAGAAAGGGGCAGGTGTGTGCATTGGTTTCTGGATAGAGGAAATGAGGTGTGCAGAACATCCAAGGTGTTGAGGGATCTGTGCTTTCAAGAGAGTAAAAGGAAACCAGTGTGAGGGTGACTGGGAGAGAGAGGGAGAGTGTGCACAGAGGAGGCTGGAGGGCTGAGCAGGGCCAGAGCAAGACTGAGAGTCAGCTCTTGGGTATTTATCATGAGACCCACGCAGAGCATTAAAGCAGTTTAGGTAGGGCTGAGCCATGACCTGTTTTCTATTTTTAAATGTTTACTCTGGACACTTTGTGGGTAGTGGGCTGGAAGAGAGGAAGTGGAAGCTGGGAAAATAGCAAGAAGTATTTTGTGTTTGTCCTGGAGAAGGATGATGGCACCTGGGACTAGCATGGTGATGGTGGGGGAGATAGGAGAACATGCGTCTGGAGAGAGAATATTGGAAGCCATTGGCATCTGGATTGTTGTGGCTCTGACGTGCACCCTCGACAATCTTCTGTTAAATTTGGCTTGATCTTTAACCTGCCTGTATGATACCTAGGACTTCGAGAAATATTTGTTGACCAAAGAAATGTGAAGACATTGGTCAAGGTGGATGGATCAAATGTCCAGGCTGTCTGGCAATCATCCTTTTCATTGGAAATGAATACATAGGTTTTGCGGCTTCTGTAGCCATCTCTTATGACCTTTGCTAGCATGAGTCAGTATTGATAAACACGATAGTTTCTGGAACATTTGTGAGATAGACTTCTGGAGCTAGCAGAGTGAGAGACAGAATCTAGACAGTCGTGAGATTCTCGAGGTAAATGTCAGCTGGCGGACTCTCTGAACTGCTGCCTTTCCTAGGCAGCACCCTCTTTTTTTTTTCCTTTTGTCATTTTTTTTAGGGCCGCACCCGCGGCATGTGGAGGTTCCCAGGCTAGGGGTATAATCCGAGCTGTGGCCACTGGCCTACACCGCAGCCACAGCAATGCAGGATCCAAGCCGTGTCTGCGACCTACACCACAGCTCACGGCAACGCCGGATCGTTAACCCACTGAGCAAGGCCAGGGATCGAACCCGCAAGCTCATGGTTCCTAGTCAGATTCATTAACCGCTGTGCCACGACAGGAACTCCAGCAACTTCTTTTTTGATGAATACTTTTCCATTGACATTTTTAAAAATTTTAAGTAAATCTATAATAGTTGCATTCACCAGTTATTTTTATCTCTAATGTTTCACCCAGGGGGAAAGGTGCTTCCACTTGAACAAAGAGTCTCTGAGGGAATGTAGTTTGAAAAGGCGTATTGCCATGTAGAAGGATTCACAGTCAAGGCAAATCTTATTCTAAGTTGTTTCCCTGCACATCTACCCTTTTATGATGCCATGTCGATTTCTTTTGAGATCATGAAGAATTTGTTCTTCAAATCTCCTGCTTCTGATACATAAAATGATATTGTCGTAGTAGTCCTATTTAGGAACCCAGTAAAGTTAGGCAGCTGAAATAATCGCAAAGTTTAATGAAGCCCTTTTGATACTCTGAAGTCCAGAAAGTATCAAACAATGATATAAAACATATATATATATATATATACATGTGTGAATACTCACTAACAGTAATTTCCTCATCTTTTGCAGGAGAAAATGGACAAAAAAAACAGAAGTACTTTTAATGGAACAGAATAAACCACTGAACAGGTACTGAAATTATCAGGAGTTGGGTACAACATTAATTAAACGAGTTAATATTTGTGAAGTCCTTAGAAGGTTACCTGGCATGTTTAATTAACTGCATAAGTGTTTGCTATTATTAAGTTCCTTTAAATGTACCTCAGCCCAAACCAAACCAGTAGTACAGCCAAAAACTACCCAACAAAAGCAAACCCTTTGCCCCTAAAGCAAGTGTGAACACCGCTGGTCAATTCTGACATGGCCTCTGTATGATTTGTTACAGTGGCCTGAGAAACTTAATTTCTTAATCTTTGAGCACTTTGAGTATTTGAACACACCCATTTGTTTTGGGTTTTGAGCCCTCATTCATGATGACCTTTTCAGTGTCAGATCAGTTTCAATTTTTTGGAATAAAGCAAGCTTCCTTAAAATTCTTGAGGAGCTTATCATTTGGGGAGATGGCTTCGTTTTCAGGTGGGCACTGAAGTAGCCTGTGGAGTTAGTGAAGACAGAGACGATGGCACAAAGAAGCACCCTCACATTTTCTGAGGGTGCCAGTGATTACCTGGAATAAGAAGTTTCAACCTGTTGACCCTTCTCTGGCCCTAACTTCCCATCATAAAACTGTCGGTGTTACTGAGGGCTGCTGACACATTCGGCAAACATTGATAAAGGGCACATTACATGCCAAGTGCTGTGCTTGGCCTTGAGGCTGCAAAGGTAAACATGTCATCTTTCTCCTCACCCCACCCCTCTGGATCGGCACCGCTTCCTGCCCCCTTCACCCCGCTGTGGGGAGACCTGGCTCTCCTGGCCAGAGGGATGCTTTCTGTGCCACCCCCCCCCCAACCCCCGTCAGCTCTCCTGTGTCTGCGCGCCTTTCCCTCCGCACATCAGCCCTCCTCATTCATGCAGGGGAGACATGCTGGGAGTCAGGCCCTGTAGTTTGGTTTGATAACTTCAGATATTTCTCTAGACGGCCTTCCTCCCCCTGGACTCGTGTGTCACAGTTTACGCAATTCATTTAGATACCCCGTTGTTTCATGTTTTGCCACGTTTCCTCTCTGGGATCTGGGGATACGACCTTGGGCAGTGACTTCTCTATTCAGAAGTGTTATGGAAGTGTGACTTGAGAGAGGCGGGCACTGGTGGTGGGCTCAGTGTATCAGTGGTTCTCAACCCTTTTTCTTGGAACCCGCAGGAAGCAATACGTGTCACATTAGGGCCCAGGGCACCCACTTATACATGTGGATGTACGGATTCCTGATATGCCTTTACTGTATGCGAGCTATGATAGAATTTTCTAGTCTATCGTATTTCCTATCGCTTTTTCTTTTTCTCTCTTTTTTTTTTAATGCTCCTCATAACCTACTAGTCAGTTGTGCTTTGACAGCTCGCAGTATTTTTGTGCTGTGGTGGGGAATCTACTTTTTCTTGCCTTTCTCTCCAGTTTCTGTGGTAATGTGCGTAACTCTCTTTTATCCATAAATGTGCCCCCCAACTTGCCTTAACTTAATTCTTTATTTGTGAAACTCTTTCCTTAACTTAGCTTCTGTTTTTATTTTCTCATATACTATTCACTCCTCAATATTATAGTGACTCATAGTATTATAGTGACTTTTGTGGAATGCTAGCAAAATTCTTGTTGATTTGAGGCCAGGGTATTTATAAAGGAATCATAATTACATACATCTAGGATTACTCAGTATGTTCAATGAATTTTAAGAGTTGTAATGTGCAAAATGGTTCTTTTAAGTAAAGATAAACTAATATTCTCCTGTCTTTGAGGAATATTTCTAAGGTTTATAGGCAGTAAATGAGACAGCATATCCCAGTTTTCTGTATTAAAAATATATCATTTGAGTAGTCATAGAAATTTCTAAATATTCTGTTATTGAAGCCAAGCCAAAGTTGTTCACTTGGTTCTTTGAGTATGTTATCATTTCAGTCATGATTAATGAAGCCTTTTCACATAATTATGAATACAGCATATTTGCCAAAAACTTCTAGCCAAATATTATACTATAGTATAATATTATATTATCATACTTAACCACATATTATAGATTAATACATTTTTATATTTAGAAGTATTTTAAATGCCACAAAGACAATTTGAGTTGCTTTGTTTTGCAGTATCTAAGCTTTGAAAATATTAGGAAAAGAGAATAAAGCAGACCTTGACAGGTAGTAGATGTTAAGGTGTATTTATCAAAATCTTTTGAAAAAAATCATCTAGGATTTCATTTTGATTTTTTTCCTTTACTCTCTAAAGCATTTTTAAATTAATCATAAAGTATTTTTTCCAGTAAATGAATAGATCATGTACAATAATAAAACTTTCTGATGTTTTCTTCTTAGTCGTAATTAAGGGACACTAACTCCTTCCTGGACATCTGTTCTTCAGATATATTCTTCCTTCTTTTACTCACTAATTACTTTGAAGATTAGTTAAATCAGTGCAGTAGTCTATAGCCATGTGCATTTATACCATTTGGCTTAGGACACAATTAATGTATCACCGCTGCCTGGAAGAGGACCGGGGAGGGCTCCAGTGAGGCAGTGGTAGTTTTCTGGCAGTCATACCATCTTGAGGCAGTTGAAGGCCAGTGCTAGGAACATGCTGGAGGGGCTGGACTGGTAGGTGACCCAGAGCCCTCTACAAATTGAGGGAAAACAAAAGGGAATATTCATAGAGCTAACGGTGGAAAGGCCTGTCTCAGAAAAATGGAATAAGCAGCTCATATGTAAATAAGCCACGAGGACATATCCTTCCAGCCTTTCCCGAGACAGTACGCTGCAGCTCCCTCCTCACGTCGACGTCACCCCTGATCAGGACTGCACAGCCTTGGTCTCTGTTTACCATTACAGATGGGTCTCTCCATTTCTTTCCACTCTCTGTCCTATTGCCTTTTGAAGCACCTACTACTTGTCCTCATACCTCTCTGATGACTTCTTCCATGCAACCTTGTAAGTGACCCTAAAACTTTGGTGTGAGCTTTGGGTCTTCCCCTTGTCCTGTCCCTTTCCTGGCCAGTGAACTCACAGCATCAGCACATCACAGGCAGGGGCAGGAACCTGGAAAGCAGTGAGAGGGAGTGCGTTCAAATAAACACTTTAAAACCACTTCACTTGAATCTCTGACTTTTTGAAAAAGTTAAAAAACCCTGAAAAGCCTTTAGCTGGAAAATTTTGTTGTTGTTGTCGCTTGGAAGGAATTCCAAGAGTGAATTCTAGTCCGTTTCTTCGCCTGCTCTTGTTTACTCCTAGTACACAGTCCATGCCTGGAAACCAGAAGAATAACACCAGAATGGGTAGGTTTACCCAGCAGCTTTGAGAGTACACAGAGCTGGAGCTGAATCCTTGTCCCCTGCCTGGCTCCCTTCCTAGGCCTTTTTCCCCCCGCCCCCACTTCAGAAGGTAAAGCACGGATCATAGGTCAAGGTTGTACTGGCTTCAGAGAATGGCAGAACTGAAAAGGGTTCAAAGGGACAAATTATGGCAGAAATCTAAACAGTATTTGGGAACATAAGATAGTGTGAGCTTAATAACCCCAAACAAGAACAACATGTATTTTTAAAAGTATTTCATACTTGTCTGGTTTTTCTGACCGTTTTCCTTTATTCCTTTTCTGTGAGGGCAAACAAGTGAAAATAGGAACTACTGTTATTCCTTTTATTAAGGCACCTAGACTGATCATGAAAAGCATGAGAAGTCACATCAGGTAGCCAAGCTCTTCTTTTAAAAGCGTGAATAAAAGGAAAGGAAGACAGTAAACAAGAAAATATGAAGTAGTTGATGTGCTATGGGTTGCTAGTTTTGAACTTCAGTGCTTAACAACACTTAAGCCTAAGTTTGTACATTGTCATGAAATAAAGTAAGTGAAATGCTTCGTTTCTTCTAAGTGTTCAGGACGTGAGCTGCTATTGTTGCCATGTACAGAGGTACTCGGTGGTGCTCTCAGGAAATTCTAGTCGTGTTTCTTCTAGTTCAGGATGGATTTGTTTTGAGCTGTTCTGTTTTGTGTGTGTGTGTGTGTGATAATTTGTATGGCAAAGGAAACAGTGAGGTTAATGACCTTTATTGACTCTTTCCGCTGTTCTAAGCATTGGGTGAAGAATGTGAGGGTAGATACTGCTGTCATCCCAGTTTTACAGAATGTGCATGATAAAAGAAGGTTCTTGTCAGCTCTCGGCAGAGATTATAGTCTCATCATAACCAAATGCTAGTTGATTTGAATATGCAGCAATATAGGAGTTTTCATCGTGGCTCAGGGTCAACGATCCCAACTAATATCCATGAGGTTGCTGGTTCCAGCCCTGGTCTCGCTCAGTGGGTTAAGGATCCTGCGTTGCCATGAGCTGTGGTGTAGGTCACAGATGCAGCTTGGAGCCTACATTGCTGTGTCTGTGGTTAGGCCAGCAGCTGCTGCTCCGAGTGGAGCCCTAGCCTAGGAACTTACATATGCTGCAAGTGCAGCCCTAAAACAACAAGAAAAAAATATATATATACACATACATATGAAACATATATATATATATATATATTTAAGTGTAAAAAGCTCCTGGGTTTACAGTGTTGATTAGTTGTGATAGCCACACAGGAAAATGCTACTTAGCCAAAGAAGAGGTTTTCACAGAATAAAAAAGTAACTCGGATTTCCCTAGGTTTGTAGCATTGCTTTAATATTCTTGCTTTTAAAGATTTTTAGGTAAATATTTCCAATTTACAATCTACTGTTTCATCCTCAAGGATAGAATAGTGTATTATTAAAAAAAATTGAAAGTAGTATTATTCCTTTTTAAATGTGTGTAATCAACACACATTTGTATTTCCTGAATATTTGCTATTTTCACTTGTACATGATAGATCTTGCTATTTCAGTACGAAATGGGCCTTTGAGGCAGACAATTCCAAGGATTTCAGTATTTTGGGGTTTGTCTCCATCAATAATTGGAGAAAAATAAGTTCACTACCTCTGACTGAAGAAGCAAATATGTATCTATAATCAGTATTCAGTTTACCACCATAATGGAAGCTGACACTAGCATGGGTAACCAAAAATTTTCAGCAACCAACTCAGCCAGCTTTTTTTGTGTGTAACAAGGAAATAAAGGCTCATTTCCTTAAAAATTTTTTTTCTTTTCACAGTAACTTATCTTCTTTTTAGTTTGCTTTGGGTTCTTTGTCCTCTGATGTGCACAGAAACCAGCAGTGGATTTGGGAGTGGCTCGATATGTATTTGTGAAATAGGGGAATATCCTTATAATTTAAAATATTTTGTAAATATTGCCAAAAGTTTAAATTAATACATAATTACCTTATAGAAGTTATTGCATTTCCATTGTAGATTCAAATTCATTTGCCTGTTCCTAAAATTATAAACGTCCAGGGTAAATCAGATCAATTAACATTTGCATCTATCTTAACAATCCCTTCTGGCTCCAATCTGCCACTGTTCCTATATATATATATATTTTTTTTTTTTTAAGGTGAAATTGGCATAGAGTGCAGATCAGAGATATTTGAAAGGTGGAAATAAGTCACAAAATAATTTTTTTTCTTTTTTTAATTTAATGGTTTTTATTTTTTTCCATTATAGCTGGTTTATAGCATTTTGTCAATTTTCTACTGTACAGCAAGGTGACCCAGTCCACACATACAGTCACATATACATTCTTTTTTCTCATATTATTATGTCCCATCATAAGGGAGTAGATATAGTTCCCAGTGCTACATAGCAGGGTCCCATTGCTTATCTATTTCGAAGGCAATAGTTTGCGTCTGTTAAGCCCAAATTCCCAATCTGTCCCACCCGCTCCCTCCCCCTCCCCCTTGGCAACCACAAGTCTCTTCTCCATGTCCATGATTTTCTTTTCTGTGGAAAGGTCCATTTGTGCTGTATATTATATTCCAGATGTAAGTGATATCATATGGTATTTGTCTTTCTCTTTCTGACTTACTTCATTTAGTATGAGAGTCTCTAGTTCCATCCATGTTGCTACATGTGGCATTATTTTGTTCTTTTTTTATGGCTGAATAGTATTCCATTGTGTACATATACCGTATCTTTTTAATCCATTCATCTGTTGATGGACATCTAGGTTGTTTCCATGTCTTGGCTATTGTGAATAGTGCTGCGGTGAACTTATGGGTGCATGTGTCTTTTTCAAGGAAAGTTTTGTCCGGATATATGCCCAAGAGTGGGATTGCTAGGTCATATGGTAGTTCTATGTATAGTTTTCTAAGGTACCTCCATACTGTTTTGCATAGTGGTTGTAGCAATTTACATTCCCACCAACAGTACAGGAGGGTTACCTTTTCTCCACACCCTCTCCGGCATTTGTATTTGTGGACTTATTAATGATGGCCATTCTGACCAGTGTGAGGTGGTACCTCATAGTAGTTTTGATTTGCATTTAATCAGTGATGTTGAACATTTTTTCATGTGCTTGTTGACCATCTGTATATCTTCTTTGGAGAAATGTCTGTTCAGGTCTCTTGCCCATTTTTCCATTGGGTTGTTGGCTTTTTTGCTGTTGAGTTGTATAAGTTGTTTGTATATTTTAGAGATTAAGCCCTTGTCAGTTGTATCATTTGAAACTATTTTCTCCCATTCTGTAAGCTGTCTTTTTTTTTTTTTAATGGTTTCCTTTGCTGTGCGAAAGCTTGTCAGTTTGATTAGGTCCCACTGGTTTATTGTTTTTATTTCTGTTGCCTTGGGAGACTGACCTGAGAAAACATTTGTAAGGTTGATGTCAGAGAATGTTTTGCCTATGTTCTCTTCTAGGAGTTTGATGGTATCTTATGTTTAAGTCTTTAAGCCATTTTGAGTTTATTTTTGTGCGTGGTATGAGGGTGTGTTCCAGTTTCATTGATTTACATGCACAAAATAATTTAAATTTAAGCTTTTGAATTTGGAATTAGAAGAAGGTAGGACATTTACCTTAACCTTCTTAATTTACAAATAAGGAAACTGAGTTTCTGAAAGCTGATGGGACTTGGGCACAACCGCAGAGCTATTAAAGGGCAGAACTAATACTGAAAAGCAGATAGCACTTTTTCAACCAGAACTTCTAATGATTTTTTTCAATTTTATTGAGGTATAATTGACATACGGTATTATAAACTCTTAAGTGTACAGTGTGACGGTTGATAAACATATACATTGTGAAAGGATTCCCCTCAGTTTAATAATTTTCAAAAATTAATATTAAACCTCAGTCTTTTTTGTCTTTTGTTTTTTGTTTTTTAACACACTACCTGGAAAGTGTGTATCTTAGCAAAAGGTGGTGGAAAGCAAAGCCCACTCATAACCAGGTGCACTGTTTTTTCCACTCCGCTGGTTGGAGGACAGCCTGATGGGTACAGACAGGAGAGGAAGAGAGAGGCCCAATCTTCACCTCAATGACAGTGAAGGTTTTAGGGGATAAGTTTTAAACCTGGAACCACTTCCTTTTCTAACCCTAGTTACTCCCTCAAAAGTTCCACGTCTTTCGCAGCTGCATGTACCCCTATCCAACCCAGAAAACAACCCCCATCCCTATACTCTAGGGAAGCCTCTGGCAGACCCCCTGAGTTAAACACAGTGTTACTGTTTAGAATGTTATTATCCACATGATTTTTCACTGGTAGAAAAGCAGTGTTAGTGTTGTCTCTTAACTTACTGTATTAGCGCACTGAGCTTGCTGAGGCTACAGTTTTACGTTTGACTTCCTTCCTCCTGCCCCATAAATCATTCAGCTTCCCAATTAAAACAGTCTCATTCTCAGAACCAGGTACCACCTTCATCTGGATGGAACCAAATAAATGCTCTTGGTTCCAAGTACAGTTAATGAGATAGGGTGAACGGGGCAGGAAAATGAGCATCATCACAAAAAAAAAATCCCCATGTGTAATACCACTAGTAAAAAGTGTCATGTTTGTAAAGTGCAGACCTTACCATCTTTTATCCAAAAGTGTATCTTTCTTAGAAGCTGATAGACTAGATTGGTATATAGATGAATCATCCTTTTTTTTTAATTACAGAAAATGTACCCTCTAACCCATGTGAAAAGTCTTGGTTTTAGACACAATAAGTACCTGGTAGAAATAAACAATTTAATCTGACCTGGAAAAGAAGTAACCTAAATAAACCTAAAAATAACCTAAGAATTATGATAGTGATAAATAGTAAAGTCGTATCCCTGACTTCTAGTAAGACATTGACACGGGCATATATGCAGTTATTATTCAGTTAGAACTTTTATTTTGATAACACTCAACCCTGTATGTATTTTTTTAAAGGGTGTTAAACCCTTTCTTTTCTTTTGACGGACTCCTTAGAGAATGTATATATCACAAAGTGAGGTAGAGCATTGTCACAATGCACTCAGGCCTCAGATTTTGTCTTAAGTTATCTGACTATTTCATTGCATTTTGAAAGAGTCCTGAATTCTTCTAATAATTTAATCCTCCACATCACGATGTACAATGCTTCATTATGCATTATTTTTTAATAATTTTTTTAAAGTTCGAAAGATATTTGTTTTGCACAAGGGGCTTTCATGAGACAAGTTTCAAATTTTGTGGCCAGATGTAGTTGTCAAGGACCTAAATGTCGTTTCATTTTTGTTCCAGAATTCATTTGCACTGGCTCTTTTCATTCAGATTATAGAAGAGGAGGAATAGTACTTCCTTCTTTGAAGATGTGGAAGCTTACTAGTGTTTACTCAGCATTTAAACAGAGCTGTTTGGGGTTCTTAGGTAGCTGGGAAAGGCAACCATGCTACCAGGAATAATGTTGAGTTTTATTTATTTTATTATTTGTATAGGCACTACCTATAGGGCTTATTATTTAACCTGGAAACAAGGGTGGGTAGATGGGAGGAAGAGAAATATTTAGTACATAGTTCTTTCATATTTTTCTGAAACATGATGGTTCACTTGCCACAGTGTATATTACACCTGCAGTTTCTTTGAATCTTGTTCGAAGCCAATAAAGGGAGTAACACAAGGGGTGCTACTCAGTCCTTTGGGAGCTCTGTGTCAACCAGACTGGCAGTGGCCACTGCAGCTACAGGAATCACTGGTTCTTGGAGATGAAACCTGGGAGATGTGTCAGAAATCACTGGCTAACACAAAAGATTAAGTAACAGCACCTGAGAATGAGTCCCTTTTAACTTTTCAATGAATGAGAGTTAGAGTCATAACAGAAAAATTAGGGACCCACTCAGTCGCGCTCTTACATGTTTTCTAGGGAGGGAAGAAAGGGTGGAATTTGAACTAATATGCTGGGAACCGTGTTCAGAATGCATCCAGGCTATCAGAGTAGGAAAGAAGCGAACTGTCTTTGGCATAGACTGTGGCTTGTACTTTAATAGCAAGAGAGATGAGGACAGACAGCAAAGCCTGGGCAGTAATGTTAATGGCATAGGTTTGCCTTTGGGCTCCAGTTTCCTTCATATGTTTATTACCTTGTTTCTCCCCAGTGCCACCGTCTGACTCTCCATTATGGACGATTATGTTATTAATTGTTAAGGATACTATACATTAAGAGTAAGGATTCTAGAATAATACTATACATTAAGCGTAAGAACTCTGGATCTAGACTTCTTGGGTTCCGATACTGTCTTTGCCTTTTAGGCAACTGACCTGATTTCTCAGATTCTCATTTGTAAGACAAAGACAATATTAGTATTTACCTTTTGGGGTTATTGAGAGGATCAGATGAGTTAATGACATGTAAAGTGCTTAGAACACTGTCAGGTACTCAGTAAGCACTCATTGTGTGTTAGCTGTTTTTATAATATGTGACCCTATTTCATTTTTAAAATAACTTCATCCTCTCTTCAAAAACCCCATCTAGGGAGAATAGGCACTTAGCTGGTTGAATGAGTGAATAATGACTTGCACAGTGTCTTCAGAATTATTGATTGGTAATGTAAATGCATCTTGGTTTGCAGGTTAGTTTCCAAGATGAGGCCCTTGTAGCACCGCACTGATTAAATTACATCCACACATGATCCTCCCACCTCATCTTAAGCGTGGTCCTTAGTCTTCTTTCTAATAAACCCTTTTCTTTCCTGGGACTAAGGAAAGGAACGTGTTGTACATCATGAAAAAGTACACACAATACACATAAGAAAGAAGGAACAATTACTTCATGAAACGAGTTACGCTAAGTGCAGTGAGCTCGTGTTCTATTTTATTCTCTTGATTCATTTTTGTATGTGTTGATGCCATGCATTGAAATTATTTAAAAGCCACTAATGAATCACCCCTACAGTTTGAAAAATACTGTTTTAAACCAATTTGACTCTTGTCCAGAACCAAAGGGGGTTACCTTTGATTATAACCAATATTCATTTCCTTTTCATTCTCTCTCCTAATTTCCCCTGATAGTGGAGCTGGGATTTATCAGCTGTAAACACACACACACACACACACACACACACACACACACACACACACACACAAATGCCATTAACCTATTTAGCAAGGCCAAAGTTTGTGTTGTCATATAAAAGGACTTTAAGTATTACTGTATTTCAGGTTCATCTTTAGCATTTTGTAGTATTAAAAATGCCTAGGACTCACATCACTATAAAATGGGATGCAGTAATCATTTTTAGGAAACATTTTAAGGTTGGTTGTGATAATAGTATCAGATTTTTCAGACTCTGATACAGAACTTTTTTTTTTTGGCCCTCTCCTCCTCAGTTATATAAGCCATTAAGAATGCCATGCAGGAAAGTGACTTTATTGATAGAACAGAGCTCTAGGAAGCTGATGGGATCCTGAGCAGTCTGTGGGTTCGGTGTGTTCCTTCTTTAGCTAGCACCATTTGTTGGGTGCTCACTGCTTAGAGCCTTTCATGCTCTGTGACCATGAAGCTGAATATACACCACTCCCCACTTTTGAGCTGACTGACTCTGTTCTCCTCAGCTGAGCCACCAGCCAGACCAAATAACTACTGGTTTGAAAGCCTGACAACCAAATTTTGACCAAGTTTACCACACAAGGCCTTCCCAAGTCATGAACACTTGATTTGCACACATTTTGGTTCACACAGAGGACCAGCTGCACGTTGCCTATGGTCAGCTCCCCACACCCTTGTTCCTCACAGCAGCCCAGCTGTCCTGGCTCAGGTGCTGTGTCTAATCCAATATCTTTTATGTTCTCTTCTTCTCCTGCCTTTTCCACTTCCGATCGTAGTCTTTGTTAATTACATACATCATACTTTTTCATATTTCCCCCATATTTCAAGTAAGTCTCTCTCTCTCTTGATTTTTTTCTTTCTTCCCTCCTTGTTTGATTTTGGAGAGCCCCCCAGTGGTGCTGGTCATAGCTGATAAGTCAAGAGTAGCAATATAATTATTATTAAAAGAAAAGAACACTGTATTTGGAGGTAAAATAAGGCATAATAACCAGGGTCGTCAACTTTCAAATCTCTTAAGTATTTCAGTCTGGTTTATCCTCCTTTCATTATACCATAGTCTTACACATTGGCATATAGAAAAATAAAAAATCATTCCTAGTTTATTTTACTCCTTATATAATTGTTAGCATTATAACACAGTTATAATATACTTTTCAATTCATATATATAATACTGTATTATAGATGGATTATGAGTGAAATAATTTTTCATGGAACGACCTCTGAGTACTGAGTCTCATTAGCATCATCATTCCTAAGGGAAAAGTGGCACCAGTTCTAACCCTCAACATAGTACATTTTGGGAACAGAACCAGGTATTTGAGGACTACTCACTGTTATTATTTCTCTTCACCAGGCTTCTGTTCATGGAAAAAGATTGACTATATCTTAAAATCATCTAAGTACAACTAGAGTAATACTAGTAGAGTAGCTTCCAGAATTATTTTTAATAATAAAATGGAAATCATAGGAAAATTTAGAGCATTCTGAAAATAAGAATATGTTTAAGCATGGATTTTGAGATGACAGATCATTTTTATCACTTCTGTGTATGTGTTTATGACACTCTTATACATAAAGTCCACTACTTTTCAACACTATGTTTATTCTGAGGGACAGTTGAATGCCGAATGTTGGGACCTTTCCCTGATTCTAGTTCTTGGTCCCACATGACTGAGGTCAACCCCTTCAATCTTGCCACTTTCTCATATGTACACTTGAAATGTGATGGCTTTGTCTGATGAAACACATTATCTTTTCTAAGCCTGGGAAACAGCAATCAGAAAATGTTTAAAAGGGAAAGGCTATTACATTTTCCTGTTAGTAGAATTTTGGAAGTATTGGGTCTTCATGAAGTCATTTCAAGCTTTGTGCTCTCTGCTGACCTGGTATTATACCTTTTAATATAATGGTTACCTAACAGCTCTTTAAATTCGTTCCTCATTTTTAATCTCATGGAAATATTTTTTGCTTGAGTTTTAGTATATCGTCTGAAACTTACTGTACCATAGGTAGCAAGCTAAAGGCTTTTGGTGGAAGTGAAATCATGGCAAGGGGGCTTGTACATCAAAGATGTTCTTGTTCATTTAAGATATATTATCTTAACACAATTTTATGTTTATAAAATGATCTTGAACTTTCAAATGTGCTGTTCTCCTTCATTTTAAGATACCTTATCTTGATACAATTTTATGTTTATAAAATGATCTTGAACTTGCAAATGTGCTCGGAGTATTGTTGCTGAAGATACAAATAGAGATTGTAATTTTTCTGTTAGGATCCACACAAGCCAAATATGTAACAGAATTTAATGTAGTAAGTAGCATTTGAAATAGGACTTGACATGGCTTTTAACAATTTTTATATATGCTTTGAGACACAAAGGCATACGTAGAATAAAGTGATGAAGTATAAATTTAAAAAATCATCAAGTCCTAAGAAAAGATAAAAATAGAGCCCTTAGGGTTTGGCAGTGTTGCCTCAGTAGCCACCCTGAGGGATGAGATGAGTCAGCAGGCCCAGTTCAGGAGGGCTTTGTATCCTCTAGCCCACCACATCAACGAGGCTGCTCTGCTTTCATCTTGTGCCTGTATTAGGCTTTCACCTAAGATTTCCTGTGGGGGCATAAGAGAACCGCTGCCCTAACAGATGCAGATTTTACCTGTTAGGCAAAATAGTTGGAATACCAAATACACTGGGTCAGCCAACAGTAAAAAGTTAAAGATAGAAAGTCAGCTTCCTTATAGCCCTGTCTGTGTTAGGATGTCAGGGTGCACAGTCCTCCCGAGACACAGCGGGGACCACTCGGAGGAGCTTGTTCCTCAACATGCTGCTCTCTAAGTTGGGCTCCCTCAGCCAGAATGCTTTCCTAGAAACTCTTTGCAGATTGGATAAACAGGTAAAACCTCTTCTATGAAGTAAAACATAATTTTCATACTCACTGGTGATGTTCAAATAACATTTTTCTATACATATTATAATGATGGGGCTCCCCACCGCCCTGCCCAGCATTTGGACTGCAGTGAAGTGACTAGTTAAATGTAGAACGGATAGTGGAAAAGGGCCCTGAATTTTCTGAAAGTTCACACAATCTGATGTTGGATAAATAAGGAACCAAAAACTAGAAATATGGAAAGGTGGTATCATTTTAAATACATTTATGGCAGTGTTTCTTAATTTCCTTTTATAAAAAACCCTTTGTGTTTAGAGGATAATGGCAGTGGAGCTGAGCACATGTGGCTGAGCAAAGTCTTCTGTAGAGAATGCATTGTCAGCCGGTCCCTACCAGCAATGTATTCTCTACAGATTCCGAGTCCGTATGTTCATACTCTTTCTGAAGGAGGGATTTTTGTTTTGGTTTTGGGGTTTTTGGTGAGACTTCTATGGCAAAGAAAACTGTCTATAAAGTTCTTAGATGTGGTGCCTGAAACACTGTGAGTAGTCAGTAAACATTAGTGTCCTCTCTCCTTATTTTCCTCCTCTTGTTTTTAGCAGCGTTTTTTTGGTTTTCCAGTGGGAGCATCTTTTGATGTGTTCACATTCAACCTCAAGTACTGCAGCTTGAGCTTTTGTCTCAGTGGAGATGGAGAGGTGGGTGTGGAGGAGAGGCCAGGTGAACCCCCAGGCAGGCTCTCCTTTCCCCTGGAATTAAAGCCTCCAGACCGAAGTGTCTTTCATGTCCTTAATGCTCCTGATTTCAGCAGGCGTCCGGGACAAGATAACTGAATGAGGATAAAGGAAGATGGCAACAGCTATAATCAGCTGTTCAGTTCTGCTGCCAGGAAGAACCATCCTCCAACCTTAAAGGATTGAAGAATGACCTGGAGTGCTGGTTATCATGCAGATTCCTGGGCTCCACTTCGTATGCTCTGAGTCAACTTTAGGTCACTCTGGTGCACATGGTCCGAGAACTGCATGTTGAAAACCCCTCATTCTAAGAAGATCAGTCACACCATTGCTCCATTACATTTCTGTTTTAATTTCTTGGTAGATCATCCGTGTAGCCTAAAGATTAAACTTCTTTTGAAAGTTTTTACCACTCCTTGGTACTTCTGTGCCCCCAAACCATGGCTCAGAATTCTCGGCTTAAAAAGATGTGTACTGTGCTTGTACTTAAATATAACTCTTAGGCAGTCACGTAACACAAAAAACCCTGGCAGTGGCCTGAGATTTATTTGTGAATTGCAGTGTCGACATAATTCTTTCTTCATTGACTTTGCCTGCTGAGGGAGTCCTATCTCACTGTGGTTGGTCCTTCCTGTGGTTTCCGTAGTGTTGGGGAGAATGCTGCAGAAGAAATGAACCCTGTCTAGTTTTGACTCACTCAGATGTGGTGTGTCTTTCGTCTTTCTGAGATGGGATATGAGAGGCATGCCCCGAAGGTGGCAAATCAGACTTCCACACGCATTGCCTTCACTTAGCCAATAGCCTGCTCAGAATGTGTATATTATGATGTGCAGTTTTATTCATCAAGGGGATTTTAGGCTCCAGCAGCAAAACAGCCTTGAGTCCTGCGTGACTTCTGCGCTTTGGGCTTTACATTGACTCCTCCATAGAAGCAAGAGGGTACATCTGGCTGTTCAAAGAATCAGTGGGAATCCAGGTAAGGATTAATTGGAGAAACAGTTCCTTTTTTTTTTTTTCCTTGGGGTGGATTTCAGATTTTAGAAAAATTAGTCCTCTGTTTAAGAAGAGCTCAGAACTATTTGTCTGAAGTTTTTTTTCATCTGAATTGCTTTGTAGTATGACCCTGTTTGTCATCATCTCTTTACTGTGAAATTCACCAACTTCAAAATGTCATTTCATTTTCAAATATTTAAGTATAGGATTTCATTTTTCTTTCTGTGTGGGAAATTTTTAAAATGAAAAACCTGTAGTTGCTCAGATACTAATTATACATAGGTTCCTGGTTCAAGACTGAAGTCTCATTTTTTTAAGGAAGAATGCCATAAAAGTTGGGTGGGGAAGATTGATGTTTGCATCTGCTTTATGAAAAAGTGATGTTACAGATGTGTCAGACTTTCCCTGTGTAAAGGCCACATTTTGAGGCATATGGTTTCAACTGTTCTGAGGAAGAAGCTGTGATATCTCTCCCCCTGCCACTCCTCCATGTTTTCTCCTGGTGAGACCAGCTCTGCTTCTCTCCTCGGGCAGGGGATTCCGTCTGTGTACATTCAGTGCGGTGGCATTTTTCTTGAAGAAGTGACTAAGGCTTCTTGGATGAATTCTCTCTTTGAAAGAGGTGGTAGAATTGCATCAGAAAGGCATTTACAGTAAATGGCTCCCCCCCCTTCCTGTAATGACCACATATGAAAGAATGCTTTAATTCTTGTTTTGAGGAAATGAGAGTTGTAGAGCTCTGTGGAAAACTCCCTTTTCATCATTAATTAACTAGTCGAGGAGAAAAATTCTAAAGTCAGAATCACTTTGTGCCATCTAAATAAATGACACAGAACTATAGTTTTTCACTCCATGTCTATACAGAGTAACCAATCATCTTGAGTGTTCAGAAAGGGGAAATAATGTTGAATATGGCTATAGTTAATGACGTAAGTCTCAACTGATTTTTCGTAGTCATTTTCCATGTTGAATCAATATTTTTCTCAGAGATGTTGCTGATTTTTGTCTTCAGGATTTGATTTTCTGTGATAGACTGAAGGCTAGAAGGAAACGTCCATAGGTCATCAACCAGGGGTTCTCCCGGGAACAGTGCCGCCCCCTAGAGGGCATAGTAGAAATCTGGGACGGTGTTGCATTCTGCAGCGGTAGGGCATTGGATGGGTGGGAATCAGATTTTATTTTTTCATTTTATTTTATTTTTTTATTTTATTTTATTATTTGTCTTTTTGCCTTTTTATGTAGAGCCGCACCCGCGGCATATGGAGGTTCCCAGGCTAGGGGTCTAACAGGAGCTGTACCTGCCGGCCTTCGCCACAGCCACAACAACGCAGGATCCGAGCCGCGTCTGCGACCTACACCACAGCTCATGGCAACGCCGGATCCTTAACCCACGGAGCAGAGCCAGGGATCGAACCCACAACCTCATGGTTCTTAGTCGGGTTCGTTAACCACTGAGCCACAAAGGGAACTCTGGGAATCAGATTTTAGAGGTCTCACAGTGGAAAAGACAGAAGGCATTGACCTGTATCCCAGACGAATTTCACCTCTTACTGAATAGTCATGCAGTGAAAAATTAGTTTTTAATTATCTGAGCCTAGACTTAAACCCATTTTATATAAAAACACAAGAAACGTTTTCATACTTTTAATATAGATAGAATATATTCATTTTCATTTCTGTTGTCCACCTATACCTCTCTTTTGTTTTCCTGTTCTTTTAATATGGGAATCTTCTGATTTCTCTTAATTCAAGTGTATTCTTTATATAAGTAAGTGATATGCATCTATTTCATTACACGTTAATTAGACCTGAAAATTATTTACATATTGAAATATGTACATTTTTATTTACATGTCTTTATTAAAAATTGTTTTATTATAAATTGTCTTTCTTTTAGGTTCTCCTTTACATTACATTTAGAGTATTATACTGATGTTTTAAAAATAGTATGTATACAGGTTAATATTTATCAATGAATTTTATTTCAGAATAATAAATAGGACATTAAAAAATGTTTCGATTATAAAAGGAAGGCTTTTGGATTAGTAAGGTTTTGAACCAATGATCCCATTCCCCTCTCTAGTCCCAGGAAGGACAGTCTGCACTCAGGTGGGAGAGGTGTTTATCTTCTGCGTGAAGTTCTCTAGGGAAGATTTCACGAGTACTTCATTAATATGTTTTAGCATCTTGAAGTCTTCCCACTAAGGTAGCTCTTACTGGTACTTTCCAGGAGTCTTCATTATGTCACTCTAAACATAAGACCTTTGTTTTCTCCCTTCCTGCGGGAAAGGACAGAAAGGTGAGGAGAGAAGCTTACAGGTTATCCTGTAAGCTAGTAGAGGAGTTAAAAACAGGCTCAGATTTTCTTGCACAGTGGGGCTTCGTGTCGCTGTCTCCTTCCCGTGAGCATGTTCTGTGTGTGCCACTTTGAACTTCTGACTGTGCTGTAAATATACCACATCTTAGGTAAGGGATTGTCTGTGCCACAGGATGATGTCATCAGAGTCATAGCTGTGAGATCAGGGTACCCAGGCACACGCACACAGTGTTCACTGACACTTGTGGTCTGGGGCCACATTTTCAATTCCAAAGACCCTTTTCTTTTCTTTTCTTTTCTTTTTTGTCTTTTTGCCTTTATCTAGAGCCGCACCTGCGGCATACGGAGGTTCCCAGGCTAGGTTCTTAGTCGGATTCATTAACCACTGAGCCATGAAGGGAACTCCTCAGTTCTCCAGAGACACTTTTCTTTATGATTGTTGTTGTTGTTTTTAGGGCTCCACTCGCGGCATATGGAGGTTCCCAGGCTAGGGGTCGAGCTGTAGCCGCCGGCCTACGCCACAGCAACACGGGGTCCGAGCCGTGTCTGCAACCTACACCACAGCTCATGGCAACGCTGAATCCTTTAACCCACTGAGAGAGATCAGGGATCGAATCTGCAACCTCATGGATACAAGTCAGATTCTTTTTCCACCAAGCCATGATGGGAACTCCTGTTGTTGTTCTTATGTGGATGTAATTATCAGATATTTTTTAGGAACACTAACAAAGGTTGTCTTGGGGGTTCTTGATGAAATATCTTTACTCCTTTGAATTTTCTGTTTCTTCCAGGGTCTTTTAATTGTTTATTTTGGTTTTCTACTTTTACACTGCAGGCTTTCTTTAAGGGGATCTTTATCCTTAACTGCTCATTCATATAAAGGTGAGGTGGCCACTCTGTATGTGTGGCTGCGTATTGCCCCTGGTAGCCTCCTTCCAGTGGCATAGAGCCGGTCCTCTTGTGGAGACTTGCTAAGTATCAGAGTGAAGAGGGCTTGACTTTGGGGTTCTCTGAACCACCTTAGCTGTTTAGTTCTGTTTAATTTCTTTAGAGAATCATTTGCCTTTTTAGTTTTTTGGTTTTTGCCTGGGGTCCTGTAAGGTTTGTTCTTTCTTATAAAGATAGGACTTAGGCATGGAAGTAACAGTCGTTGATACTTAGACTTTTCAGTTAATCTTCTCCTTTCTACTCTTGTTGTCCTTTCTGGCCCATGTTGTACTTGATTTTTCTGAGTCTGGAGCCTCTTTCACTGGGTAAGTCGGTTATCACCCTCTTCAGCAGCAGCTCTCTCAGAGAGCCTCTGAGGCTGTAAGCTCCGTCAGCCAGTATTTCCTCATCATTTTATAGCTTTAAGATATTTGTTGAAACCTCTCAGGCCCCTGATGAGTCTTTTAATTGTGCTAGGTATATATACTTTTTTATAACCGTGATGGGATCTTTCATATACCCTGACCACCATTTTGAAATGGTGTCTTTGTTCAGGGTGCTGTAACAAAATACCATAGACCGGGTGGCTTAAAAACAACAGTTTATTCCTCAGTGTTCTGGATGCTAGTTTCTAGAGAGTTGTCTTCTCGCTGGGGTGAAAGAGCGCAAATCTCCTTTTATAAGAGTGCAAATCTCATTCATGATGTTTCTACCTTCATGACCTAATCACCTCACAGAAGCCCCACCTCCCAGTACCATCAAATTAAGATTTTAGGCTCAGCGAAAACGAATCTGACTAGTGTCCACGAGGATGTAGATTCGATCCCTGGCCTTGATCAGTGGGCTAAGGATTTGGCGTTGCTGTGAGCTGTGGTGTGAGTCACAGATGAGGCTTGGATCCCACCTGCTGTGGCTGTGGCTGGCGGCTATAGCTCCGATTCGACCCCTAGCCTGGGAACCTCCATATGCCATGGATGCAGACCTAAAAAGACAAAAAAAAAAAAAAAAAGATTTCAACATATGAATTTGGAGGGAACTCAAACATTCAGTCCATAACACGAGAAGGCCTTTCATTTGTTGATAGGTCCAAAGCATATCTAAAAAATTAAATCAGAAATCATTTAGCCAGGGAAAAGTTTAGATGAGGGCACAGTAATTTCAGTGGGTATTGGGTCTAGGAGATTAATCCTCAAAACAACTTGACTGGGAAGAAGCAATGAGATGATGTTATTATCCAAAGATGTGCTTTATAGCTATGGACGCTGTAGTCATTTGTCATAGAGCACCCTAAGACACTCTTCTGGCTTTGTTGCCAGAAGGAAAGATGCATCTTGTAAAACATCCAACTTGGTCATTTAAAAAGAAGTATAGAAGTAGTGGTTGTTCCTGATCTTCAATGCGAGTATAAATGTGCATATGTTTACTCTTTAATTTTTTTGTCTACCCTTTGGCGTAAGAGTTTCTGAAAGTATCTCCTTTTCTTCATTTCTATAACATTTATTCCTCAGAGGATAGACCCTCATACTACTTCTCCCTTTTCTTGTAAGAAGCATCTCCCTTCCCATTTCCCTTTTGAAAAAAGCTCCAAATTCTTATTGAACATCCCTTTCTTGTATTTGTCATGTAGTTCCCAAAAATGTATGGTAGACCCCACGAAGATGGGAAAAATTAGCTGCTAACTAATTAGTCACTTAACTTCCCTCACACAAGTGGTATCCATTTGTATCTCAGAAGAAACTCTGGGAGTTCCTGTTGTGGCTCAGTGGTTAGAGAACCCGACTAGCATCCATGAGGATGCAGGTTCGATCCCTGGTCTCATTCAGTGGGTTAAGGATCCAGCATTTCCGTGAGCTGTGGTGTACCTCACAGATAAGGCTCGGATCCCATCTTGCTGTGGCTGTGGCGTAGGCTGGCAGCTACAGCTCCGATTTGGACCCCTAGCCCAGAAACCTCCATATGCCATGGCTATGACCCAAAAATGACCAAAGGGGTGAAAAAAAAAAACAAAGAAGAAACTCTGAATTGATGTTTCCGATCTTTACTTGGAAAAAGTAGCTGTTTCCCTGTGAGGAGTCCCTGGAGCTCTTCTCCAGAGCTTTTCCACAGTTAGGGCCAGCTGCCCCAACATGAATGAACCTAACCCAGAATCTTATTGGGCCTACCCTCATCTCAGGTATAATACTGGGAGCTCCAGATCTATCTCTAGAATTTGCAAAGCAGTACTATTGCATATTCTTTATTTTTTATTTAGTGGCTTAGAGGTCATTGAGGATAGTAAGGATCCTCTGGTATCTGACCTGCCTCTGTATTCTGTAAATTGTTTACCAGCTTAGAGCCTTCTGGACAGTTCTAGATCAAAGAGCAGGCCCTCTGAGCCCACGCTCCTGTAAGCAGATGTGGAGAGAGCTGAAATGTCCTGAGCTCTGAGTAATCTCATTTCTGGCACTGGTCAGGACAAGTATCATCAGCCTGTCCCAGGGGCCCTTCTTGCTCCCATCCTATTCCCCATAACCTGCCGGAGGTAAGGAATGTCTTGTGTAGCGTATCAGTTGTCTTCTGGAAAATGATGGGCTTAAAAAGGACGCTATGACTCAGAATTTAGAGGACTCCCACTCTGGTTCCGGGCCCTGGCATATCGGTTGACTGCCACTGTTGGATGAGAGAAAAACCAAGTTTTATCTGGAGGAAGTACCATGTCTGGGTGGTCTCAAAGAAATGAGACAGCCACGGGAAAAAGCTGTGATGTTAGGTATACACACATAATGAAACGCTGGCTAACACACAGAACATTTCTTCTCCTGGGTTTCCTCATGCCGCATCCAATCAGGCACTACCCCCACTGGCATTGGCAAACACTTTTTGATGTCTATCACTATAGGCTGATTTTCCCCTTGTTGTTGAACTTCATCTGAATGGGATCACAGAGCGTGTACTTTCTCATGTCTGACTTCCTTGACACACAGTTTTATGTTTTTGTGTATATCATTGTTCATTCTTCCCTATTGCTAAGTAGTTTTCTGTTGTATGAATAGACCCAACCCTTTGATCTATTTTCCTGGTGACAGACTTTTGGATTGTTTTCACCTTTTTGGCTGTTACGAATATTAAGCTACTGTGAATGAGTTCTCTCTCACTCTCATTCCTTTTTGGATTTAGTCCTACTTGCCAGACCGTACAGTAGGCATATGTTTACCTTTATAAGAAACTTCCAAGCAATTTTCCAAATAATTATACCATTTCATAGTCCATCCAGCAGTGGATGGGAGTTCCAGGTGCTCCAGTTAGTCCTTAACAGTTCGTATTGTTGTTTTTTCTAATTTTAACCATTATACTGGATAGGAAGTAGTATCTCTTTGTGATTTTTAATTTGCATTTCCTTAATGACTAACATGTCTTATTAGTCATTTGCGTACTTTCCTTTTCAAAGTGTATGTTCAACCTTTTATGTGTTTTTGTTTTTCTCTTGACCATTTAAAAATTGGATTGTTTGTCTTATTATTATTGATAGGAGATTTTTTTTAAATATGTGTACTCTGAGTAAAATTATTTTGTCAGAATCTTGTAGTGCAAGTATATTCTCCCAAGCTGTCTTAATTTTCACTTTTGTAAAAATGTCTTTTGATGAGCAGAAAGTTTTAATTTTTCAAGTAACCTAATTAGTCAGAATTTCTCCATATATTATCAATCCTTTTCCTAAATATAATCTGCTTTCCCAAGATTGTAAAGATGCCCGTCTGTGTTTTATTTTTTTCTTTTTATTTATTTATTTATTTATTTGGGGGCCTCGCCAACAGTGTGTGGAAATTCCTGGGCCAGGGATTCAACCTTCGCTACAGCAGTGACCTGAGCCACAGAAGGGATAGTGCTGGACCCTTAACCCAGTGAGCCACTGGGGAACTCCCTGGTGTTTTCTTTTAGAAAGGCTTATAGTTTCAGCTTTTATTCTGTGGTCCGTGATCCATCTCAGATTAATTTTTTCTATTGTGTAGTTTAGAAGTTAAAGCTCATTTTTTTTTTTTTTTTGGCGTATGTTTTCCCAGTTGTCCCAGCGTGATTTGTTGAAGACTTCTCTCTCCTCATTGAATTGCTTTGGCACCTTTATTGAAAATCAGTTATCCACATATGTATGGGTCTGTTTCAAAGGAACCCTAAATTATGTTTGAATGGACCACATGGGTCATGCACTTAAGTCTAAGAAATAGCAGTTCACATTGGTCAATCTTAATAAACCTCAAGAGACTGGCAGTCTTGAACTTACATATCATGAAAGATTTTTGTCAAAGGTCACTTAACAAACTCTGTGAGGACCATTTTTTGCTTCTTTTATAAAGCTAACCTAGCTGAGGCCTCTAGGAGTTTCAGCATTCCGACATTAAATGTCAAGTTCTTACTGCCACAGAAATGTACCATCAAATTTGTGTGATCCATCCTCAGCCTGCAGGCAGCTTCAAAGAGAACTGTATTTCAACTTTAGATTTTCTTGTTTGAAAACTTGGATATGCATGGATTCAAAATGACTGATTTGGAACTCATTATAATTAAGTGTGGGCTCAACAAAAAAAAATACTACTCTTAAAAATTTTTTGTTATGTAAAGAAACTTGTGAAGAAAAAATTGTCTTACTAACTTGTGTGTATTGTATGCAAAAATAGGTCTACTGACTTTAAAGCAAGTCTTGTCTATGAATAGAATCTCGACTTGGAAAGTTTAAAACAATATTCAAGTTTTTAAACTTGAATAGAATTTAAAACCATCTTCTTTTAAGAGAGCCCTTGATTTGAAAACCGAAGGAGGAATAGCGTGAGAGACAAATGGAGATTATTCTATTAGAGGAATAGAATAAAAAGTGATTGCCTCTCTTTTGACATCCTAAACTTTTGAGTTTTAGAGTTCGTGTTTTCCTGGTGCAGCTGTGCAGGGAAGTGTTAAGCGCAGAACTCTGACCCTGAAGGAGGTGGGTTGGGATACCAGCTCTGCTAGTCTCCCCAGGCACAGGCCTCCGTGCTTCTCCTCAAGTTCAGAGGAGCCAGGAGGCTGAGAGCGGGGCCTGGATCAGAGTGAGCACCAGGGAACTGTTGGCCAGTAGTAATATTGTATTACCTTCCTAATAAAAGCACACAAGGAAAGGAAATCTTTTTTAAAAGAAGAAACTAAAAAGCAGAAATACATCACTATCCTACGATTCAGATATCTCACTGTTTGTAGCTCACTCCCCAGTTAGTTGAGCTGGTCAGGTTTTACTCTTAATTTCCACTCTCTCCCCAAGGGAGGCAGAAGTAAAGGTGCTTTTTTTGAGCTTCTTGGGAGATGTATGCACTGAAAATACAAGAGGTGCTTCTTATTAATTACTGGATTTATTTTTGTTGCTACAGAAACACTTTACAAGGGAAGATACTCTTTGAGGTCGTATCGTCCTTTCCACCTACTTTGCTCTGAGCTCAAGTAAAGCACAACAGTTGCTCCCTTGAAATACCATCTCCCCTAACCTGTGTTTAGACTTGTACCGTTGTGCTCAGCTCCTGGCCCTTGTTTTTGCTTTGTCTAGCAATTTCCTGGCCAGAGCAGGAACTAGAGCAGAGTCTGGGAGAAGTGACCGTGACAGGACTGTTCTCCCACCTGTGCCTCCCCGCACGGCTGGAAAGAAGGGCGTGTCCGACCCTCACTGTAGTCCGCGTGCCGGAAAGCAAAATCCAGCTCAGACCAACCACGCTGGCTATTGATGCGCTATTAATGGTGTTGAAATATGATGTTTTGGTTACACTTACAAATGGAGCTTGACTGTGGACTAACGTGTAAGCTTTCCACACGCGGTCACAGGGCGGCCGTCATCCTCCGTGGGAAGCATCTGTCTTTTCTGTCCCCCGTGTGCTCAAGGCCCAGGGAAGAGTGATGTGATTACAGCTGACTGACCTGATCTTGCTCGGCTGAGGATGGACTTCTCGTGAGGTCGGCTCCGTGTAATCGGCTCTTTGTTTATGTTCTCAGTGTTGTGGTAAACGCCACAGAGGCACAGAGCGCTGGCATGTGGCTGTCAGGATTTGCCATCTGGGAGGTGATTTCCCGCTGAGTGCGCTGCTACTTGCCATCCCAGGCCGCTGTCACCTCCCAGAAGCTCCACACCCGCCCCTCGTTCTCACTTCTCAGTCTCTGTAGTTGCCACCCCTCCTGTGCACAGAGAAAACAGACCCCCGAAGGAGAGCTCACTCGGATTCTGGCCCGAGTCAACACTTATCTGCGCCTGCCTTGTTTGTCTTGCCTCCTGTTCTACTGGAAAGGAGCCCTTTCCGCCATCTGAGGCTTTGGACCCATCCCCTCTCACCTCCGCAGAAACTTTCTCTTTCTGACCTTTACCTCTCATTCGCCATTGACGTTCTCTTGCGAGCAGGTAAACCTACTCAAGTCTTACCAATTAAAAACAAAACCGGGATTTCCTGTTGCAGCTCAGCGGTAACAAACCTAACTGGTATCCATGAGGACACGTGTTCGATCCCTGGCCTCGCTCAGAGGGTTAAGGATCTGGCATTGCCTTAGCTGTGGTATAGCACAGACGCGGCTTGGATCTGGCCTCGCTGTGGCTGTGGTGTAGGCCAGCAGCTGCAGCTCCGATTCAACCCCTTGCCTGGGAACTTCCATTATGTCACAGGTGCGGCCCTGAAAAGACAAAAAAAAAAAGGTAAATTAGAAATAAAAACAAAACTGGCTATCAGTATTGCCTTCCCTTTCTGTTACTGCTCTATTCACTTCTGCCAGGGCCAGACTTCTTGGAAGAATTGTGTGAATTTGCCACCTCCATTTCCTCACCCCCGCTCCTCCTCAGGCTACTCCAGTCTGGCTTTTGCACCTGTGACCAAACGATGCTGCTCTGGCCAGAGCTGGTAGTTGCCTTCCTGTCCTTCTATTGCCATGTTCGTCAGATTTGGATTCGTATCTCCTGTGACTTGTCAGCAGCAATAATGTTTGATATCCTCTCCTCTCTGGCTTCCAAGACTCCGCCCTGCCCCTCTGGCTTTTTCTCCTCCTTGCCCTTTGCAGGTTCTTTCTATCCATCCCTAAGCTTCATGCTTTGTAGTCAGATGCCAATTAGACATTCTCACTTTGCTATCTTGCTAGTGCCTCAGAGTCAACAGATTCCAGACTGATCCAAGTTACCCAAGCTTGAAACTTGTGACTTACTGGCTGTTCTCTGTCGTAATCTTCCAAATCCAGAAGAAACCACATCTGCTCAAAATCCCACATATGGACCATTCAGAAACCCATTTACTCTGTCTCCAGTGAGTCCTTGGTTACCATCACCTTTGACCTAAATTATTGCATTTTAGCCTCCCTCTCCTTGCTATTGGTGTTCCCCCCCCTTCTCCTGACGGCCTCTACAGCGATGCTTCTAAAAGCATCCTTATCATGCCATCCTCTGCTTACACTCTTACCCATTTTCATGATATCCTGTACTCAACTTGACTGGACCCCTATGGAGTATGTGGTCTTATCCTCCACATATACAAGTCATCAAACACTAGAATTCACAGGGAAATGCAGAAGAGGGTTATTTCCTACTCCACAAAGCGGAACGTAATAAAAATCCCAACTGGACATCACTCTTCTCTACCTGCAGGGATTCTACCATGGGCTTCATACCTCTGCCAGCCCTCTAAGCCTTCCCTCCCTCACCTGTTCATGTCTCCCAATTCCAGCCACTCCCACCTTTGGTTTTGATGTAGGTAAGATGACATCCTGTTTACCATTTGTTGCCCAGCCCAGTGCCTGATACACAGTGTATTGTATATACTGTACATTCAGCAAATATTCTTGAATGGAATTAATCAATCAAATGACTTGTCTAAAGACTATTTCAATTATGCTATGCTTCTTTTTTCTTTTTTTCCCTTTTTTATACTTAATGAATTTATTACATTTATAGGTGTACAATAATCATCACAACCAAATTTTTATAGCATTTCCATCCCAAACCCTCAGTGCATCCCCCCACCCCCCAACTTGTCTCCTTTGGAAACCATAAGTTTTTCAAAGTCTGTGAGTCAGTATCTGTTCTGCAGAGAAGTTCATTGTGTCCTTTTTTTTAGATTCCACATGTAAGTGTTAGGATTTGATATTGGTATCTCATTGTCTGACTGGTTTAACTTTGCATGATAATTTCTAGGTCCATCCATGTTGCTGCAAATGCCGTTATTTCTTTCCTTTTAATGGCTGAGTAATATTCCATTGTGTATAAGTACCACATCTTTTTTATCCACTCCTCTGTCGATGGACATTTAGGTTGTTTCCATGTCTTGGGTATTGTATAGAGTGCTGCAATGAACAATGGAGTACATGTGTCTTTTCGAGTCATGGTTTTCTCTGGATAGACGCCCAGGAGTGGGATTGCTGGATCAAATGGTAATTCTATTTTGAGTTTTCTGAGGAATCTCCATACTGTTTTCCACAGCAGTTACACCAATTTACATTCCCACCAAAAGTGTAATAGGGTTCCTTTTTCTCCACACACTCTCCAGCACTTATTGTTTGTAGATTTTTTGATGATGGCCATTCTGGCTGATGTTAAGGTGGTACCTCAGAGTGGCTTTGATTTGCATTTCTCTAATAATGAGTGATGCTGAACATCTTTTCATGTGTATTTTGGCCATCTGTTATGTCTTTGGGGAAATATCTGTTTAGATCTTCTGCCCATTTTTTGATGGGGTTTTTTGCTTTTTTTGGTATTAAATTATGCTATGCTTCTGACCTTTAATAAGCTACCTTTAAAATATAAAACATACCTATCAAAAAATAAAACATGACAAAATATAACGGTGCTCCAGAGGTTTGTCTTTAAGTCCAGCCTTCCTGAGTGAGCCTGGGCAAGCCCTCTGGGTGTCTGTGTCCCTGGAGCAGCTCTACTTAAGGCCCTGTCCAACTCCAGAATTTTTCAGTGCTCTGATAAAGTGTGTGGTAAGGATAGGGTACATTTTTAGGGCACTCAGGTTTCCCTCATAGTTATGTTTTTTCCTGTTAGCTGATGAGGAAACGTCATCTTGTTGCTTGGGCTTGCAGGTTCTTTCCTAGTCCTGGGGAATTTTTCAAGCTGGCTCTAATGAGAGGGTCTCAAAGAACCACAGCGAGGTCTGGTATGTTCTCTTCAAGTTAAACATAATATCCCTTCTTATTTTCACTTTTGATCGTCTGTGCTTCTGAGCTTGATCTCTATAATTATATTTAAAGAATCTAGTATCAGAAATAAGGTCTATTTTGTTTTGATGCTTGCACCCTTGATATCCTTTAAGCTTTCTTTCCTGCCAAATCAGAAGCCTTCTTCAGAACAGGTAACTCCAATGACTTCTTTCTTGATTCCATTCTATCTTTATTTTTTAATGGCGTAACACACACACACACACACACACACACACACACTTTTAGATTGTGGTAAAATACATCTAATGTAAAAATGTATGATCCTAACCATTTTTAAGTGTACAACCCAGTGGCATTACATGCATTCACATTATTGAATAGCCATCACCATCATCATCTCCAGAAATCCTTCATCTTGTAAAACTGAGATTACATACCAATTAAACACTTAACTCACCATTCCTCGTGCTTCTCAACCCCTGGCAAGCACAATTCTTTCTGTCTCTGAATTTGACTTCTGTAGGAACCTTATATGAATGGACTCATATGGTGTTTGCCTTTTTGTGACTGGCTTTTTTCACTTCGCATGACTCCTCAAGATTGATCCATGTTTTAGCACATGTCAGAATTTCCCTCCTTTTTAAAGCTGAATAACATGCTGTGTTGTATGTGTAGACCACATTTTGTTTATCCATTCATCTATCAGTGGACATTTGGGTTGTTTCCACCTTTTAGCTATTTTAATAATGCTGCTACGAACGTAGGTATACAAATAGTTCTTAGAGACGCTTCCTTTAATTATTTTGGCTCTAATCATTTCTTGAATCTTCCCTTTTGATGCTGCTGTTTTCATGGACTCTTAAATTCCTCTTTTGGTCATTTACCACCCCTCCCCCATCAACCTTCTTCACCATTTTCCTGATAATGAACTTCTTTCTACTCTCAAGATTCTCATGCATGGGTGTGGCCCTCACAGAGCTGCTGCTATGTGGAGAAAACAGTTTGGCAGCTAAGAAATTTTGTTTATTCCCACCTCTTATATACCTACCAGTTCCTGGTGTTTTCTGAAGACATACAAATGGTTCCTAAATAAGATTAAAAAAAATATATGCTAGGGCAGATTTTTGTGGCTATTTGTCATTCTGTATTTTTAAATTAGCTGTTAATACCATCTTCATGATGTATCAAGCCCATGGTTGTGATATTGATATCAATTTATTTTTTCTCATGGAAACAATATATGACAATCATAGAAAACTTGTAAGATATAGAAAAAAATATTACACCCAGTAGCGCAATCTAAAGGCAACCCTTATATCTTGACGCATATTCTTCTGGTCTTTTTAATGTGAATTTTTATCTATTGTTTTGCACTTCTCTTTTGCACTTAACGGTAAAGTATAAGCGTTCTTGTGTCAGGTCTTTGTAAATATTTTATTTTATATGCCTGAGAATATTTACAGGGTGTTCATTAGGCTTAATAACATTTTTTTCCATTACAAAGATAATGTTTCTCACAGAAAATGTCAGCTATCTCAATATTATAAAGAGGGAGTGAAAAATCCAAGTTCTCTGCCCACCTCTTCTTAAGCTCTTTAATTGTATTCTTTTCCAGTCTCTTTTTGAGATCAGCTTCTCTCCATCCCTCCTCCCATCTGTCGGTCCTCCCCACCCCATTCCTAACTGTTGTTCTTACCTCGCAACATTGGTATCATTTATGTACAATTTTATATCCAGCTTTTCCACCATTTTTTGTGATTTCCAGTGTCACTAAATATTCGCCCAAAACCAATATTTTAAACATATGAATTTACTATAATTTAGCCACCTGCTTCCCTCCACTTTGGGATATTTTAAATTGTATCCAATTTTATGTTATTGTTAGTTATTGTCTGAATGCCCTTGTATAGTTATCTTTCTGTATATCCGTGATTGTTTCTTCAGGAGATATTTATAGACATGTTATCAGTCAGAATAGTTTGAGGACTTGTAAAAAAGGTACTGCTGATTTGCTGAAATGATTTTCTTACTTCACTTCACCAGCTTTTATTCTTTGTTGTCCATTTTTGTGAATTTGATTGATGAAAAAAAATCTTGACGTTTGCTAGTGGAATTCAACATTTTTCAAATTAATTGGCCTTTTATATTTGGAGGTGTATAGTCTGTTAATATCTTTTACCTTTTGTTTATAATAATAGAAAGTATATCACCCTGTTGCGAGTATTTTATTTTTTGTTTACTTTTTTGTTTTCCCTGCTGCTTTTGGAGCAACAGATTTTAATGTTTCAGTATTGTCAGATTGATTTAATTACCTTGCCTTTTGTTATTTTTTTCATTGCTTTATAAAAGCTAAGACTTCTTTTCCTGTCTCAAATTCAGAAATATTTTCTTTAATTACTTTTTCCCCCTTTTACATTTAACTCTTCTAGTCTCTGCAAAATTAATTCTGATGAAGGTTATAAAGCTAATTTTGTTTTTTCTAGGATATTATCTTGTTCTCATGCTTGTCCAAAATCCCAGGAAAACTGTGATGTGAACCAAAGCAAGCGCTTTTTTGTGTTTTTGTGTCTTGATTTTCCCAAATGGGAAAAAAATGAGGAGGCTATGGTATACCTGTGGAAGCGAGGATCCAGAAAGAGGGACTAGGTTCCACCCCCAAAGCTTTACCCCTCAGCCCAGAACTTGCCCTGTCTCTTCCCAGCTCATGCTTTGTACAGCCTGGCGGTGGACAGAGATAGCAACGGTCCTCAGGGGCCCATGAGTTAGGGACTAGGTAGCCCAGAGTGAGCCTCTTTTAAGTCCTAACCCTATTTCAATTTTCCTCATCTAAAATAAGCTCCCGGGTTCGGCTCGCTGGAGACTTACTTGATCTCAGGTTATAGACAGCACGTAGTAAAAAAGAACCCTAGCCTAGGAAGGAGATCCGGGATCCAGTTTCAGCTGTCAGTTAGCCAGGCATCTGTATAACACGGGGAAGTCTCGTAACTCCTCTGATTTCCCAGTTTATAGAGTTAGGGACTTGAGATATATACTCTGAGATTTATTCTCAATAACTTAACAGGCTTGGCAAGTGGCAGAGCTAGGGGTTGTGCTACAGCTCTGTTGAGGAATGTTTCTTCGTTCATCCTTCCTTGTTGATTGCATCAACCAGTATGATACCAAGTTTAGTGAAAATATCGCCATATGATGTAATACCCCACCGTGGAGGAATTGTACTCCCTACCTTTCCTAACTGTTCTTGGTCTGCCTCAAGCTTCCCTTCTGAACATCTTCTGTCTTCTCTAATAATTTCTACTTTCATCTAGCTACCTCCTGTGTTTAAGTATCAAAGAAAAATGAGCTAGTAATCAAGAAATACTCGAAATTGATGTTTGTCACTGCCTTTGCCCTGCCACTTGCCCAGAGGTGTGGTACAATTTTTTTTTAAAGATGAAGCAAAACTATAAAAAGCATTTTTAAAAAATGTGAGGCATTAAAGTGATAGAAGTCATAGTTATAAGATACAAATACCTGTTCTCAACCAATATTAATTGGGTTTTTTTGGTGTTAATAAATTATTATTTATTAACATATTAGTAACAGAAATTGCATTGAGAATCACACCCATGGGCCAAATCTTTTGAATTTCAGGTATGTTCATATTAATATGTCTGAAAACTAGCACAGAGACTATGTCTTGAGTAGTTTTTGTATGATGAAGTCATCAGTCAATCCACTATACTCGTTAAAGTGTTTTTTAACATTTATCTCCCACCTTTTGATTTCCAGAGTGAGTGAAATACTGCAGATGAAAAATTCTGTGGGGTTGACATTTTCCTCTTGAGAACGTATTTTCTGAAATGAAGTATAGGACCACCTGAAATCTATAAAACTTGTGTGAAAGCTGGATAAACCTAAACAGTTTTTTCTTTGTACTCCAGGAACACACAGCAATATATAGTAAATAAAGCACAAGTATTTATATGTAGCTGCAGCTATGTTTTGTTTGATTACAATTACGGACTATTGCCTGGTCTTCAAATAACGTGAAAAATAACCCCTAAAATGAACCTTGAGTGGATATGATCTTCATAGAAACAGTTTCTTTGTTAATTAAACTTTTGTTTCTCATAGTACACTGCTTTGATCTCGTAATATTTTTAAAACTTCCTGAGGGCTTATTTTTAAGGCTTCCAAATGAATTTTGATTTCTTAAAAGCCGTAATATATTCATGGCTCAGTGAATCCCAAAGATGGCATTTTTAAACTCCCGTTCAGTTTATTTTTCTCAGTGTGATAGTCTACTGCATAATTTTCTTTGCTCTGTGGGTCACATGATTCCTCCCGTCCATAACACACGCACTTAAAATTTTCACTTCCTGATTGAGCCATCAAGATTATGTAAAATGTAAATCAGTCTAACTACCTAAGAGCAGGAATTTTAAGGGGAAAATGCTATTTTCTTTTTCTGTTTCATTATTGATGCCTAAAAAATTGGAGTGTGTGACTGCCTACTTGTATTTGGAAACTAGAAACTGTTAGGTTTTTTTTTTTTTTGTCCCTTCCCTTTCAGATTGCATCAGACTTTGCTTTCATTATAAAAATAAAGTACCAGCTAGATAGACCGTAGGAGTGGTGTAGTTGCAGGACTGAAATCAAAATGGTTCCGATTACTGAGAGAGCTGTTCATTTACTTATTATTTTTTTTTCATGATCTGAATGAAGAGTATAGCATCTCTCAAAAGGTAACGATTTGATATTTCAAAGTTGTAAATAGCCATTTAGCCTTTCTGCTGCGTGATGTAAATGAAAGTAATTTCTCGCAGGCTGGATGACACTTGTTTTATCATGAATCTTAAAATCCCTCATATTTTCTCAAAGCAGTTTTGAAGTTGTCATAGTAACAGCATGATATTTGGAGGGTCCTTTTAGTAGTTCTTTAGCTAGAGTTAATTAATTTTATTAACTCTGAATGTTTTTCTTTTTATTCTTCTCTGACAAACAAAGGCCATAATTGCTCAAATATGTATTTCGTGTTCTTTATTTCTTGGTGGCTATGGTTTGAGGACTTGATGTTTTGCAGGTTGTTTCAGGAAAGGAATAAGAATGTTATCAATTGGTTTCAGATAAGTTAAACTTGAGTTTTTAATTACTTGTCTGTAAAATTGCACCACCACTGTAAGACCAGAATTTAGTTTTATTTAAAGAGTTGGGTTATAGGAAATCTTCTCTCAAATTCAGTTGTGACTCACACAGTTAAATTATGTTACAAGTATTCTCTTTTTTTTTTTTAATTCTTCTACATCAAGAATAAGAACTGAGGAACAGGGAAGGGCAATGTGTCAGACTTACGGGGAAAATTATTTCTTTAAAAATGCAACACTTTAGATACAGTACCAAAATCATGTTCCACAAGAGAAAAAGAAACAGGTAAATCTGACTTTATCAAAATTAAAAGTGCAACAATGGTTTCTGAAACTCTAAAATATGCTAACATAAATTATCCTCTAGGGAAGTTTGTGGGAATTTTTTATTGGGGGAAAGTAGGTCAAGATCTTCTATTAGGAAAGCTCTGTGGCAGAAATTCTTGCCAGTATGGCGATTGGTGAGAAAAGGAAGCCCTTCTCTTGGGCAGGGAAAGGGTCAGAGGAAAGAATAGTCTGTACGTGGTCTAGATGCAAAAGTATCGGAAGTTCGGTGCTTTTGTTTTCCTGTAAAAGTGACCAGAGAGATGTGGCACTTGTAAAAGGGACCCACATGAGTTCTGTGGGTTTAATGCTAATACCAGTATCCCTACTGTCATGTGAAGTATTTGTTCAACCAGGGGCGATTCAAGAAGGTCCGGGTAGCAGTGTGTGCAGCCAACAGCAGTAAAGGTGCTAATACACGTCCAGTGATGTCAGGAGTTACGAGACAGCGGTTTCAAAATACTGCAGTAAACAAGGTCAAAGTGTCCCGTTTTGCTGGAAGAAGGTTTGTTTTTATGAGCTGAACAGTACATGGATGAAGTAATTTTTCAAAACAAACATCAAATTTGGGTTTTAAAAAATGAACCCGATGAGATTTAGTAAGGGGTTACATTTTTAAGCAGAATTATACTTTTTTTCCATTTTTTAAAAATAAATTGATTCTCTATAGTTTTCAGAGAGGAAATGAAAATTCTTCTGATCTAGTATTCTTAAATGCAGTTTTAGACAGCTAGACAGGACAAATGCCGGTCACAATCACCAGTAAAATACTTCTTTTAATTTTGTACCTTCCGCTCTTAAGGCTAAGTGTAAGTGCAAGAAAGTTAATGGCACAGAATACTGCTGACTGCGTGGTTCCCATCTTTATGCATTTTCCAACCTTGAACCTGAGAATGCCAGAGGCTCGAGTCTCTGGACACTCGTCTGAGCGGTTATCTGCTGGTGGCCTGTTTCCTGAGGTAACAAGTGGGTGTCCCAGGCGTGCGTGTGGTAACAACAGCAGTGGTGCCACGTGGCGCCTAGAGGTTGCCCGGGTCTGAACTGGGGATTCCTTGTCCTCGATGAAGCCTCTGAGATGAACTGTGAACTTGGGACATCTGAGAAGCGCAGGCATTTTGGATTCCTGCAGCAAACCTGAACGTGAGCATAAACACAGCTTCCAAAGCGAAAGCAGGGGCCTTGAGGAAAGGAGTTAACCTCATCTCGCTCCCGACCAGCTTACTGTGCTGGAAAACAAAGTAAGTGTTGTTTATTTCTTTGTTAGTCAGTCGCTCCTACATGTTTTTTCTTGCTAACATTATTAGACACTCAGTATCTGGCAAATGCCACGGTGCTTTTTTTTTTCCTTCGTTACCCTTCATTGGGAAGTGGGAGATGAAGTTTGTTTAATCGCTAATTGCTTCTTTTATCTTTTCTATCTCTCTTCCTGTATCTAATGTGCTGGCTGGCTTGTTAGAGATAGTAGGAGACTGAAATTTATTATCAATGAGAAAACAAAAAAGGCCCCCCCCCCTTTTAACTGGTTCAAGAACTTTACCGTTAATTAAATGACAGTGACACAGGCAAGACTTTTTATGTGGTGTGGCCAGGAGCACATCTAGCAGCATAGTCCCAGTTCACTTGCCCTCATTTCCACTGGAAGCAAGAACGGTGCATGGCAGGTATGCAGACGGGGTGTCTCCACTTGGGAACTGCAGACACTGGATGGGAATGGCTCCCAGACGAGAGGCTGTAATTTTAAATCCTGTCAGGAAATGGAAAGAACCTAAAGAATACAAGTTATTTCATGATGTTGGGAAAAATAATTTAATATAAAAAATGAGATAAAATATATAACTTTGTCAACAGGAATTGAACTTATTTTCCTTCATGATAGAAAGTTTCCTTCCTTGCAGATTTATTAGAAATACATTTAATAACTTAAAAAAATTAATAAGAGGCTTTATCACCTACACAGAAGAGTCTGTGACATCAGCCTACTTCTGACACTTGGTCTTTGTCTTCCACTTTTGTTTGTTTTTTTATGCTGATTCTGTCTCCAGAGATGTTACATGGCTTGATAAATTCTTAATACAAGGTTCTGTGGTTTGGAAAATGCAAAGCAAGTAGAAATGCAGAATGGTTTGTAATTCATAATTAAACTGACCTTCCTGCAGTAAAAGGGACTGCATTTACTGTAGAATTTTCTCAGCTTCAGCAGTGACTGTTTGAAGGTAGAAGGGAGCAGCATGGCTGTAGCCTGGTGTCGGAAAGCAGAAGTCAGGGGTCTTCTGCATCTGGTATGGATACCGTGTGAATTTAAGCCAGGGCTTCTGTGCTGTGGGAGTGCACGCCTTATCTCAGAGTGGTGATGATGGAACTTGAGGTGGCTGCACTTCATTTGGAACACTCCGGGCTCGCTCTCTGAAGGTCTGTACATATAGCAAAAGGCAGACTCATTCAGCAGACATCTTTAAGCACCTTCTTTTTGTATAGCGTTGTGCTCAGACCTGTAGTTTTTCACAGTTAAATTGACAGAGGTTCAGTGTGCAAATCAGAGATTGAGAACAGTTTAAAACAAGGGTGAGTGAGCAGAGAGCATTACCATCGAAACGGTTTGTTAAAGACGGTGCCAAGTGAGCAGGGCTGTCCCCTTCTGAGCTGCCCCTCCTAATTAAAGGGGAAGGTGGCTGCCATCTGTTTTCTTTCATTCAAGGCAGTAGGGGGTCTAGGGTGGAAGGAAGCAACCCCCCTTTCATTTTTCTCCCACTCTTTTTTATAGTCGGCTTTCTCCCTAGTCAGTGACCCAGAAGGTCATTGATGATCTGTCTATCTCTGAATGAATAGTAACATAAGCATGCAAGGCACTTGCAAAAAAAAAAAAAGTTTATAACGTGCATTTATCCATTTAGAATTCTGCTTGAATTATGTCTGAGAATATTGTAATCTCTGGGTTGGTGTCTTTGCCCCTTTTGTTACTGACGGCACTACTTGCAGGAAGTTTTATTGATTTGTTTTTTCATGAAACATTTTTTACACTCCACTGGGCATAATCAGAAGATGGCAGCATGTAGCTATCCAGTGGGAATGTGTAAGAATATTATTCTTATCAAAGTCAAGGACACCTGTTTTATATGTATATATATATATATATATATATATATATAACACCTGTTTTACATATATATATATATTATGTAACATTATATATAATTTCAAAAGAAATCATGGACAAGGATATTAACAGATGTCCCAGTTACTCGGTAGTCTACTGCAGCTTTTTGGACCAGTCATTGAAATAATTCACATTGTTTACCCTTGAGCGAAGCAATAACTCTTTCAGACCTTTTCTCATTAGAATAAGTTATTGGAGAATTTAGTTGTAGTTTGGGATCATAGCTTTTAATTACATTTGAAACACAGAGTATCTCTAACAAAATGTTTGAGCTTTCTTACCTCCGCTTCCACCTCTTTAAATGGAAGAAATACGTGCCGCTTAAGTGTTTAAGAGAATATAAGAGAATACTTTGTCTCATAAAACTTTATTGTAACTGGAAAATTCTGAAATCTTTGGTTATTTGTGTGTTCAGTTCTCATATACTTCGGCAAAGAGTCAGTGGTTATCTGAAAGATTTGGTCCTTAACACTCTCTGTTACAACCCCCCAGGCAGTAGATATGGACTTCCCAGAATATGCTGGTTTTTAGAACTTTGTGATGTGAAAATGTGTTTCTTAAAACCATAACAATATGTTTGGAAAGCCCAAATGTGAGAGTCATTGTCTGCAATTTTATTTAGAGTTTTTTTTTTTCCAAGTTTGTCATCAACTTGTAATGAGCTCTCTTGGAAGCTAAGATGTGCTTATGTTGTTGAATCTGGGAAGAGCGATACGTAGATTCTGGAGTACTGACATCGCTTTGTATGATTGGATGGTAACTGAAAAGTGGCTGACCTACTCACAGAAGGGTACACAGTGCTGAAAAGGCGGGTCCTTTTGGCTTTTTCATGTAATTGAGGTATTGAACTAGATACTTCTGCATCATTTTTAAGTTGTGATTTATACTAATTTATTTCAAGGGGAGTAAATAAATGAATTAAATGAAGCAGATATGTAAGATGTGACTCTAAAGCAACGTTATTAATATTTTAACTCACATAGCAAAAGGCAGACACATAGACATGCAAATGGATGCTGCCTCCTTGAAGTACTGCATTAGCTGGGAAAAATTTAAACTTCTGCTATGGTGATGCCCTCTTTGCCAAGGACTCATTTATAGCTTTTTGTTTGCCATTGCCTCAAAAGCCTTCCATCCTTTTTTTTATTATCCACAGTGGTGGGAATTCTCTGGCCTTGGAGGGTAGCAAGGAGCCAGTGCTTAGATCTGATGAAAAGGTTTATGATCCAATAACTGATTTCAGTCATTGAATCATGTAAACATTTACTAAGCCACAGACTACATTCCAGCAGTCAGGACTGTAGATATTCAGAATGGGCACATCAGGGGCCTGGCCCTCCAGGAAGACAGTTTAGTGGGATAAATGACATACAGAGAGGTCACACCACAGACCGACAAGTACTATAAGAGCGATACACGTGGCAGGGGAGGGAGGCTAAAATAAAATTTGAAGGAAAACTGAGAATTGTTGTGTACATGATTTATAAAACGGCTTACGTAATAGAATTTGGAAACGAAAGTGCTGGAAAAAAACCTTCTATTTTAAGGATGAGGAGATTTGAATTTATTTCTAAAATCCTTTAATTCTCTGCTGGTTGAAAGCCTTATGAGAAAAGGCATTCATTCTGTAATACATCTTTTTTTTTTATTAACTAAAATAAGTTGTGACTGTAAAAGGTGAGGTCTACAAAAAGATTTCGGACATATTAAAGTAACTTCATATTCTCCGAAGGAGACTGTTTTTTTAAATTAATTAATTTATTTTTTAACTTTTTTGCTTTTTAGGGCTGCACCCGCGGCATATGGAAGTTCCCAGGCTAAGGGTCTAATCGGAGCTACAGCTGCCAGCCTACACCACAGACACAGCAACACCAAGTCTGAGCTGAGTCTGTGATCTAGACCACACCTCATATCAACACCAGATCCTTATCCCACTGAGCAAGACCAGGGATCGAACCCACGTCCTCATGGGTCCTGGTTGGGTTCGTTAACCGCCGAGCCATGAAGGGTACTCCCCAAAGGAGACTGTTTTAAGGAATGATTCTTACTTACATGTTAAAATTGAGTACTTTTGACATACTGAAAATGCCAAAGCATTGCATGCCTTATTGATTGTTGAGAGAGTACCTGTCTAGCTGGGGCAGAGCAGTGTGTATTGGGTGGGGGGTGGGGAGAACGACAATGAACTTGTAGGTGCCTACATCCTAAGTATGTGGTGGCAGAGAAGAGGCTTCCTCACATTATTTTTTGTGTTTTAGTCCACAGGGACAGAATTTCTGTCCTTTAGCCAGTAATTGATCTCCCTGTGTATTTAATGTTCGTGTGGAGTATTGCTCTTTGCCAAGCACTGTTCTAGGAGCTGAGAGGAAGCTAAGCCTGCTGACTACAGACCCTGGATGCTGGTGCCTCCTCAGTAAGACCCTGCAGGTCTGCACATCAGCTGCTGTTTCCTGGTGCGTTTCCTGAGCATAGCAGTGTGGGCCCAGACGTGATGCTTGGAGCTAAGGTTCCATATATATGTCACCCTAGAATAAACATAGAGAAGAGAGTTAAAGTGTATACAAGTAGAGAGAGAAACACACCGTACGTTTGTGGAAATGAAAGATTTTTCTCTGGCTGGGCAATCAAGAAATTCTTCCTGGATTGAGGAAGTTTTGGCCAGACATTGAAAGAAGAGTGGTGTTGGACTTGACGACTAGGAGGGTCTGAGTCCGAGGAAATGTGAGCAGAGGCATAGAAAGGGATGGGAAGTACCCATGGACAGAGTGGGCAGTGACTAATTTATTGTTGCTGGGCAACAGTGTGTGTAGAAGTGACTAACGGGAAGAGAAGCACTAAAGGTCTGTTGAGGCCAGACCCAGGAGGGCTGTGAAGGCTGATGATTAAAGGATATAAACTGAACACCAAGTCACGAGAGCAGTTGAAGAATTTCAGTCAGGGGGGATGACAATAGGATCATCTAGTGTCAGCGTGCGGGGTGGCCTCAGCAGTGAGAAAACCAGAGCCGGGGAAGGCCCATGGAGCTTTTGTGATAGGGCCCAGGAAGCAGAAGCGGAGGGCCTGGGTGAGGGGGTGACTGGAATGGAGAAAACCGCCTGGAGGGGAGGGGTTGGCCATTGGGCAGGAGGAAGGAAACAAAATTACTCCAGATCTTTGCACTCAGGTGCCATTTGTTACTTCTGTGCCATTTGCCAGGCATTTCACTACATTATCTCACGCGGTTTTAGCCTAATCCTGTGAGGTTGGTATTTTTGTCCTTGTTTCAGTGGTGAGAAAACTAAGACTCAGAGAAAGATTTGTCTGAAATTGGGACACAGCTGATGGGCGTTGAGCAGCACATCCCAGCCATCCCTGATTTCCACATCTGTGTCTTTTTTGCTGTAGGAGGTTTTAAAGAGAGCGGATGTGAGAGAGAAGATGATCTCTGTCCGCCGCGTACGTGTTTAGTTAGGGCTTGGTAAGACGTCCATCGGGCGCCTGAAAAACGTGGAGCTGAACCTCAAGCACAAAGTCAGGAGGTTGGAGACAGGGTTTAAGGATCAGCTACGGGCTTGTTTATTCAACACGTACTCATCAAGTGTCCAAGCGGACCAGCCCCGTGTGGCCTGGGGGCGTGGTGCTGACCGAGAGAGCTGCAGTCTTCACAGAACCACAGGCTCGTGAGGGGGACTCCACACTGTGGGGTGACTGTCATGGGGCATGCAGGTTTGCTACAGAAACACCAGCCCTGGGGACCCAACCAAGTCTAGGGGCCAGGGTGGTCTCTTAAGGAAGTTGTAGTATTTACCACGACTCTTGCATGAGAAGAGCCCAGACAGAGCATGAGAAAAAGGCATACGATGGGCAAGGGAACTGGAATGTACCAGGACCCCAAAGGCAAGAGGAAAACACGGTACCTCTGAAGACCTGGAAATTAAGTGCAGCTGCAACGGAGGAAGCAGGAGAGAAGGCAGGGGCAGTGGGCAGCAGCTCGATCGAGAAATACCCCCGAAGCGGCATTAGGGCATCTTGTCCTCTTCTGAAGCATGTAGGGAAGTATTCGTGATTTTAAGTGTTGGACTGATATGATTAGACCATACTTTAGAAGGACCATTCTGTCTGCTGAAGAATAGATTTCAGGGAAGCGGGTACTGGAAGCAAAAATACTGGTCAGGACACCACTGGAGAGAGGATTCTGGATGAGCAGTGATGGTGATCTGAGAGAAAGGGAGACTCAGGTGGACGGTTAAGGAGGCCTGTTGCAGACTGGGCTTTGTTGGGCATAGAAGATGAGGGGAGGTGTAAAAGGTACCGTGTAAGTGTGTGACTGGACAGCTGGGTCGTTGCTGCCACTTCCCGAGGCCACAGGCTGGAAGGGTCAGATTTAGGGTTTAGGGTTAGTAGGTTTGTTTATCCTAAATAACCAGTTGGTGTCCTCAGTAATTAGTAAAGGGAGCTGAAGGATTAGAGGGTGTGGTCAGAGAGAGGGCAGTCGGAATTTACCCTTTCAAGAAGTGAAGCAGTTCCGATGATAATGGAAGAACTGGGTCATTTGGGTGGGCAGGTCAGGTGGGGGGAGGGCCGGCCATGGGAGATGGGAAAGTTAAGGAGCTAACAGCCCCGAGCTGGGTGGGCTGTCAGGTGGCAGCTGAAGTCGCGCAGGTTGCTGGCAGGACTGGGAGTGGAGAGGGTGGGCGTGTAGGTGGGTGCCGGCCCGTGGACGAGGTATGGAGGTTGGGCCCTGAGGTGTGCGTTGAAAAGGCGATTTCCAGGGACCAGTGTCCGAGAGAGAAAAGGAGCAGGAGCACAGGGGAGGAAGGGGCTGGGACCTGGGACTTACCTCTGAGAGGGAGACCACAGAGGGGCTTTCGAAGAGAACAGGGAATCTCAGAGTCCTAGACGGCCCTCGGAGGTTGATGCCCGGCAGAGAAGGTGTAAACGCAGGGCTGAGGACGGGGGCCTGTGAGCCGCCCTACAATCTTGAGGCCCGAGTCGGGAGTGCCTTTAAGGGAGCACCGTGGAGTGACAGGGGTGGGGGAAGACCACGGGACGTGAGGGCAAGTGGGAGTCAGTAGGTACTCTCCTACTCTTGCAGACTGAAAGTAAAAACAGGCTTATGGTAGCAGGAGGAGTGGAATCTCCTGTAGCATCTAAGAATGAATCCTCCTGTTTTTTAGTTTTTAACAGTCTTCTGGTATTGCCTGCTGTGTGTCCTTGGTCAAATTATTTACCCTTTCTGAGCTTCATTTGTAAGCTGAGAAGCTGCCTCATAGGATTCTTGTGAGGATTAAATGAGTTGAAGAGCTGTGTCTTCTTGCACACGGTTAAGAGTTCTATAAATGGTAATAAAAGCAAAGTAGGAAACATGTATGTCAACCATCACATTTTAGGCACTTTTCCCTGAGTATTCACAATAATTACGTAGTGCCAGCAACAGCGACCTCGGGTTACAGAAAAACCCAGCAGCCCGGAGGGTTTTAGGTAACTTATTTCAGGTCATGCTGCTCACGTGCAGTGGAACTGGGAGACAGGGCTCTTTCCACCTGACTTAGTTTTCCTCCCGCTGGGCCATGCTGTTGCAGAAAGACTCGGAGCCTTCCATGACCAGAGGCTGGAGAGCAGTTGCCCGTGGGGTGTGCACCGTGCTCCCTGCATAACCCCCGCCCTGCTTGGTTCACTTGTTTGTCTTATCCGTCTGGCCCTTATAGGTACTGAGTTTGCAGTCTTTGTTTAGAGGCTTGTCCCTTCTGTGGACTGGTGTGCATTCCCCGGACTCTTCCTGCTCTTCCGATGTCGTCTTCTGTATCTGCTTGAAAGGTGTCCTTCAGGCATAGAACTCATCTCTGAAGAAATGAGTGGCTCAAATGAATTTCTTGCGTTTTTTTTTTTTCTGTTTTGTCTTTTTAGGGTCGCACCTGGGGCATATGGAGGTTCCCAGGCTAGGGTCAAATCAGGGCTGAAGACACCAAGCTATACTACAGCCATAGCAACACGGGATCCAAGCCATGTCTGCGACCTGCACCACAGCTCACAGCAACGCTGCATCCTTAACCCACTGAGCAAGGCCAGGGACTGAACCCCAGTCCTCATGGATGCTCATAGGGTTCGTTAACTGCTGAGCCACGACCAGAACTCCTGAATTTCTTGCCTTTAACCTGATCTCAGAAAGTGAAGTTGCTGTATGTTCTGAGAAGTTTTTCCTGCAGCGAAGACCCAACTGAGCAGCATCTATTCTGAAAGGAGAGTGATGGTTAATTTTATGTGTCAACTTAGCTAGATCACAGTACCTAGACATTTGGTGAAACACCAGTCTACAAGGTCTAAAAGTACCTATGAAATGTTTATAGCTGAGATTAAATTAGTAGATGTTGAGTAATAAAGCAAATTATTCTCCATAATGTATGTGGGCCTCATCCAATCTGTTGACAGCCTGAAGAAAAAAAGATCATTGTCCGCCAAGGAAGATGGAATTCTGCCTCCAGACTGCCTTCTGGCTGGAGACCACGGTATCATCTCTTCCTGGGTCACCAGCCTGCCCCACAGTCACCTAAGTCAGTTCCTTGAAATTCAACCTCCCGTTCTCTCTCTGCCTTTGTCTTTCTCTCTACACACTCATCTTATTGGCCCTCTTTCTCTGGAAAACCCTGAGTCATATAGACAGGAAGACACAAATGTTGTAAATTGTCCAGCTGCTACTGATACTAGCCAAAAACCTCATCAGGCGTCTGCAGCCATTCTTGGTGTAGACGTATATTGCTTGTTGTGTAGATGAGGAAAGTGAATTGTAGAAAGGGTGTGGTGCTCTCACCGTGACGCAGAGAGAGTATAAGAGAGCAAGGAGAGAGCGCCGTTTCCCCAGGCATGGTTCAGTTGCTCCCTTGCTCTTTGGCTTTCGTATTCTCATCAGCAGGATAATAAAGTTACTGGGTTGGCCGTGCATAATGATGGCTCAACATTTGTGAACGATTTTCATTAGGTCATGTCTCTCCTGGTTGCTTTACAGATGTTCATGATTTCAGTTCTTAGAACTACCCACTGAGATAGGGACTACCATTAGCCCTGAGACCCAGGGAGCTTCTCATAAGTGGAAATGAGATATTGTATTCAGGACCATTTATATTATAAGCTTTTTTTTTTTTTCTCTTGAAAATAGTTAAGTTATAATGATGGTGACCAAAGAAATTACTGTTAATGTAAGAAACCTAAGAAATTATATGAAACTCAAGGTCATGCAAGAATGCAGATTCGCTCAGTAAAATCTCATTAACAGCTTGCTTTATTTCAGACTTCACTTCCTCTCAGCTTTGGAAAGCTTCAAAGTAGGGCAGTTTAGTGGGAATGACCAGTCAAAATAGCAAGATAGATATAGGTGAGAATCTAATTTTTAAAAAATTTAAATGGTGAGGGGTAGAACATGCATCTCAACAGCTCGCTGGAGCTCTAAAATTAATAAGTACATTTGAAAAGTGCACCCTTTCAGCCTTCTCAGACTCAGAATTTGGGCAGGGGCCAAATTGAACCTCTTTTTTGAATCATTCATTTTTTTAGTAAGGAGGAGGAAAAAGTTCTCCTTAAAAGTTCACTGGAAATTAAAATTAACCTCAGAAGTCAGTATTGTTTAAAATATGGTGAAGACTGATTTGAAAGGGCAGTGCCCGGTTTGATCGTCCTTGGAAAAGAAGGACAGGCAGTGGTCCCGGCCAGCACATCTTTGCCATGGTGGGGAAATGGCATTGCTTTAATTGTAGTTCTTTCATTCCTTTCCTTGCCAAGCCCAGTGGCTTCTGTTACAACATGTGGCAACTTCTCCCTTGGAGACTAACTCCGTCCAAGTTGCCATAATATTTAAGACTAGCTACAAAGACATATCTTCCCCTAAACCCATGCCAAACCTAAATCAAACTGTCTTCTCCTCCTTGGCCATTCCAAGAGATCCAGCTCCTGTTTGAAAAGCACGAGAAATGCACAGGCCCCTTTTTGTTTCCTTGCCTGTTCCAACAGATAAATAAACAGGGCCCATCATGCCTAGTGCTGCTTTAATCTTGGTTATTACTTCCTTCTGAAATAGATTCTGGGGCGTTCCTGTTATGGCAGAGCAGAAACAAATCTGACTAGAATCCATAAAGGTTGCAGGTTCGATCCTTGGCCTCCCTCAGTGGGTTAAGGATTTGTTGTTGCCGTGAGCTGTGGTGTATGTAGGTCACAGATGCGGCCTGGATCCCACATTGCTGTGGCTGTGGCGCAGGTCGGCAGCTGTAGCTCCAATTGACCCCAGCCTGGGAACTTCCATATGCCGCGGGTGTGGCCCTAAAAAAAAACAAAAAAAAAAAATGCATATATATATTAAAATAGATTCTGATACCATGTTCATTTTAAAAATTGCAACTTAGATGCTCTAGAAAGAACAAAGCATGTCTTAAGTCTGTCTACAACAAACTACCGCTGTTGGTGCTGATGGAAGAGAGAAGAGTTAACTCCAAAGTCATGGGCCTTCAACAGGTGTGGCTCTGAGCTTCTGGACGAGCCTCAGCTTCGAGAGGCCCGGGCCTGGGTAGGGCAGGGAGACGTCCTCATCCTTAGCGGCCTTGGACCGTCCACCTGAGAAAATGTACAGGAAAGGAGAAAAACAAGGAGTTCTGTTTTAGACATGTTGAATTTGAAGTGCCTGTTGTGATTCCAGGGGAGATGCTGGCTCAGCAGCTGGGTGTCCAAGGGTATGATTCAGGGGAGAGGCTCCAGACGGAGATACCAGTTATTTCTGCAGGTGTTCCTAGAGTGGCATTTAACCCATCGATTGAGATTAATTTCTTAAAGTTTTCTCTTTCTTTTTCTTTCTGACCAATGTGCTTGCCTGGCCACTTTGCTGAAGTGTGACTTGTAAAAGAATAAATGAGAACATGAGCCTCAAAGAAAATATGGGAAAGTGTCTTGCAAAGTCTACAGGGCTGTGTAAGGGTGGGTATGGTTATTGTCACCTCTCTCTTGGTGTTTCGTCTGGTCCAAGTGAAACTCTTCACTCAGATTTGCTTTGGGAACTGTGAAATATATATACGTACTATATTTGATTTTAATCCCTTGTTAACTGTTCGCTAATAGCTAATATTCACCTAGTGCTTACTTTACATGAATTAGCACATCTGTCTTCACAACAACCTGTGGCAGGTAGATAGTCTTTATTCCTATTTTACAGATGGGAAGACTAAAGCTCAACAGTGGTAGACCCAGGATTCAAATCCACAGAGTTGGCTCGTAAAAGCTGTGCTCTTAGCTCGTATGTCGGACCGCCCCGCTTTTCAATGACGAGTTTCACCTGGTTCCCTCAGCTTCAAGCTTTCAAAAATTTTAGGGTCATGTGAGCATGGCCACTGTGAACCAGCTACAAAACGGCACTCAAGACAGAGGACCCTGGCAAGGGACCTTGTCTACACTGACTTAGTTTCACCACTGGGCTGGCCTCAGACCTCACAGGGCACTGCCCACCTACCAAGTGTCCACTCTGTGCCCATTTAAAATGATTGCCTTAGGGAGTTCCCGTGTGGCTCAGCATTAATGAACCTGGGATCCGTGAGGATGCAGGTTCAATCCCTGGCCTCGCTCAGGGGGTAAGTATCCAGCATTGCCATGAGCTGTGGTGTAGGTCACAGTCAAGGCTCAGATCTCCCGTTGCTCTGGCTGTGGCATAGGCCAGCAGCTGGAGCCCCGATTCAAACCCTAGACTGGGAACCTCCGTATGCTGAGGGTGCGGCCGTAAAAAGAAGAAAATAAAAAATGATGCACTTGGTTTAAGTTCCTTGCCTGCAGCCACCCAGTGAGTCAGCAGTGGGCCAGGGACTATGATTGGGTCTTCTGCCTTTCAAGCCCCACATTTGTTTTGTGTTAATAAACCATATTTCTCCAGATCTGCCAGAAATTTGAAAGTGCTTAATTTTACTGCAGTAAATACTAAGAATCCTTTTTAAAGCATGGAAACCAAGCCCCCAGGCAGGGAAAACACGATTTGTCATCAGAGCCTTTGACAGACTCATATTGGCACTAGGATTAGACCAAAACTTGTTGGCCTTGATTCCATCTCTCACTGAGGCTGGCTGAAGGGGTCAAGACCCCTGCTGTGGCCACAAGGCCAAAGTTGGACCTGAAAATACTCTTGCAAATGAAGCTAGAACACACGTCCTACCCACAGAGTCAGCACATCACAGCTGACTGCCATCGGGGGATGCGATGGGGAAGGTTATATTCCTGGGACAAGGGTGATACAGGTCCAGGCAAGGGTAATAGCCCAGTGGTCTGAACTGACTCTTCTCTGCCTTTCTGCCTTTCTTTTCTTCTTTCTTTCCTTCCTTCTTTCTTTCCTTCCTTCCTTCCTTCCTTCCTTCCTTTCTCTCTCTCTCTCCCTCCCTTCCTTCCTCCCTTCCTTCCTCTTTCTTTTTCTTTCTTTCTTTCTTCCTCCCTTCTTCCCTTTTTCTTTCTTTCTCTTCCTTCCTTCCTCCCTTCTCTCTTTCTTTCTTTCTTCCTTTCTTTCTTTCCTTTCTCTCTCTCCCTCCCTCCCTTCCTTCCTCCCCTTCCTTCCTCTTTCTTTTTCTTTCTTTCTTCCTCCCTTCTTCCCTTTCTTTCTTTCTCTTCCTTCCTCCCTTCTCTTTCTTTCTTTTTCATTTTTATTCTTTCTCTGCCTTTCTTGCTGTGTGATGGGTGCCCTGCTGTTAGCTTCCTATGGTTGTGAACGTGCCATAGGAAGGCCTCATCAGTGAAGAAAAAGTTGTAGGCATCCAAGAGAAAGGGAGAAGGAAACGTGAACTGTAAACTACTTGAGTGCAGAGAGCGCCGGGAGTGGTTTATTCCTTCAGTCATCAGAAGGATGCTGGACCTGCTGCAGGCCCTCAGCCAATACTGCACTGTGATCAGTTGATAGAGAAACATTGAGAGAGAGGTTTCAGAAAAATGAAAGCTGAATTTCCAAGACTGGTCTGATTATGTTCATATAAGAGCGGGGTTTAAATGTAGCTTTCACCCAGAACCCTCAGCATTAAGATGCACTAGGGCATGCATTGTTTTTCTTAATTCACCCAATTTCCACGGCAGCCAGGGGGTGATGGGAGCTGATGTTCGTCTCTGCCCTGACAGAAGGGCTTTAGGCAGTTGTGGCAAAAAACGGAGCCAATTAGGGGCTGCGCTCAGTTCAGCTGGTTAATTTCCCATCGGTGACTCTTCCTCCACAAGATGCTTGGAGACTGCGATATCAGTTTAGACTGTTACTTTCTCTGCGGCGCACGTGACTTTGTCTCCACTTCCTGCAGCCCCTGTCAGTTCAGAGCCTGAGCCTTTAAGACCTGGGGCTGCATCTCAGCTTTGTCAGTTATGGGCTCTGTGAGTTTGGGCGAGTCCCACTCGGTCCTGTGTTGAGGATAATGTCCATCATACTGTCAGAGGCCGTGTCACATGAGTAAGGACACCTTGGCTGTTCCCCCTGGAGCCAGGTGATAGGAGGCTTCATGGGGATCCTCTTCATGGCACAGTCTGCCTTCCTGGCTGTCACGTCTGATGTTGTCCTCTGCCCCCAGCAACTCTGCTTGTTATTGGTAAATGATTTCCTCATGGAGAGGTCTCCTTTCCCAGAAGCTCTGTCTCTGTGTGGGTGGTAAAGATGAGAAGAATTGCTTGAGAACTAGTTCTTCCTTCACATAAGTATAGCCAGAGTTAAAATCAGGCTTTGTATTTCTGAGACATATTGAATGAATAAGAAGGGAAGAACTACTGGGCCTTTGTCACAGTTCTTAAACTGTCCACTTAGAGAAACATAGCTCTGTATTTACACATGGATAATTGGAGAATTCAGTAAGCAGAACTACTCGCTTTAGTGGCTGTCTGTGTCATACGTAATAATTTTAACTTCATGTTAACAGGTCACTTAGGATTACTATGAGATTTGATGGGATAATAGTTATAAAGACTTTTAAATTCTGTAAATGCAAAAGTCTGATGAAACTGTTGTAAAAGCACTCCTTCTGTTCGCTAAAGCCAGTATAGTTGCGATTGCAACACTTCTTTTCTTTCCTTCTCTCCTTCCCTTCCTTCTCTTATTCCTTCTCTCTTCTTCCCTTCCTTCCTCTCCCTTCCCCTCCTCTCCTTCCATCCATCCTGTGGTGTTTGTACAAGGATAACACTGACACTAACCCTGCCTTCGTGGAGTTTACAGACTAGTGGAAGGAACAGACAGCTTACAACCACACAAAGGTACTTGCAGATTATGATGTGCTATGAAGAAAAAAAGACACATACAGTAAAGAGTCTAAGTAAAACCCGGTGTGTGCTGCCTCTCCATGTACCCATTAGAAACTAAGGAGAATGACAGAGCTGTTCTGTTGTTTACCTATTGGAGGGTAGATTTATAAGCATGAAGATTTGGTTTTATAAAGCTACTTATTGCAGAATCACTCTTAGAGGTTAGTATTATGAGTTTGTTTTCATATAGGTAAAGGATAGATAGATAGATAGATAGATAGATAGATAGATAGAGGGATTTTTCCTAACACAGATGACAATCTGTGAAAACTCATTTCTCATGTGTACATTGTAGAATTGAATGATGACTGTTGGTCCAGTTGTAATAAACTGGAGGAGCAACTTCTGTTTTTTTAACAGATGAGTTTAGAGCAAGGATATGTATATTCTCTGCGATTTTCACAAGAGGAATTTGGAAAGGGAGAGCTCCTTTCCACAGTGTTTATGATAGCTGTCTGTTCCTAAAGAAAATTCCAGGAAAATTCCCATCACTGTCCTTAGACTGAAATCAGGGATTGGCTGTGCTCCTCCTGTAAGACTCAGTGGGCAAGAGGGTGTGGAAGAAAGCCAGCCTCCCCGCTAAGGATGGCCACCCTGGCTGGCAGGTCCACCAGTTCAGTGTAACTTCTAAGCGGGGATACCTCTGCACGTGTGCTGGGAGCTCCGGGCTCAGTGTACTTCCTACTTCCTTTCACTTGAAGAGAGAGCTCTGGAGCTTGGTTCTTCCCAAGCCCTCCGCTAAAGCAAGCAGAGACAATGCCTTCAGTTCCGGTAACATGTCCGGAGTTTAAATTCTCCCACTGGGACAAACCTTGTCTCTTCTTCTGTGGCCCTTCCGACTAGAAGCAGCCAGGGTTTTAAACCAATGTTTACAGATTTCCAAGCAGAGGAGAAAATTAGAGCAGAAACCAATTAAAGCTGAAAGTTATCTTTAAAATTAGCTTTTTCTCACTAGGAGTAGAATGCTAGATCGTTGAAAGTTTGTGATTGATTCTAATTATTTTTAAGTAATTTAAAATAATTACCTCATTTTAATGTTGAGAGTTTACTTTATGGCCATATCACCACCATTATTTCCATGAGGTTCTAGATCTTTTGTAAACAAATTAAGCCTGGTGCTTTCTTTCTGATGTGAATTAAATCTAGATCCCAATTGATGTTTGGCACCTTCTAAATGCCCAGATGGGCACAGCGCTTGCCTTGAAGTGAAGACGTGCGTAGGGTTTTAATCACATCATGTTTTATTTTTCTCTTTTAAATATCGCCTTTTCAATAGTTGCTTCTTAATGAATGACTGATTGTTTACTGTGGTTTATAACCAGGAATTTGAACATTAAAAAATTCTAATCAAAATACAGATGGAAAAAATTTTCCCACTCGGTCTCTCATCTCTTATATTAGAATAAAAAATATTTTGTCTTCTTTTTGGAAACTTAATAGTTTAAGAGATCCCATCATTCTCTTCTTGAAAACCTGAGTTTCATAAATCAGTTCAGAAGAAATTTAATTGTAGTTCTTAAGCTATAAAAAGCTCTTATAAAATTAAAACAAGGGTAGGGCCAGAATAAGTTTCATCTCTTGAGCATAACTGCCATTTGAAAGAAAATACAGTTAAAAAATAATTTTTGCCGTATCTTCTCCATTGTTTAATCACTAAAAGTACCTGAACTTTTTTAAAACAGCAGTAACAAGACACAGAGTTTATCATCTGCCCTGGGTAAGATTATTTGAGTCCAAAGACCAGATTCCAAAACAGGCCTCAGATATCTGCAGAGCACAAGAAACTTTCAGGACAACCTGAAGGCAGAAGAGGTGTCTTCTGTTGTGTGTGTGTGGGGGGGGTCTTCAGTGAGAGTTTGGATCAGAGTTATGCCTCCTTTTATCTTTGGAAGCGAGTAAATCTCCGTAGCAGATTATTCTCTTGAAACGAGGTATAACCACAGGGAGGTTAGGGAAGTGCCCATGTAATTAAGAAAGGAAAGAGCTTATATAAAAGGGCCAAGTTGCTCAGAGGTGTTGTTCCTTCTGCTAAACTTCTTTTCCAAATAAGAGCACAGACATCGTAGGATGTTTCTACTGCCCCCTGTTTGTTGTGCTGCTGCAACACTCACACCCCTCAAAGGCCACCCTTCAGGCCCTGGTTTTCCAGCTTCGGCTTTCCCAAAGCTCTTCCCCCCAACCCAGCACTGTGGGTTCAGGCTAGGGTTTGGGTTGGGTGAAAGTTGTTATTGGGCCAGGGACAAAGGGCTGAACTTGGGGCAAACCTGTGGCAACAGAAAGCTGTTTTCTGTTGCACGAAAGCAGCGGGTATAGTGCTTTCAGATCCTGCCTGCAGATCGCCCGGTATATCTATAGTTAGCATGGCATTTATAAGGGAAATAAATGAGCCAGCACTCATGTAGCTAAATATAATTTATAATTTTGATGGAAGGTTGAAACATGAAAGATCATGCTTTTCAAACTGCTGTGATGACTTATACAGACAACTCATTTTAGATAATGGTGAGTTAAGCCTGCCAGCCTCTGAACATTTTTCACCCATTTGTTCAAACACCTGCAGTTGGGTGCTAAAAGTGCATGTTTCATTGCTTGAACTTAAGTTATAAAACCCCCAAAGGATGTTTGTATCCTGGAAAATAAGATCAGTACCTTGCAGAAGTGGTCTGCCTACTCTCGTGAGCTCCTTGCCTCTCAGGACCTTAGTGCCAGCCTCTCTTCGAAGAGGCCTGCTTTGAAATACAGGAAGTTCAGCTCTTCAGGGAAAATGCAGAGGTCTGAACCGTGAACAAAATCACCACAGGCCTTCCCTGGGGAGTCCGTTCTGTTAGAAACAAGCTTAATGCAGGAGCTCTAGTTTACCCAGATTTCTTGAAGGTGATGATGAGCGTGGTCTAAGGTCTGTTTTATCAGCGCAGAGGCTGCCTCTATTTTTAAGCTGCAGACATTCACCTCTGCTGGTGCAAACTCTCTGCAGCCACAGAAAATACCAGAACGAGAGAAAAATGGCCTTTCCACAGAGCAGGGCGCTCTAGGCTTGAGCCCTGTTATTTGTCCTTCCAGTGGTTCCTAGCTGTTGTGACGTCAGGGCTGCCATTCAGAGCAGAGAAAAAGGAAACCATGGCCTCTCTTTGCATCAGTAGCCTGGACAAGCCGTTGTTTCTCAGGCATCCACAAGGCTCTCTGTCTGGCAGGGCTGTGCATTCCATGCCTGGGTGACCTGGTTAAATGGAGGAAACCAAATGCTCTCTGCTGAATGCTCTCCAAAACAAGCATTCCACCCCCAGCTCCCAAAGCACAGCCCCACTGCTGCTGAGGACTGTAAACGGAGCCGCAGCGTAGCCTGCATTACCTGCTTGCATATTCAGCTTCTACTGAGCCCTAAAAGAGAGCGTATCATTACCAGTGGCCTTCATTAATATACACTGCAGCACGGTGATGCTGCCTTTGGGGTCAGTGCTACAAAATCCTTTTAGGAAAACCAGTGCTGTGTTAAAAACCTTCTGAAATCACAGAAGTCCAAAGCCACTAAACTGCCTCCTCTTCCCAACCCGCTTCTGCTCACCCCATTCCCCAGTGTCAGATTTTTGAATTCTAGAAAGCCTCTTGTATTTACTTACATATTAATTTCACTCGGTGCGTTATTGAGCATGTATAGCCTCTCCACGGGTATGAAAAAGAATCTCTGTTCTAAGGTGTAAATCACAGGGTGTGGATTTTTCCTTACAAGAAGTATCAGCTTTCACTTTTCAGAGAGAAGGCGCTATTTCAAAGTATCACAGAACCACTCTTTCTTTAGGAACAAGCCAAGATCCCTACAGCAAACAACCATCCTGCGAGACCAAAAGCTCACTAATAATGATTTGATTGCCTAACACACATACCTCAGAATTTAATTGTCTTCCACGGGCGCACCTTCTTGGGTTTCTCTGGCACGGGAAGACCGCATGATTTTGTTAGGTTCCCAGAGGTGGACACGATCGTCACTAGAAAAAGTACAGTCACCACTCTTCCAGAGTTGTCTCAGTTAAGTCAGTGGTATGCTTTTGAGGTTTTCTGTTACAAATCTCATTACCTCTTTCTCAAAAATAGCCCTTCTCTTGAACCCTTGATTGAGGGATATTTGCAGAAACCGAAACCATTGAATTTTATACACAGGTATATATACTATATTTTATGTCAGTGAGGATCTTGATATACAGTGGGGCCTTTTTAATTTTTTTTGAATTTTTTTAATTTTATGATTTTTATTTTTTCCATTATAGTTGATTTACAGTCTACTGTCACTTTAGAGCAAAGTGAACCAGTCATACATATATACATGTACTCTTTTTCTCACATCACCCTCCATCGTGTTCCATCACAAGCGACTAGAAATAGTTCCTTGTGCTATACAGCAGGATCTCATTGTTTATCCACTGCAGATGCAGTAGTTTGCGTATATTAACCAGTGGGGCCTTTTTAAAGTGGATTATTATAAAACGAAATTCTTCCAGATGATAAACTCTTGTCTTCTGGGGAAGAAGTAGAGATCTTCAGGTAGCTGGATAAAGATAGAATAGATGGGGTGAATCTGGTAAAGTTAGGATTTACACTGCAGGTTTACTTGACTACAATCTAGTTTTACCTACACAGTCAGACTTGCCCAAAGGCAGGCCTGATGCCATGTGGCTGCCATAGCTGTGCCACCATAGACACAGCGGTGGGGCTGATGAGGGTATATTGTTTATGGGTGCATTGGACTAGGTGAGCCTAAGAAGCTTGTAATGAGAGGAAACCTAGAACCTGACTTTCCGTTGGGGGCTGGAGAATTAGTCCTTTTATTGCTCACCACTGTCTACTTGTCAGTAAGCCCTTTATTCTTCCTTTTTCTGTTATTACCATTTCATGAGGTCCTTATTATCTGAAGATAACTGCTACCAGAAAACTATGACTTTTAGAGAGTTCACCTAAAATGGAATCAAGTATTTAAAGCAAACAGTAAAATTAAAAAAAAAATTATAGGGATTAAGTCTTGGAAAGCTTTTTAAAAGTTTGAATCTCAGTTTGTTTTACATTATGTAACAGAAATTTGGAATATGACAGAGCAGTATGCTATTTCTTAGACCAAAGATTGAATGTTTACTTCTGTGGCAGAATTCCAGGGTGATTTTTTTTTTATTATAAGCGTTAATTTCCCCAAGGACCTCTGTTAGTCTTTAGTTATACAAACCGTGTTTTTTTTTTTTTGAAGAGCCTACCTCTCGTAATCTTTTCTGTGGACTTCCTCAGTTGTTAACTGTTCAAACTCCCTTTGATCCTTCTTTATCAATGACTGCATGTGACTCAGCCTCACTTTTATCAGCTATGTGTAAAACTACAGTTTCATGTTACAGGTGAACTATTCTGTGATACTGACCAACCAAGAAAGTGAGTGGGAATAGATGCTGAGGATTAAGTAGAGGAGGACGAAGCACTCAGTGGGCACTTTGTCATTGTTTTAAATATTCTGATGATCTGTGCTTCCTTATGTAGCTTGGTAACCACTGGGACTCAGAGAATGATCACTCTAGTAATTACGGACACCCCCTCCCATATTATGGTACATATAAAGCACTTGAGATGACTTAGTGGGCTTTATACTCTACCACATGTAGATTCATATGTCATTCCTAGCACTTAATAGGTTTTAGGGCAAATTATTCACAGAACCTCAGGTTCTTGGTGTGCAATGTAGAGTCATATAACCAATCTTGTGGAGTGGTCGTGGGGATTAGAGCCCATAAAATCCCTGGATGTTGCATAGTGTATGCAGCTCAAGAAACGTTACCCCTCTTAGAGCCGCTGTTGCATTTGTACGGGGTTTTATAGTTTAGGAGACTTTGACGTTTAATCCAGGCTGAAGAACTTCAACTTCAGCAATGTCACTGAAGATTTTGAAGGTGTGCCTTTACCTGAGGAAACTAAATTTCAGAAGATGACATTTGCTGACTCTGTCTGTCATGGATTAGATCATATAATGAGATCCATTTTCTTCATGCTGTAGGCGAGACCCCTGAGGCCCAAGGAAATTATGTAACTTTCTCAGGACCACATGGTTTGCGTCGGGCACAGCCAAACCCAGGACCCAATCTTCCTAACTCTTTACTGCGTCTTTTCTGCCACAGTTGCTCATGGGCAAGTGAACCACTTAAAAAAGGCTGTCATACTTGTCCAACAACAGGTTGATGAGGTCCAACATATTTCTTGGAAGTGGGAACGGCTGGAAACAAGTGTTGATTAGACATGGCGACTCATTGGCTCAGCTCTCCTCCATAAAGAAGGAGGTCAAAGGTCCAAGCTTTCAAGCCCAGTCAGATGGCCATACAATTAACTAAACTAAAATTAGCAGAATTTGTTGGTTTTGTTGTTTTCCGATGAATTTAAAGGGACCACTCTGTCCCATGGAAGTTTGTAGTACTGACAGTAGGAGAAGATGCCTGTGCTGAAGAAATAAATTTGAGACTCTAATGCCAGAGAAGGAGTGTTGCAACCATTGTGCCCTGTAGATGTATATGCACACGTGTGTGTGTGTGTGTGTGTGTGTGTGTGCGTGTGTGTGTGCAACTGGGTCTTGTGACCGCTTCCTAATTCAAGGCCTTACTGCCCAGTCACCACCACAAACAGTTATACCTCCGTCAGAAAGAAGAGCTGTTCCCATAGATTCTTCCGTGTCTGTGTGTTTGTTTTGTTGGATGGATCCTGCTGCGGCCCTGAGAGACAGACTTTGCTGGGCCCTGTTTTGTAAACAAATCTGTTCACGCACACTCTCTTCTATCATTGTATGTGTACACTGGCTCTGCTTTTCCCACCAGACACACAGAAGCCTAGGAATTTAGGAACTTGTTTTCTTTCTAGAAGGATGCAGGCGTCCAAGAGAAATGCGCACATGCATCTAAAATGTGCACATCTGCCCCACCGAAGTTTTTGACCCTTCTCGATTCTAACTCTGGGCCGTGAACTAGGCATGAACATCGCAGCCCACAGCATACACACAGTCCCCTCTAGGGGGACATCCTTAAGCTGCCACAAAACTATTGATGGAGCTCAGTAAATAGAGAAAGCTCTTTTTCACCCTGAAAGTTCACGTGGGCCATAACTGGGATTAGTCAACCAAGATGATAAAGCATTAATACTGGTTTTTCCGAGAAGAGGTGAAGTCGCTTTCTTAGGTCAGAATATGAACTTATCATATGTATCCATACGGTCACTTCCTACCTGTAGTTTTTTGCATGTTTCATTTAATATTCCAGCCAAGTTCAAGTTTTTATGACAGGAAGTATGTGAATGGTTATAACAGGAGTAAATAACATTTGATTTTATGATTACAGTACAGGAAGTAACTCTTCACACCGAATAAATCTTGGAAGGAAAAAAGTGCCTGCTTATAAATTTAACGTACATAAATTTCCCAGAAGCTTTGCTCTTTTAAGTGGAAATAAAACCAGGATGTAGTCTTACTTCTTTCTCTTCCTAACTTTTCTTGTCAACAAATGTCTTTGTTTTGGGAAGAGGCATTTTCCAGTATCTTAGTGTGACCCAGTGTGACATGGACCCATTAAAAAAATTCTAAGTGAAAATAGTAAGGCCAAACTTTATAGAATAAATAGCATGAAAAACTTGAATACCTTTCTCTTCCCTTGAAGAGTAAAAAACCAAATTATCAGTCACCATCGAAGCCAAGGCAGGCCCCAAGCTTTTAATCCTTCTGTCTTCCATGTTCCATAAACACGTGGGAGAGAGTGTTTCAGCAGGTCTGAAGATGAGCAAGTTTACGGAGAAAAGAAAAAAATGAGCAGAACTTCAGTTATATCATCATAGGAAAACTTACATAGAGGCTTTATTTTTCCCTGACTTGAAGAGAAAAAACAGGAAGGAAAGATTTTTTTCCCTCATCTTTCTCTTTCCTTCTGAGAGCCTGAAGAGCTTGTAGTGAGGAGATGTCTAACTTACACATTTCTGAGGACTAGTATTTACGTGCACGCGTCACACAAATGAATGGATGCGTGACAGTCTGATCACGCTAGGCGAGAAGCGCTTCGCGGCCCCAGTGTCGGCGCAGCCGCCGTGGGGCGCAGCATTGTGGCGGAGGTGCGAGCCTTCCTTCTGGGACCTCACCACGCTGACTGAAAACTGGATCTCCAAGATCCCTTCTGCCTCTAAAACTCAGTAAGCCACATTTTGTAAAGAAGTCATTTGCAAATTACACAAAACTGTTCTCAGAGAAGAAATGAAAGCGTTTGAGTTACTGGTACTTAGTTCTCATTAGCAGTTTTTTGAATTCTGCAGAGAATATATTTGCAAGTGGCACGCGTGAAAACCTGCCTTGAGTAATATTCAAGATAGTTTCGTAAGGGAAGTTTCACCTAACACTCATCGAACTCTGGTGCAAGGAGCAGACGTGCTGACTGACGCCTCCAGCAGATCGGTCAAGGGCAGTCTCCCTGGATTCAAATGCCAGCTCCACCACCTGCTGATTGACCCTGGTCAAGTCTTTAAACTCCCCGGGGCTCGGTTTTCTTATAGTAGGTTGAGAATAACTAAACTTAGATTTGCCATGAGGATTCAATGAACAGATCCGAGTAGTTTCTTGGTGTAGTGCCTAAACCAGCCCTGTGTGTCAGTTTGCTGTTAGCACAGGCTATTAAACTGGCTTTTAAAGAGGTTGGGTGATGTGAACCAGCGCGAAGCACAGCTCAAAAAAGAGGCGGAACTGGAACACAAGGCCCCCAGACTTCCCGTGTTTGGTTGGTTGCCCTTCCCGCGTGAGGCCACACCCCCTCCTTTCTATAAATAGTGCTACCAAGGGGTGCACTCCTTTCCATTGTTTAAGAGGAAACTTTCAGTAAATGTTAACCATGAAGAACATTTGTGACAGGGTTTTGTTCTGTTTGGGAAGTGGGGGAACAGTGGGCCCAGAGGTCTGGAGATCAGACACTGAATCTGTAAACTTGAGCTTGAATGATGTCCACAGCAGAACAAATTACAGCAAGAACTGGGTAGTCCCTATAGTCTGACCCCCTAAATACCCAGTCTGAGGAGTGTTCCTCTGCCCCTCCCCCATTTACAGGAGTCCCTAGAGGGCCCCAGCTTCTTGGCAGGGCCCTGTCTGTTGGGTTCACATTCCCTGTGTTACTCCCCACAAGCGTGTATTTTTATGATCTTTATCCTATTTTGCTGTACTTTTCCTTTCTCTTTTTAAGACATCGGCATTGGCCACCCAGGACTTAGGAGGAACTTTCATATAAAGTGAAGTCTGTGATGGGAACAACTTGCACAGACGCTTTGGGAACTATGAACATGTGTGTGAACATGACACAGTGGGAGCGGACATTAGATATTCTAATATTTGAGTAGTTGTATGGCTTCTAATTATTCACTAGGCTCAATCAATAAGATTTTTATAGATTGTAGGTATGTACAATTGCAGCCCGTGTAGGGCTGGGTGTTCTACTTTCTATTGAGCAAGTTCCTAAGGTCTTGACAGTGAGGGCAGAGGGATGACTGCTGTGTAGCATCGTTGGTTTGAATTTAAATTCTTAAGGTCAGTTATTGGTGCTGTTTTTATTCATCCTCAATTTGAAGATTATATTCATACCATGCAAATGGCTTCCATATTCTTCTTTTTAAAATATCAGTTCAGTGAAATTATAAAAACGTATCACATTCATGAAAATTTCCTTCCAGTGTATAAAATACAGATGGTATTATTATTATTATTATTATTATTATTTTGCTTTTTAGGGCCACACCTGCAGCATCTGAAAGTTCCCAGGCTAGGGGTTGAATCGGAGCTACAGCTGCTGGCCTACACCACAGCCACAACAACGCCAGGTCCGAGCCAAATCTGCAGCCTATACCACAGCTCATGGCAATGCCGGATCCTTAACCCACTGAGTGAGGCCAGGGATAGAACCCGCATCCTCATGGATACTAGTTGGGCTCATTACCACTGAGTCACAACAGGAACTTCCTGGTTTTATGAATTTTTTAATGTGTATTCTTGATGTTTATCTTGAGTGTTAAAAAAATGAGAAATACAGGAGCTGGGGTTTAAGTAGCGAATTTTCACCATGTTAGAAATTAAGGGCTTAGCGATGCCGTGTAACAAATCACGTGAACACATTTGATCTGTTTGTTTTTATTCTTTGGTCCCATTAAAGTGGAAGCTTGTGTTTTTCTCCTCCTGGCGTCATGAACTCCGCCCCCCCCCCCCCGCTTCTCACCCAAGATAGAAGCGCATTAACAGCCCGAAAATAAAGGACAGGCTTTTTCTAAGCTCCTCTTTTAGCAAAATTTCTCCTAGTCCCTTCCGAAAATGAGCTCTGTCACACTGATGCTCTTTAAGATAAAAGCAATTTTTTCTTACTCAATTTGTCCAGTTGTCAAGAAATTCCACTCTGATATAAGTGATTGGGTTTGGTTAAAGTCGAGAGAAATACATACAAAAGGTCATATTTTACTCCTTTGTGGTCAGCTTTCAAAGGATGCTTTGGTTCAAAAACCAATCGGTCCCTGTTAACATGATGAGGTCTTAAAATAAGTGTTTTTCTGCCCCTATCACAGACAAATCTGAAAAAGGTCCCTGTTCTCCCAAACCTCAGGGATGACACTCAGAGGCTGTGTCTTCAGTGTCTTGGTGCCCAGCAGGGAAGACGATTTCCATATTTGAAATTTAGGGACAAGTGAAATAACTTTTTTTTTTCCCTCAAAGGGTTAATACTCTAAGCAGCTTCAGATTGGTTCACTTGAATCTTAAAATTACTTTTCTGGTCACGCGCACGGGAGGTCTAAGCATTTGTGAAATGTCTTTTTCTTTTTCTTCCTCCTGATGCTGTGCTGTTCTCTTTTGGCTGTCTTAATTACACAGGGGTTGAGAAACCAAATTAAAATTAGGCGTGGCCGGTAAACAGCGATCACGTTGCCTGCTTTCAGCTTTGCTTGTTGGAGTTACTTCTCCCTGTATCGCTTTCCTCCCCACTTTTTTTTTTTTTTTTTTTTGCCTAAGGAAATATCATGAGCTCTTTTAGAAACACTCACAGGAAGTGAGTGTCCATATGCGGGTTATTCACCAGCTGAGCGTTGACAGGTGGAGGTGCTGCTGCTGCTCTCCCAGACTGATCTGAAGGTTTCTACCAGAGCAGGGAGTACTCAGGGTGTACAGACCAAAGGGGTTTTGTGTATTGAGGGAGTTTCGAGAGGAAATTGGTCATCGCACGTCATCGTGGTGGACGACGGTGATTCAGGGAGCTGTGATGCGAGGGGGGGCGGTCAACGAGGCACGTGGCCGCCGTCTCTGAGGTCTCTGCTCACTGCTCAGGGGGTGGGCTGTCTTCTAAAAATGAATGCTCCCTCCACCGCCGGCAACGATTCTTTTTCAGTGAATCACTTCCAGAAATGAATAGCCACAGTTTTTTTGGAATGAATGTTGTGAAATTCCTCGTTTATAATGGCAGGTTTTCCGTTGGTGGTTTTTATCAGAGAGAGAATTTCTCAAGATCAAAACGAAACCTCCTCTTTACAGAGAAAGAAAGTACTCTCGATACAGAAAGCAAAAGTATTTCCACTCTCCTCCCGACGAGCTGTCAGAGAAGACCTCTGTCCCTGTGTTTAGAGATCCACGTCCATGTATTTGCCTGAACGTGCGAGCCCTTGAGATCACGGGTTCATTGCCGTAACTGGTGGTCTCCTGTGCGGCAGGTCGCTTACTCCAGGCAGTGCTATGTGCGGTGAGTAGGTGGTAGACCCCGAAAATCATTGCTAATCCAGCGTTCATCCTCTTGAGTCATGGACTCAGAAGACTGCCAGCAAGCTCTTAAACACTCACCCTTGCACCCTGTATGATTTAACGCGTGGAGCTGCAGGGCTCCCAGAAGTCTGTGAAAGGTGTTTCAGAGCATGGATTAATTGAATAATCTTTTGACTATATTAGTCCTTGGGAGGAAGCAAGGATGTCTTACAGAAGGAAGCAGTTGGTGGGGGTCTCTTAGAGGTACAGTAACTGCTCTCCTGTGTTTTAAGTATCACTCTGTCCTCTTGTGTGAAAGAAATAAATGACTGCATGGTTCCAACAGAGAAGAAGTTACACCAGCTCTTTTGAAAGGAAGAGACTTTCATCCACGTGTTACTCCTCACTGGGTTTTCGTCCTCCTGCCTCTTCACACGGGGAAAGTATTCCATATGAGCAAGACTCACCTTCTGGCAGCATCCGCAGTGCGCCTTATCCAGAATCTGGTGGGCCCTCCATAGGTTACTGGCAGCACTTTTATCGAGGGGCAAAGAGAGGGAATCTGGTTCCTGGAAACAGTGAGTGTAGTTTCAGAAATCATGCTGTCTCTCCCGAGTGGAGAAGTTGTTTGACCTACTGACTCATTTCATAGGAATTGGGGAAAACAACCTAGTGTGGTTTTCATTGTTCGTCCTGGAGGATTCCAAAATCTGCGTCTCTGCAAATAAGATGAGCTGGAGAAAGGTAGCGTTGCCACTTGCTGTTTCTACTTGCCTGGTCTCCTGATGGCATTCAGTCCCTTGCTTCCAGGGCAAGTCCAGCCTGTGCTTTGGGGCTGCTTTGTGTGCCTGTCCAGCGGTGAGTACAGATGACAGCTTTGTCTGATTTTGACTAGTTCTTGCTTCTAAATTTGTAAATGGCATTTCATCACAGGAAAAGCTTTAAAGAGCATTTTCCCCCCGGCACGTTTATACTACATTTTATATTGACCTGTAGAAAATACTCTAGGTGTGGTGATAATTATAAAAAGACCACGGAACCCGCAGGCAACACTGAAAGTTTTAAGAGTTAAGCTATCTTTTGAAAAATGGATTTTTGTAGCTTATTGACATAAGGGTAGTTTTGATTTTGACATATTAATATGAAGTGATTTTGGGGGTAGTGTTCTTTATAACACAGGTATGGAAGATAATAGTGTATTTTAACAAAGTAATATCACCAATAGTTAATGAAAGGCATATCTTTCTGGCTAGCAGCATGGTATTTATGTGCAGAGGAACTTTTGATTTATGACGTTTTGGTTTTAAGCTACTGTTAAAATATCAAATAAGCTAAAAGTATCCGGAGAGAACAGATTATATTAACTTGGATAAAAGTAGAAGCTGAGGGGCTTGAAGTGATTAATATTTGAAGTGTTAGATTATGGCCCCTGTATCATTTCATTTATGCCGAGTCCCCCAGATCATATTCAAGTTACGTTCTTCACTGATGCAGCAGATGCTTAGTGTTATAATTATTATAAGAGTTTCTCATTCTCTTCAGAGATGGCTGAGGAGCAGGTTGACTTGGTTGCACTAGCGCTTTCTCTTCAGTCAACAGCTTTGTGTCTGAACGCTGAACCGCATTAGAGGCGGAGTTCTTAACCTTTCCAGGGTGTCAGGCCCCGTGTGAGATTGCAATGGACACCATAAGTCCTCTCTGAATGCTCACGCACAAGCATCTGCCTGCATTTTCAGGGCATTTGCAGCCACAGTGAAGCACATCTGGGACCCCAGGTGAGGGCTGCCACCTGGCCTGAGACCACACTGTGGTTCTTCCATCCCTTAGTTTTGCAGCAGACACTGGGATCTAAAGAGGCGGCAGCCGAGTCGAAAATAAGTCCTCCTCTGTGGTTGCTTAGTGGGGATGCAAAGCCCGAGAAAAGGAGGAAGGGTGGAGAAAATGTGTGACTAATACTAAACAAACAAAGAGAATCGTTAATATTATCACAACCACCAAACAGCCCAAATCCGTAGACGTCTAACCTTGTATATTTGGAAAGTACATGGTGAATTCCAGTGGGTACTTAAAGATTCAGTGTTAAACGACTGGAGATTGTTTTCCTTCTAAGCAGTTAAATCTCTTTTCTTTTTTTCCATTGTGTAAGTTACCAAATAAGATCGGCCCACAAACCGTCTGAACCCCAGCAGTATAAATAATAATAGTTGTCACAAACTGGAGAAGTGGTTCTACATTAGCAGAGGCAATTTGGTGAGGGTTTCTATAAGGTAGCCTTAGCCAAGTACACAAAGACGCTATTTTGAAAAAAATTTTGCCCTTCTTGCCCATCAGCTAAATTTAGGTTGATGCTGTAAAGTTGTTGTGGAAGACATGATTCCTGAGCATATTAAAAGGAGTATGACATAAAAGGTTAAGAAAATAAGACTCACATTAGTCAGACTTATTACTGGGTCCAATCTGAATCACATTTGAAAAAAAATTTGGGGTCGCTGTGAAGAGCTCTGATATACAAACCAACAGAAAGTTATACACCCTTCCCACAACAGATAAAGTAACTGAAGGTTTTAGTCCCCAGAAGACTCAAAGATTTCTTGCTGATGGTCTTTTAAGTAGTAAGAGTCTGATTTGTCTTTATAACACACTGCCTGCTGTCAGTGAATTGCAGTCCTTCAGATGCTGTCCTGTGTGGGAACACTTGTAGCTGGCATGATAGCTTCGCAAGAGGAAAGTACATTCAAATAAGACCGAAGAGCTGTTGTCAGGACACAAGGTATATAAAAAATGTACTTCTTTGTTGATTAATAGGTAATTAACCTCAATTGCCAAGATGATAAAGTAAATGAATGGCTAAGGGAAGTTAGGAAATCTTTGGTTTCAGGACAGGAATAGATGGTTCAGTTTTAAATGGTGGAAACATTTATTAATTTGTTCAACAGACTCTGAGGGCCTAGTTTGCTAGATACTCACAGTCTGACAGAGGAGGCAAGGATGCAAAAATGGATCCGCAGTGGACAATTAGAGTTACGGCCACATGAAAAAACAACATGTAACCCACAGCCACCATCCGTGGGTCTTCCCTCCCAACAGAGGTGGGTCTGAATTGACTCTTAAAGGACAGCCTATAAGGGGGTAGCTGGACCAGGGGCACAAGCCTGGTTGTGAGGGCTGCAAGCAGGAGGCATAGTGGACACAGAGGCTCAGAGCACAGGGTATGGTGGGGGTTGTGGGGAAAGGGGTGATGCAAGGAGATGAAGCAGGAAGAGTCGTTGATGACAGAGGTCCCATGGCTGTGCCTGAAGGTGTCCACCTAGGAGCATAAGGAGGCCAGATTTACACATCAGGCAGATCACAGGGCTGCCCTGCAGGGAGTGGTGTGTGCGTGTGCCTGTGTATCGGGGCGGGGGGGTGGGGAGTGGGGGAAATGGGTCAGGTGCGGGGCAAGGAGACCAGATAGAAAGCTGCTGTAGTCCTCCAGTGGGGAACTGACAAGGACACCACTGGCAGTGGATTCCAGAGATAAGCGAGGTGAAAAGAGGGAAAAGGTGAAGTCGGGATCATGGCTTAGGTTGTTAAGTGTGACATGTTCTGAGAAGAGAAACCGGTTTGAGGGAAGATGAGGCAGCCTGCGGACCTGTGAGAGCACATAGACAGGGCCTCGAGGAGGTCGGGGCCTGAGTGAGCCGGGAAGGTGGTTTGCAGAACAGGCTTTGGACCTCGAAATGTAGGTTAGCAACAGTTTAAAGTCGTTGGTGGTCTTGGAGTTCCCGTCGTGGCTCAGTGGTTAACGAATCCGACTAGGAACCGTGAGGTTGTGGGTTCAATCCCTGGCCTTGCTCAGTGGGTTAAGGATCCGGCATCGTTGTGAGCTGTGGTGTAGGTTGCAGACGTGGCTCGGATCCTGTGTGGCTGTGGCTCCGATTAGACCCCTAGTCTGGGAACCTCCCTATGCCGCGAGTGCAGTCCTAGAAAAGGCAAAAAGACAAAAAAAAAAAAAAGTCTTTGGTGGTCTTGACTTGTCCAAAATTTTTATGTGACAGTTAAATTTTTTTTTCTAACTTGGAATAAAATTTAAAAAAATATATAGAATAAGATAAAGAAGAAATAAAAATGATCTCTGATCCCATCACCAAAGCTCTGTTAATACTTGTATATAGTTCCTTCCAGCGTTTTCCTGAACACATGTGCGTGTACATACACACTCAGAGTTGTCAAATCAGCATCATTCTGTAGAGGCCTTTTTTTTTATATTCCACATTAAATGTACATTTTCTCCAAGTGCTTATACTTTAAAGACATTTTTTATGAGGCATGATTCTCTAGTTTGGGAGTGTTTTGTTTTCTTCCATTTTTTTAAAGCCATACAATAATTTTCCCTTTTTTGAGTATAAAACTTTCAATTATATCTTGGCTGGAATTTTCCTAAAGTTTTTTTTTTAAATCGATATATAGCTGATTTACAGTATTATACTAGTTCCAGGTATGCAGCACAGTGATTCAAAATTTTTATAGATTATACTTCATTTAAAGTTATTACAAAAGAATGGCCATATTTCCCTGTGCTGTACAATGTATTCTTGTTAATTATCTACTTTATAAAAGGTGGTTTATCTCTTAATCCCATACCCTTATATTCCTCCTTCTCCCCATCCCTATCCCCATCAGTACCCACTAGTTGTTTTTCTATATCTGTGAGTCTTTTGTTACATATATTCATTTATTTTATGTTTTAGATTCCACATGTAAGTGGTAGCATACAATTTTTGTCTTTGTCTGACTTCCCTCACTAAGCATAATAAATACTCTCTAGGTCCATTCATGTCGTTGCAAATGGCAGAATTCCTTTCTTTTTACGGCTAATATTCCATTGTGTGTGTACCTGTGTGTGTACATACATAGATATATGTATCTCCATACACACACACATACATATACACACCTCATCTTCTTTATCTGTTGATGGACACTTAGGTTGCTTCCATATCTTGGCTGTTGTAAATAACTCTGCTATGAGCACTGGGGTACATGCATCCTCTTGAGTTAGTATTTTCTTTCTCTTTTTCTTTTTGGATATATACCCATGAGTGAAATTGCTGGTTATTATGGTATTTCTATTTTTAGGGTTTTTTTGAGAAACATCTCTGCTCTTTTCCCTAGTGGTTGTCCCAATTTACATTCCCAACAGTTTACAAGGTTTCCCTTTTCTCCACATCCTCGCCAGCATTTGTTATTTGTCAACTTATTTTTTTGGCTTCACCCACGGCATATGGAAGTTCTTGGGCCAGGGATCGAATCTGAGCCGCAGCTGTGAGCTATGCCACAGCTGCAAGCTACACCACAGCTACAGCAGTGCTGGATTTTTAACCCACTGTACCATGGAGTGGGTTGAACTCCTTTGTCAACTTTTTGATGATAGCTTTTCTGACCGGTGTGAGGTTGTATTTCATTGCGGTTTTGATTCACATTTCTCTAATAATTAGCAGTGTTGAACATCTCTTCCCATGCCTGTTGACCATCTGTATGTCTTCTTAAATGTTCTCTTCAGGTCTTCTGTCCACTTTTTAATCAGGTTGTTTGTCTTTTTGATGTTGAGTTGTATGAGCTGTTACATATATTTTGGATCTTAACCTCTTATTCGTCATATCATTTGCAAATATTTTTACCCATTCGGTAGGTTGTCTTTTCATCTTGTCAGTTGGTTCCCTTTGCTATGACAATAATTATCCTTGTAAAATAAATGAATCTTGGACATATTTCTAATGATTTCCTTAGGGTAGATTACTTGCAGTGAATTTATTAAGTCCAAGGAGTTGAACTCTAAAGATTCTTGATACCATTTGCCTATTTGTTTTCTAGAAAATTTGTATGAAGTTGTATACATTCTATCAGTGGATGAAATGCTCATCTTCATAATCTCTCAAGGTGTGTTATCTTTTTTCAGATCTTTAGACAAAAGCATTACATTATTTTTGGTTCATTTATTCAACTATTATTTAATGAGCACCCACTCTGTGCCAGGCTTGTGGCAGTTTTTAATGGCTATCAGTGAAGTTTAATGTCTTTATGTGCTTATTAGAACATTGTTTATTTTTGTAAGTGTTCTGTTCACATCCATTACCGACTTTTCTATTGGGATGTAACTACTCTTTAATTCACTTAATCTTTTCTGTATGTGGTGAGAGGGAGATTTGTGGTACATATTTCTCGCAGCTTCTTTGATTTTTAGTTTTGCTTATGACTTTTTTTTGAGATATAGAACCTTTACATTTTATTTAGCTGAATAAATGACTTTTGCCTGTTTTTTGGTTTTTTTTTTTTTTTCTGTTGTGACTTCTGTTACCTTGGGCTTAGGAATTTCTTCCCACACAGAAGTTAGAAAATATTCATTTAATTAAAAATTTTTTAATTTTTTCGATAAAGCGCATAGAAGTCTGGAAAAAAAAGATCCAAATAGGTATTTTTTTCACATAGTAAATCTCCCAACATTGTGTACTGAGTCATCTATATTTCCCCAGTTAATTTTTGGTATTTCTTTTATGTTTCAAAACCTTGTACTGTTGCATCCATCTGTAGGAGTCCATGAGTTTTGGCGGATATTTGCACCCAAGTGGAGGATATAATACTTTTTTCCAACATCTTATTACAAAAATCTCAAGCATCCGGCAAAGTCAAAATAATTTTATAATAAACCCCCATATATACACCAACTGGATTCCACAATTAACATTTAGCAACTTGATCATTTATTTATTCATATGGAATAAACCTCCGGAATCATTATTGGAAATCAAAACTGGACTACCAAAGACATTTTCTGTCATTCTGGTTTTTCTCTAATTTGTAGCTTTGATTTCCAGGAAACTTTTAGCAATTTCTATTAATCCAGTAAAATAGTGATCGTCACAATAGATTCCAAGAGAAACTGGTTTGTTTGGGTCATTTAATTTGTGAATGTGAGTTTGATTTCTTCAGGGGTCCAACGATTATTCACATGCGGTAAGTTTGTTTTTCAAACATAATTCTCTATTAAGGGTTTCGTCCTCCACTGCCCTCAGTTGCTTTTTGTTCTTTCAGCTAGAACTGAAGAGGACATTGAAGAAAGGGACAGAAAGGCCACAGAGTAGACCCCGAGATGCTCGCGGGAGTCTGTGGTGGGTGGGCCTGTTGGAGCTGGCAAGGGGGCCAGTGGGCCACAGTGGGTTTTGAAAGAAGGCTTTTGCAGGAGTCAGGCCAGTTTCCTGAGCGGCTGCTGTCAGGCACTGCCACAGAAGCCTTTAGCATGAAGGCTGCTTTGCCCAGGGCAGCCTATCCCAGACCTGCCCTACTGATGTTTGGCTTTGAGTGTCTCTGGTTCACGGCAAGTGATCAGGTCGAATAAACCTTAGGTCAGGGAGCTTAGTCACCTCTTTCCGGCCTAAATGACGAGCACCCTGAATTCCCATGAGTTTTTGGTGCGTGATGGCATCCTGGTGTAGACATGGGTTTGCAACGATGTCTTAACAACAAACTGACCTGCTGCATCTGCCTCTTGGTGCAGCATACAAGCAGCCAATGGAAAAATTTGCAACCTGCATTCAAAGATTTGGTCTTGATCACAGCTAAAAATTAACCATGGTTTAATTTTTGTACTGGGTTGTTTTGCCGCCCCCACCCCCAGCATCCAAGCCTCAATTTCCTGTTGTAGAGTAAATTGATTTCATCACATCATATGGAAGATTTCTTTTCTTTATCCCAAACCTGTGATTTTAATGTAGAACATTGAATGTAGGTCAGTATTCACCTCTTCCTCAGAAATCTGGGAAGACAATTTTTGGGGTTTTCCCCTCCCCCCCATTTCTCTGAATAATACTTCCCAGGTTGTTAAGAGCATTGACAAAGTTCCCCAGCCTCGGACCTGGAGCTAGAACGTTAAAGCCCTTTGCTCCTATGAAAGGAATGAGAGGGCGTTGCTGAGTTCGGGCAGAGAGGAAACCTTACTCACAGGAAGCTACTGAGCTGACGAGCTGCCCGGCCTCTGGGAGACTCACCCTGAGGTCCAGCGTCACCTTTGTTCTGCATTCTCTGCTCTTAAAGAATGACGGGGCAGTATTTTAGAAGTCCAGCCAACCAGTGCTCTGAAACTGCGGGAGAGCCACACTGAAAAGACTTCAGATAATCTAAATGGGTGTTCTACTGATGTCAGTGTTCAGAGGAGACATCCTATTAGAGTGAATTTTCAGTGAAAAAAAAAAAGTTCAGTAACCTGAGTTTTCCCCATGCCACCGTCCCCTCTCGCTTTTGCACTCCAGCAAGACCCAGCTTGTTGCTTCCCAAGCCCGCTGTGCCGTTTCCTGTTCGTGGCCTTTGGGGAAGGCCGCTCCCCCAGCCGCACTCTGCTGTCCACCTCCCCAGACACGCCCCACCCCCACGTTAACCTCTCCCAGCCCCGCGCTGCCTTCCGCTTCACAGATAAACTGGTGCTAAAGGATGGCGTGTGCTTGGCTTGCATTAATTTGCCAGGAGCAAGGGAGGGTAGCTACAAAGCACTGCTCTAACCTGTTATTTTCCGCGCTATTAAAATGTAAAGCAGGCTGATGTAAGAATTCACTGTTCTCCACTGGTCAGCACCGTGCTGTGCAGAGGATCGATGAATCCTTCACTCAATCTACCGCCGGTTTGAAAATCGGGCTCCCAGGCTAGGTCTGCAGGAAATAAGCTTGTGAGATCATAAATGCTATGGCGCATGAAGTTAGTTCCCGGGTCCTGCAATGTTAGCACTGGGAATCCCAAGAAAGCTGCTTAATAAGCTGGGTTGTACCCATTTGGAACCTAGTATCTCCATAGGGTGGCGGGCAGGAGGGGGGGGCATGGGGGATGAACATGTCAGAAACACTGAAAATGAATTTAAATTAAAACTTAAGTTTTTAAATATAAAATAAAGTTTGAGTACATTCATAGGCAATGGGACGGTATAACAGGTTAGTAAGGAAAATAAGGTATTTGGGGTATACCCTTAGCTTTTAAGATCGAGATGCTGAAGAGAAACCCTAGTGAAATACACTGTGGTGTTACTCTCAGGGATTAAAAATAACAACAGAGGGCACACTAACAATGTTTTAGATAAATCAAGGATGCTTTTCAGTTTGTGGAATCTCACACAAACTGAAATATCACCACTTTGATTATAAAAGTGTCAGTTGGAGTTCCCGTCGTGGCTCAGTGGTTGGAGAACCCGACTAGCATCCATGAGGATGTGGGTTCGATCCCTGACCTCGCTCAGTGGGTTAAGGATCTGGCATTGCTGTGAGCTGTGGGTGGGTCGCAGATGTGACTCAGATCCCATGTTGCAGTGGCTCCGGTGTAGGCCAGCGGCTACAGTTTCAGTTGGACCCCTAGCCTGGGAGCCTCCATATGCCACGGGTGTGGCCCTAAAAAGACAAAAAGACCAAATAAATAAATAAATAAAATGTCAGTTAGCTGTTACCTAATATGTACCAATCATGACTAACCCAGGAGCCCAGGTCACTAGTCATATTTCCTGCAGCCTCGGTGTTGCAGGGTCAGGATTAATAGGGATAATTCATTCCTGTGTTCAAGCCTCTAATTTTTCATTCATGGAAACAATAGGTGAGAATAGACCTGAACCCAACACAGGTGCAAGAGATGAGTAATAGTAACAGCAGTAGCTGACTGTTAGCTGGGCACCGTATGCTAGGCACCAGGCTAAGTACTTTACTTGGCTGCTGTTTCAACAAACAGTCCTGTGTGGCAGGTACTATTATTATACCCATTTTACAGATAGGAAACTGTGGCTTTGACAGGTTACATCATTTCTCCCACAATTACACAGCTAGTTAAGTGGAGGAGCCAGGATTCAAATCACAGCAGTCTGGCTCCTGAACCTAAGCTCTTCATTTATATCCTATTCGGTTTCCATAAATGACTCATCTTTTGGAGGTATTGTTACCCTTTGGGGGCCACTCAATTTCATGTAGTCTCTTATCTTTTGTGGTGGTTTTGGTGTTGCAGGGAGGGTGGGTGCAGCCCCAAAGCTGGGCATCTTTGTGCCTCACCTTGCTCCAGATCACCTGGTTGGTTACAGCTTGGCACACAACCTGCCCCCATGGCTCCAGCCACTGCACTGCTGATTATAAGACAATAGTAAGTCCATAGAACGTAATTAACAAAGCAACTATCCCAACTACAAAAAAAAAAAAAAAATCGGTGTGGTCCATGATGGAATCTCCTTTTCTTTCTTTCCTTTTTTTTTTCTTTTTGTCTTTTTGGGGCCCACACCCGAGGCATATGGAGGTTCCCAAGCTAGGGGTCTAGTGGGAGCTCTAGGTGCTGGCCTACGCCACAGCCATAGCAACTTGGTATCCAAGCTGCATTTGCGACCTATACCACAGCTCACATCAACGCCAGGTCCTTAACCCACTTTGCGAGGCCAGGGATCGAACCTGCAACCTTATGGTTCCTAGTCTGATTCGTTTCTGCTGCGCCATGATGGGAACTCCCCCTTTTCTTTTATTACTGGAAATGAGTAGAAGCTCACAAGCATTGTACCTTCCAGTAACTTCAGGCCCTATAATTAAAGTGCATGGTCAGGACCCAGAAATCTGTTGTCTTGTGAGACTGTTGTTGCTGCTTGACCACGTAACGCTTCTGTCAGAGAAGCTAGTTTTCCACTGATGTGGTCCAAAGGCCCTTCGTGCATTGGTCTCATCCTGACCCCTGTTCTCCTGTCTCTGGTCCAGCCAGATGAAGCTGGAGGTGCTTGCCCCCTGCGTGGAAGCTCTTTCCTTCCCTCTCTTCCTAGCCAATCACAACTGTTCCCTTCAGATGAAACCTCCTCCAGGCAGCCTTCCCTGACTGCTCAGGACTGTATCAAGTGCCCCTGCAGGCTTCCTCAATGCCCGGCCCCTGCTTACCCCTTTTGCGCATACATCGCGCTAGGTTCTAACTTCCTGTTTGTTTCTTGTCTGTCTTCCCCTGATCACACTGGCCCTATAAGAGCCAGGATTGTTATTGTCTGCTTTTGGATGAACACCTCGACACAAAGGAGTGCCTGACACATAGCAGATGCTCAGTAAGGGTTCCGGTGAGAGAGAGGTAGAAATGACATACTTGGTAGAAATGACATTGGAAACTCATAGATACAGTGGCTAGTGTTTACAGTTTATAAGGTACATTGATGATACTACGTTACTGAATCTTCACCACAGCTCTGGGAGGTGGGCTTCTGTAACCCCAGCCCACAGGCAGCAAAACGTCAGCTCACCCCATGCGTGCTTATGGTAGTAGATGGGAAAGCCAGGACTTGAGCTTAAGTCTCAGACCCCAGACTTTATGCTATAACGTACCAACCGTGCAAATATGCCAAGGCCAGTCTTCATACAGGTCTTGGCATCTATAACAAAAGCTGTGTGTCATCCTTGTCCTTACCAAGGCTATCCAGAGGGAGAATCAGCAGGCTTTAATTTCTCTCCCTATCCTCCATGGCATCCTCCCACCCACGATTCCAGCAGAAGCCTACAGGGACTTGTGGTGGATCCTTTCCAAGTTCCAAGGTGTTGGCGGTGAATCTTTTATATGCAGGCCAGGCTGGCTGCTGGTGCTGCTCTTGTTTTTTGAGGGGTAGAGCTTTGGGAAAAATGGAGAACTGTCCTTGAGCAAACTGAGTAGGTAAGATCCTAGTGTGTCAGGGAGTAAGACGTGAGCAGGGAGGGAGGTGTGTGTGTCCGGGCACCAAGAAAGTAAGAGGATGCCAGTCGGGGGCTGGTTCGGTTGGCAGGTAAGAGGCTGTAGAGAGGTTGCTGGCTGGAGTGGGCCGTGGAATTAACCAGTTGAATAAATCTTAACATCAGACTGGGGTGTTCTCCATAGGCCTGTCGGGGGGCAGGGGTGCAAGCAGGTGACCTGGCAGCATTTTGGACACACAGAGCTAGGTATGAATGACTCACCTGGAGTGCAAGGCCTGCGTCATTTCCCCAGGAAGGGTAGCCCACAGAACACAGCGGTGTCAAACGAGGAGAAAGATTTGGGGCAGCTTTTTCTAAACTGGAAAAGTTCAGAGTTGGACACTCAGCCTTGCTCTACCCTGGGGACTCCTGAGAATGTTGTCAAAGGGAGGATTTTTTTTTTTTTTTGGTCGTTTTAGGGCTGCATCAACGGCATATGGAGGTTCCCAGGCTGGGGTCAAATCGGAGCTGTAGCCGCTGGCCTGCAACACGGGATCCAAGCCATGTCTGCGACCTACACCACAACTCACAGCAACACCGGATCCTTAACCCACTGAGCAAAGCCAGGGGTTGAACCCATATCCTCATGGATACTAGTGAGGTTCGTTACCGCTGAGCCACGATGGGAACTCCAGCAAGAAATTTTTAATTTCATACAGAAATTAATTTTGCCACCGTGATAAAACATGAGACAAAGTCCATAAATCCCGTCAGTGGTGGTTTGGAGTGCCAGTTCAGGAGGTCTCCTTTTGTGCCTGGTTATCTGCAGTAAGATGCTCTCCAAGTGGTTCTCTGAGCAGGTGATTTCCAAGGGGAGAGCCATAGGATGGAAGGAATGTGTCAGCGGAGGGGTTGGGGACCCTAAAAGGCCCTGGAGTGGGGACTGAGTCTGGCCTTTGAGGATCAAGAAAGCAGACGTGACCCAGGTGAGGAAGTTCAGCCCCTTGGAAGCCTTCAGCTTGTTTGTTTTCGCTTTTTTTAGGCCCAAACCCTCAGCCTATGGAAGTTCGCAGACCAGGGGTCGAATCAGAGCTACAGCTGCCAGCCTACACCCCAGCTCATGGCACCTCCAGATCCTTAACCCACTGAGCGAGGTCAGGGATCGAACCCACATCCTCACGGATCCTAGTTGGGTTCGTTACTGCTGAGCCACCCTGAGAACTCCATAAATGGAATTGGTTTTAAAACAAGTGATCTGCCTGCCCTCTTGTGGGTACAGCGCAAGGTAGCAGTCATAAAACCAAAACCCTGGTCAGTTCCACAGAGTGAAACCTGTGTGCTTGGCCACCTAAGTCTTGGGGCAGATGGTCCGCTGAGCGAGGGGCTGTTTCCCTAGGGGTTGGGGGTGAGGGGCTTTTTCTGATGTTAAACCTCCTCCAGTCTGGGACTCCCCGGTGGGCAGCCTGGTGGCCTCCTACTTGGCCAGCCCCTCTCCTGAGCCCTGTGGGGGGGAAGGGCTCCCCCTGGCTGCCCCCCAGGGCCCCACCTCCCCTTCGCTTTCTTTGCCTGCTCTTTGAATCACCTTTCTCCCATTTTAGAAGGGATCTTTGAACTTGCGGGGGGGGGGCAGGAGGAAGAAAGCACAGAGGAGTATTGTGTAAACACCCGTTGTGATCCTTCTCAGCTTTTACTACCTGTAGGGACAGGTGGACGTGGAGAAGCTGCTGGCAGGGAGGGCCGATTGTTCTCAAGGTTATGGGTTATGCAGTTGAGCTGAAGAGCTTTGAAGCTGCAGGAGGAGGTCAGAGCAACTTGACCACAAGGCAGAGGCCGCAAAAGTTTCCCTTTAGAACTTATTTGCTTGACTCTCATTAGGAATTCCTGGGCCCGCAGTTAGCTGGCTCTCTGGGGTGAGTCGTTATCTCCGGGCTGCAGTTAAAGTAAGAGATTTCCCTAAAAGAGTCACCCTCTTTCCAGAGTCTTCCTGAGATGCCAGGCGGCAGTAAGTACCTTCCGCACCTGTTTTTGCATAGAATGTGGTTCCATCCGCCTCTGTAACCTTGTGCTCGTGTCCGTGGGAAAGAAAAAAAATAGACGCCTTCTTTATCCAGTTACGAAGCGGAGATAGACGGTGATGTCATAGGTTGTGTGGACCAGGCTGTGCTGAGCTTGCGTCTGGGACAGTGACCAGACAGACGAAAGGAGAAGTGGAAGGTATTTTTAGCCCCCGGGGGCTGCTCTGAGACACGGCTTCTCCCTGCTCCCCGGTCCCTCCAGCACGGAGATTCTGCGCAGGCGCACTGCGCAGCCCTGGTGGGCTGCCGACTTGATGGCGCAGCTTTGAAACCCACACCATTCAGCCCGAATCTGAGACGTTGCTGGAGGGCCTCTCAGCGGGCCCTGGGTTCCCCACCCAGGGACCAGTCTTTTCCCTCCCAAGTGTGGTTTTCTCTGGAAATCCGGGCCTGGGCACATCGTTCACTCCTTTTTTCTTTTCCTGAGTTGAGCTGCTCCAGGCATGCTTGGAAGTTCTGATGTAGCATGACCTCTGCAAGTAGGTTCTTAAAGTCTTTGAGGAGCCAGTTTAAACCGTGAGCAGTGTTAAGTCCACTAAAAACTTCAGCGAGGTTATACATCAGGTCCAGCTTTAGAAAAGTAATAAAAGGAAGGGATCCCGTCTGGGACGTGCAGGCTGTCCCTAGAATCACTTTTGCAGGTTGAAGGGCTTCTGGATGTGATGTGGAGGGTGTAGGTCAGTTTCTGAACAAGTAAGTACACTTCTGCTTGGCTTGGTCAGGGTGCTGACTGAGGGCCAGTACGTCTCTCTGGCCGTGCGAGTGAGTGGTGCCAGTAGGAGCATAGAAGACACCACGTGCTGTGTGGAAGAAGGGCTGGATGAGTTTAGGAGGCCGGATCCTTGTGTCTCTCCTCCAGCTGCCTCCCCCACCCCAGTACGTCCCAACCGTGAGCTTGAGTGACCCTGACAGGTTCCGGGGCCTCGCTCTCCTTCCACTGATAAGATGAGGCCGTGTATGGCCTCCAGGCCCTGAGTCAGGCTGCCTGGGTCTGCATCCAGGCTCTGCCACTTGCTAGCTATGTGACTCAGGGGACATTAGCATTACTCAGTGTGTTGGTGCCTCAGTCTCCTCATCTGTGAAATGGGAACAGTGCCCAGCTCACAGCTTGCTGTGAGGCCTGAATGGGTTAACGTGTGGGGCGTGCCTGCAAGGTGGTTTGCCTTTCCTGGGATGAATCACAAATGCTACTTCCAGTGAGCGAGTCTGTTCTTTCTCCTACCTCTTCAGGCAAATAGACTACCGTGGTCCTGAGATCAGGAGGCAAAGAAGGTGATGACCAGGGAAGCCAGAGGGGCCCTAGGGTGGGTCTCGGGACCCACCCTGTGCCCTGCCTCCCTTCCTGGTACTAGCACAGCGGCCCTGGTCTCTCCAGGAAAAGCTCAGCCCCACAGAGCACAGGCCCCAGCAGCTCCCGTGGTTAACTGCACAGGGAACACAGGACCTCAGGTGGGCAGCATCACTGCCCTGGGGGCGGTGCCCCCAGGCCCATGGAGACCTGGGCAGCCTGTGCCAGTTTTCTCAGTTTCAAGGGTCATGGTCAGACTGGGTCATGGGGGCCAAGCTCTTTACTACCTGGTTCCCTCTGGTGAAAACTCTTCCATTGAAACTTTTCATTCCCAGTCTACGTTGTTTCAAATTCCAGCACACTTCTCTGAGGGCTCAGCTGGCTACCTTTCAAATAGCCCAGTGAGAGACAAGAATAGTAGTTTTCGTGCAGCTCCCCCCGCCCAAAACTGCTGGTACTCTCTGCTTTCTGTAGGGGTTTTCAGTGGGAGAAAAGTTATGTTTATGGGGCAAGTTCACAGAGCTTGTGCCTCCTTTCCAGAATTTGTTTGGAGGCTCTGCCCCACGTGGTGGAGAACCTTCTTCTGTAAAATTGGGGTGGTTCCCTGCAGTTTCCACTGGGAATTACATCTTTAAAGGCTGCTCTGGGCAGGAGAGTCTGGAACTCGCTGCTAGAGACCCTGGGGACTGGCAAGCGACATTTACAAATCTGATGGGGGCTAAGCAGGTGAGCAATCTGAGAACAGAAAGCCAGGCTTTATTGTCTTGTAAATCACAAACCTGAAGTTTTGTCAGGTCTTTGGGTAAGGAGAGGACCGCCCTGAATAGATAACACTGTCTTAAATTGCCTTTGCAAGGAACTGAAATAAGAGACTTTACATATTCTTCATCATTCATAGTTGTTAGTCCAGGAGTTCCCATTGTGGCTCAGCGGTAATGAGTATCTGTGATGATGAGGGTTCAACCTCAGGCCTCAGCGGGTTAAGGATCCAGTGTTGCTGTGAGCTGTGGTTTACACCAGCAACTCTGGCTCTGATTCAACCCCTAGCCTGAGAACTTCCATGTGCCACAGGTGCAGCCCTAAAAAGCAAAAAAAAAAAAAAAAAAAAAAAGTCTGTCCAAAAACCTAGAAAAGGCCAGCCTCTTCTGGGTCAAAACCCAAGTACTCACGGTTTTTTGCAAACAAACCAGAAATTCTCTCCCTTCAACCAGGAGGGGCCAGCGCTGGAATTGCTGTGTGAGCCTGCCCTCTTGTGGCCAAAAACTGGCAGTGCACATGTAACCTGTTGCTGGATCCTCCCCGAAATAGATTAATTTTGAAGGTCTTTTCAAAAGACTTTTCTCGGTGACTCTCTCTCTACACGTCACTCCATCTCCAAGGTTAATCATTGTACTTTGGCATCTTTCTAATCCATACTTTGCCCTCTTTTACCTCCAAAGTCAAAACTTTCCAGTAAGTTCTTCCACTGGCTTCCTTACTGATCTTTTTAAAATGTAAATCTGATTGTCTTTCTCCTACTCAGAATTCTTTAATGGCTCCTCCTTTTCCAAGTTCCAGTTTCTCTCTCAGAAGATCCTGAGGCCCGCTTCTCTGCCCTGGACTGTATCTTTACCTGTGCCTCTTTCTTTCCCTCGTCTGTTCACCTGCTGACACCTGCTCATTCCTGGGATTCATCTCAGGTATCACCTCCTCCAGGGAGCCCTCTGCATTACATTAGATAGTGTGATGTGATGTAATTGAGGGAGGAGACTTTTTCTCTCTGTATCACAGTGTCTGGTACGTTACTGTCGCTCTCTACGCATAGAAGGAATAAAGGAAGACAGGATAAAACAGGCGAAGACCTAGATAACTGAGTGTTTCTCTTGGGTGTGATGGAGCTGGGCTGAGAGTAAAGGCACGCACCAGGCAGTGCAGATGGAAAGGAGCTCCATCACCTGTCACCTCTCAGGACAGCCCCAGTTCCCTCTCCTTCCAGCCACCCTCCTGCCCAGTCGGTTGTCTTTGAGTATGCTTCAGCCATGCCACTGTCTCTCTCGAGGCCCTTCTGTGGAAGAGTTCCAGCTTCTTCACCCTGGCTGTCCTGACTCCCTCACCCGGACCGCACACCATTTTTGACATGTGCCCTAATTAGTGTCCAGAGTCTAAGACTCAAGCATTATTTGCTGATGGACTTAACTACTTATTGACAGGCAGTACGGCAAAAGCGCATCCTGAAGTGTCAATTAAGACATGTGTTAAACCAACTGTACTTCAGTTTTTTAAAAAGAGCAAGAAGGAGAAAAGACGTGAGCTTCCTACCATCTGTGGGTATAAGGCTCTGTGCTGGCCACATCAGAGAGTTCTGTGCCTGCGCGGAGCTGACAGCCCAGCTGGGGAGGAGACTCAAGCGGGCAGGCCACGCTAGGGAACCAGCAGCAGAAATGAACGTGTCACAAGGCGGTGTGTGGTCAGTGGCCAAACACATGGCTCAAGACCGTGGCCGGGACTGAACCGTGTAGGTCCTCCACTCCAGGAGGACAGCACCCAGCCTGGCCACCTGTTGATCCAGGTCATACAGCACAGGTACTCCACCAGTCGCGCAGAACCCTTCACGCGCTGACCCTGGCCCACTCCCCTTGACCCCAAAGCTGCGGAAATTCTGAAAAGAATGTGCCGTTTGTCTCTGTAGCACTCGTGTTCCCTGAAACATCCTGTCTTACCCACCTCCCTTCCTAGTCCAACTTTATCCCTTCTTTGAAACACTCCTCTTCCTTTCAGAGCAGCCTAGGAACCCCGAGTACAGCCTGCGGACCCTGCAGGCAGCTTCTGCCGTGGAACAAAGGGCGGTGCTCATGGGCTTCTGTCCCGTGAGGGACGCGCACCACCGCGGGGACCCTGTCTTTTCTCTCCAGCATCTGATGCTCTGTGACATGGGGCACATGTCCCTTAAGCGTTTGTCATTGACAGAAAGGACTTAACACATTAGAGGGGCTGAGAAAACATGGGTTGGCTTTGCAGGGTTAAGACATGAGTGCTGTGAGTGCAGAAGAGGGTCACAAGCCCGAGTGGTCCAGGGAGGCTCTGTAGGGCAATATTGGACTGGACTTTGAAAGCTTCGTATGTTTAAAATGGGCAGAGAACCCCAGGTGGAGTAGCTCTGTGTCTGTGACTGCTGCCAACCCGGCCGGTCTCTCTAAACAGGAAAACAGACCAGAGGAAGGGAGCCCTGCAGAGCCAGGCAGTGGGGGGCAGCTTGTTTTAGTTGGAGCAGAGAGTTTGCCTAAAGGAAGGAGAGAGAATGCCCTGGCGGAAGGAGGGACTTTGGATGGATTTAGATGGTGGAAAGACCTCAAATGCAGTGGGGTATCTTGCCAGCAGCGGGCGCTGTGGATTACTTTTGAAAACCACGGTGACTTGATGGAAGTGCTGTGGAGTGTGGGAGCTGCCCTGTGGCCCTGCCCTCGTTCCATATCACAGCCCAGGGCCCTGGTGGTCACCGAGGTGCTTAGGACCCAGGTGCGGAGCCCGTTGACTGCACAGCGCCTCACCTTGAACGGCTGGACCTGCTGTAGACAGAGGCTGTTCTTCCGGCATTGCCCTTGACCTGGCTCTGAGCTGTTGATGCTTTGGGTCCATTCAGCTCCGTCCTGTCCCTCCACCCTCGTGACTGGCAATGACCCGGAAGGGGGCAGCACCCCCGCAGCAGGTGGCCTCCAGAGCTGAGTCACTGCCCTGGGAATGGTGCCCTGGCGAGGCTGGCTCAGGCCGACCGGCGAGTGCTCAGTCCCGGCAGAGCCCAGGAGAAATGGATTTCTTGTGCTTCTAGAGCGTCACCGAGCTGATAAGAAAGTGAAATAAAGGCAGCTGGAGACCCAAAAAGAAACTGTCCTGATGGTAGTTTCTAGCTGGTATCTTTGGCAGAGTCCAAGGCATTTTCCTCACAATTCAGCGTATGGCCCGTGGTTTTATTTGAACATACCAAAATTATCCATTTACGGGTATCTTTAAGAATGGCATGAAAGGGATTCTCAGATAATGTCTTAAGATTCTCTTTGACCTTGTAAATTACAAGAGCTTAAGGAATAAGCTTAAGGAATAAAATGGATCTGGAGAGATAGTCTTGGAAATTAATAAATGAGGTTTGGGTTTTTTTTTTAAGTTTTCTTTAGTATTCATAGATACTCTGATGGATGTTGCGTTTTGAAAATGATCATGCTTTTAATTCATCGCAGAGAAGATAGAAATGTAGTGTTGCTTTTGAAAGGAGGGTTTTTTTGGGTGGCTTTTTTCCCTAAGTCTGGCTTGTTTACTACACCAATGAATAGAGATGACCTCAGTCTAAAAAAAAAGCAAGCCAACCATACCGTTTCTCCCTGCCTGGCAAAACAGGCCTTTATCAAGGAGCAAAAGACGTGCAAGTCTGACCACCAAGTCATCATTTCAGCTGATTAGATTTTCCAAAAGCAGAACAGAAAAGCTCTCTACATGCTCACCGCTGAGCAGTGGGTCTGGGGAAACACTCCTAACTCACTCAGTTCCTGTAAGACCATAAAAAGTCCTGTGACAGTTACTCAGACAGCTGCCTGAATGCAGAGGCTATATACGTGGTCAGCCATGCCCTCACCCCTGTGAGATTTGAGAAATGGAGAAAACTGCATCACGTCTCTTGCTTTTTGAGTATGGAATTTTTTTAACCAAAAAAAAAAAAAAATAAGGCCGAATTCTTTGTTACTTTACACGCCAGGTGCCCAGTGTATTCTCTGCAGCAGAAGTGTCCCCAGAGGCAAGAACCAAGTCCTCTTCTTGGGCAAATGTCCTTGAGCGCTGGTGTCTGCGTGCTCTGACCATCCAGGGCAGTTTTCAGCAAGTCCCTGGACCTCAACTATTTAGTTGCCAAAGATGCTGTGAGCCTGTGACTTGGAAGTTGGTTTTTCTCTGTTATTGTTGTTTGTTTACTTTCCGTGAGCCACACAAAAATATGGGTGGACAGTCACAGTGCTCCCAGTTCCTCTCAGGAGGAAGATTTGAGGCAGATTCCAGCAGAACCATACCCTGTCTCCTACAACCTTTATGGTTTCAGATGAATAGAGGCCAAATCGAAATGCATTTGGAAGTTAGAGGTCAGCTGACTCTAGAATCCACTCCTGTCCAAAGAATCTCTAGACTCATTGGATTTGGGCGTGGGGTTTGGGGAAAAAGGATTTTTTTTTTTAAAGAGGGTAGCTTTAGTCTTTATTTTTTGACCTGTGTGAGGAAGGAGAACTGACCTGATTTGGGGGAGAGGTTACAAAAAAGTCAGTCCCGGTGAAAGACTGGTGAGCATTCTGCCCCCAGCTGAACACAGCCCGCGCCTGTAAGAAAGCCGGGGAAGGGACCAACGTGGCAGTGTTGATGCATCCTGGCGTCAGAAGGCCCTGGGGAAGCTCTCAGGCCCTGATGAGTTAAAAAGGCAGAGGCAGCCAGTCAGCGAGTGCCCGCCTGGGCACGGATTTGTTTATCCTGCCCTTCTGAAGTCAGAGCCAACATTCTTCATGGCTTTGAATGATCCGGAATGTTTCTCTCTTGGCAGGGGCCGGGTTTGCACACACGGGCATGTGTACGTCTCAGGCCCCTGAGATGTGGGCCAGAGCAGAGCCAGCCTCACCCTTGGTGTCGCATCTCAGAATCGTCTTGTTTTAGGGCAGAAGGGAAACTGTCACACACAGCTGCTTGTGGCAGAGATGAGGAGACCGAACCTGGGGCGGTGGTGGCCAGAGGTCACGGAGCTGGAGGAGAGGACAGCGGGAGCCAGGCAGCCCTCCTCTGACCACACAGCTCCGGTCCAAGCCTGGGGAGAGGCCCCAGGGTGCCCTTGGCCTCCCAGTGGGAGAGGCTGCTGCCCTTTGAGGAACGCTTAGAAAATGACTTGGGTTAGAAAGGAGAGCCTCATTTTTACGAAATGAAACAAATCAGCCATTTATTCGTCCTAGGCAGCTTTTCCCAAACCTCCTTTGTCAGTGCGGCCAATTTATTAGCTCCCGGGCTCCCAGAAATAAGGAAAACAACATTTCTATGTGCCAAAATGGGAAACTTGATATACTCCCCGCCACGTTTTCTTTTTTTCCTTTTGTAGATGAGAACTTAACTATTTCACGCTAGTTCTTAATAAAACAAATGCTGACTCCTTCCCGCAGGAGACAGAGTTGAGCAATCTTCTGAGAACATGCTGTGCTCCTTGGGGCTCTGGGTTGAATGTGCCATTTAGAAGATGCTCCAGAAGCCTGGAAGTGCCTCCTGGGAGCAGAGCGAAAGGGGTGGAGCCAGGGTGGCTGGGGGAGCAGTGACTCACCCTTCCCGCCAGGCGGGCGGGGAGGCCGGGCCTCCAGGAGCCCAGAGGAAAGGACTCGGTTCCTGGGAGCCCCCGCTGGGCCCACCTGCCTCCGTGTCTTCTGGCCCCACCACCTCTGCATCCACAAGAGCCACGGAGGAAGACGCAGCAGCTCCCTGGCCCTCTGTGAGCCACTTCTCCGAGCCCTGGGGGCACGAGGTCGCCTGTAGTTGTGTAAGGACAACACCCTGAACCAAGAGACAGTCGCTCACTTGAGGAGGAAAAGCCAGTCAGAGCTCAAGTTCCGTAAGGGCTTTCCGGAGGCACAGAGGGAAGACATCCACAGCTTGGTCGTGTTGACAGCATGGTCATTGTTAACTGAACATGTCACGAGTATCAGGCTAAGCGAGTCCCTTGGTCCCAGTAACAGTAAATGCCAGCTGCCCTCCTCCCAGCCCAGGGAGACAGTGCCGCCGGAAAACCAGCTGGTGACTAGCTTCTAGCATGACTTGAAGGAAAAAGCAACAGTGCTCTCCCCGCACCTCATCGGCGGTATTGCCTTCCTCTTTAAGGTGCACAATTTGTTTTGGAAAAGAGCAGGGGAGGAGAAGCGTTTGGCTGTGTCCCCACCGGCCTTTCCCCGGGGACCGTGCTCCCGGGCCCAGGCCCTTCCCGAGCTGCACGGCAAGTTCCTCTGGAGAGGCCCGGGCCTTGGTTTAACTTCCTCGAATTCTTTAAAATTCTAGCTGTCTTACATTTGCATGTCCTTTCAAAATGGTGATCTAGCAAGCATCTCAAATCTAAGCCGTGAGTAAAATTCTCCTAGCAGAAAATTACACGCTTAGATAGAGAAACGGAGCTGAACGCTGTGTGCCTTAAGGATTTTTGTCTTCAAATCGGACGCGAAGGCCCCTGCCGCCTTGTGGGAGGACCCGGCCCCTTTCCTCTTCGAAGCCCACTCCCCCCGCCCCCCACCAGCCCTGCGCTCCCCCAGCCCTAAATGACCACGGTCCCCTCCCCTGCGAGGCGCACCGCAGCACCTCCCCATCCCCCGGCTTCACTCCACAGTTCGACGGTCAGGTCACCACGTGCAAGGGCGCCACGTCGTCTGCTTAGGTGGTGTTCTGCCTAGGAGGCAGTCTGAACACCCGCCCACTGACCGTAACAGGTCTGTCTTTATCAACAGTGCGGGCTCTGACCGCATTGCTATTGGCTAATCCCTCCACGAGAGATGGACCGTCCCCGTGCACAGCCCATCCCCGGGATGTGGCCCGAGCTGGCGCCATACAAGCTGGTCACATCCCATCATCATCTGTTTGTTTGTTTATACTGGACTCACCTGCCTTGTTTGCTCTCATGTCCCCCGAGCCTCCTTATTCAGCTCCTGGTACGTTGTAATCTCGGTGAACCTGTGGCCCATGAGTAGATGCATGTGGCTGGAGTGCATCACCCCGGCTTCAGATCCTATCTGTCTTTTCTGGGACTCACACACCCCGTTGCAGTGCCCCGTGGCTTATTTGCTATCCTTCCCATCAGAGAAGCTCCAAGACCCACAGCTTCTATGCACTGATGTTATTATTTCAGTCTTTCCTACCAGTTTCAATAGCTGACTGTAATATCTACGGAAATGCTATCCAGAATGTTCGCTTCTGCAGTGTTCCCCGTTCACGGGGATGGGGGGTGGGCGTGGGGGGGGTGATAGTTCTTGAAGATCCGTGTACCTGTGCCTTATTTGAGTTTGTTATAGGTTCGCAACCCTGAGAATCGACACTCTTATTTCCACTTTACCAAGAAAGAAACTAAAGCTCAAAAAGGATTGATAGCTTGTCCAAGCTGTGTAAGGAGGGACAGAGGGAAAATCTGAATCCTTGTCTTTCCGATCTCAAAGCTTATACTGCTCGTCGTCAGTCTGTGCCCAGTTTAAATGGGCTGTTAAACGGGAGGTTGCTTCATAGCCCTTGACGTTAAAAAGGCAGCACACAGGGACTAACTCAGATAAGCTCATGCTCAGGAGGAAAGGCGGAGATCAGGAAAAGATGTCATTGGTAGAATGATTCTAAGCAAGGATCGGGAGGTCAGCTTCTGAGACAGAGTTCAAGAGGAAGACCATTTAGCCCCTAAGAAGCCCGCCTTTAGGGCTCTCTGTGTCAGAGGGCTGGCCGTGGGGCGTGTACGGGGACCCCTGACCCCTCCTGAGAAAGCAGCGGGAACCCTGTTAGTGAAGCCTGCTCACTGGCTGTCGCTCTCCCTTTTGGTGATGCTGGGTGCAGGCCTCAGCCCTGTACTTAGATGAGAGCAGCTGTGGAAGGTGCAGGTCTCCAGTGTTCACGGGAGGGGAGCGGCACGGACGTCCGTGGGAGCTGTCCGACTCACACTCTCAGAGCTGAGAAATCTCACCACCCCCCTGTGTGGTTCTCCTGACCCGCCTGCCTGTGCTCATCCCCCCTCGCCTCCCCCCATAGAGGATGTAGGCTGCAGATCCAGGCCCCAGGACCCTCCCCGGCCCCTTCAAGGAGAAGCATGCTGCAGAGTGAGGTTTTATCACCTGCTTTGACCGGAAAAGGCGAACTGAGGAAGCACTTCCCAGAGGTTTAAATGAACTATTCCGCATACTTTCCCAAATACTGGAAAGCTGGCACGCCCTGCAGTCTGAAGCACATCTCAGTTACTGTGGAAAAGGGACAGAGCTCCTCTGTGACTTGGGTCCTTTTCGTGTTTGTATGACGGGACCATTCTGGAAGCACGCTGTCACTTTATAACAGTGTTTTAAAACATTCCAGAATCGTGTGCGACTTCGTAGCTCTGCATCGGCTTGAATTTGGTGTTCACCCTGACAGATCTTTCTTCCCATTTGTACTTCTCTGCTTGAATTTTTGAGGTTTTATTTTTCTGGTAGAAGACAGTATGGAATATACCTATTGCTTTTCTCCACCATTTCTCTTACTGGTCAAGATCCGCTTGAATGCCCACCCCGGCTCTCAAGAACCTCCCTGACGTATCATGTTCTGTTTTGACAGCATCTTGAAGCACCCGAGCCTGGTCACTACCCTAGGCACTTGGCCTAAAGATCACAGCCGTGAATCACACTTTGTTTCCTTCTGTGGTCGGTCCTGATGCATCTGCTGATGAGCAAGCCTGCTCTGTGGCCTCGCTGTCATATGGGGCTTGTAATCATTAACTCAGACGTTTCAGTCAGTGGTCACTTGACGGGACAGACTTTCTGCATTGCACTGCTGAGTCACACAGCCACTGGCTGGGTGAACCGTGAGCGCTGGGGAGTCCGGCCTCCCTCAGGAACCCTCCTTGGAGCTGCTCGGAAGCTCTCCCAGGAGCCAGGCAGGATGAAGACCTATGCGACCTGGGCTTTCACTCCTGTGCTGTGGTCAAAGGCGAATGCAAGCTTCAGCCTGAGACCACATAGGGGGAGGATGTCACGTGGCTCCAGTTGTAACTCGCCCTCCACCTGAGCCCCTAGCGAGGTCGGATTTACAGGTTCGTGCTGCCCTCTGCTGACCGTGTGGAGTCTGTGCTGCTGCGGAAGAAGGTTGCAAAATCAATTCCGAAAATAGAAACCTCCTATCTTCTGTGCAGGCTGCTTTCACGCTTTTCCTCCATGATTGGAGGTAGAGGGTCAATTCCATCTTTTATTTCATAAGACGGCTTGCTGATCAAACCTGGATGGTCCGCAAAATGCACAGCCTTGCGGGGTGGACAGTTTCCTCAGCAGCAGCCACACCGGCTTGAGGAGGTGTGTGCTGCTTGCTGTACAGGAAAAAGAGGTGCTCCTTCGTCCTCCTTTAAAAAAAAAATTTCAATTTCATCTGGCGTTGCTGTGGCTGTGGCGTAGGCCGGCGGCTACAGCTCTGATTCGATCCCTAGCCTGGGAACCTCCGTATGCTGCGGGTGTGGCCCTAAAAGAAAAAAAAAATTCATCTCTTTATCACAGTGGTAGGGTAACAAGAGAACTGATTTTGCTTCCTCTGCTGCTCTGGATTATTTCCTAAGGTTTCGTACTGTCGTTTAAATTGCAGGTGCTCATCTTCTGAAGAAACGCCCCCTGAGGATTTCTGTGCCTGGAAACTACCCATGGACAGACTGCTCTGATACCCTGTGTGAGTAGAGGCTTGCGCTCGTAAATCAGTCTCAAGGGAGCTTTGCTTTATTTTCTTGGATGATCCCCCAGCAAATTTTTTAACTGATCATCAGTATTTGATCTCTATTTCTTTCCTCTTAAATACTCAATTTTTGATTGACTCTCAGAAGAAAGTCCATAGCATGAGCTCCTGCTTAAAACCAAGGGTACGGATCCCATGTTCAGGTCTTAAAGTCAGAGAAGGCAGAAAATGGTAAAGCTAGTTACTTCCGTTAACTCAGTGGGAGATGCCATTTGTAGAGCCAAGGGCACCTTTTCAGGGTTCGGTGCGCGTCAGACTCCTCTGTGATTAGCGACTGTGGGACGTTCACCTGCAGCGCAGGTGTGAACACAGGAGCCGGGAGCCCTTCTATTTGGGAGGCCCTGGCAGATCTCTTAGCCACAGCACTGCTTCTAACATGGTGAAGAAAAACGAAGTCACTGTTTTATAATCGTAACCATCCCTTAGAGAATGGCAACATGTGCTGTTTCTGGTTCTCTTGCTTCTCCTTATCCAGCTTAACTCTCACAACAAGCTTAAGTGGTATAGGACCCGATTTCACAGATGAGGCAACTGAGGCACAGAGGGTCACATAACTGCCCCCAGCTGGTGCGGGGAGCGAGTTCCAGAACTTGACGTCCTGGGTCCAGAAGTTAGCAATGGACCATCTCACCAAACTGCCTCATAGATGCAGGCAGCTTGGGAGGAAGCATCGGCGGGCTGTATTTGGAGACTGCTTTAGCACCACCAAGGTCATAAGCAAATGGCGGGGGCTGCTGGACTTGGAAGATCTGGGCTTTCTTAGATTAGTAGGAGAACAAGTCTTAAGAGAATATGTGACTTGCTAAAGGTCATGCTGCAGATCAGAGTGTGGCTGAGGGTCCAGGGCCAAAGCTGGTTGTAATTGTTTGCTCACGTGCTTATTGATGAAACCCGGCAACTCGGAGCCGGCTGATGTTCAGTGTAGCCACGCGGAGATTAGCCATTACCATTTCTGTAAAGCACTGAGCAGCAAAGAATGATGACACAGAGCCTGGGTCTGGAGTCAGCCAAAGCAGGGTCTGAATCCTGGGCTTGCCATGCACAGGCTTTGTGTTCAAGAGCAAGACCTGTACCCTTGCTAAATCTGTTCCTTCCCCTGAAAAACGGAGATAACGCCACCAGCCTTGTTGGGTGGTTGTGAACGACGAGAAAAGGCATGAAAGCACATGGCATAGGGTCTGGCACAGAGTTAAGCCTTCCAAAAATGGAAGCTATTATTGTTTTCAGAGTACCTGTCCATCCACCTCTCGGTTCATTCAGACCTTCATCCTGAAAAGGCACTCCAGTGTTCTGATCTAATACAACAATGGACATTTGTGAGGTGCTTAAAAAATGACAGATGTTTCCTTCCATATCGGGCTAAGCACCACTGCAGGATAGGAGTCTGCATCGCCACGCTCCAGATGGGCATTCTCAGGCTCGGCAAAATCAGATGCTCCCCATGGTCCCGTAGCTGGTCAACAGCACAGCCAGAACCTCAACTCAGAGCCAGAGTCCTGTGCTGAATAACTTCTTTTGTTTCCTGTAAGAAAGCGTGTATTAAAAGGCATGGACGTTAACAGAAAAGGACTTCCCACCCTGGGATCCCAACCGGCCGCAGCTGCATTTTTAATCTGGCCTAAATATTCAAGTTAGGACTCTTGTATCCTATCCTGATGTCTGTAGCATTTGGAAGCCACCTTCTTAAAGTATCCTAGTGGGATACTTAAGCCCCAAGGGACGTTACCTTAATCCAGTTTGCTCATGCAAGAATAGACTGGCATTTCACTTCAGAGGAAACAGTGTGTCTCCACTGTTCCGCCTTTGCCACACAGGAGTTACCCGTGTGGTTTACTGATTCACATCTCAGGCTCTGACTTCCCTATCAGATCTGGAAGAGAAAATACAGAGAAGGGCAGCTTGCTCAAAAAGAGCATCAAGTATGGCAGGGCAGGTGGGATTTTGAAATGGAAACACATTCCTGCAGCTTGTGGGCTGAGGGAGACGGAGGAAGGATTTTGTTCCCGAAAGGTGATTACTTTAACGCTGGAGATGGAGAGTTCGACAATGTTAAGCGTGTGTTCCATGTGTAAGAGGTGTGAACAAATAACATTCCTTTCAAATGATGCAATACCTTAAAGAATTGTTGATGGTGAAAATAGAAACACCCTGAGTTACAGAAAGTCAGCCCTGTCAATCTCCTGGCCTGAAAATACAGAACAATGGGGTTGTTGTTGGAGACAGGAAGGCAGGAAGGAGTGGGAACATACTGATGTTACCGAGTGAGATCTTTCCTTGCAGTTCAGTGTCACTGGAGGACTCGGCAGAGTAAGCAGACACCAGGTGCTGTGGCCCGTTTTCCCATGTACGTCCTGGAAGGAGAAGGAACGAGACCCTATTGATTTTTTTTTCACATCCCTACTAGTGAACCGTGTAATTTTTTTTATCCCCCCTGTGTTAGTTTGATAGGCAGCCTGCCCATGCAGACCTCTTTGCAGGAAAACGGCCTCTTGCTTTAGACGATGATACAAAAACAGAGGCCCAAACTCAAGATCTCTATTCCGGTGAATTTTGATGAGGTCATTTTATAATTGCCAAGTACCTCCTTTTCCCACCAAGGGCTTGCCAACTTCAAGAACAGATAAATGGCATGACTGATTCTGGTGCTTATTACTCTTTTGCTAAAAATGTCTCCTCATTTGAAGAGATGGGAAAGAATATATCCACCTTTGTTCTGCCGATTTTTTTTGAAAAGGCGTACTGAAAGGATAATACAAAAAAAATTTACAATCTCTTGTAAGATTGTAAGGGAAGGAAACAGTATAGTCGTATATGTATTATGTGTATGCGTGTGCAGGTATGTACATGTGCAGATGTGACATTTATTTGATGGATGAGATATATACGATCTTAGGTATAAGAAAAAGGAAGAAATTCACTCTTGAGGAAAAAATTTTCCCCATAACCGAAATGTCAGTCATTAGTTAAAAAAGAAAAAAGAAAAAATTAGGGAGTTCCTGTCATGGCTCAGCGGTACAAACCTGACTAGTATCCATGAGGATGCGGGTTCGATCCCTTGTTCTGTGGGTTAAGAATCCAGAGTTGCTGTGAGCTGTGGTGTAGGTCACAGACGTGACTCGGGTCCCACATTGGAATGGCGATTATCAGTTACAATAGCATTTGCAGAAAGATACAATGGAATCTGGATTCATCACAAAATTAATAAAATAGCTATTTGAGGAGACCAGTGATTCTTGTGCCCCAGCACTTGTTTGGGTGCAAATGCTTGCATGTCCTATCCAGTTGAGATATGTAACTGCCTTCACAGGGTATGTGAGTTTCCTTGCTGTTAGTGAGCTGCTGCAATCTTGATGAAGGGGTTGCTGCACATCTCTGCAGCCCATGGTGTTCTAGTCCTTCGCTTACAGAGATGAAAAACCTAGCCTAGTAGCGGTAGGCACGTGCCATGACGCTTTTCCATTGTGAAGGATGAGTCCGTGTTGGGATCTCCTGGTGAAGCATTAAGTGGCCAGGCCTGTCAGGGGTAAGAATGTGAATCAGACCCTGCCCCCTCCTGGCTTGTTAGCATCCTGCTGGGCCCACTGGAAGGCACTGACCCCATATATAGGCACGTTATAATTGGATGTTCTTCCCACACTTGTTTTGAGATTGTAAATGAAGGAATTTCCCGTAATGGCTCAGTGCTAAGGAACCTGACTAGTGTCCGTGAGAACGAGGGTTCGATCCCTGGCCTCGTTCAGTGGGTTAAGGATCTGACGTTGCCATGAGCTGTGGTGTAGGCCACAGATGAGGCTCAGATCTGGCATTCCCGTGGCTGTGGTAAAGGCCAGCAGCTGCAGCTCTGATTTGGCCCCCTAGCCTGGGAACCTCCATTATGTCTGGGTGTAGCACTAAAGAAAAGAAGAAGAAAATAAGAAATAAAAAAAGGTTGTAAATGAGGGTGATGTGTGAGGAAAGTCAAAAGGAAAAGCTAAATTTCTGTTGGTTTATTTAAGCAAAGAGAACAGTCTCAGTGAATGGTACAGCCAGGATTTGAACCCATTCTCACAAGATGACGCTTCCATGTTAAAACCCAAAAAAAGGTGTTGGGGGGAATGTGTTAGGTTAAAAGAAACTAGCGTCTTAATGAGTGAACCTCGATGGGATCTGAGTTTGAAAACAAAGCTGCAAAACTACATTTTCATGGAGAAAGTGGGGAAAGTCGGATATAAGCTAGATGTAGATATTAATGATACTAAGGAATTAATTCTCCCAGGTGGGAATGAGATACTGTAATTATAGAGAAGAATGGCCTCATTTTTTAGATCTGCTCAAGAAGTTAGGACCATACTGTCAGGATGATTGTTGGTTAACTTTCAAACAATTCAGCCAAAAATATACCTACATCTTAAATGCAGATAACATCGCTAAGGCTGAAATGGCAAAAATGAAGTTATTGAATTTAAGTGGAATAAATTTAGGGATTCGCTTTATTGTCGTTCAGATTGAATGCACGTCTGAAAATTTTCACAACAGTTTTAAAAAAAAAGAATGCAGGAGTTCCCATCGTGGCGCAGCGGTTAACGAATCCGACTAGGAACCATGAGGTTGCGGGTTCGATCCCTGGCATCGCTCAGTGGGTTAACCATCCGGTGTTGCCGTGAGCTGTGGTGTAGGTCGCAGACTCAATTCAAATCCCGCGTTGCTGTGGATGTGGCCGATGGCTACAGCTCCGATTCGACCCCTAGCCTGGAAACCTTCATGGCCCTAAAATGACAAAAGACAAAAAAAAAAAAAATGGAATGCACATCTCTTTGGTTAGGTGGTCCAGATACAGTAAGTATCTTCCAGGAACCCTAGACCCCTGAAGCGAATGGCAGCAGGCTTCCTAGTAACACGGTATCAAGAACTGTAGCAGTGAGGAGAAAAACACCTGGCAAAAAAATAGTTGAAGGAGAACCAAGAGTACAGTGAGTGGAGAGGAGGAGAATCTTAAGTAAAGCCTACAAAAGTCCTTAACTCATAAATGCAATCGAAGGAATTCCATTCTGGAAAAAAAAAAGTTAGGATCTCATTAGCATAAATATATTTCTTTGCCTCTGAGCGATTCAGTTGTCTTCCTTTGGCCCCCAAACCAAACAAAATTATCTCTGCTACCAGGGGGCGTGCTTACTCGGTACCGTTGACAGGTATATCGTAAGGGTCCCGGGCACCCCTTTGACTTACCCAGTGCCTGGGCACTCTGACCCCAGGGTCAGCTCTGGCCTCTTTACCCAAGCGAACGCTTTCCGTTGACCTCCCACCGGGAGAGAAGGGGCTGACTGTGCCCTTGCCTCTAAATGATAAAAACTGAACCTTTGTCTGGGCAGCCCAAGGATAAAGTCACAGGTGTCCCCCAGCCCAGACAGCAGATTCGGAGAGAGCAGGATGTGCATGTAGGAGATAGGCTAAAGCTGGGTTTAGACCGCAACAAGCTTTCAGCTTTTTCCTTTTTAGGTCGTTTCCAGCTTATCCTAAGAAAGCACTGCGGGTGGGGGGGGAGGAGAAGAAAAGATCATCAAGCTTCTTCAGGAAGCTGGTTTCATATGGTGGTTTAGATTTAAAAAGTGATTGTCTAGCACCATTTGAAATCAGTGTTCTTGGGGGAGGCCAGCACCAGAGGGAACGCATGGGACCCGGTCCTCAAGAATTTGAAGGCAAAGAGCGGCCGCCACGGCAGTGTGATCCGTGCCGCCCCTGCTAGCAGTGAGCGGTGTTGTTACAAGCAGTAGTTTAATTATGCAGTGGCTCGTGACTAGAACTTCACACTCTGTGCAGTAAACATCCTACAGGGCCTGGCCTGTAACGCAGACTCCATTGTGCACGGGTTAAAGTGCCGAGTGTATGGCGGATTTATTCATCTTTGGGCTCTTCGCAACCCTCACGTCCTCCCGTGACCCCTTAGAGGATGACTGATTTCTTTTGGTGTTCAGAGTCAATATAATTTTCTAGCACCATCTGAAATCGGTTATAATGATTGGGGAAGAGCACCGTGCCACCAACTAACGAGAGAGAATACACTGGTGACCTTCGCGGCCATGGATAAGAAGCAAGAAAAGAGAAGTACCAAGGCGGTTTTTCTTCTTTTCAGTTTTTGAGCGTTATCGCCCTGCATTACATGTGTTTTAATACTAACAAATGGCTAATTACCAGCAGACGTCTAAAGGTTATATTTTAGAGGAATTCCACAGACTCTATGGGGATATCTGTTTGACACTGGGCACCTAGGAAAAAGTGGGTAAAGTCCACGCCTCAGGTCATCTGGGAGGCGAAGTCAGGGAGTAGATTCTGCGCCCAGCCCAGCGTGCAGCTGGCGTAACCTCGCCCTCAGGGCTCTTTTCTTTTTCTTAAAGGCAGCGCCAGGCTCAGGTGGGCTCTAGGTTAACTCTGACACATAAGGGGAATTGGCACTGATGACTTGTTTCTGGGTCTAGGACAAGCCTAAGTTAATACTTCTGTTCGGTTTTGAAAGCACGATGAAGAAAGCCTCAGCTTACTCTTGAGCTATTTTCCTGAGTTTTACCTTCTTGTTATTTGGAAGCAGATAGACTGGAAACAACACTGGGTTCTCTAGGTCCAAGCGTGGGGGCAAAAGGCTCCCGAGTGAGCCGTCTCGGCCGTCTGCCCTCCCAGGGGCTCATCTGCGGCTTCTGCCCCAAGTCCTGCCCCCGACCCGCTGTCGCCACATGCCATCCTGGGGAAAGCAAGCGGCACCTGCCACAACTCAGACTTCTGCCTCTCGTCTTCTCTCTGGCCTGGGGAAGCCAGCTGTCCTAACATCGGGTGACACCCTCCCTGCCTCACAGAGCTCAGCAACACCGCCCCCTGCCCTTTCCCACACCCCCCTGCCTCTCCACCCTCCTGCTTTCACGATCTGTCCAGGAAAGTTCCGTCACCTCACATTGAATACTTGGAACTTGAAGCCAAAACATTCTCTCTGCCACACAAATCAAATGAGACTATTTCACTGCTTCTTTTTCGGTCCTGTGGTTAGTATCTCCCCACAACTCCGCCTTTTGCTTTCTTACCGGCCCTGTTTTCCCTGAACAAGCTTACCTACCCCCTGGTTCCAATACAGCTGTTTTCCCTGAAGCAAGCTCTAGCCACAGATACTTTTCTGAACTCCTTGTTGCCATATTTCCATCTTTTGATACAAAATCTTCTTTAACTTTCAAAAGAGTCAGTGGTTCATTCTGACAGCTCTCCGGACATGGCCACCTGCTCAATTACCCACACGTGGAAGACAACCGCAGGATTCCTCAACTGGTCAGGTCACGACCAACCGGCCTCGCTCCCCACCAGCGGCTTGCACAAGGACACCTGACTCAAAAGAGACTGTGGGGGCAGCTGCACTTGAAATTTGCCTCCTCCAGAGGGTGCTGGATAGTTTCACCTGCTATACTTCAAGCCCGTCTCAATTATGATGCAATGCTGTGCCCATTTTCTTTCCCCAAGACCAGTCCTCCCTGGTCTACACCACGGTTAAAGCTGACTGCCTGAGAACTGCCTGACCTGCCTCCCCCCACCCCAGCTTCACACACAGTCACCCAGTCCGGCGACTCCTCTGTCTTAACTATCTTAAAATCCTCTCTTAAAATCCACCCCTTTCTCTGCACCCTCCTAGATGGCTTTCTTGCCCACCGCTCACCTTTAGTCCGGCTTTTGTGTTGCTGCCAGATTTCCTTCTGTTAACACGTGTGACTGTCCCCCCCATTCTTCGTGGTGCTCCCCCCGCCTAGATGGCCTTCCTCGCCTCCAGCCCTCACCCCCCGCCCCAGTCAAGGCCTGGTTTCTGAGCTCACCCAACTGCTTACTGCTGCTGGCCTCCAGGTACCTTCCCATTTCCAAGCCTGTGTGTATTTGGTATTTCCTCTGCCCTCTCCTGCTCCTCCTCGGCCCGGGCGCTTTCCGGCTAATTCTTCAGCTTCTGGCTCAAATGATTCTAACTCAGATCGTTTAGCCATGTTATTTTGCAGCATCGTTCCAAGGGATCCTTAAAGAACAATCCATATAAAAGTAAAACTTTCAGGCAAGAATGAGTTATGTTGCTTAAAAGAGAAAAGACATCACGTTTCCACATATACTCTCTTGGTTGAATTTTTTAAATAGGGCGACTTAGGAAAAAATGATAACTACAGCTAAGCTTTGGAAAGATCCTAAAAAACCAATAAATTAGATAGGATTTTTAAAATCTTCTTGGTCACTTACCAAAAAAACAAAATAAACCATTAAAAAATTAATAACAGGGGAGTTCCCACCGTGGCACAGCAGAAACAAATCCAACTAGGATCCAAAAGAATGCGGGTTTGATCCTTGGCCTTGCCCAGTGGGTTAAGGATCTGGCGTTGCCATGAGCTGTGGTGTAGGTCGCAGACTTGACTTGGATCCTGAGTTGCTCTGGCTGTGGTATAGGCTGGCAGCTGTAGCTCCAATTGGACCCCTAGCCTGGGAACTTTCATATGCTGCAGCTTCGGTCTTAAAAAGCAAAAAAAGAAAAAAAAATAGTAATGATAACAACAGGGAATTCCCGTTGTGGCGCAATGGGATTGGCCGTGTCTCTGCACCGCCAGGATACAGGTTTGATCCCTGGCCCAGCACAGTTGGTTAAAGGATCCAGCGTTGCTGCAGCTACAGTGTAGGTCACAACTGTGGCTTAGGTCTGATCCCTGTCCTGGGAACTTCCATATGCCATGGGGTGGCCAAAAATAAATAAATAAATAAAATAACAACAGAAACAAATCTGAACTCTGAACATAATGCACACGTGAGACCTCAAATCTTAGTGGCCAAGGTTTGTTTCTTGGCTTGACTCTAAGGGGATCAAGCTCTTTTTTGTGACCAGAGTGACTCACCTATTTTCAGTAATTGACTACTGAATAAAACAGACAACAGAAGATGCTGCAGAAGGAGGGGGTGCCAAAGAAAGAGAAATGAAAATATGAATGGGGAAAAAGGAGCAAAACACAGTGTAACCTCATTCACGAGCTATCACTTCCCAGAACTCTGAATTCACTAAGTTTTCCCCGCACTTCTCTACTTTGAAATGAAAGTGTCAGATGGCAGGAGAGCCAGCTGTTCAGTTTACTAAAGAACTGCATGCAGAAATATTTCTAATATTATATTTGAGTTTGGTCCATCATTCATTTCTGTCTATTGTGCCTAAAATATAATCTTGGCTATTCAGAATGATGACTGATCCTCAGAAACTGGAAACCACGCATCATCGAAGGCTTCAATTGTATTCATCATCCCATGCTCACTAAAGCCAGAAGAATGTCGTGGAGACTTTGTAAACAACGTTCATTTAGCCAAAAATAAAATGTGTATACTCTATAGACAGAATCCAGTATTTTTTCAATTTTGTCATTGAGGTACAAGTCGCCCAACATAAAGTTCACCATTTTAACCAGCCCCCCCAAAGAAACAGTGTAGTCATTAAGCAGACATTGCTTAGTGCCTGCCTCCTCCTCACTCCCAGCAGCTAGCAGTCTGCCTTCTTGGATTTGCCTGTTTGGGACACGCATTCAGATGCATTCACACAACATACGTGCTTGGCTCCATTCACTCGGCATAATGTTTTCAGGGCTCATCCGTGTTGTAGCGGGGCCTGTATTTCATTGCTTTTATGGCTGAATCATACTCCACTGTATGGGTAGGCCACATTTTGTTTATTGGCCATCAGTTTGATGGGCATTTGGCTTGTCATTCTTTACTTTTACACTTTTACTTCTATCAATGGCATACATGTCTGTAAACTATCAAGTCAGACAGTGCTGGTCCTACAATAACAAAGGGCCATCCTCTGCCCTCTTGCAAGCAGCTAGTTTCAGCCCCTTTGTTTTTTCTGATTATTTTTTTCTATTTAAACAGTGCAATCTGTCTCTCCTGAGTTTTTTTCCCCTCCATTTAAAATGCTTATATTGGAGTTCCCGTTGTGGCTCAGTGGTAAACGAATCCAACTGGGAACGAGGTTGCGGGTTCAATCCCTGGCCTTGCTCAATGGGTTAAGGATCCGGCATTGCTGGTGTAGGCTGCAGATGCGGCTCAGATCCCGTGTTGCTGTGGCTGTGGCGAAGGCTGGCAGCTACAGCTCCTGTTAGACCCCTAGCCTGGGAACCTCCATATGCCGCGGGTGCGTCCCTAGATAAGGCAAAAATAAAATAAAATAAAATGCTCATATTGCTTCTTCATTTGGGACTTTATTTTTTTTTTATTTTACTATGGGAAATGAAGATTTAGCTCTTACATCACCACTTACGTACATACTACTCCATTTACTGTCAGAATTTAGAGACAGCAATATTGGTTAAATCGAGAACTAGTGTTGGTAATTATGTAAATACTGTTGATGGCATAGCCACATAGTTTTACATTTCCTTTAAAGTTTTAATTCTGAAGTGAATAGCTTCATTTTAATTTGCTCGATTTTCTATATATACATAATTATTTCCCACTCTTTATTATAGAACCGTAAGACCATATCAGTGTCTTTTTTTCCCTCCCAGAGCTGTGTAGCTTCCTGCGGTGATCTGGACTGGCTGCTCTCTGGACCTGCTTCCCAGCCATCATCCCAGAACATAAAAACTTCATTATCATCCTAAAAATTCCCTTTCTTCTCTCTTGGGTTTGATTCTCCACCCTGGATCCCAGTATTTCTCTGGCTTTACTTTTAACTCTTAACCTCTCCCTTCTCTCTCTCTCTCTTTTTTTTTTTTTTTTTGGTGCCCATTCTTCAGTAGTTTCCCTAAGAAAGGGTGACCAGGAGGCAATTATTTGAGGCTTTTCATTTTACTCTTATGTTTCATTGATAATTTGGTTAATTACTGACTGGAAGAAATTGCCCTTCAGATGTTTGTTTTCTCCGTGTTGCTGAGTAGTCTGACGCAGTGCTGATTTCTGGCGCCTTTTCTATTCAAATTTTTGGGAGATTCTATTTATATTCCTTGTGTTGTTTAAATTTCATAATTATGCGTGTGACAGAGGTTTTGTTCATTAACTTGACCAAGCATTGAATGTCCCTTCCGTTCTGGAGGTTTATTCTTTCAACTCTCAAAAATATTTCTCTGCTACTTCTTAGGTAATTTCTTTATTTTCACTGTTCTTTCTAGAACTGTTGTTTTGCCTACATTGGACACGCTGGACTAACCCTGTGATTTTTCTTATTTTTTCCTTTCCAGTTTTCTATCTTTTTTATCTTATTCTGGGAAAATTCCCACCTGTATTTCCGAAACTTAATACTGAATTTTGATTTCTTCTAATATGTGCTTAGTATCTGAGAATTTCCTTTCTTTCTTTCTCTTTCCTCCCTCCCTCCCTTCTTTCTTTCTTTCTCTCTTTCCTTCTTTCTTTCTTTCTTTCCTTCTTTCTTTCTTCTTTCTTTCTTCCTACCTTCCTTCCTTCCTTCCTTTCTTTCTTTCTTTCGTCTTTTGTTCCCGTTTTGAAGATTCTTAAGAATCCTCTTAAGGATGTTTCTTGAGATGTTAAATAGGTATTCCCCCCCCCCCTTTTTTGTCTTTTTAGGGCCACACCTGTGGCATATGGAGGTTCCCAGGCTAGGGGTCGAATCATACTTGCATCTACAAACTACATCACAGCTCACAGCAACCCCCGATCCTTAACCCACTAAGTGAGGCCAGGATTGAACCCACGTCCTCATGGATACTTAACCCGCTGAGCCACAACAGGAATTCCCTTTTTTTTTTTTTCCCTTCCCCTCTTACAAGTTTTCTGCTCCCTGCATTGTTGCGGTTTATTCCGGGTTCTTTGTGTTTTAATTTTTAGTTTTGTCTTTCATGTTAGAGGTTTGCTCAGATGTCTTGTGATCCCTGGCCATCATATTTAAAGCTGGAGGCCTCACAATGTTGGAAGCTGTCCACACATTACCAGCTGGTGGGCTCGTTTTGGGGTGTGTGATTGGCAAAATGATGACCTTCCAAAGATGTCCACCTCCTAATCCCCAGAAACTGTGGAAATGTTACCTCACGTGGCAAAAGGGACCTGGCAGAAGAGATTCAGGTTAAGGCCCTTGAGATGGGGAAGGAGCCTGCGTTACCCAGGTGGGCGCAATCTGTTCACGCGCATGCTTAAAAGCAGAGAACCCTGCCCAGCTGCGGTCAGAGGGAGACGTGCCTGTGGATGAAAGGTCAGAGAGGTGCCGCGTTGCTGGCTTGGAAGATGAAGGAAGCGGGCCCTGAGCTAAGGACTGTGGGCTGCACTCGAAGCTGGAAAGGAAACAGAACCTCCCCTAGAACTTGCAGAAGAGAACGCAGCCTGGCCGACATGTTGATTTTTGCTCCAGTGAGACCTGAATCTGACTTCTGGCCTCCAGAATGGTAAGGTAATAAATCTGTGTTGTTTCACGAAGTTTGTAATAATTTGTAACAGCAGCAATAGAAGATTACACGGGGTAACTGAAAGGAGATACGGCTGCCTCACTGAGGACTCCCAATACCGTTATTTGTAAAGTTTGGGGGGTTTTCTCTCTCGGTCTCATCAGTTTCAGGCTCAGACGAACGGCATCACCACAGGTGTCTCTGGAGTGAAGTAAGGCCAGGTATCGGCGCCTCCGCACATGTGGGAGGCCGTTGCTGAGGAGAGGAAGGTGCTGAAAACTGCAGCCAGAGACCTAGTGAAACTGTCAGTGAAGACTTGAGCCTGCAGCCCCGGAGCAGGAGACGCTGGAGGTCCCTGGAAAACCCGAGAAGCCACAGCATCCACCCACCAAAGTGGGAGCTCGTGGGGAGAGATCTGTGAACGCGGCACACGTGGCCATTAGAATAATGGCGCTCACTTCGCTCAGGCACCCAAATCCCACGCGCCTTCCTCTCCCTGGCGGACGATCTGGAATCCTGCCCGGTCAGGGTTCTGGGACGCGGGGCCCCCAGCCTGAGACGAGCATGGCGATGGCCGGGAGCTGCCTGACAGCAGACAGTCCGGCTCCGAGGTGTGTTATACGCCCGGCTGCCGGTCCTGGAAGCTGGACTGAGGAAAGCTCACTGTGCCCAACAGGGGTTTTGGGAGTGAGGCATCTGATCCTCCTTGGCTGTGCCTGATATGCCTAAGCCCAGACAGAGCTTCTTCAGTGCAGACTCTCCAGAGGCTGGAATCTGTGTTGGGAGGATGAGGAGGAGACGGAGTTTAACTGAGCCCTGACGCGGACTCCCGGTGAGTCCCGTCTCCGGCCCCCGTCCTCAGAGACGACTGCCCCTCCGCCTTTCCACCCATCTACACAGTGTCAGATTGCTTCTCAGACGTCCTTCTCTGGAGTCTTTGATTTCAGTCTTTTTTTTTTTTTTTTATAATGATTTTTATTTTTTCCATCATAGCTGGTTTACAGTGTTCTGTCAGTTTTCTCCTGTACAGCCACGTGACCCAGTCACACATACACGTCTGCACTGGTTTCAGTCTTCTCGGTTGTGCCAAGTTTACTTACCATGTGTCTGAGTCTGAGATTTTGTTGACAGCCTCCTGGGCTGCTGTCCACTCACACGTGCTCTTTGTCCTTAGTGGTTCGTACTTATTTTATCCTTTATCATCAAGTCAGTGGGATTTCAGAAGGAAGTCAACGAGCCCATGGGTTCACTGTGTTTTAAATGAATGTCTGTAAGGTTTTTAAGGCAGATTGTATGATATCATGCAAAAAACTCAAAGCCAGGCGGCTTGGGTCTAGTTCCAACTATCTTACCATGTTAAGGAGCCACGTTTTCTCATTTCCAAAACAAGATGGTCCCTTCGGGGGGTCCCTTTTAAGGAGTCTAATGAAAGCTCTGATCCCTCTCCCTTAAAAGAAAAATAGTACACATGCGCGCGCGCGCGCGCGCACACACACACACACACACACACACACAAAATTGGAGTGTATTTTAGGAGGTTCACAGGCCCCTGAAGGTCTGAGAACCCTCCAAGAGCATTAACCCCCAAGGCCAGAACCCCTGCTTATTAGATGATCGCTCAGGTCACTTTTAGATCTGACATTCTGACTTTCCAAAGCTGTAAGGTTTAAATGTAGTATATTTCAAGGATGACATTTTAAGCTGGCCTTTTTAAGAGTTAGTGAAATAGTTTTCAATGTGCTATTTATCAGGAAACCCAAAAAGTCTGGAGTCTTAAGTGTTGGTCTGAATTCAGTTCAGAGGGGTCAAGAGGCTTAGAGATTTCAGTGGCTCGTGGACCTCTAGACGGCTGATGGGCATGACTAGTGGAGGGAGTGACCAGAGATCAAAGGAACCCTCTCTCATTTGCTCATCATGAAAAATGCCATGGAATCATGGGGAGAAATCTCCGCAGAGGCTTGGCTGGCAGGCATCTGGGGTAGCCCAGGTTACGTTAGCAGCGCCCCCACCCCCACCCCAACTGTGTATTCTTAACGGCACACAATTTTGAATAATGATGCCAAGAAAACAAGCTCAAGTGAACTACAGCCTAGAGGAAAGTACAGATGCTAGGTAGTACCCAAACGATCCTATGTTGGTTTTGGTCGTTTTTTGCAGCTCCAGGACCCAAAGGGCAGCATAGCTTCTGGGATTCTGTGCATGTTAGGCTATGTGTGGATAAGGAGCAAGGTGACTTGTTTGGGGCTGCAGGTTAGTGGCTGACAAAACAACTGTTTTTCTGTATTGCTGAGAAAGACGAGATGAACGAGGGCATAGTTTTTGCCTAGGTCAGGTCAGGAGGAATTGTTGAGGGAAGGGCCTCTACTGACTGTCCTCTAAGAAACTGTAGGAACACTGCAGTTACAGTCCTCTGTCCCCGGGCCCCACACAAGCTTACCCTGTGATGCTGAACGTCTTCATTTGATATCTGGTTGAAGCTACTTGAGTCTGCTGGGTAAAAGTTATGTTTGATCATTTCATGCAGCATATAGTTAAAGCAGGAGCTTCACCAGCCGATCATTGCTTTAAAAAAAAAAAAAAAAGACTTCGAAAAGGAATTTAACAGTATCGACCCATTCTAGTTGGTAAAACAGAGGTATCCCAAGGGAGAACCGTTGTCTCAGTACCCACACAGTGGGTCAGTGAGGGTTGGGAAGACAGACTGGCATCTTCTCTGCTCTATTCCATCTAGAAACAATGAGAGTTTTGATTTTTCTGAGACTGGAGCTTAGAACCGTATAGAAATTGGGTTTCAAGTTGATGGAAGGATTTTTTTGGGCATTGATTTTTAATTTCCATGACCCGATTCTAGAGAAGTTCTGAGCTCCACACCCCTCATTTACTTCCTTTCAAGGCCAAAGCACAAACTTCAGCCAACTGCTTTGGATCCACCCTGTTTTGAAAAGGCTCATTCCACCCAGGTGGCCTCCGTATCCAATCCAGTGGCCAGCCCTGCACACTGCATGGAAACAACAGATAACCGCCCTAGCTGGCACTGCCCTGGTATGAGGGTGCGGTTGGGAAGCTTCAGGCCAAACTGTGCAGACTTGCCATCTCGGGATTAGCACTTTCCTGAGCTGGAGAAGGGTGAGCAGTGGTAGGCACATAATTCTTCCTTCTGGGAGGCGAGAGGGGTCCGTAGGTGGACAGAGAGCTGGTTTATCAAAAGTCGTAGGAGGAAGAAAGGGCGACGGTGTGTCAACTGCTTTTACAACTCCTGCCTCCGGGTGGGGGGGGAGGAATCCACAAAAATGTGGTGCTGGACCAGTCTATATCAACCCCGAACACGTTGGACACCACCCGCCATGGGTTGGGCAGAGATGGCGCAGGCCTGGCAGAGGTTGAGTAGCCAGTCCTGTGCCAAAGGCTTGATGTGGCAGGAGGTGACAGGACAAAGGTATTGGAGTGTGCCAGTTGGGCGCCAGCCTTCTTAGCTGTCAGAACTGGTCTTGGAAAAAAGCAACAGCCCTTGGGTATACTTTTGTAGGAGGCATTTTTACTCTGTGAAAACAGCTGCCCCTCCCTTCGGGCTTCCTTTCTGTGACTAAACAGGCCAGAGGGGAAGGTCAAGGGCGGGCAGGAGAACAAGGACAAAGGAGTAAGGCCTGGATGGTACATGGAGCTATGTTCTCATCCTAGCTCACTTACCAACTTCCTGCATATGCAAAACAAACCAAAAAGTAGAGTTGGATGGGGGGAAAAGCTGGGAGAAATGTCAATGAACAGAGCTTCAATAACAAGCAACAGATAAGAGATTCTTGGGGGGACCCGGCCTTGGAAAAGCCCAGATTCCACACTGATGGGCTGAAAGAAACCATTAGCCTCATTTTTCCTATCTAGAAGGTAAGGTCAATTAGCAACACCTCACTGAGATGTCTTGAAAAGGAAGGTAGCAATGACCATAAAGAGAAAAAGAGGGATTGTGGCCTTTTTTATTTGAAAATAATGTGGCCAGCTGAGATGGACTAGATTCTAGGTCCCAGGGTGAGCTTTTCTTTGGCTCATGCCTCTTGACCCAGCAGCAAGAGTTCCTCAGGGCTGTAGAATGGGAAGATTATGGTCTGCTGAGCTGTAGAAGTGAACAACTGGTCTGAAGTCCAGAGGCAGGAATAGTTCCTCTTTGCCTCCTGGAGCACAACACTGGCCCTGGGAAGCAGCTGTTCCCCATTCCTTTAGTATCTCAGCAACTTCAGTTGAATAAGGATTTGTTGAGCATCTACAGTGTTGCAAGCACTGAGGCACTGAGAGGTGAGTTGTTCTGTAACATGCCCAGAACTCTGCTTCTCAGGTCATTTCCACCTCAACATATGGTAAACTGATTGCAAGTGCTGTTAAAACTCCATGCTCTTCTCCCCATGCTGTTCAGCCAGCATGCCACAACCTTCTCTGTGAAATACTTTTGTTAAGTTCTGAGAAAAGGATCCAAAAGAAGGGCAGGAGGAAAACTTGATATTTAATTGAGTGAAAGGCACTCGAATCCTCTTGCTGATCAGGGTCCTCCCAAGTCAGAGGGAAGCCAGATGGTGTGATTTATCCTTCCTGAACAAATTCCTGGGTGTGTCCCTTTGTTTATACCACCTCCACGCACTAATCTCTGCCTTGTCCATTTGCAGAGAGCTGGTAGAGATGGAGCTGCAGTCTGTGTCCATAGGACAGATATAAACACTATCGTGCCCTGGTCTGGTTGTGACCAGGATCTCGTAGCAAAGTGAAATTCATCTCTACAAAGAAGTTCATGGCTGACCAGACTTCATCAGTGCAGATATGTCTGCCCCTGTCCTGAATTGGAAGGTGAGTGAAAGGTCAAGACCAGACCTTAGGACTCTGGAGAACTCTCTGCTTAGGTTTTAGGTTTTAGATCAGAATGGAATAGATCACTGCCCTGCAATTCTTCTAACATGTGGTATCCCCGTTAATGCACGTGGTACATTCTGCCTTCCATTAGCATCACTCATACTCATGTTTTTCCCATCTAACAGACCGTAAACTTCTTGATGTCAGGGTTCACGTTTCCTAGCACAATGTAGGCACTTTGTGTTGAACTGAGATGGCTTGAGAGGTGGGGAATTGAGTTGGCTCTTTCCCAAAGATTCTGACTTTAGAGGATTAACCTCTGATAAAGCTTTATGTAAACACAAATTTGCTGGATGTAAGCAAGGCAGCACCATCCTGAAGTTGGGAACCCCCCACTCTGAGAAACAGAAGCCTGTTTGTGGTCATTGTCTGAGGAACTATGGCATAGCTATTATTATCCCCTTAGAAATTGGGGAGGAAAATGCTGTACTTGACCTGCATTCAGTTTACTTTGGCGCCGGTTGGTTGTCTATTTTAAAACCTCCCACTCACACGGAGTTCAGGAACTGGGAGTATCCTAAACTGTAAATTTTAGCCAGAAATTCTCCCCCAGTCTTCTTCCTCAAAGGGGAACAGATAAGCTCTATAGCTTGAATACATGGCTTTAGGAAGGACATGCTCTCCCTCACATCACTTTTAATGCATCGCACAGCTGTGAATTTGCTGCCACTGTAGGAACTGAATTTTCAAGATCAGAGGATTCAGCACCATGGTCAGAGCCAAAGAGATAACAGCTTCAGGCCTGAGGTAAATCCGCTCTGTAGGAGAGAAATAAAGGGAATCTTGATCTGAAGAATTCTCCCTCTAAGTAACAACAGGATGCCACTGCACACGTATTACAACGGCCAAAATTCAGAACGCTGACAACAGCAAATGGCAACAAGGATGTGGAACAACAAGAATTCTCATTCATCGTTGGCGGGAATGCAAAACAACGCATACAGTCGCTCTGGAAGTGAGTTTAGTGATGTCTTAGGAAACTAAATGTACTCTTACTATATGATCCAACAATCGTGTCCCTTGGTATTTACCCAAAGGAGCTGAAAACTCATCTCTGCATAAAAACTGGCACATGGAGGTTTACAGCAGCTTTATTCTTAACTGCTGAAACTTGGAGGCAACCAAGATGTCCTTCAGTAGGTGAATGGATAAATTAGTGGTGGTACCTCCAGACGGTGGAGTCTTATCCAGCACTAAAGAAATGAGCTATCAAACTGTGAAAAGGAAACGTAAATGCATATGAGTAAGTGAAAGAAGCCCGTCTGAAAAGGCTATGTATGATATGATCCCAACTATTTGCAATCCTGGAAAAGGCAAAACTATGGAGTCAAGAGCAAGATCAGTGGTTTCCAGGGGTCAGGGAGGGAGAGCCAAAGAGGCAGAGCACAGAGGACTTTCTGGACTGTGAAAATAACTCTGTATGATACTATAGTGGTGGGCGCATGTCATTACCGATTTGTCCAGACTAATAGAATGTACACCACTGAGAATAAGTCCTAATGTCGACTAGGGACGGCAGGTGATAATGATGTGTCAGTGTAGATTAATCAGTTGTCACGAATGCGCCACTCTGGAGGGGGACATTGCAGTGGGACAGGCTAAGCATGTGTGTGGATGGGCTACATGGAAAACCTCTGAACCGTCTCAATTTTGCTGTAAACTTAAAAGAGCTGTAAAAAATAATAAAGTCTTTTAAAAAAAATTCTCCTTCTTCCCCAACTCTGTTGGCCAGTCGAGCCAATGCTCAGGTCAGCCAGAGATGCAACCCTCGAAGCCCCAACTCCATGCTGTGATGAGCACCACTCTGCCTTCAGATGTTGCCTGACCTGGGACCCACACCCACACCCACAGATCTCAATCCTATTAAATGTCTCTCTGACTTGGAGGTAAGAGTTTTTCCCCACGTTGACTTTCCCTATCTGCTGAGATGTGACTTAGAGCCATTGTATCTCTTGGTTGCGTTAATGCAAATACCTTCGGAACAGAGAAGGTATGGGCTGCCCTCAGGAGCCCTGGAGGAAGACCTGGCCCCAGAATCACCCTTTGCTCCTCCTAATGGCTATTCTAAGAGGAAAGCTAAACCGAGGCAGGCACAGACTTAGAATGCACATGTCCCTGGAGGGAAAGAGGGGCAGGAACTAACACCTGCTGAGCATACCCTGTGTGCCAGGTGTGAAATGGAAACCGCTGTTCCGTCCTCACTGCAGCCCGATGTGGCTGCAAGTCCTCTCTAGCACCCTTTCACAGGAACCTTGCACAACGTGGATGCAGTACACAGCCATGGTATGAGAAAATAAACAAAACACACAAGGAAAAACTAACAAAAAACATTCTTGTTAATGATCTGTGTGCCTGGAGTTCCAGTTGTGGCTCAGCAGATTAAAAACGTGATATAGTATCCATGAGAATGCGGGTTTGATCCCTGGCCTCCCTCAATGGGTTAAGGATCCGGCATCACTGTGAGCTGTGGTATAGGCCAGCAGCTGAAGCTCCGATTCGACCCCCAGCCTGAGAACATCCATATGCCGCAGGCGTGGCCCTAAAAAGACAAAAAAATAAAAATAAATAAAAACCTGACATAGTGTCCATGAGGATGTAGATTCGATCCCTGGCCTCCCTCAGTGGCTTAAGCATGTGGCATTGCCACAAGCTGTGGCTCGGATCCTCTGCTGCTGTGGCTGTAGTGTAAGCCGGCAGCTGCCACTCCAATTCAGCCCTTACCCTGGGAATGTCTGTATGCCTGGGGTGCAGCCATAAAAAGAAAACTAAAATCTGTGTGACTTTCATTACATTGTACGTGCACTCCTAAAGATGTTCATGAGTTAAGTTTCACATACACATTGTGCTGTGTTAGCACAGCATTCAAGGTTTTTTCTTATTTCAGTAAGTTTAGAATCCAAAACTAGAAGAGAAATCCAGTGGGAATGTAAAATGTTAAATGAAACACGGGGTGGGATGCCTAATGGCTTCTTTGTTTTATACATTCTCTAATATTAGAATGTATAAAACTGAACAATGTAAAATGTATGAAATGGAAACTGCAATAAATATTACAAAGTGACACAGACATACACCTGCACACCCACCCTCTTTAGGTCCTGATGGTGACACACTACAAGTGCAGTTTTGATAACCAGGTGTCCTGGGAAGCAGATCAATGATTATATTCCACAACTCAGCCTTTCTTCACAGGACGCAGTAGTTAATTACCATCTGTTAGTTGAGTGCCTTGAGATCTTCAAATTCTCACTTTTTATTCTTTTTGCAAGTTCCAAAACCAGGTGATTCTTTGATGCAAAAGTCTAACTGCTGTGGAATCTAATTATGTGCCCTTTCATATCAAATATCCTCCTTCCTGTTTAATTTACAGCCCTCCATGACTCACCTTTTGGTAATGGTCTGTAAGGAACCACACCTGTTTCAGTCCTGCCTACACATATTGCTGAGAGTCTTCAACTTTGAAAAAAGCATTCCTGAGTTATATTAATAATATGAAACACTAAAAGGGACTTGTCTTATAAATATACACAGTAATGACAAATCGGTTTCTTTCCCACACTCCATAACCTATACTTACAAAATATAAAATGTTCTGCACTTTTATGGCATGAGGCATATCTGGAAAACTCCTCTAGCACATGCCTAGGCGTTCCCGCTGTGGTGCAGCAGGTTAATGATCTGGTGTTGTCTCTGCTGCAGTTTGTGTTCAGTACCCAGCCTGGTACAGTGGGTTAAGGATCTGGTGTTGCTGCAGCTGTGGTGTAAGTCACCGCTGCAGCTCAGATTCAGATTTGATCCCTGAATCAGGAACTTTCATAAGCTGTGGGTGCAGGCCAAAAAAAAAAAAAAATAGATAATACATACCTGGTTAAATATCAAAATCTTTTCGAGTTAGTGAAAAGAGACAAATGGAAGTGAAACCTAGATACTTAGTTGGTAGTGTAAAATGAATAAACAGTGATAAGTAAAACAAAGAAAACTGTGTTCTTTATATTTTGGATAGTAGAAATTTCTGAATAAGTTCCCAGCATTTATCCAATTTGATGCTACAGTGAAAAAAATAATGTACGTAAAATCTATGTTCACATAACTCACGTGGCAAGTTTATCTCTCCTCTTTTCCCATCCTAACAGAATGACACTTTTGTTCAGAGGATAAGCAGAGTGTATCCCCACTAAAAATACTTGCCTACCACATGAGATGGCCCTGTGACAGTCTGGTCAGTGATGCTAATAAATGTCCTCTTGGTATTTATATGAAAGCTCTTGTGTTTCTGAACTGGCACTGCTCCTCCTTCCTGCCTTGAGTGCTGATGTGAAGCCAGGCACTGCGGCAGCTATCTTGCAACCACGAAGTGATGAGCATGAGGGTACTGGCCCCCAGGCTAAGGATAGCAGAGAAATACGGTGAGAATCTGATCTGAGTCCAGGATAGCACCACTGCCTCCTTTACCAGACTTGGACTTCTTAGTGCTTGAAATAAACATCCTCCACACGTGTTTAAGCCATTATTAAGGGGGTTCTTTGTTGTTTGCAGCCAAATGCAATAACAACCAATACAACCCTGTGCACATCTTAGCTTCTCTTTTTAAATCCCCAAATTAAACATTTATTTTAAATTCATAGAGACGCCAAGTAGACACATTGCCCAATTTTGTGCTTTGAAGCTCTTACAAAAGGCTACTGTATTTATTACAATCAAGTAGAGAGAGATAAATATTAGAATTAAGTTTAAAAAATGAATGTGTAAGTAATTACATATAAACAGTTGCTGGATCTCAGGATGAAGGCCAACTGCATGTGAAATCAACAGAATTACATTGTTTAAGTTGGCAAAAGTCACCATCTGCCCCCACCAGTGTCCACAAGGCTGTGGGGAAGTGGCATCTCTCACATACCAATGCTGAGTGGGGGAACTGTACAGGGACTTAGAGCAGTGTTCTGGTCCAGTCCAGCTGATGATGAACATGTCTGCTGACCTAGAAAATCTTGCACACGTGCACAAGAGAAATGCGGAAGGATGCTTGCTGAAGCATTGCTTTATAACAGTGAAAACCTGGAGATAATCTATGCGTCTGTCAAGAAGTGAATGGATGGAAACATCGTACTCTAGCAATATTAAAATTAAGAACAAAAGCAGAACCAAAGTCTGCACATGGTTATGGACTGATGTGGTGGAATGCTACAGCCAGGTCTCAGGAGCTAATTGTTAGGATTTTAGGAATTTTGCCAGCTGGTCGATATTTCATCAGTAGTTTGAGATCACCCACGTTAGGAGTATTTAAAATATGGAAATTAGAAACAGTAATTTGTAAATCACTCCCCTTCCTCCCCACAAAAGCTGGGTAGTTAAGTAGTGACCAGCACATCACTAGACAGACTTCAGAAACAGTCTTTATTTAAAAAGGCAAGTTGTAGGAGTTCCCATCGTGGCTCAGTGGAAATGAATCTGACTAGCATCCATGAGGACACAGGTTCGATCCCTGACCTCGCTCAGTGAGTTAAGGATCCAGCGTTGTTGCGAGCTATGGTGTAGGTCTCAAACGTGGCCTGGATCTGGCTCTACTGTGGCTGTGGCGTAGGCCAGCAGCTACAGCTCTGATTTGACCCCTAGCCTGGAAACCTCCAAAGGCAGTGGGTACGGCCTTAAAAAGCCAAAAAAAAAAAAAAAATCACAGAACGATAATAGTATAGTGGCATATATTTAAAGCTTAAAAACATGTAAATATCATATATTTGTACTATTTATCAATAGTAATAAAGTGTCCAGATGGATAATGCTAAATTTGTGATAATGATGGTCTCCAGAGAAGGAGACCATGTACCTGGTGTGGTGAAGGGGAAAGAGAGGGCTTGAACTTTTTGTAATGTTCTATTTATTTTTATTTTAAAATATATAAGGCCAAAAAGTTAACAAATAGTTAATTTTTGTCAATTATGGGTGCCAAGTATAAAAATATCTGTTATCCTATATGCTTATCTTTATAACTTAGATTTTAAGATTAAAAAACGCAAAAAATGAAATGAAGATCAAAAGAAAATTTGCATATTATATTTCATTGACTCCATGACATTGACTGTAAGATGCCCTATTGTTTTATAAACCACTTAGGAAACAATTTGGAATTTGCCATTTAAACTATATTCGACGAGGGCAGGCAGAATCATACATTGCTGATATGAATGTAAAATGGTACAGCCACTGTCAAAAACAGCTTGACAGTTTAAAAATTTACATATAAAGTTATATTTGACCCAACAATTCTACTCCTGGGTGTATATCCAAGAGAGCTGAGAACATATATCCCAGGAAAAACGTGTACACAAAGGGAGTTCCTATTGTGGGTCAGCGGTAACAAACCTGACTAGTACCCATGAGGTCCCGGGTTTGATTCCTGGCCCTGCTCAGTGGGTTAAGGATCCAGCATTGCCATGAGCTTTGTTGTAGGTCACAGATGCAGCTCAGACCCTGAGTTCCTGTAGCTGTGGTATAGGTTGGCAGCTGTAGCTCTGATTCGACCGCTAGCCTGGGAACCTCCATATGCCCGGGTTCGGCCCTAAAAAAAGAAAAAAAAGACATGTACACAAATGTTCACAGTAGCATTTATCCATAATAGTAAAAAGGTAGAAACATTTCTGGTAGATGGCTGGTGGGAATGTACAATGGTACAACCAGTCTTGAGAGTGAGCAGTTCCTCAGAAAGTTAAAGTGACCACAAGACACAGAAATTCTACTCCCCAGTATATACTCAAGATGAGAACACACATTCTCAAAAAAGCTTGCGCACAAATATTCAAAGCAGTCTCATTCATACAGCTAAAAAGTGGCAACAACCACAGACTCATCACCTGATGCAAAGATAAACAAAATATGGTACAAACAATGGAATACCACTCCGACAGAAAAAGAAGTGAGGAACTGATGTATCCTACAACATCGACAACATTATGGCTAGCAGAGTAAGCCGGACAACAAGGGCCACAAGCTGTATGACTCCGTTTATATGACATGTCCAGAATAGGCAAATCCACAGAGCCAGGAAGCAGGTTAATGGTTGGCAAAGACTCTTTGGAAGGAGGGGAGGTGGGGAGGGACTATTTAACAGGTACAGAGTTTCCTGCTCTGGAATTAGACTGTGGGGGTGGTTACACAGCACTGTGAAGGTACTAAAAGCACTGAATTGTCTACTTTAAAACGGTGACTTTTGGAATTCCCTGGTGGCACAGGACCCAGCTTTGTCACTGCAGCAGCTTGGTCGCTGCTGTGAGATGAGTTGATCCCTGGCCCAGGAATACAGGCTGTGGGTGCAGCCAAAAAAAAAAAAAATGTGAATTTTATGTTATATGAATTTTACCTCAAAGCCATTTACACTGTCATATCACTGACTTTAAGATGATACTGACTGGAGACACTGCAGTGCAGAAACACAAACAAAGGTGTCTTAGAGTTGAAGAAATGTAATACATTTGATTTTGCAGATATCTGCAGCTTCTATACAAATAGTACTGTAACAGTTAGGAAATGAGTTGGCTACATATGACAGTAAAAGAACAGTGCTCTCTCCAAGCAGAGTAAAGGTATACTTAAATAAATGTTCATATACCTGTAAAAACGGGAAAAGCTATGAAGGCAAGATCCTTGTCTGTTTTAATCAGTGTATTTCTAGGGTCTAGCACAAGGCAGAGCACACTGAAGACACTAAAAACAAGTGAGATGAATGGATACGTACACAGAAATGGATGAATGCATCAGACAATCATTTCAGTATTTTCATAAATAAGAAAGAGGGAAATGTTCATTACAGTGTAATCTGTGAAAGCAGATTAAGCTACAGTATAATCCTAATTTTATTGGAAATGTATAAATGCCTAGAAAAAATACACTAATCTGTCAACTGATTTTCTAAATATATGGTGCAATTTTCAAATTTTTAATAATTTTTCATACTTTTATAAATTTTTCAAATGTATGCAATAAGCCAGAGTATTTTTCTTATTAGAAAATAAATTAGAAAAAGGCAGGCATTCCCATTGTGGATCAGCAGAAACGAATCTGACCGGTATTCATGAAAGACGCAGTTTCAATCCCTGGCTCAGTGGGTTAAGGATCCAGCATTGCCATGAGCTGTGGTGTAGGTTGCAGATGAGGCTCAGATCCTGCATTGCTGTTGCTGTAGCACAGGCCAGCAGCTACAGCTCTGATTTGACCCCTAGCCTGGGAACCTCCATATGCCAAAGGTGTGGCTAAAGAAAGAAAGAAAAAGGTGAAAGATTTATGAAAAGGATACCCTCCTACATGTTGGTAGGAATGTAAATTGGTACAACCACTATGGAAAACAGGGTGGAGATACCTCAGAAGACTAAATACAGAACTATCATATGATCCAGCAATCCCACTCCTGGGCATATATCTGGACAAAACATTCATTCAAAAAGATGCATGCACCCCTATGTCCATTGCAGCACTATTCACAATAGCCAAGACATGGAAACAACCTAAATATCCATCAACAGATGAATGGATTAAGAAATTGTGGTGTATATATGTACAGTGGAATACTACTCAGCTGTTTGCAGCAGCATGGATGGAACTAAAGATTCTTATACTAAGTGGATTAAGTCATAAAGAGAAAGATAAATACCATATGATATCACTTATGTGTGGAATCCAAAGTATGGCACAGATGGTCCAATCTACAAAACAGAAACAGAACATGGACATGGAGAACAGTCTTGTGGCTGCCGGGGGGAGGGAGTGGAATGGACTGGGAGTTTGAGGTTGGTGGATAGAAACTGTAACATTTGGAATGGATGGACCATGGGCTCCTACTATACATCACAGGGAACTATATGTGATTGGGTTACTTTGCTGTACAACAGAAATTGAAGAAACATTGTAAATCAACTATACTTTAATTTTAAAAAAAGAAAATAAATCAGTAAGGTTAAAAATTGATCAACCAGGGAGTTCCCGTTGTGGCGCAGCAGAAACTAATCTGACTAGTAACCATGAGGTTTCAGGTTCAATCCCTGGCCTCACTCAGTGGGTTAAGGATCCGGCATTGCCATGAGCTGTGGTGTAGGTCGCAGCTGTAGCTCCAATTCAACCCCTAGCCTGGGAACCTCCATATGCCATGGGTGTGGCCCTAAAAAGCAAAAAAAAAAAAAAAAAAAAAACCAACCAATCTGGACCACTTCAGCACAAGGCAGAACAATCACCACCCTGAATTATCTTGTGTTTTCCCACTATTGTGGGCTAAATAGTGGCTCTCCCCCTACCCTAATTTCCTGTGTTAAAGTCACAGAACCCCAGAATGTGCCTGTTTGGAGACACAATTTTTAAAGAGTTAATTCCATTAAAATGAAGTCACAAGGTGAATCCTAGAAATTAGGACATACAAAGGGAAGATGATGGTAAGACACACAAGACAGCCATCTACAAGCCAAGGAGAAAGGCCTCAGAAGAAGTCAAGCCTGCTGACACCTTGATCTCAAACTTCCAGGCTCTGGGACTGGGAGAAAATGCATTTCTATTGTGTAAGCCACCCAGTCGGTAGTACTTGTGATGGCAACCCCAGCAAATATACACATTCATCATGTTAATTTGATGCTGGTGACTGTGATGGTTAATTTTAGGTAACAGCTTGGCTTAGGCCAGGGTGTCGAGTTGATTGAACATCGGTCTAGATGTTACTCTGAAGGTACTTTTTAGATAGGATTAACATTTAAATCAGTACACTTAGACTCTCCATAATATAAGTGGGCTTCATCCTATCCATTGAAAGCCTTAAATAAAAAGACTGAGATTCCTCCATAGAGGAAGGAGTCCTGACTCCAGGCTGTCTTTGGACTCACGCCTGCAGCATCAACTCTGGCCAGAATCTCCAGCCTGCCTTCCTGGTAGAATCAGACTTGCTAGCCCCCAAATGACATGAGCCTATTTTTTAAAATAGCTCCCCCTATCACCACCATCACACACATTCATCTACACACATCCTACTGGTCCTAACTCTTTGGAGAACTCTAATAATCCAGCAAATAACAAATGATACTCCGTGTACTTAACTCCAAGTTCTTGTACTTGTTTTATGCAAAACATCTATTATTTCCAAATTTGTGACGGGAAAAGCTGGTCTAATACTTGCGAATTAATTCATTAGTGTGCTGTTCTTTTTTATGTTTTAATGATGACATTGAGCTTTGCTAGAGGATGTCATCAGAGAGCCAGATGGAATGACAGACAATCACTCATCCAGATGCCTTACAATTTACACCCACAGTGCGCTGACAGCCAGTAAATTCCAATAGAATGAACAACGATGGTTATAATTTTAAAACTGGCTTTGTTATGAGCATCCTGCTCTTGTCTTTTGATCCTGCCTAATCTTGTTCTACCCTGTACTTTTGCCGCCTCACTTCTTTCTTCAGAAATGACAAGTTTTCTTCCTGCTCTGTTAAGTACATAAACTGAGCTGTTTACCCAGAGAGAAATCAGATAAGATAAATTAGATAAATGCAGAGGGTCTGGCCAGGGAAGAAACAAAGACGTGAGACAAGGGAAGTCTGAAGAATGTCAGGGAGCAGGAAGTGCCTGGAGGGCAGGGCACGTGGGGGAGTGGGGTGGTAAGGAATGACCCCAAGCTCACCTGAAACCAGGGATGCTTGTCTGTGAGACCAGCCGACAGACCATGGCTGGGTGGCCTGTGGATCGAGCTAAGCAAAGCCAACAGAACTATGTGGCTTGCACTCATGACATTGGCATGCTTGTCACCTTGCTCTAAAAAGTCACTGCCCCAAAGTTTTCCTTCCCTGATACACCTGTGATTTTCTAAATTTGAAGAGGCTTCCTGTGGAGGTAGCAGGGGGAATGCAGAGGCAAACCAGAAGCACTTATGAAGAGAGATGCATGGTTTAGAGCCAGTGAGGGACTGGTCTTTGAAAGAGGTCTGAAGCAGCCCACAAGGCAGGCACTAAACTATTTGGGAAGTCTTTTATTTATTTATTTTAATTTTTTTTGCTTTTTAGGGCCACACCTGCGGCATATGGAGGTTCCCAGGCTAGGGGCTGAATCGGAGCTGCAGCTGCTGGCCTACGCGACAGCTCATGGTGATGCCAGATCCCCAATCCACTGAGTGAGGCCAGGGATCCAACCCGTGTCCTGATGGATACTAATTGGATGCATTTCCACTGTGCCACAGAGGAAACTCCCAATTTGGGACATCTTCCTCACCTGAACACTAAGAAGCAGCACTTCCGATAGGACATTCTGCCGTGATGAAAATGTTTTTCATCAGCATGATCCAGCAGGGTGGCTACTGAGCACTTGAAATGTTGCTAGTGAGACTGAGCCACTGAATTTTATTTTTTACATAATTAAAATGAAAATACCACATGTGGCTAGCGACTGCCATGCTAGACAGATAGGCACATAGTCTTCATAGCCCATTGACTGATGTGTCTCCCCACACATCAACAGTCTGGAAATGGATTGTTCCAAACAAATGAACTCACTGATCCTCTTGCTACTGGGTACTCCATATTGACATCACTAGTGATCTGAAGGGTTGGATGGGGCCAAAGAGAACAATGGCACCTCCTAAAGATACAAAACCACTAGTAGGGGAGCTTGGCCACCTGACAGGATCTAATCTGGTAAGCAGTGTATTAGAGCATCTTCCCCAGTATGTTCGCCAAATGTGCGCACGATAAACCTCTGCCTAGAGTCACTTATAGCTCAAGAAGCAGAGCTAAAGCTTCCCACCTTTGGTTTCCTTTAGAAGGTGGGGTTGTTCTTTAAATTTACTTCAGTTTGGGGGAGATCTGGAAGAAAAAAAAAATCCTTCCAGCTGTCCGGCAGCTTTTTTAACAGCAGAAAATAACATTTGTCAAGCCCATCTTGGGAGGATTTTTGTTCAAGTGAATGGAAATGAGATGAACTTGGAATGCTGAGATTTCTCATGTTTGATGTATGGCAGAAGAATACTGAGCAGGAAGATAGTTTGGCATTTGGTCCCCAACATAAGTGTGTACACACAGCCCCATTAACTCATATTAGGAAGGAAATGGGCTTGATCGAGAAATGTGTCAGGCTCAGGCAGAGACTCCAGAATTCTGAAGCATCAACGTGGCTTCCCCTCCCTAATGACTGGGGGCCACTCAGTTAGCTGTGATGGGCTTCCTTGCACTCATCTACACGGGGAAAATGATTTTTCAGGTTTTCTTCAAGGAAAGACTAGAACCCTTATAAACCATTTTAACAAATGCAAGGTAACCCTCAATATAAATTATTAACAAAGATGTTACTTATTTGACTTCCTTTCCAGGGGCAATGAAGCATTGCTGGAGTATAATATGGAAGTGGCTCAACAGCATCTTTGCAGCTGGGTCTTTAAAAGAGCACGGGACTTCACAGAATTGTCTCAAGGTAGGAAAAGCGCTATTCCGGTTTTATATCAAAGTTTTTAAAAGAAGTATTACAGATTGAGAGGAAATGAGTGGCTGGAGTATATACACTGTGACCAGGTTTCAAATAGTGATTGTGACTTGAGTCATTTCTGAGAAATAAGTAAGCAGATTCTTTTACTTTGACTGCTGGATGATGTTGATCAAGTCCATCTGCTTGTACCCATCAGATGGCACCATCTCACATTATTTTGGAAATGGTCATCCTGAGTCAGACTGAGTAGTCCTAACTAATACATTTGATTTCCCTCTCATTTGTTTTTCATTCCATCCTCTGTAACGACTCAGATTTATTCTTCTTCCCTCAGAGTTGCTTAACCACATGAGTATCATCCTTAATCCTAATGTGCAAACAAGGGAATTTCCATGTTAGTAGAGGAACTCCACTAAGACTAGAATGCTGCATAATTTATTGTCCAAACTGAGATGTTAGAGAATAAAGGAAGCACTTTAATAATTTTGCTGGAATAATAAGCATGAACCAATCACTGTAACTAAAGAAATAAACAGAAAATGTATGTAAAGGCACTCAGCATCATTTGTTATTAAAGCAAAAAGAAAGTGAGACTATCATAGCCCCCCCCAGATTGACAAAAATGAAAAAGTTTAACAATACCAAATAGTGGTAAAGACATGGAACAACTGGAACTCACACTGTTGGGAGTGGATTTTACAATGACTTTTGAAAACAATTTGACATTCCCTCATAAAGATGAACATGTACATATCCTATAATTCAGTAATTTCACACCCACAAAATATGTACTGGGGGGAGTGGCCAAGATGGTGGAGTAGGAGGACCCCGAGCTCACCTCCTCCATAAGCACAAAAAAAATTACAGCTATTTACAGAGCTATCATCAATGACAATGACCTGAAGGCTAGCAGAAAAGACCTTCTACAACTCAAGATACAAAGAAGGAACCACAGCAAGATGGACAGTAGGACCAGAGGTGTGTGGTGTCAAGACCCATGCCCTCAGTTAGGCAACCCACCAGCAGGAGGATAAGTACAATTGCAGAGTTCCTCCCCACGGAGCAAGGGGTCCAAGCCCCACATCATGTTCCCTAGCCTGGAGAAGATGAGCCCCTGGAATGTTTGTCTTTAAAGGCTAGCAAAGCTTACTTGCAGGAGAGCCAGAGGGCTATGGGAAATAGAAACTCCGTTCCTAAAGGGCACACACAAAATCTCACATGCCCTAAGATCCAGGGCAGAAGCAGTCATTTGAAAGGAGCTTAGGGTAGAGTCACTTGCTAATCTTAGCCTCCTGGAGAAGGAAGAGGCAACTAGGAATCATCCTGGAGACGCAGATGCTGGCAGAAGCCATCCTACCACAAGGACACTGGTGATGCAAGTACCATTTTGGAGTCCTCCTTCTTGTTATTAGTGCTGGGACATGGCCCTGCCCACTAGCCAGTCAGCAGCACTCCTGGGACACCCCAGATCAAGCAGCTGTCCAGGCAGGACACAGCCCCTGTCCAAGAGGGACACAACCCACCAGTAAGCTGACTGCCAGAGGACCCTTGAACCACCAGCCACTCCAGGAACTGGCCTCCAGGCTACCAGTGGGCCAGCATTAGCCCCAGGACACCCAGGGCCCCAAGCCAACCCTTAGGACCTGGCCCTGTCAACGATCAGGCTGACACCAGCCCTGGGACCCCAGACCCTGCAGCCAGAGACCTCAGGACCCAGTTCTGCTCACCAGCGAGCAGGCATCAGCCATGGGACTCCCTAGGCCCTGGTCAGGCCCCCCCCCAGTGGGATGACACCAACTCTGGGACATCCAAGGCCCTGCAGACAGAGATCTCAGGACCCAGCTCTGCCCTCCAGAAGTTGTCAGACTCTGCACTGAGCAGGGCCTGGCAACTAACCTGACCAGGGGCTAGCAATAGCTGCCAGCACCCAGCAGCATTCCCACAGTATTCATCCCACTACAACAGAAGAGCCCGTGCAGCATGCATAGAGGGCAGCCCCCAGAGCATACAGCTCTGGTGATCAGAGGCGGGAGTGTGTTACAGGGCTCCATAGCACATCTCTTACGTAAGGTCACATCTCCAAGATCAGGAAACAACCAACCTACCAAATACATAGAAACAAAAGCAGAGAATTAGGTAAAATAAGGAGATAGAAAATTATGTTCCAAGTGAAGGAAAAAGATAAAACTCCAGAAGAACTAAGTGAAGTGGAGGTAAGCTATCTACCCAATAAGGAATTTAAGGTAATGATTGTAAAGCTGGTCAAAGGACTCAGGAGAAGAATGGATGAACACAGTGAGGAGATATTTCAAGGAGTCAGAAAATATAAAAAGGAACCAAATAGAGCTGAAGAATACAATAACTGAAATGAAAAATACTCAGAAGGAACCAACAGTAGATTAGATGATAAGACAGAGCAGGAAATGGGAAAAGAGGGTAGCAGAAATCACTGAAGTTGAACAGAATAAAGTAAAAGAATTTGGAAAAAATGAGGACAGTTTAAGAGACCTCTGAGACAACATCAAGCATACTAACCTTCCTATTATAGGAGTCCTAGAAGAAGGGAGAAAGGAGCAAGGAACATATTTGAAGATGTGATAGCTGAAAACTTCCTTCACTTGGCTATAGATAGAAACAGACATCCAGGTCTGGGAGACACAGAGAATCCCAAACAGGATGAACTCAAGGAGAACCACACTGAGACACATTGTAAGTAAAATGACAAAAATGAAAAATAATAATATTCTCTCTTAAAATATTAAAAGCAGCAAGAGAAAAGCAATTCATTATATACTCAACTAGTATGGGAACTCCCATAAGACTCTCGGGCTGGATGGCACAATATATTTAAAGTGATGAAAGGAAAAATAACCAAGAATACCCTGCCTGGCAAGGCTATCATTCATGTTTGAAGGAGAGATAAAGAGTATTACAGACCCGGAAAAGCTAAAATATTTCTGCACCATGAAATCAGCTTGACAAGAAATGCTGAAGGGACTTCTCTAGGTAGAAAGGAAAAGGCCACAACTAGAAACAAGCAAATCACAAAAGGGAAAATCTGCTTGGTAAAGACAATGGTAGTAAATCAACCACTGGTAAAGCTAGTAGAAAGCTTAAAAGACAAAAGTAGTAAAATCATCTATATTCACACAAAGTAGTTAAGGGATACACACAACAAAAAGATGCAAAAATTGACATCAAAAACATTAAATGCCTGTGTGGGGGGGTAAAAATGCAGCGTTCTTAGAATCCATTCAAACACCATTTTACTCTGTTTTATCTTGGTTGTAGTCATCTACATAAGCTTTACCCTTTTGTTCCTCCCTTTTTATATTTTTGATGTTGCGTTTTTATATTGTGTATTCATTAACGCATCATGGTAGCTATAATTATTCTGAATACTCTTTTCCTTTGACCTTTATACTAAAGTTATGTGGTTAACAAACTATCTTATTACAGATTTAGTTTCTAGGTCTGATTGTACATTTATATCTTTACCAGCATGTCGTGTATTTTGTATTTTGTCCGGGGGGGGGCGGTCATTGTTTAGCTTCTTTTCATTTCAGCTTGAGAAATTCCTTTCAGCATTTCTTGCATGGCAGGTCAAGTGGTGATGAACTCTCTCAGCTTTGGTCTAGAAAAAACTGTATTACTATCTGAAGGATAACTGCCCAATAAACCATTCCTACCTAGCAAGATTTTTCCTTCAACACATTGAATATATCATTCCATTCTCTCTTGCCCTGTAGAGTTTCTGTTGAAAAACCCAATATTAGTCTAATGAGGGTTCTTTTGTAAGTTACAAACTTTTTCCCTGGATGCTTTTAGAATTTTTTTTGGCCATGCCCAGGGCATGCATAAATTCCCAGGCCAGGGACTGAATCCAGTTCACAGCAGTGACAAATTCTTAACTGCTAGGCCACCAGGGAACTCCTTAGAATTCTTTCTTTAACATTGATTTTTGATAGCTCCATTGTAATGTGTCTTAGAGGTCTTTTTGTATTGAGATAATAGGGTGATTTATTAGCTTTGTATATTTGTGTTTTTTTTTGCCTTTTTCTTTTTTTTTTCTTTTTTTTATTTTTGCATTATAGCTGGTTTACAGATTTCTGTCAGATTTTCCAACTGCACCATGTGGTGACCCGATTACATGTACATATATGGATTTGTCACATGTAATTAGATATAGTTCCCCGTGCATTACAGTTGGAGCTCCTTGCTATTCCATCATTAAAGCAGTAGTTATCCCCACTCCCTCCC